>CM066034.1:561992236-563192236 GCA_033557465.1 Ichthyophis bannanicus | reverse complement strand
TGTCTAACGTAGGTCCAAGTGATCAATCTCACATAAAGAACAATCCATCTCACAGATATCAGTTGTATCAGGAGTGCTTTCTACGTCAACAATCATCTCCTCGCTGTAATCATTATCTCTGCTTAGGGGAACTTCTAGACTGCAGGCCACTGAGAACTTCTTGCAGCTGTTCAATAAAGTTGTCCCTCTGATTGGCAGTAACTTTCTCTAGTGCAGGAAACTGATTCTTACGTAAGCTCTTAGCAACAGCCTTTACGTCTGTTTCAAAACACTTACTAAGAATGTTTCTGACTGGAACTGTTTTCGCAGCAGTGCTCTCTCTGCTATTAGCACTGTTCTTTAATTGCTGTACAATCTCCTCAGCAAGTCTCTGGCTAGGAATTATGGCAGACGTACCTTTCTCACTCGCAATGCCTTTTCTGTAATCAGAGCTATCCTCCCTCGTATAGGTAAACTCTTCTACCTTTTCTTCGGGTACTTTCCACAGAGGTTTTGGCTTTGCTTCTAGTGCTCTCGAGGTAAAGGAAGTGGACCTTCCAGAATCCTCCTTTGCTAGTTCTGGGTTCCAAAGTTTCCCTCTTTGCTGCTCTCCTCTTTGCCTTCCTTGCCTGCGTTGCTCTGTCTGCTGTCGTTGCTCGCCTCATGGCTTCTGTGTGCTCTCTCTCTCTCTCCACCTCTCTTCCTGAACTCTAGCTCTGAAGCAGGTTTAAAATGGCTTCCTTCAGCAGCCACACCCCTCTGGCTACTCAGGTGCAACTCAATAGAGTTCCACTCAGCTCCTACGTCACTGCTATTGTAGTAGCGAAGTGCACGCAATGAATACACCAGGAGTCTATTGCTTGGACTAGTGGGTGGCCCTGGACTGGCATCTGACCCTCCGCTAGCAGATCCTTCATGGGATGATGATTCTGATGCAGGGCTCTGCCCAGGGCTTGCAGCGCCCTGCTCAGGACTAGGGCTCCGACTCTGGGGAAGGGGGTGGTCCTCGGGTGGTGGGTGACCGGGTGGAGGTACCTCAGCTGGGGGTACTCTCACTACCTCTGGCTCTACTCGGGGTACTGATGGAGCTGACGGGACTGGTGTATACCGAAATGTGGGTGGATGACCAGGGACCTCTGGAGGCTCTGGGGCTGCAAAAATAGGGGGCTTTTCCTTCTTAGCAGGGACTCCCGCTAACAAAATTCTACTCTGCCCCTCACGGCAACGCTTTATCCAAGGGGGTTGCTTCTCACAAATAGCTAGCCAGGAATCTATATAGGAAAACTGTTCGGAACTATATCTGCGCACCACCTGGTGCACTCGGGACACAATTTGAATATCAAAAGTACCTTCTGGTGGCCACACGGCGTCCAGCGCCGGCCACACCCTGCTACACAATATTTCTAAGCGGGTCGGTGAAATTTTCACCCCATAATCACCACTAAACCCCTTCTTAAAATTCGTGATCATACAGTTCAACGGAGTTTGTACGGACTCCGCTCCTCCCATTATGAGATATGACGGACAAGACAGCAAACAGAAAGGATGGGTAGGATGGCTGTGGGTAAGGGGTCCGCACAGCCCACGGAACAAGGAGGGGGACAAACACCAGATGCTTCCTCCTTTTCGCGACCTGGGCGCAGTTGCCTGGCCAGGAACTGTGCTACTTAGGAGTCCGCTCTCGCTCGGCCTGTATTGCAAGACCTCTCAAGCACACTTCACACAACCAAACATGCTAGCATTTCCCAAATTCCAAATTCCCGGGCTAACTGACTAAACCAAAATTACCAAACCAAAAGGGTCAGTGGCTTCGCCCCGCGCATACTCATGCAGGGTTAATAGGAACGCCCTGGGAGTTGATCAGACTCCCTTTACCTGTTACCATACCATATTAGTCTCGAGACTTTCCCAGAGCTAACTGACTAAGAACCAGAAAAATCAATACTCACCGGATCCGGTAACTAATGCGCTGCGCAACCAGTTCCACCTTGGGTTGAATCCTGGACTCCCCTCCCGGGTTCGAGGTGTTGGCCGGCCGGACCCAGCAAGCCTGCCGAGGCAGGGCGGAACACTCCGATGCAAGGGACCGGCGGCGCCTGGGCTCCTCTCCGCTGTTGGCCGGCTGCGGTCCCAGCCGGACCAAACCTGGAGGCGGTAGGTAATACGTGGTAGTATTCACTTGCGCACCATTCACGTACCCCACCCTTCCCGGTCAGGGAACCAATGTAGTAGCGAAGTGCACGCAATGAATACACCAGGAGTTACTAGAATTCAAACCTGTTTATTCTGTGCACAGGCTCAAACACCTGTCAATTGTCACTTTCAAAATGGTCTGAGCATGGCGTTCAGAAAAACCACAGCATTTATAGCTCTATACAGACAAACTCCTCATTGGTCCTGGTGGCCCCCTCACCCCTCACTCCCCCCCCCCCCCCACCCAATGGAGGCCCACGCCGCTCTCCCCCCTCTCAGGCCTTCCTAGCCATGGCTCAGTAACTAGACATAACATATTCTGTCTTGCTTTTTGCTTACAAGGTCACTCTGCAGTACAAAAGCTGTGTGGAAAGCAGAATTCTGAAATACATCTGTGAATAACATAACACACTCAATGGAAAGTTTTACATTCTTATCAGCAAAAGCAGCTTGAAGCAGATTTCTATTTTCTCTGGCTTTCAGCTCTGTGCAGCTATAATATTCTGAAGTGGGGGTTGGGGACTCAGGCCTAACCTACAGGCTTCATAACATACATTTACAGGCTATGCTAGGCCATAGCCTATCACACTATAGCTGGGCTCAGTTCTAGTTAGAAGCTTTCGGTTTCTATGGGAACCTGACTTGTCCTTACTCTTAAAGATACAATGCTTATTATTTTCCCAATCCATCTGCTCAGCATTGCTGTCATTATCACAAGGGCTACCCCGGCATTCTTCATGCCACCTTGCTGATCGACATAAGTCACCACTATGTCATTTTCCGAGAACATGTGAATCGCCCAGCCCTCGACCGGGGGCCGGAAATGCAGAAGAGCCAATCTGATGGCCTTCACTTCAGGGCAGTTGATGTACCTCACCGCCTCCCTGTGGTTCTAACAGTCCTGGGCCATTTGGCCTTAGCAATGGACTCCCCAGCCTGAGAGACTGGCATTCATCGCCAGAAGGATCCATGGGCACACCCTTCCTCGGAAGACAGGGCTGCTGCCACCACCACAGGCTGGCCTTCACCATCATTGGGAATGGGAGCTGAGCTCGAACTACTGATGAAGGTCAACCTGGACTCTGGGAGCCTGCTGTGAACAGAATAGTGCAATCCAACAGCCTTAACTTTCTCCACTGATGGGAAGATGCTGCATACTCAAGACTGGTTCTTCTCCAAATGATCACTCAGCCAAGGCTCATCAGAAAGGACCTCACTCGGGGAGCTACCCAGAGTGCCTCTGAAGGAGAATAGGCTCAGATGAGCCAGTAGCCCAGACATGGACGCACACAAATCCCTTGGTGCTGTAGTGCAACAGACACCACCACCATGACCTTGAAGAACATCCTTCGGGCAGTGGAGAGTCCAAATGGAAGGGCGGTGAATTGAAAGTGAGAACCAAGCATGGCAAAACACAGATACTTGCTGTTCCCCTGGATCAAGATATGAAAACAGGCCTTGGCCAAAGTCAGAGATGCCAGGAACCTCCTCTGCGCACTGTTTGAATCCTGGATTGTGAATTTTCCATCTAGAAACGCATGACATGCAAATTCTCATCGATAAACTTGAGGTCCAGGATGTGCCAGAATGTTCCTACCTGTCAGCCACCACAAAACAAATGGAATACCTGTCTCTGCCCCAATCGACTGGGGGAACAGAAACCACTGCCTTCAGGAGAGGCAATGTTCAAAGTGATATGCACAGCGACCATGTTGTTCTGCAGACCCACAAGGGCGAAGACACAAGTGGCCGGAATTAGCTCTTTGCATTCCAAGCCAAAGTCATACTGAATGGGGACTACACCCAGCAATCCTTTGTGGCCTGGGCCCATTCCTGAAGAGGCGGCAAAGCCTGCCCCCAACCGAAGGAACCAGGGAATAGGCCCACAAACCACCTTTGTGCAGCCTGGGAGGATCCTCCTCTGGATGGGACCAGGTCCTTGGGGCCAAGTGCTCCATGAAACGAGCATAAGCAGAGAAGAAGAAAGGCTTTCCAGGCTGGTAGCAACGGGAGTCCCAAGACCATCAGGAGTCCAACCAGTGCGCCCACTAGTAGCAGGTGGAGGCTGACTAAAAAGGGGCTCCTGCCTGCTTCATAAACTCCCTCAGACCTGTCCTCCATAAGGCAGTAAAAGATGTTGTTTCACCCAGGTCCTTCACAAGCTTCTCCAAATCAAATCCAACAGAAGCATCCTTCTAAGGGAAGATGAGTCCGCTGCACCGTGTCCAAGCCAAGCCATTACTGTGTCACATCAAGAGGGCACAATCCCTGGCCGCTAGACATATCAGGTCATACATGGCATCATAAAGGAAGGCTGTAGCAGACTCCAAAAGAGGGGAAGAATCACTTGGCAGAAGAGACTAAATCCACTGGAGCAGGGTTCAAAACGTCAGGCCTGCACATGCCACCAACTGAAGAATAGCAGCTGCCGCAATGACCTGGATCTTAAACATGAGTCCAGAGTATCCTTTAAGGCCGATCCGCCTTCCACAGGAATGGTGGTCCATCTGGTCACTGCCGTGACCTGCTATCCACCTTGTAAATATCAAAACACACAACGCACTCCTCCTCCGAAAGAACATGCAGCCTCTTATAAATCCTTAGCCCCCTAAAGAGGGAAGTTGGGGGAATCCCACTCTGACTGGAACATGCCCTTGAGCATCTCTGGGAATAGGAAGACACTAGTGGATTTCCACCCACCTTGCAGGAGTGAATGTATCCTCCATTCCTGCTCCATGTCTGGAGCATCTGCAAAGCTCAAGGTGGATGTGACCCTGGGGGGGATCAACACCTCCAGTTTCTCCTTCCAGAACAGGCAGATAACATCAGCCTCCTCATAATCCTCTGAAGGCGAGAGTATTTCTTCATCCATGTCAAACATCTGAATCCAAGCCACAGTCCAGATCTCTGACACATCGCAGCTGATCCCCATCTCCAGGGGATGTCTTTTGCCAGGGATGCTTAGTCATAACAATCAAGCAGGGCTTCCACTCTCAGCCTGCCTCTGACGAGATTATGCTCAGGGGAACCCAGAAGCCGTAGGGTCTGAATTTCCATTCCAGAATGATCAAGCCTATTATAAAAAGGAAAAGAATTCTGGGGAGAACAATCTAGTCTCCGGAAGTTCTACAAGGGGACCTAGTCACTGTCAATGCCCTAGCGGACGGGGAGCAGTGCACAGCACGGATGCCAGAACTTCCAGCTGGCTGTTTATCCTTACCCACAGCGCAATCCGCCACCTCCTGCTCTTAATCAGGCAAAGCCAAACTAACCGCATCCCCTAGCATAGAAAGGAGAGCAATCCCTCCAGGGACAACTCAGGAATTGCCAAGCTAGAAGAGCAGGATCCAGAAGCCAGAGATGAGGCATCTTGCTTGCCACAGGCCAAACAATGATTCCTGGAAGACGACAGAGTTAAGCCAAGTATCACAATAGCACACGCTAAGGCACTAGGATAGGAACGCATATTGGAGCTGTTTGGACGGAACGCGCATACAGACCGAGCAACCGCCAGGCGCACAGTAGGAGAAAATGGCAGGAAACCCCCTCATTGTGCCCACCGTCATCAGCGGTCTACCCTAAATTTCATCCCACAGATGGAATCGGGAGTCCACAACAAGGACAATGACAAGGTCAAGCCTTGGTATTCATCCTCCAAGAGTCCCAAGCAGAAAGGATCCATGCCAGGCTCAGCTCTACTTCCCTGATACTGTTTCACTGGCTTTTGCAGCACTGCGTTTAAGGTGGCTGGCAGGCAGATCCCTCTGAGAGCTTTCTGCAATCTTTGGAAGAAAACAGGGAGAACAAAGGAGGAGGGAAGGGGTGTTGAGGTTTGAGGCTGCTGCATTCTTCCAGATCCTTCCAAATCCTTCCAATTTCTGGCTGCTCAACAAGCTCAAAGACCGTAATCTAGCAGAAACTCCTATGTCATGCTTGAGTGAGAGAGTACCCCTCAAGGTGATTGTTCACGAGCGTTTAATCAACCTCTTCCTCTCAAATCTTCAGAATTTTCTTGGGAAAGGGAATATCCATCCACCATCTCTGCTGGAGACAAAGAAATACTGAAGAGACCTCTGGTGGCTAAGGCGAATAGAGGCATGAGAGTGATGTCATTGAAACCTGAGCTTTTCATTGGTTCTTTGTTTCCATCAATCTGCTGGTAGGGGAACAGAACCCATTTGTCTGGCCTAATCTAGCAGGATGATATAGAAATAAACCATAAACATAATTATGTACAAGCCACCTAATACATAAATGAACAATTTTCATACTTTTTACCCCTGGATGTTGCACAAAATTTTCAGAGTGAACATAAAGAACATAAGCACATACCTTAACTTTATTTATTTATTTGTTTAGGTATTCTTTATATACTGCATTTCAGAAATACATCAAAGTGGTTTAGAGAAGTAAATATAAGGTGCATGCTTTGGAAAATACAAATGCATGCTTGAGTGCACGTCCCACCCTGACCCTGCACCTGGAATACCTCTGCTCAGTGCACATCAAAATTCAGATATACATTTCCAGCAGGTGTGGGCAGTTCTTAAAGCGTCCATTTCCACAGGTAAAGCAATTACCTAAAATTGCCCCTGGGAATGCCTCTTTGCAGTCTGGTGCACTTTTAGTTGGCGATTTTCAATATTTATCAAGGTAAATTGCTTTGAAAATTACTTTTGCTTGCTCTCCCATTTCCCTCCCCATATACATATGCCCATAAATATGAACAATTATAAATGGATAAAATAATCATTATGAGAAGACCTCTGGCTATAAGAGAAAGACAGTGCAATTAATTGTATATAGATTGTAATGAGCAGTACAAAGCATTCAGTGATGGAAATCAGTATTCCTATTATTTGTACTAAGCTAGTGATGGTAGACAGTCTGCACTTCCCATATCATGCTCCTTATATCCTCAGAGACAGAGCAAACAGATGTGTGTGATTATATACGTCAGATGTTGTCATGATGGCTCTTGGTGCATGATAAAGTCTCACTATACCAGGATTAGACTGAACAGCTGCGCCCTGTTCACGCATGGATAACTTTATTCTGTTCTCTCTCTGGCTTTCGAAAATTACAGACAACAGAAATGAAAAAACTACAAAGGAGGTAACACTTTACTGACTGCAGACTGCGAAAACTAATTCTCTCGGAAAACAGATACACTGAAAAGAAGGACCTGACGAGAAAGGCCAAAGATGATGATGAAGAAATTGCAGAGGCTAGGAGTCCGACGGGTACAGGTTGCAGTTGAAAGAGAGGTCTAGGAGGTTAAGGGCAGGTCTAGTGAGTGGCAATGAGGGTCCAGAAGATGAGTGGCAAAGGTATATTGAAAGCTAGAAATGATGCACGCGTCACCGATGGAGAAGATGCAGAACTGGAAGCTGAAGTATTCTCTCTATGACATCGATTTGCCTCTGTAATTCACACAAATATAAGGACTGATATATATGGCTATTGGTATAAATGTATATTTAATACATCCTATAGTACAAAATTCTGATAGCAATAATGTCCTGAAGAAAGCTGAAAACTTATGATTGATTGAAGATCTTTAATGTCATCTCACCAATCTGTGCTTATCATAGATAAAAATCAGAAGGGTGTCTGACAACAGGAGACATGAAGAAATAGCAAGGAGGGAGACAAACAGATAGGGACAGGAGAGCAAGGCAGTGACTGGAGAGAGTCGGTGTAGGGATGGTGGAGGTTAGGACTGCTAGGAAGGACACAGCAGTTAGGAGGAGGTGGTTGGGACAAGGCAGACAGATACCTGAAGATAGGCGAGGCGGAGATGGAGGGCTGACATGGGGACAGGGGGAAAGGGAGGGAAGAGAGGAGGAGGTAAAAAGCTGGGGCAGCAACAACTGGAAGGCAAGGTGGGTGAAATCTAGCTATGAGTGAACAGAGACTGAAAAATGAAATGAAATAAAAAGATCAATGTCTAAAGATAAAGGTAGGGGAGAAAGCAAAGCAAACAGGAGAAAAGAAACAGAAAATGGAAAGGAGACCCTGGGAAAGGCAAATGAAAAAGTTGAAAAAAAGACCAGGACCAACGTGATTAGAGAAACTAAAATGTTCAGAAAACAAAGCTATAAAATATTTTGGAGGTCAATTTTCAGTTCCCATAGTCAATTTGTTTTTTTAAATATCAACTGTGGCTTTAATGATACTAAGTGTCGACACTGAATATAGTGTGGGGGTATTCAGAGGGATTTTTGATGGCATGATCCATACAGTGCTGCTGAAAATCCAGGATTAGGGGAATTATACATTTAGCAATATATAAGTCCCTTTGAATATTATCCCCTTTACCTTTAATGTCTGGAATATATCAGCTTTGCAAATGTGCACTTTTGATGTCTTTCTATTTTGCGTTTTTCTTTCTGTTTGTCTGGTGTAGCACTGCAGGCAGAGTCTGGCTTCTTAGAACAGCAAGTTCAGTTCTTCTCTGTATATTTCCTTTTCTATTTTGCAGTCCCTTATTCAATAATGATAGCTTGACTGTTTCTGAGAGAGAGGTGACGTAGTTTACTAGA
Organism: Ichthyophis bannanicus; assembly: GCA_033557465.1. NCBI lineage: Eukaryota > Metazoa > Chordata > Amphibia > Gymnophiona > Ichthyophiidae > Ichthyophis > Ichthyophis bannanicus. The sequence goes on along the minus strand of CM066034.1, from coordinate 563,183,519 downwards.
GTTTAATGTCTATGTAGGGCTCTCTAGCAATCTGAATTACTGTGCTTTCCAAGCAGGAAGTGTTTCTGGTGTTCCATATTTGTCTGAGGATAATTTTTGCAGATGTGGAGGGTAATTTTATAACCTCCTGCACAGGCAAGGCGTGTCACTGTACATGCATATCTGTCCTGTTTTATAAATTGCGCATATGCATGCCTCGCTTTTTAAAATTGCAGCGAATGAATGCACCGTACCCTAGACGTGGCAATTATGCCTGCCCTAGAGCTAGCGTTGCTGGCTGCACCTAGATCTGCGCAAGGACACGCATATGTACCTGTGTCTTTCGAGGCCATGCCTAGGATCTGCCCAAACTCCACCCCCATATGGAAGATAGGCACGATGGGCACTTCTGTACACCCAACAGGATAAGAAGAACCTCTGCAGCCAACATGCTAGCAATACCAAAAGCTATGACAAGATGCGCCATATCAACTTCAAACAGAGCCTTCAGTCTGAGTGCCCCAAGCCTCTGGAACTCCCTACCACCACACATCAGAGCTATCCCCAACTTGAGCCAGTTTAGGAAGGCCTTAAAACACTTCCTCTTCATTAAATACCTCACAGCCTCCCCCGAACCCCAGCCACCAAGTATGAGCAACACACAATAACTCCATCTCTCATATATACAGTTACCTTTTTCAATGTTCCACACATGTAGATAGTTTCCCCTGTTATCCAAGTTTACTGCTCCTGTTCATTGTAATGACCTGACTCTTGTTTATTGTCGGATACTGTTTGTTCTATGTAAACCGCGCTGATCGCAAATAGTGCGGTATATAAGAAATGTAAATAAAATAAATAAAATAAAATAATAAATTTATAGAACTGCAACCAGCCAAAATGTGTGAATGCCTTGGGGAGGAGTGGCCTAGTGGTTGGGGCAAGTTACCTCAGACCAGAAGGTCGGGGGTTCAAATCCCACTAGAGGACAGCAACCTTGGGCCGGAAGGACTGGGGTTTCTAGTCCCACAGGTGCTCCTTGTGGTCTTGGGCAAGCCACTTAACCCTTCATTGCCCATGTTCCCTGGAAGTATTAGTGTATGTGTCTCATATCCCCTCATGTTAAAAGTATCCCCCAACTGTGTTGTGACCACTTTGATTGAAGGATAAGGTGGTATACAAAACTGTCTAAATAAATAAATAAAATGCGGACATAAGAGAAGTATACCTTTCCTCAGCACCCTTATAAAATCGCCATGCCATGCCAGTAATGAAACTCACATCTATGCCAGGTATGCTGGAGATGATCTCAATCTCTCAGATTTATTACTAATGCTGGTCTCATCAGTTGCATTGTTCCAAAGAGAGCCTTCCTCCAGAGTTGATAACATGCAATATGCACAGGCAACATTATCATTAAATATTCTTTTAATCAGGCCAATGGCACCCAATGTAATTGTGATAATTTCTATGTCTTCCTGCCACATTTTATTGATCTATGATTGCACTTGCTACTTGAGGATTTTATCTTTCTCCACATGTAGTACAGAAGAATCGCTTTGAACTGACACTTCTGTCACTGCTTCTGGTCTTGTGTTTTTGTCCTTCACAATGATGCCCAGATTTCTAGCCTGAAGCTTTTCATCTGTGAGAATAGGAAAGTCTAAGGTGATCACAACTTCTTCATATACTCCACAATTCTGTCAGGGTTGTGATCCTGATGTTTCTGCAGCACAGCGATGTCATGGTTTCCATTAGTTCAGATGTGCTACCGTCTTGTGCCTCGGTATAGAAGCCTCTGACATAAGCAACTAAATGTGTGACTAGTTCCAGTTCAATGTTGCAAAATCTGCATTTGTCACATTTGCCCTTTTTTCCCCATACTGGCTATGAATCATCCTGCCAGGGCATGAAAAGGGCAATTGAGGGGACCATTGCCATAGCCCTCTAGTAAAGCATAGTTAACTCACCTGTAACAGGTGATCTCTGGGAACAGCAGGAATTTAGTCTTCACATATGGGTATCGTCGGTACCGACGGAGCCTGCGCGGAAACGCTCCCCAGCGTCCAATAAGAAAGCTTTTGGGAGCATTCCACAGCGCCTGCGTACTGCCTTCCCGCCTTTCCCAACTGTCCCTCTCCAGTTGAGTTTATAGCTGAAACAAAAGAGAGAGGGAGAGGGAAAGAGAAAGAGAGAGAGAGATACAACTCCTAGGGGAGGAGGACGGGTTGTGAAGACTAAATTCCTGCTGTTCCCGGAGATCACATGTTACAGGTGAGTAACTATGCTATCTCCAGGAACAAGCAGGAACGTAGTCTTCACATATGGGGACTCCCTAGCTGCAGATGCCAGGGAGATGGCCCCAGAAAATTGTGTACCCTTGTGAAAGGGCTCCACTTCCCCCCATGGATCTCTGGCATCCTACCAGGGATGGTGGGTAGGAGATGATTAAGTCTGGAATAGGTGTTGAAGAACAGCTTGACCAAACAAGGCAACCCGGCGGGAGTCCTTGTCTAAGCAGTAATGGGCTGTGAAGATATGAACCGAAGCCCAAGTAGCTGCTCGACAGATGTCGTCGATAGACACAGAGTGAAGATGAGCCATTGAGGCTGCCATAGCTCTCACATTGTGAGCTGTGACATGGCCTTCAAGAGGAAGGTTCTTACTCTCATAGGCAAAAGATATACACTGTGCAATCCAGTTGGACAGTGTCCTTTTGGAGCCTGGAAGTCCCAAATGACTAGGATCAAAAGCAACAAAGAGTTGAGAGGATTTTCTATGTTGCTGTGTCCTTTGCAAGTAAAAGGCCAAAGCTCTTTTACAGTCCAAAGTATGAAGGTTCCTTTCTGCATTTGAGGCGTGAGGCCTTGGATAGAATACAGGAAGGTGAACAGCTTGGTTCAAATGAAAGGGCAAAACCACCTTTGGCATAAAGTGTGGATGAGTCCTAAGGACTACCTTATGATGGAACCTTGTACAAGGAGGATCAGCCACCAATGCTTGCAATTCACTGATGCGACGTGCTGATGTGATTGCAATGAGAAAGATAACTTTCCAGGAAAGGAATTTCAAAGAGGTAGTTGCTAACGGTTCAAAGGGTGGTTTCATGAGCTGCCCAAGTACCAGATTCAAGTCCCATGCCACCGGTGGTGGCTTAATGGGAGGCTTAGTTACAAGAAGGCCTCTCATAAATCTCACTATGAGAGGATGAGAGGAAATAGGTTGTCCACTGAGAGGCTTGAAAGAAGCTGCAATAGCACTCAAATGGACTCTCACTGAATTAGTCTTAAGCCCTGCATTTGATAAATGAAGGAGGTACTCCAGTAATGATTCCAGAGGTATCGCAAGAGGGTTAAGACCCTTCTGCGAGCACCATATGGTAAACCTTTTCCACTTAAATGCATAAGAGCATCTTGTGGAAGGTTTCCTGGAAGCATAAAGGATATCCTTTACCTGCTGGGAAAGGTTAAGACCATGAAGTTTTACGCTTTCAGCAACCAGGCCCTGAGATGCAGAGACTGTGGATTGGAATGCCACAGCATCACGTCCTCTTGAGAAAGGAGATCTGGAGCAGATCCTAACTCCAGAGGCGGAGCTTGAGAGAGATGTAGGAGCAGAGGGTACCACATTTGCGTGGCCAACGTGGAGCTATGAGGATCATATGACCTCTGTCTCTCTGAAGCTTGAACAGGGTTTTGGGAATTAGAGGAATGGGTGGAAATGCATACAGGACGTTTTGACCCCAATGGAGGAGGAAAGCATCCCTGACCTGACAACCTCGAGCCAGAATTCTGGAACAGAACAAGGGAAGTTTGGCATTCAGCGGACTTGCAAAGAGGTCTTTGTCTGGGGTTCCCCAAATTTGAAAATTTTTGGCCACCTGATCTGCATGGAGAGACCATTCTTGTGGCAGCAGAACTCGACTGAGCTCCAGGAGATTGATATGGAGATAGGCCTCCTGTGGAGTCCAGGTACCCTGGGTAGAGAGGCCTTGCAAGTGGGCTCCCCAACCCACCTGTGAAGCATCTGTTGTAAGAGTGGCTTGGGGTAGGGGTTGCTTTAAAGGAGACCCCACCAAAGGTTTTGGGGTGACTTCCACCATTGGAGGGACAAAATAAGGTGATCTGAGTTTGCTATTTTGTCTGACAGGCAACCTGACGCCTGAGTCCACGGAGTGGATAAGGTCCATTGGGCTGCCCTCATATGGAGGCAAGCATAAGGAACCACATGCACGGTGGATAGCACTGAGGTGAGGTTTTAGCACTGCTTGGGAAGCTAACTGCACAATGCGAAGGCAGCGGGGCTGTGGAAGGCAGGCCCTTGTCTGTCTGGTATCCATAAGAGCTCCTATAAACTCTAGGGATTGAGTGGGAGCAAGGTTGGACTTTGGGAAGTTTATGACAAGTCCCAAATACTGAAGGATGCACATTGTGCGAGACAGAGCAACCCTGGCCTCTGGCTCTGAAGGGGCTTGAATGAGCCAGACATCTAAGTAAGGGAAGACGAATATTCCCAGGGTGCGGAGAAATGCTGCTACCACAGCCATGCATTTTGTGAACACCCTTGGTGCAGAGGCCAGGCCAAAAGGAAGAACCCTGTATTGGTAGTGCTTCCCTTGAAACAGGAATCAAAGGAACTTTCGGTGAGTTGGATGGATGAGAACATGAGTGTATGCATCCTTGAGATCTAGAAAACAAAGCCAATCCTGACTCTGAAGGTATGGCAGCAGAGTTCCTAGAGAAATTATTTTGAACTTCTCTCTGAACAGGAATTTGTTCAATTCTCTGAGGTCTAGAATGAGTCTGTGTCCTCCTGTTTTCTTTGGAATAAGGAAATAGGGGGAGTAAAACCCTGTACCCCGTTGGGGAATGGGTACCTCTTCTATTGCCACTTGAGCAAGGAGCATAGTGACTTCTTGACCTAACCGGTTGTTGAGAGAGGTCTGAGAATTGAACTGTCTTACTATTGTAGGAGGGGGCATGCTGAGAAAATGAAGCTTGTACCCCTCTCTTACAATAGACAGAATCCAATTTTCTGCTGTTATCTGACCCCATCTGGGGGCAAAATGACATAACCTTCCTGGGATGGTGGAGGGTTCTGGGCCGTTCAGGGCCAGGAAGGCAAAGTTCTCTAGACAGGAGTCAAAGCCCCTGTGGAGGCTGAGTCTGCTGAGCCGGTTGAGGCTTAGCTGCTTTTGGTTTCCTTTGTTGCCTAGGTTGTTGCTGCTGTCCCTTTTGGGCAGACTGAACTAAACGATGTCCCTGCTGGGTATAGGAGGGATAAAACTTTTTATTCTTGCTGAAGAATGGTTTCTTAGAGGATCTTTTCCTCGCAGGATCAGCTGTAGATTTAGACAATCTATCCAAAGTGATATTGTCAGCATCTACCGTAATTTTGCGCATAAACCGCGTGCGCTATACACTTTTTTACCTACCGCGCAACCCTCTCGCGCGGTATTTGCGAGGGCGCACTATACCGAAACTTTATTACAAGGAACTGATTCCATAAAAGAGCCCTTACAAGAATATAATGGTTTCAAAATATATTTAATTAATTTTCATCATCCGATTCCATAAAACCTTCAAAATCACTCCCCTCATCAACATCATCATTGAAATAATTTAAAACCATCTGGAGACGCTCTTCCGTAACATATGCACTTTCATCGTCACTCCTTTCGACATTTTCATCATCATCTTCGTCATCACTACGCACCCGATCCTCATTCTTATAAACAATCGCGGCTTTTCGGAATCCATTTCTTATGGTTTCCGGGGATATTTTGTCCCAAGCAGAACACAACCAATTGCAGATTTCCGTTAATGTAGCCCTCTTTAATCGTCCCGATGGTGTGAATTCATGAATTCCCCGCTGCATCCAATTATCCCACTCTCGTCTGATGAACGTTTTGAACGGGTGATTAACTGCTATATCTAGCGGCTGCAGCTTGCAAGTAAGACCACCCGGTATCACTGCGATACGGGCACCAGTCGAATTAATATAATTTTGCACATTTGTTTCTTTATGGGCAGCCATGGAATCGAAGATCAAAAACACCTTTTAGAAAAGAAACCTCCCCTTCTTTTGTTCTGTCAAATCTGTCGTCTTCTCTTTCTCTCTCCCTGTCCTTTATAATTTTATAGCCTATACTTGACGTTTCAGTATAATTTTTACTTTTTTGGTTGTAAATTTTATATTTATTATTATTGTATATTTTCTTTTTACCCTCCAGCTTTGTCTGGATTTTATGTGATTTATTTTTATTGTACACCGCCTTGATTATACTTGAAAGGTGGTTTTTATCAAGTTCAATAAACAAACATATAACATTTATCAATCCATATTTTCATGACCTCAGAGTCCATCCATCCCTTTTTGTTATAGTGAACAACAATACCTTGTGGAAATTTTTCGCGGGGCATGGTTACTCGCTTGAAAATAACCATTGGCTTCAATTTAAGCCCACTCGCTGTGCAACCCAGGACTACAGTGAAGCAAGCCCTCTCGTGTCCAGTTGTTATTGCGACAGTTTTTGAACCCGAAGCAGCTACAGTCCTGGTTGGTGGAATGTCAAAAGACACAGGAACCTCATCCATGTTAATAACATCCATTGCCGAAATGCTGAACTCCGAAATTTCTTTGCTGACAAATGTGCCGAAATCCGCCATCTTTTGTTCCCAGTCATCCGGAATCCTCTGGCCTACAGTTGTTCTTATTCGCACGGAAAGACCATTCCTCTTCATAAATTTGCAAATCCAGTTGAAACTAGCGTGGAAACGTGAAATTCCTCTTTCATTGGTCAGCAGTTTTGCTTTGAATTGAATTGCAATAGTTGAGACAGCTTGATTTTGCTCCCTTCTAGACAGAATCCACTTTTTTAAGTCACTCTCTAGCTCTGGCCACTTTTCTTTGGGACCCCGACGCGCACGTTTTCGCGAGTTCATCTCCTCTAGCGCCGTTTTCTCCTTTCTCCAGTCACGAACAGATGACTCACCAACATCAAATTCTCTTGCTGCTGCTCTGTTGCTTGTTTCTTCAGCTTTTGCCACAACTTTCAGCTTGAAGTCCGCAGTATAAGACTTGCGTTTAATTCCGGGCATGATGACTGGATTATAATAGAAGAGATCGCAAAGTTTTAATGTAAGGTATAATAGAACCGAGGGCCTTTTATAAACCTCACAGTGCACTCGACACATGCGCGATATACGCGCATGCGCATAATGTGAGAAATCCTCTGCAGAACAGGCCGAAAATTGCACTTTATATGTGGGTGCGTGTTTATGTGGGTGCGCGTTACATGCACGAAAATACGGTATCTCATTAGCTTTTTCCTGCCAATTCTTGCCAAAGAGAGTCTCTCCTGTGCAAGGTATATGCCCCAGTTTGTCCTGTACCCAGATTTCCAAGTCAGATGCCTGGAGCCAGGCAATTCTACGTGCACCTATAGCAATAGCAGAGGTTCTGCTTATGCATTCAAAGAAGTCAAAGGCTGCACGATTCACAAACTTGGAAACATCCCGAGCATGTTTAACAAGAGCAAGATAATCTTGCCTTTTATCATCAGGAAGGAGAGGGCTCATAAGCTCTAAGTCTCCTGTGACCTCCTTAAGGAACATTCCCATATACAAGATATAGGAACTGATCCTAGCAGAAAGCATGGAAACCTGGAAGGATCGACATCCAAAGGCGTCAAGAGTCCTACACTCATGTCCTGCAGGATTAGATGCATTCTTTTTGCACTCTTTATCCGTCTCATGGCTGATTCCACCACCATGGAACGGTGTGGTAAATGAGTCTTCTGAAACCCAGGACAAGGAGGAACTCGATACATGGTGTTGAGTCTTTGAGAGCGAGGAGATGTGGTCAGAGGTGTTTCCCACATCCTTAACATAAGATCATGCAAGATCTCATGAATAGGTAAGGTAGCTGCCTCCTTAGGAGCTTTAGGGTATTGTAGGATTTCTAATTCCTTTGCCCTAGGCTCTTTTCAGGAGCCACTGTGATGGAAAGACCTCGAGCCACATCTCAGATAAAATCCTGAAAGGACATATCCTCTGGTGGAGACATCCTATGCTGAGGAGAAGAGGAATCCTCAGGAAGAAGTACTCTGGTATCGGCAGAGCTTTCAGAGTCTTCAGACTCATGCGAGGATTCGAAGTATCTCCGATCCGGGTGATCGTGCAAGGTACGGTACCGATTCCGATCGAAGTCGGCCTCGGAGTGGTCCGGTACTGACTTGTCGATACCGGATAGAGATGCATGACTTGGTCCCAGTAGAATACCTGCCAATGTCAATGCAGTCGGTGCCGGTACCGGTTGAATTGTTTGAAGCGGTTTCAGGGGCATCGAGGCTGTGAGAAGAGCCGCCAGACTGCGTTCAATAGCCAAGAATCTCTGGTTTTGCCGGCCCCTTTTCGACATCATCCCACAGGCAACACACTCTGAAATAGAGTGGTCAGGACCTAAACATATGAGGCACCACTCATGGGTGTTGATGATGGAGATGGTACCGCCACACTTAGAAGACTTTTTAAAACCAGAAGGGGGTTTTTCCATTTTGAGGAAAAAATTGGGCCTAGTGCCCAAAATAGCGCGTGGCACCCGAGAAGAGAATTACTGGATAAAGACTCCAGAAACAAAGTTGGTTTTGTTTGGGTTTTTTTTAGAAAAAATAAAAGAACCACCGGTGGTACCGGTATAGCGTCGAGGGAAGGCAGACGCGACCACAAAAAGGAAGAATAGGAAGGGAAATTTTGTGCGGTGACAGGATGTGCGACCAGTCGGCTCCGCGGAAAACGAAGAACTGGAGAGGGACAGTTGGGAAAGGCGAGAAGGCAGCATGCAGGCGCTGTGGGATGCTCCCAAAAGCTTTCCTATTGGATGCTGGGGAGCATTCCCGCGCAGGTTCCGTCGGTACCGACGATACCCATATGTGAAGACTACATTCCTGCTTGTTCCTGGAGATTTCATTTCACCTTTGAATGTAAAAATCTGAGCCATTGACATCTCCAACATACCTGGCATAGATGTGAGTTTCATTACTTGCATGGCATGGCAATTTTATAAGGGTGCCGAGTAAAAACTTGTCTTGAGCAGTTTGGCTCTTTACTTCATATCTCTCTCTCTCTCTCTATATATATATATATATATAAAATTTTCTAGTATACGGTTCTGCAGCAGCCTGTGTGAACAGCCTATGGTCAGCCTTGTGGACACAATAAATCCAGCTGAGCTCAGGCTCAGAACAAAAAGAAAAAGGTTCATTCACTTCAGCACTATGTGCCTGGCTTACCTTGTGGGTCCTAGACAGAATCATAAGCAAATATTCTATACATAGATGCGGTTCCTGTGCTCTGTGGGCTTTCCTTCTTCCTGTCTGGGCCTCCTCTCCTCACTCTTGGCCTGGGGTTTTCAGCTCTGTCCATCTGCCCAGGTTCCTCAGCTCTGCTGTTCTGAAGGTGGCCTGGGCTTTGCTCTGCTAAGGAGGTTGAAGGTGCCTTCTATAAACCCATTTACGGTTCTCATATGTAAAATTGAAGGGGTTTATATGTGCAAGTACCAAAAATCAGGACTTACATCAGTATTTGCACTTGGAAGTTGTAAATGCTGCACATATAGGGAAATACACACAGTAATATACATCGCAACATAGTGAACGAAGGCAGATAAAAACCAGCATGGTCCATCTAGTCTGCCCAGTAAGGTGGCTAGAGTTTTATCCCTATTTAGAAGTTATTTTGGTTTGCTTTGATTCCATCCTCTTGCTATGTAGTGATCCTCTATGTCTGTCCCATGTCTTTTTGAATTCTGTCACCGTTTTTGCTCCCACCACCTCCTTCGGGGGGGGGGGGGGCGGGGGGACATTCAAAAAGTATCTCTTCATGTTCCTTTTAAGTTTAACTCCTTGCAGCTTCATTTCACGTCCTCTAGTTCTACAACTTCCCCATCTTTGAAAAGGGTTTGTTTGTTCATTAATATCCTTTAAGTATTTATACATGTGTATCATATCCCCTCCATCTGTCCTCTCCTCTAGGGTATACATATTTAGGTCTTCAAGTCTTTTCTCATATCCCTTCTGGCGCAAGCCCTCATTTCACTTTTAGTTGGTCATGAATTGTTTTGGGGTCTGACTAAATTTACTTTGGTATCCCTCCTCTTTTCTTCATCTCTCTACTTTTGTGCTTCTACTATAACTTTCAGTTTATTGTTGGAGGATATGAATTTAAGGTCTTCTTCTCTTAGTGTAGCATGTTTCAACATGAGATTTTTAATCTCTCTTATTATCACAGGCATTCTCAACCCATTGAGGTACTAATAAACCAGTGACATCTCTGCATACAGTGATTTTATTTTTCCTCCTATACTGTATCTTTTTTCCCCAAGGAGGAGTTGTTAATCTTCCCTTTCTCTTTTAGGTTCCACTATAATATTTGTGATGCTGTCTTTCCTTTTATTTGGCTCTTAGTGACTTTTCACTACTCAGTTCAATTCACATCTGACCTCCCTGCGTAAGGATGGCAGGCTACAATTGGATCTCAGGTCCTACCTTTTTCCTCTTCTGGGGCTGCCACGGACTCTCGCTCTCCTCTCCTCTACCCTACCCTTCTCCTCTCTAAAGCTCAAACCAATCAGCTCTCTTCTCTTTTTCTCCAAGATATCCTTTTAATGATCCCTATGCCATGTCTTCTTTCACCTTGGCATTTTGTTTAAATTGTAGTTGGCTTAACCCCTCTTATCTCCTCTCACCCCATGCAGCAGAGCAGGGCTGACCCTAGGCATATTTAGCCATGTTTCCAGCACACGGCCCCGCTTCCATTTCCTTCTCAGTGCAGTAGATGGTGGGGCAGATTCCCAAGCGCCTCAAACTGAATAAATCCTATAGCCTCACTTAACTGGCAGCAGCAATCAAAGAATCCATTCGCGTGGGGCTTCTGAGATCCATGTGTGTTTACAGGGTGCTGCTGGTCATGCTCCATCTGATTCATACTTTATCGTGTCAGAGAGGGTTTGATTGGTAGGGTCAATGCTGCCACTGCGGGGCTGAAGAGATGCTATAGTGGTGTCCATGAGCCAATGGTTGGTTGAGAAAGGGGGGAGGCATGCGAGGAGGAGGTGATGATGAAAGTAAAGTGCTGGGGTTGGGTTGGAGGTGAAGTGCAAGACCACACAACAGAGGAAGAGGAGAGAGTCAGGAATTACAAGGCACGTGGAAGAGGGAAATAAGGAGATGGAGGTGAGACAATAGACACAGGGGAGTTGGCGGGGACATGCTAGATCTAGTGGAGAGGGGCATAGGGACAAGAAGGGAGATGCTTGCTATGCCCTCTTCCCTCTGTCCAGCAAGAGGAAAGATGCTAGAAAGGCACAAAGGTAGAGGGAACAAGAGGAGAGATGCTGGATGGACAAAGGGGGGCAAAGGAAGATGGAGGAGAGTTGCTAGACATGGAGGGAGAGGATAGGATAATGAAGGGGACATTCTGGCCCCACAGAAGGGGGGAATATGGAAATGAAGGGGCATGCTGGACAAATGGGAGGGGGTAGGGAGATGGAGGGACATGTTGGACCCACTGGAGAGAGGAATAAGGAAATGGAGGCAGATAAAGTGGAGATAGTGAACATGGGAAGCAATAGAGAGGTGGAGTGGAGATGCTGGACATAAGGAGAATAGGGAGAAAGAGGATGAATTCTGGATGCAGAGGGGAAGGATAAGGAGACAAACAGAGAGGAGAGATATTGGATAGGACAAAGCTGGAAAAAGTGCCGGCCAGCACAATATTCTGCAATGCAATCCAAATAGTGACAGTGAATATTTCCTCTAACCTCCTAAGATCATAAGATCATAAGATATGCCATACTGGGTCAGACCAAGGTCCATCAAGCCCAGCATTCTGTTTCCAACAGTGGCCAATCTAGGTCATACGTACCTAGCAGTTTCCCCAAGGGACACAGGTTCCACAATGCTTGTACTGGTTCAAGCATTGATATCCTGGGTCCCTTCTTAATAATGGTTTATGGACCTTTCCTCCAGGAACTTGTCCAAACCTTTTTTAAACCCAGCTACACTAACAGCCTTTACTACATCCTCGGCACTATCTGGATAGTGCCAGGGCCTTCAATGGGTGGAGCTGGGTAGTGTGGTATTATTCAGTTAGCAGCAATAGTCAGATCACTAACCACATAACAAATCGCATAAAGTTAGACCATGAAAAAGCAGTTCTACAGTTATGCGGTTTTATTATCCAGATAGTGGCTAAATATTGCCACCATTCGGATAGTGTTGGTAGCACTGAAACTGGATATTTAGTGCTTGCCACCGGCTGGATTTCAGTGCTCAATATCTGATTTCATTTTTAAATGCTGCAGCCACAGAGTCCTACGTTTGGATCAAAATAGGGCACAAATTTAGAAGCCTAACGCACAGTAGGCGTCTACGTTTGCAGATGAAAAGTCATCTTAATTTAGGAACTTAAAAATTATACTTGTAAATTTAGTCCTGCCATTCATTTGCCTGGATACAGTTGTGGTCAACATTATTGGTACCCTTGCAGTTCAACCCCTTAATGTCCAATATCTTCTGAAAAAAGATAAGTAGCCAGTGAAATGGATACATTTGTCACATAAAAGAATCAAATAAAACAAGACCAATAAAAAAAGGAAATAGTATAAAAACTGGGACATTGCCAGGACATGATTATTGGCATCCTTGTAAACAATTAAAATCAGTTTGAATAGAACCACATTCCCACTGCAGTAAAAATTAGACGCATTTGTGATCAATTGTCAGTACTCACATGACTTGAATCAGCCAATGAATGATGGCCCTAATGTTTAAAATAGCCACATTCACACCCTGTTCCATTTTCACAATGGTGAAGACAAGAGAGCTGCTTGAGACAGTCAGAAAAGCCATCATCACCAAACATCAAACTTCAAAGGGGCACAAGGCCATCTCCAAACACCTTAGGATTCCTGTGTACAGTTCACAATGTTAAGAAATTTTCTGCTGATGAAATTGGCAAGAACCTCCCAGAATGTGGTGGGAAGAGGAAAATTAATCCAAGAAGTCTTCAAAGGTTAGTGTGAACTGTTGGAAAAACACCACATGTAACATCCAAAGAGTTTAAGCTAACCAGGAGCAATCTGGAGTGGTGGTTTCAATCTGCACCATATGCCGTGCACTGAACAAAGAAGGACTTCATGGGCAAAGGCCAAGGAGGACCCCACTGCTTAAAGACAGACATAAAAGGCATGCCTGATCATTGCCCAAACCCACCTTGAGAAACCATAATCTGTCTGGGAAAATGTTCTGTGGATAGAGGAAACCAAACTTGAGCTCTTTGGCAATACAGACCAGCAATACATTTACAGGCGAAGAAATGAAGCTTATAAGGGAAAAAAAACACTCTTCCTACAGTTAAATATGGTGGAGGTTTCATAATGTTGTGTGGCTGTTTTGTTGCCTCGGATACTGGAGGCCTGGAACATATTAAAGGAATCATGAAGTCTGAGGACTACCAAGGTATTTTGGAGCAAAATGTTCTACTTAGTGTCAGAAAACTAGGTCTGGGTCGAATGCTCCATCAAGACAATGACCCAAAACATAGATTCAAAAGAACAAAAGAATGGTTAAAAAGGAAAGAAATGGATCCTTTTAAACTGGCCAGCAATGAGTACTGATCTCAATTCAATCGAGAACCTTTGGAAAGAGTGAATATCTGCCAATGGTAAAAGGAATCCTGGAAACATTCATGAGCTGGAACAAATAGCAATTGAAAAGTGGGAGAAACTACCAGCAGACAGATGTACAAAACTTATAGATGGCTATGTTTGGAAATTGTCATCATTGCCAAGGGTTGTGCAATCAAATATTAGTGAAGGGTGCCACTAATCCTGTCCAAGTCATATTTTGTTTTTTTTCTCTCAGAAATTACTAATTTGCACAGACATCTTTTTTTGTATGCCTTTGAACATACTATTAAAATATTATGATGACATATAGTTGCAATATTTCCAATAATTTCTCAAGATATTGTACACAGTAGTAACTAAAAAGCAAGGGTGCCAATAATGTTGGCCACAACTGTATATGAGCCTATTTTATGAGTCTAGTGATGAGGTCCTGACTTTTTTCCCCACCCTAAATCCACCTCTGTTGCCACTCACTTTTTATGTTCCTAAATTTAGAAGTTTAGTGAAATTGAGTAGAAATTTAGGAACTCAATCCTAGTAAATATTCAAAGAGCCATATTTAGGGGCCTAACTCTCAAAACAAGGAGCATAAATCCTTTAAATATCGACCTCAATGTTTCCAGTGCAGTCTCTGAAAAAGCACCAGTATAGCTGCGAATCATTCTCCTGAGCCCTGGTTTCTTCAGTTATTGATCACAGTAAATTCATTAGCAGCAGAGACATCGTATTATTCAGATGCACTTGCAATGTAACACTGATGTTTACATGTACACTGACATTCTGTTTGCTAACATCAAAATGCAGCAATATCTCCCTGCTGTGAAAAGAATTACTCATTACTTTCCTGCTGGTTTCTGGAGAAATCATAGTTAATTTGCAATTATTCCAGCCATTTTGCTTGCAATTTTAAGCCAACAACCTTTCCATCCTAAAGAATGTGAATGAAAAGGAAATTCACTCTTATCACAGCTGTTTCATAGTAGATACAATACAATAAAATTCTGTACTGCTACATAAATCCTGTTATTTCATAGCAGTTGCTGTATGTAATAACAAGGTCTTAGAGAGTGTTGGGGAGGAGTCTGCTGTCTTAGTACACGTTGGTACCAAAGACATGGGAAAGTATGGTAGGGAGGTTCTGGAAGCCAAATTTAGGCTTTTATGTAGGAAGTTGAAATCTAGAACTTCCGGAGTCTGAATGCATGGATGAGACAATGGTGCAAGGAAGAGGGTTTTAGATCTGTTAGAAACTGGGGAACATTTTGGGGAAAGGAGGGGCTTTTCCAAAGGGATGTGCCCCACCTTAACCAGGATGGAACCAGGCTGCTGGCATTAACCTTTAAAAAAAGAGAGAGTAGCTTTTAAACTAGATAATAGGGGAAAGCCGACAGTTGCCCAAGAGCACATGATTCGGAACAATCTGTGAAGAATACTAGCAAAAGATTGAAATTAGGGCGTATCAGCAGAGAGGTTCCAATAAAGAAAACAGTAACCCAAATGCCCTTGAGTACAGGGCAGACAGAGTTTAAAGAGTCCAAATTACCCCTGCCTACCGATAGATTAATATGAATAAAATACAGCCTCTAAAATGTTTGTATGCAAATGCTAGACGTCTAAAAAATAAGATGGGAGTGTTAGAATATATAGCACTAAATGAGAGGTTAGATATGGTTGGTACATCAGAGACATGGTGGAAGGAAGACAACCAGTGGGACATTGATACCTGCTTACATACTATATCGTAATGACAGAACAGATGAAACTGGTGGAAGGGTTGCACTCTATGTTAGAGAGAGCTTTGAGTCACAAAGGATTAAAGAAAAACAAAGGGGCACCCCTAGAAGAATCACAAGAAAAAACAGCAGAGGTTCTATAATCTCAAAAAAACCCTTTATTATGCCAGACATGGCCGTGTTTTGGCAGAAGTTGCCTGCATCAGGGACAACTAAATATAATAAAACAAAACAATACAATACATATACAATACATATTACATAGTCATACAATATAAAAGCATATTAAATATATATATCCTACTGTAATGGAAAGTCTTAGTTTTCCTTTTTTCGGTTCATGGAACTGTGGGACCTCCATGGCATACACGAAGTGGGATAACGTGTTGAGTTATGACCACCACCACATTACTGGGCTTCTCAAAAACCCTCCTGCTTTGGAGGATGAAGATTGTGACCTTGATGCAGACGAATAGTGTGACTTTATGCAATTGAAAAAACAGATAAAACATGAGATGCACTATGTTACCCTAATACATTTTTGCAGAGCTCAATGGATCCCATATGGACTACATATCATAAAGGCTTTTAATATGTTTTTAGAAGATTCAGAATTTTTGGAAAGATGGAACAAAATTATCAACAAATGCTCTTTGGATGTCATCATATTAGTTAACAATTCCAAGAAAAAAGTGGAACTTTGAAATTGAAAACAGATGGAATGATAACCGATTATAAAGATCTAAGTGCAAGAAAAGTTGATATTGATGGATGCAATAAGAGACTTGATGATTTTTGAAAAGAAATTAAGAAAGTCAAACTTCAAAAATATCAATGGGACGAAGAAGATTATAAAAGGGAAGTATTCATCCTTGCACTCATAACAGGATATTTAATAGATAACATAGACGTGAAAGACATGTCTCTTTTGCAAGATTTAGACCAAGGAATGAAAATGTAAGTGAAAATGAAAATAGAGAGGTGAATGATACAACTGACAGATCAAGACTGACAACAGAGTCGGGTAAAAATATGGAGGAAGGCAGAAGCAAAAAATGGATGAGAATCAATTCCGATGATTTATTTGTCTCTCCACATCTCTCAGCCACTACCCTTACTCATGGCTCCTCTGACAGCAAGGAATTTTTTAGACCGTATTTGGGATCAACAATCGATAGACAAGAAGAGATCCCAAAGGAGCCATTACAGGACTTTCAAATTCAGAGGCAGGAGGAAAGGGAGGGGCTGAAGATGACCATACAGAAGGAACTGTCTATAATTATTCTATATGATAAATATTATCATCATGGGAAAATTTGTCTCCTGCACAAAGGACTCTCTTTCATTCCTACTTTTAATTATGACTCTTTTCAAACTTGACACACAAGATACATCTGTTATTTCAAGGAAATCCCAATGAATACCTCCAGGCCCTATAAACCTGTTGAAATACCTTTGAAAGACTGGTCTTGGAAGATAAAGACAAATTAGAGAAACAGAGGACGAGAAAGTACTGCAATCTTCCAAAAGATGAATCAAGGATTGTCTATGAGCTAGAAAATGATCCCAATATTGCCATTAGGCAGGCTAACAAAAGTGGTGGGATCATCATACTTAACCGTGCAGATTATATTAAAAAAATTGAGGGGCAATTAAATAACTGTACATGCAATAGTTTGTTAAAATCTGATTCAACAAGAACCATTCAGGGAGAAATTATTATTAGACATTGCTAGCAATGCGGATTTCCTTACATCCAGAGAAAGGGCCTTTCTTGAGGTGAAATATCACATCATCCCCACAATTTACACTTTGCACAAGATATATAAATTCTTGGCCTAACCAACTGGCAGAGTGTTAGTACAATAGGATCTCTAATGAAGCCATTGTCCATTTTTGCTGGCGCTCGTCTTAGTCCATTTGTAAAAGAGATCTCCTCTTTTGTACTTGATTCTATGCATATGATTAAGATTTTAGACAATTTACACCTCGATCAGATAGATGTTATTTTGGTAACATTGGATATACAATCCTTGTATACGAATGTACAACAGGATGAAGCACCCAAACAGGAGCAAGGTGATAATAAACAAAGCCAATTTATTGAGGTGGATGCTAAAAGCCAGGAGACCTGACATGGCCGTGTTTCGGTACTGCCTTTGTCAGGAGTACAGGCCTGCTGCGGCGTATCAGCAAAGGGTGAATCAAAAGGTAAGAAATTCCAACGATGATTCCAAATCGGACGGCAAACTCTGCGCTACTGAAATAAGGTTATTCACCTATTTAATTAATAATTCTATTGTGGAATCATCGGTGGAATTTCTTATCTTTGATTCACCCTTTGCTGACATGCTGCAGCAGGCCTGTACACGACCATGTCGAGTCTCCCGGCTTTTAGCATCCACCTCAATAAATTGTTTTTGTTTGTTACCACTTGGTTCCTGTTTGGTCGCTTGGTTTCTTTCTGAACTGGTCTTACCACAGGGTGAAGCACTACAGATTATTCTTGACTTGTTATCTTGAAGAGACATATGTCCCAGAATTCTGATTGAATTAATTTGCGAGCCAGCTAAAATAGCATTGAAGGTAAATTATTTTGCTTTTCAAATTAAGGGAACTGCAGTGGGGGCCTCTATGGTCCCCAATGGGGCATGACTGTAAGTAGCACATTTTGAAACTCTTTTAAGTGATCACTTTAAGAGACAAATAAAACTCTGGAAAAGATATATAGACGATATTTTTGTGATTTGGGTGGGTAATTTCAAAGAGCTACTTGAATTCCAGTTAAGGCTTAACAGTAGGGATCATTGAAGGACTAGAAAAGGGGACTGTTACTTCTGGAGAGAGATCTGCAATTGTGAGTATATACTTCTGGGAATTTTCTGAAAGGAATTCTTTCTATTAAAGCTAATTAATCTGTGAACTCACTATTTTTTGTTAAATCAGTCAGGGTCTAGTAGCTGCAGTTTAAGTTTAAATTTAAAACACAGAAGAGAACTATCTGGTTACATTTCATACCCTGCAGAGAGCTTGTAGTTTAAATTTAATAGTCACTCGGGGCCTAGTATCAGCAAAGTACTTTTAGTTTAAATTTAAAACACAGGAAAGAGCTTTCTGCTTAAATTTAGAACCCAGCAGAGAGCTTGTAGTTTAAATTTCATAATAAGTTAGAGCCTAGCAGCAGCAGCAGCAAAGAGCTATAATTTAAATCAAATCAGAATATAGCTTACCTCAGCAGCACAGGACAGGACAGGACAGCCCTCTTTTAATAAGTGTTATTTCCCTCCCCAACACACACCCACCCCCTGGGATAATCATAGCTTTATAGGTACTTATACGTCTTAAAAGACAGGAGGTGCTCTCAGGTGAAGCTCGTTACCCAAATCAGTCATACACTAAGGACCTGAGATGAATTAAGCTTCAGGTGAACAAGGTATATTAAACGTATTAGGTACAGTTTTATTAGTATAAATATCCATAGCAACCCTTAGTAAGTAAAGAACTTAAAGATCTAAACACACGCTTAAAACTAAGATGCAGACAGCAGAGAGATGGGGGCTTTCCAGTCTTTTGCATTGAGTGTCACATGTATGATTTTCTCCCAGTTGGTGAGAGGTCTTACGTGTGCACTAGGTGCAAGGAGCTCTTTGCTCTCAGGGAACGAGTCCATTCTCTAGAGGCTAGAGTAGCAGACTTGGAAAACATAAGAAAGACAGAGAGGTACATAGACGAGACCTACAGGGATATAGTCCTGAAGTCCCACCTCCAGTCTGGCAGCATCCCTGTTGCCATGGAGGAGAGAGGTCACGTGACAGGAGAGCATCACCCTGATGTGGCAGGAAGTGATCCTGTAACTAGGACCTGTCCTTCAGGTGATGTAAAACCCTCTCGCACCGAGGAAGTTTCTCCAGGGCCATGTGCCCATGAGGGAAGGGTTAGGACAGCAGTTATAGTTGGTGATTCGATCATTAGGCAAGTAGATAGCTGGGTGGCTGGTGGACGTGAGGATCGTCTGGTAACATGCCTGCCTGGTGCAAAGGTAGCGGACTCATGCGCCACCTAGATAAGGTCTTAGATAGTGCTGGGGAGCAGTCTGCTGTCTTGGTACATGTCGGTACCAATGACATAGGAAAACGTGGTAGGGAGGTTCTGGGGCTAAATTTAGGCTTTTAGGTAGGAAGTTGAAATCCAGAACTTCCAGGGTAGCATTCTCCGAAATGCTTCCCGTTCCACGCGCAGGACCCAAAAGGCAGGCAGATCTCCGGAGTCTCAATGCGTGGATGAGACAATGGTGCAGAGATGAGGGTTTTGGATTTGTTAGGAACTGGGGAACATTCTGGGGAAAGGAGGGGCTCTTCCGAAGGTATGGGCTTCACCTTAACCGGGATGGAACCAGGCTGCTGTCATTAACCTTTAAAAAGGAGATAGAGCAGCTTTTAAACTAGATAATAGGGGAAAGCAGACAGTCGCCCAAGAGCAGATGGTTCGGAAGAATGTATCCTTGAAGGATACTACCAAAAGCAAAGAGGTTCCAAAAAAGAGTAAGTAAGTAGCTCAAATGCCCTCGATTATGGAGCAGACAGAGCTTAAAGATCCCAAATTACCCATGTCTACAAATAGCCAAATTAATATGAATAAAATACAGTCTCTAAAATGCTTGTATGCAAATGCTAGAAGTCTAAAAAATAAGATGGAAAAGTTAGAATATATAGCACTAAATGAGAGGATAGATATGATTGGAATATCAGAGACATGGTGGAAGGAGGACAACCAGTGGGACACTATGATACCTGGGTACAAACTATATCGTAATGATAGAGCTGATCAAATTGGTGGAGGGGTTGCGCTCTATGTTAGAGAGGGCATTGAGTCAGAAAGGATTAAAGTTTTGCAGGAAACAAAATTTGCTGTAAAATCTCTATGGAGTGAAATTCCATGTAAAAAGGGGAAGGCGATGGCAGTGGGGGTATTCTATCGACCGCCTGGCCAGAATGAACAAATGGATGATGAAATGCTCAAAGAAATCAAGGAAGCTAACAAACGTTACAGCGCAGTAATAATAATGGGTGATTTAAGTTACCCCGTTATTGACTGGGTCAGTGTCACGGCAGGACATGCTAGGGAGATAAAGTTCCTAGATGAAATAAATTACTGCTTCTTGGAGCAGCTGGTTCATGAACCGACCAGAGGGGAAGCCATATTAGACCTAGTCCTTAGTGGAACACCAGATCTAGTGCAAGAGGTAAGGGTGTTGGGGCCACTTGGCAATAGTGATCATAGCACGATCGCCTTTGATTGAATTAGTGGAGGAGGGATAGTAAGGAAATCCAGAGTACTACCTTTTAACTTTGAAAGGGAGACTATGATAAAATGAGAAAAATAGTTAAGAAAAAACTAAAAGGAGCAGTTGCAAAGGTTAAAGACTTACATCAAGCTTGGGTGTTGTTGAAAAATACTATCTTGGAAGCCCAGACCAGCTGTATTCCTCACTTTAAGAAAAGTGAAAGGAAGTCCAAAAAACTGCCAGCATGGTTTAAAGGTGAGGTCAGAGAGGCTATTGTTGCCAAAAAACATCTTTCAGGAAATGGAAAAAAGAGCCAAATGACGAAACCTGGAAACAGCACAAGCACTGGCAAGTGAAATGCAAGGCATTGATAAGGCAGGCAAAGGGAGAATTTGAGAAGAAGCTTGCTGCGAAAGCAAAAACACGAAATAAAGGCTTTTCAGGTACATTCGTAGCAAAAAAACCTGTGAGAGGGTCAGTTGGTCCATTAGATGATAGAGGGGTTAAAGGAGCACTAAGAGGCGACAAGGCGATAACGAAGATACTGAATGAATTCTTTGCTTCGGTCTTCACTGAGGAAGATGTAGGGATGTTACCCATGACTGAAGGGGTATTTAAAGGTGCGGAAGAATTGAAGGAAATATCGATACATCAGGAAGATGTATTACAACTATTAGATAAACTGAAGAGTAGCAAATCACCTGGGCCGGATGGTATACATCCAAGGGTGTTGAAAGAACTGAAATATGAGATTGCAGACCTGCTATTAGTAATCTGTGAACTATCATTAAAATCATCTCTAATACCTGAAGATTGGAGGATCGCCAATGTAACACCAATTTTTAAAAAGGGTTCCAGGGGTGATCCGGGAAACTACAGACCCGTGAGCCTGACGTCAGTACCGGGAAAAATGGTAGAAACCATGATAAAGAATAAAATTACTCAGCATGTAGATAGTCATGGCCTAATGGGAGACAGCCAACATGGCTTTAGACAAGGAAGATCTTGTCTTACTAATCTGTTATGTTTTTTTGAAGGTGTAAATAAACAGGTGGACAAAGGTGAGTCAGTTGATATAGTGCATCCGGACTTTCAGAAAGCCTTTGACAAGGTCTCTCATCAGAGACTTTTGGCAAAACTAAAGAGTCATGGGATAGGAGGCAGTGTACTACTGTGGATCAGGAACTGGCTAAAAGATAGAAAGCAGAGGGGAGGGCTAAATGGCCAATTTTCCCAATGGAGAAATGTGAATAGTGGTGTACCCCAGGGATCTGTGCTGGGTCCGCTGCTTTTTGACATATTCATAAATGACCTGGAAAGTGGAATAACGGGTGAGGTTATCAAATTTGCAGATGACACAAAACTATTTAAAGTTGTTAAAACCCAAGAGGATTGTGGAAAATTGCAAGAGGATCTTGGTAAATTGGAAGACTGGGCATCAAAATGGCAGATGGAATTTAATGTGGACAAGTGCAAAGTTATGCACCTAGGGAAGAACCACCCAAACTATGGTTACACGATGCAAGTTTCCACATTAGGAGCCACCACCCAGGAAAAAGATTTAGGCGTCATTGTGGATAACATGTTAAAACCCTCGGCCCAGTGTGCAGCGGCGGCCAAGAGAGCAAATAGAATGCTAGATATCATAAGGAAAGGAATGGAAAATAAAACAAAGGATATGATAATGCCTCTATATCGTTCCATGGTGAGACCACACCTTGAATATTGTGTGCAATTCTGGTTGCCATATCTTAAAAAGGATATAGCGTTATTAGAAAAGGTTCAGAGAAGAGCCACCAAAATGGTAAAGGGATGGAAGGATACTCCTATGAAGAAAATCTAAAAAGGTTAGGGCTCTTTAACCTGGAAAAGAGACGGCTGAGGGGAGATATGACAGAAGTCTATAAATTTATGAACGGAGTGGAACGGGTAAACGTAGATCGATTGTTTACATTATCAGAATATAGAAAGACAAGGGGACATGCAATGAAGCTACAGGGTAAACTATTTAAGACTAATAAAAGAAAATATTTTTGCACTCAACGTGTAATCAAACTCTGGAATTTGTTACCGGATGATGTAGTAAAGGCTGTTAGTGTAGCTGGGTTTAAAAAAGGTTTGGACAAGTTCCTGGAGGAAAGGTCCATAAACCATTATTAAGGGACCCAGGATATCAATGCTTGACCCAGTAAAAGCATTGTGGAACCTGTGTCTTTTGGGGAAACTGCTAGGTACATATGACCTAGATTGGCCACTGTTGGAAACAGGATACTGGGCTTGATGGACCTTGGTCTGACCCAGTATGGCATATCTTATGTTATGGTCTTATGTAATGTAAAATTTACTGTGAACAGTAGTCCTGAGGAAATTCCTTACTTAGATATTTTGATTAAGATCAAGAAAGGTGTCTTCCAGACATCTATTTTCCACAAGTTATCTGATAAAAATAAATTCTTAGATTTTAGAAGTCAACATGATGGAAAACTGAAATACTGTAAATCTTTGGGTGAGTCAGTTCCTCAGATTAAGAAGACTCTGAGAATGAAGATTTTGAAGAACAAGCATCTCTTCTGAAAGACTGTTTCAGACAAAGAGGTTATCCTGCTTATAGTATTAAGAAGGATTATATATGGGTTAAGGCAACAGGAAAATTAGATTTATTGAAGCCATATAACAAACAGGAAAGACCAAGTCTCATTTGCACTCTACAATATTCTTATTTTGCAGGTAGTATTAAGAAGATAATCAAATCTCACTGGCCAATAATGTTGTTGTTGTGAAATGCCATGAAGTCAGTGTCGTCTCATGGAGACCCTCTGGATAGTTCTAAATTGTGTTCAGTCTTCAGTCAGGCGGCTCATTTTTCACAAACTGGCACCCGTAGCTGCTGTTATTGTATTAATCCATCTCATTGTTGGCCTTCCTCTTTTGCGTTGACCTTCTACCTTGCCAAGCATGATGTCCTTCTCTAATGATCTCCTCTCTTTGCATGATGTGTCCAAAGTATGAAAGTTGAAGTCTTGTCATCTGAGCTTCTAAAGAAAGCTTAGGTTTGATCTCCTCTAGTACTGACTGGTTTGTTCTTCGGGCAGTCCATGGTATACAACATAGCATACGTCGCCAGCACCATAATTCAAAGGCATTAATTTTCTTCCTGTCTATCTTTTTCACTGTCCAACTTTCACATCCATATGTTATTGAAATTGCCAGGGCATGAACAAGTTGAATCTTTGTATGAAGAGAGACATTTCTGCTCTTGAGAATCTTGTCTAGGTCCTTCATAGCCATTCTGCCAAAAGCAATGCGCCGTCTGATTTTTTTGACTGCTTGTTGCTTCTTTATTGGTAGTTGATCCAAGTAGGTTAAAGTTGTCAACTATTTCAATGTCTTCTCCATCAACAATGAACTTATTCATTTTGCCAGTTGTCAGGATCTTTGTCTTCTTAAAATTAAGGTGCAGACCCATTTTAAGACAATATTCCTTGATCTTGAGAAGCAAATGTTTCAAATCATCTTCACTTTCAGCCAGTATTGTGGTATCATCAGCATAGCAAAGAATGTTAATGAGTCTTCCATCAATCTTCAAACCTCTGTTGTCTTCATACATTCCTGCTTTTCTAATGATTTGTTCTGCATATAAATTAAAGAAGAAGGGGGAAAGTATGCAGCCTTGTCATACACCTTTGCTGATTTTAAACCATTCTGTTTCTACTAATTCTGTTCGAATTGTTGCTTCTTGATCAATGTAAAGGTTGCGCAAGAGAACGATCAGGTGTTCTGGTATACCCATGCTCTTAATGTGCCCAGAGTTTCTCATGGTTACAAAGTCAAAAGCCTTACTGTAGTCAATAAAACACATATAAATATCCTTTTGGTATTCTTTTGTCTTTTCAAGGATCCATCTCACATCCGCGATAATGTCTCTTGTTCCTCTCCCTTTCCTGAACCCTGCTTGCACTTTAGCCTGTTCTCGTTCCAGGTATGGCTGTAGTCTCTGCTGAATGATCTTGAGTAGAATCTTGCTGGCATGTGAGATCAGAGCGATTGTGCAATTATTTCCATAGTCAGTTGGGTCACCTTTCTTCACTATTGGTATAAGCACAGATCTTTTCCAGTCAGTTGGCCATGAATTTGTCTTCCAAATTTCCTGGCAGAGCCTTGTAAGTAGGGTAACAGCTTCATCTGATTGCTGTAATAACTCAATGGGAATGCCATCAATGCCTGGTGCTCTGTTCTTTGATAAGGCTTTCAATGCTGCTTCAACTTCTTCTTTCATCAGCAACGGTTCCTGATCATAAGGTATAGGTTGAAACAGCTGTTGTTCTGCTTGAACTTTATGGTATGACTCTATATATTCTTTCCACCTTTTCTTGATCTTCTCAGTATCATTCAACATGGATCCTTGAGCATCTTGTAGCACTCCAATTCAAGGCTAGAATTTTTTCTTTAAATCTGTTAGCTTTAGAAAAGCCGATCTTGTTCTTCCTCTAATAGCTTCTGATTCTATTTCCTTGCATGTGTCATTGTAGTACTTTTCCTTGTCCTGTCTTGCTGCACGTTGGAAATCTCTGTTGAGTTCTGCAATTGCCTCTTTCTCCTCTGGCTTTAGCTTCTCTGCGTTTCTGGACAATTTTCAGAGTTTCTTCAGTCATCCATTTTGGTCGTATTTGCTTTTTCACCTTATGTAGAAACTTATATCTATTTTATTTTATTTATTTATAGTCTCTTCTATACCGCACTATTCAGCATCAGCGCGGTTTACAGTGAACAAAGAATTTACACATTTCCGATGGTACTTTGTGTTTACAGTTGAACAGGCATAAACAACTTGGATAACAGGGGTAACTATTTACAATTTATAACATAATCATGAACTCTTCTTGTTTCAGTCTTAGGGGTTTTGGGAGAACTGTGAGGTGGTTGAGGTGTCTGCATTGGTTACTGGGTAATACAAGAGGAAGAGGTGGTGTTTCAAGGCTTTTCTGAATTGCATTAGATCCGGGATTGCTCTGATGCCTTGAGGGAGGCTGTTCCAACCCCTTGGTGCACAGAACTTGAAAGCTCTGTCTGCTGTTGCTTTGGTGCATTGTGTTATGGATTTTGGGACTACTAGTGTGTTGAGTGTTACTGACCATCTGTCCCTGTTTTGAGGTGTCATCTGGATCAGGTCTGTTAGTGACGCGGATGTGAGTCCATTGATGGCCTTGAATGTAAGTAGTAATAGCTTGTAGGTGAGTCTACTTCGTATCGGAAGCCAATGGAGTTGTTTTAAGATGGGTGAGACATGATCTTTCCTGGATGCTCCGTGAAGGACTCTTGCTGCGGAGTTCATTGCCAGTTGCAGTGGGTGTAAGGTGGCTTGAGGGAGTCCTTGTAAGATAGAGTTTGCATAATCAAAATGTGGTATGATTAGGGCCTGGTAGATGGTTCTGAAATCATCCGGCTCTAGCAGGGATCGTAGGTGTCTAAGGGAACGGATTTTATGGTAGACCGCTCTTACAATGTTTCCTATGTGCGCCTTCATATCTAAGTGCTGGTCTAAGGTGACCCCGAGGTATCTGATAGTGGGTTTGATCTGGAGGTCTGCATCCTTCACCTTCAAAAAGGACGGGGCGGTGAAATTTCGGTCCTTCGTGATGAACAAAACCTCCGTTTTCTTGTGTTGGATCCTGAGGTTTTGAGATTGCAGCCAGTTGGATACTTCATTTATGCAGTTTGTTAATGGAGTGAGGTCAGGGTTCTCTGTTGTAAAAGGCATGTATAACAGCACATCATCCGCGTATATCATGCAGTTGATACTGAAGGACCGTATCAGGTTGCAGATAGGCTGCATGTATATATTGAACATAAGGGCGGAGAGGGAGGAGCCTTGTGGGACCCCCTGCTTTTGATGGAACCGATCTGATGAAGTATCGTTGGATCGTACCTGCTGCCACATGTCAGAAAGGTAGGACCTGCACCACTCGAGTGCTTTATCGGTGATTCCCTTACCCTCGAGTCATTCCAGGAGGCGTTCGTGGCTCACGGAGTCAAATGCCGCTGCTATGTCTACGAAGACAAGGATGAACCCTTGGCGGATGTTGTTGATGCCAGTTAAGACGTTGCTGAAGAGAGCGGTGAGCAGTGTTTCCACACCATGGGCTTCTCTAAAGCCGTGTTGGCAAGGGTCTAGTGGTGCGTTAGTTTCTATATGCTCTTCGATTTGTCTTTGTACTTCCTTCTCCATTATTTTTGCCAGGAATGGTATACTTGCTATTGGTCTATAGGATTCAGGCTTCAGAGGGTCGAGCTTGTTGTTTTTTAGTAATGGCCTTATGGTTGTGTGTTTGAGAGTACGTGGGAAAGTTCCTGTTGTGAATGAAAGTTCCATGAGTGTGGATATGAATGGGCTCAGGTGGTTTTGTAGTTCTTTGATCCAGAACGCCGGGCATGGATCAGTTTGGGCGGTGGTCATGTTGATGCCCGCAATGGTGTCTTTAATACGCCGTTTGGGTGGGATTGCGAAGATGGTGAGTAGAGTCTGATCGTATGGTTCAAGGGTCTTGCAAGGTGTTGGGATGTTGTCGATCTGGCAGAGTTTGGATTGTAAATAGTCGGCGAAAGTTTGGGGGTGGATTTCGCTAATATGTTCAGAGGTGGGTTCCTTTGTCAAACGCTTGACGATAGTAAACAGGTCATGAGGTTTGTTCAGAGATCTTTTCAGCATGTCTGCGTGGTAGCGTCTCATTGATTCCGTTACCGCAGTATGATGAGCTACTAGTTGTGATATATATGCAGTTCTGTCTTCCTCTGAGTGTAAGCGTCGCCATCGTCTCTCAAGTTTCCTTAGGGTTGTGCGTGAGGCCTTCAGATCTGATGAATACTAGGTTGCAGAGTGTCGCTTCCCATGGAGTTTGTTAGTTGATGGACTAATGGCGATCGAACTGAGTTCATTATTCCAGTCGGAGACTAAATCATCTTGGTTGTGTGCCGGTGAGTTAGCTAGGGGGAGCATTGTTTTCAGTATCAGGTCTTTGTCGAAAGGCTGGAACCATCTCGGGGGGGCACTGGGATGGCTACTCACTCCTTTTTCTTCCATTTGTCTACATCTGGGAAGGGGAACTTTGAATAAGATTAGTTTGTGATCTGACCATGGAACTGGGTTGATTGATAGCTCCAGGGTGGTTGGTGTGTTGAGGGTTGGTTCAGTTGTGAATATTAGGTCTAGGATGCCTCCTTTGTTATGAGTTGGATCCTTGATTAATTGATTATAACCTAAATCCTGTAGAGCTCCAAGAAAAGCTGTTGCATGGGAGTCTTGCAGTGATGGTAGGTTGAAGTCTCCTAGCATCCAACTTGTTTTAAGTGGGTTCTGGGTATTGGAGGCCAGGTCAATTATTGTTGATAGGGCGTCTGGGTCGGCTGATGGAGCACGGTATAGTAGAGTGAAGGATCAGCACTTGTTTACTATTGAGATTGTGTCCAGGAGTGTTGAGCTGGTTGCTTCCCTGAGGTTGAACTGGAGGGCAGATTTGGAGATGGCTAGAACACCTCCTCCTCTTTTGCCATTTCTATGACAAGTATGTATGGAGAAATTGGAGGGCAGGAGTTGGTTGATTAACACGTTGTCGTCGCAAGAAAGCCATGTCTCGGTGATCAGGAGTAGGTCGAGGTTGTGTAGTGATATCATGTCAGAGATGACTGGCCATTTCTTGCGTACAGATCGGGCATTTATCAGTGCACATTTCAGATGTTGGGGAGTAGTATAATGGGTACACTACTTGTCAAACTGATTGACAGGTGAGATAAGGATGGCGGGAGCCAATCAGCGTTCACTTCCGGTCTATGTCCCGCCTTAGGCCACGCCCCCTCCCATAGACGTGAATGGTGAGTAAGCCCCGCCCACTCCCGCCCCCAAAATGTTGACAGGTACCAATCAGCGCCCACTTCCGGTGTATGTCCCGCCTTAGGCCACGCCCCCTCCCATAGAAGTGAATGGTAAGTTAGCCCCGCCCCCAAAATGTTGACAGGTACCAATCAGCGTTCACTTCCGGTGTATGTCCCGCCTTAGGCCATGCCCCCTCCCATAGAAGTGAATGGTGAGTTAGCCCCGCCCAGTCCCGCCCCCAGGCGTGGCCACCGCCCCCCACTTGACACACCCCTGCCCCCGCCCCAAGGATGACATCATCCAATCAGCGTACACTTCCGGGGGTGTGTCACACCCACGCCACGCCCCACAATATTGCATTAGCCAATCAGCACCCACTTCCGGGTTTGTGCTACGCCCACAGCCTCCCACCCTCCTCCACGCCCCCATGCTACATCATCGGAAATGACATCACCGGAAACAGGGCGTCATCAGAAGAGGGACTGTCCCTTTTTTGCTGACATCAGCGGAAACAGTATGGCTGACACCGGAAATGTGTTTTTGCTTCTGCTTAATACTGAAAAACAAAAATGCTTTTCTCTCTGTCTCTCTCCCACACAGACTCAGTTGTTTCTTTCTCACACAAAAACTGATTCCTAGCACAGAGAGACAGGCAAGCTAGAATCATTTTTCTTTCCAAAATGCAATTAGCACATCTTTGTTAGAGGGATCACCCTCTCACCCTCAACCACGCCCCTGCCTACATCATCGGAAATGGACTGTCCCTTTGTGCTGACATCAGCGGGGAGCAGTGTGACTGACTCCAGAAATGTGTTTTTTGCTTCTGGTTAATGTTTACACCTGCAAAAAAAAAGCAGGAACCCTGGAAAAATAAATTGCTTTTCTCTCTCCTACTGCACCAGTTCTTATTTCTCACAAAAAGATTCACGGCACAGAGAGACACAATTTTCTTTACAAATGCAATTACAAATGCAATTGTTAGAGAAACTAGTGCGGTCCATGTGATAGAATTTTACTTTTAAGACCTCACTGTTAGAAGTATTCTGACAGACCTGTAGAGTTCAGACTGAAATACAGAGAGACCTGAGTTCAAATCCCCCTAATACAGCTATTTTTTTTGAGAGAGCCGAGTTCAAATCCAAATACAGCTATTTTTTAGTGGCTTTGAAAAAACCAATACAGAGAGACAAGCCCGGACATGTCTCTCTAGGGTGTGGTAACACGTGATTGGTTGAAACAAGAGGTCTGTTCTGAGCATGCTCCTGCTGTAAGGGGAACATTTTTAACACAGAGTTTCAGAAAGGAAAAAATGGCTCTTTTTGCAACACCAAGCAGAATTTCCAGCAGGGCACACAACATTAATTACTTCCTTAAGGATCATGATGCCGTTGCAGAGGGGTATCCACCGATTGAAAATCCATTTGAACTACAGGAGAGTCTGGCAGATCCTGAGCAAGAAATAGCAGCTTTTGTGGATTATCCAGATGCCCAAATATTTTTCAACTCTCAAAAACCCTACAATTCTGGCACAGAACTTGGCTTAACATCTGACAACACAATGGACCCGGAGGATATAGAATTATATCACGCCACTGTAGATGCAGAAACAAACTGTTTATTGGAAGACCTAGGATCAGCAGAGGTAAGAGAAGTTTTTTTTATTTAGAAAAGTGTTATAGAAGAAACAGCAGTTCACACTGACATTATTTTGGGGTTTTTTTTGTAGGGAAGTGACGAATCTCTGCTCCTACAGGGGCACATACAGGCTGCCAATCTACGCTGTTTGTGCTTTCTCTGTACATATCAAAGGGAGGCATTTGATGTCATAGCCAGTCAAAGGGACTACACAAAACCTGATGAAATAAACACATTTAAATCTGTTATACAAACAACGGTGGCCTGTATTATCAAGAAATGCTGGCAGGGCATTATGCATAGAGACTGTGCAGCGTGTGTAATACATGCTCCAGGCCAAAGACACCATGACTGTTTAAAGTGGGAACGCAATGAAATACATCAGAAAATCCATAAAGCTTGTAACAGGTTGTGTCTAGGACCTATTTTAAATGTTGCCATGATTGCGGGTCATAAAATGAAAGCAACTGTCCTAGTTTATGAAAATTTGAATTTTTTGTTTGAACTCGTCAGAGGTTTTAACAACAGTAGAAATCCAGGACAACTGCTCAATATTTTGCTTAATTCTGTGGCAGACAGCGAAATAGAAATAGTGGAAGGCTTAATCTGTGACAGAGATTATAGATCGTTCTTTAAAAAACACCAAGTTCTGTAAAAATTGACTTTTTATGAAAATGTATGTATTTCCAGAATCTATTAGTTGAACATACAGATGAACAAAAATTATATGTATACCTTTTATTTTTTTTAAAACTTGTAATGCTCAAATGAATTTCACAAGATGAAAACATTTTATTTGAAATAAAATATTTTGAACCTATGTGTGGTGTGTTTTAGGAATGATTAGTTAATTAAAACTACAATGGTTTGTCTGGAAAAAAAAAATGGGGCCTCCAGGTGTGTCCTAAACAATAGGCCATAAGATAAGAATGTGCAGAACTGTCGTGTAACTAAAATCCACTTAAGATGTCTGGGAAATGGGTGGGAATGTGTATTAGCCACATACACAGATATATAGCATCTATTACACTGTACTGTCTGCGAAAAAAAGGCATTGTGAATTAGCCAGGTCGTATGATAAGCTTATGAGATCCAGTACATTTCAGCAGCCAGAAAAGATCACACAGTCTCTATAGCTTGTATCATCTGCAACTTTTTCTTCAGACATGGTGAGTAGATATGAGTCTTACTTTTTTTTGAAATATTGTTGGCTATGTAATGTTTCTGTCTCTTATGATTGTCTTTAAAAAATAGGAGCAGAAAAAGGGGGTTACAAATAAACTTTCTCTTACAAAAAGAAGGCGGCAAAGAAATTTAAAAGGTATGTCCTGTGGTGTTTTAATTTTCCAACAGCTATGCTCTTCATAATGTGTTTCAGAGGACAGCCTCAACCTGTAATCTTTTTTATTTTATACCAAGAAGATGCTACAAAACAAGATGGCCAGTCTAACCAACAGACGGTACCTTACAGAAAGCCAAAAGACAAGCAGAATCATGAGTATTCCAGTTTTATCCAGCACCTAGATTTTAAGGTCTCTGTAAAAGTATTAGCCCCTACGTTTTCTTTTTCAGACCGAGTAAATGTTAGAAAATCAGCGGCTGTGGGAGAGAAGTCTAACAGGAAAAGATCACGCAGCGATAGTTTTTCTGACGGTGAATCTACACACGCCGGTACAGAATACGGAGGGCGTGGTGAAAGCCGTGTCTTTGATCACAGTGTTTCAGAGGACAGCGCAAATAATCATGCATTAGGCCTCGCTGAAGAATCAGAACCAGTTAGCTATGTTCAGTTTGTGAAAAGGTGGGATCGTAAATTGGACAAGTTTAATGGTGTAATTTATTCAGAGGAATTTCGGTTTATTAATTTAGACAGGATAACATCATTATCTGAGGCTCAATTCACCATTCGGCAAGGTATTCAACATATTCTGGATGAGGTTAGCAGCAGGGTTTCACCCGGCGATTATGTACAGGTGCATCTACACTCATCTCTTTTCCACAATTCCTTGTATTCTGGTAAGTTAAACCCCGAAGCATTAGACGCTGACGATTTCTTAAATCAGATCGCTAAACTCCTTCAGAGTCACAGAGAAATCCAGGTTTGTGATATATTCCGGGTTGTTGTACTTGTCATAAGAAATCGGGGTGGGGGTGCTCGTAGGGTCTTAAAGACTATACCGTTTAGCCATATTATTCATAAGAAAAGGATGTATTTGATAGACTTGAACAACACTGATAATAGCCTGTGTTTTGCAGGTAGCCTCACAGCCCTCATGTCACAGGTAAAAATGACAGATGTCGAATTGTTAGAAGGTGCTAAAAAACTACATAATGAATTGGGGTGGCCGGTACATAGAAAAGTCATGCTCGATGATGTAGCAATATTTGAACAGCATTTAAAGATAAACATACGTGTTGTGCTTTACACAAAATCATGGGTTTGTTTGAAGACATCAGACAGACCTGTGTTCCCTAAGACTGTGTTCTTGTTGCTACACGATGACCATTTCTATGGTATAACCGATGTCAAAAAATTCTATGGGGAGCGCAACTTCTGTAGTTACTGTCAGAAACCGTACAGTCACGATCATAATTGCACATTATGGTGCCGTCTTTGTTTGACACTAACGTGTGCGAATAATGTTGGTGTACAACAGAGATGCCCTAATTGCAAACTCTTTTGTCGTTCTAAAGAGTGTTTAGATAGACACGCGGATCTGGCTCTGAAAAAAGAAGTGGCGTGTTTATCTAAGATACTGTGCCAGAAATGTGAGTCTTATGTGGACAAGAAACATAAGTGCAAGGGCCGTCATTGTAAACTATGTCGCGAGCCCCTAACCGGGGATGGTGTCCACTTATGTTTTATGACCCCTATTGGTAAAACTGAAACATCTGAAAAGTATATTTTTTATGATTGTGAATGTATGCAAGAAACAGGCTGGCATGTCCCTAATTACATATATGCGACGGACTTAAATGATGAAAGAAACTGGGAATTCAAGGGTCTCGAATGTATTTCTGCCTTTATACAGATTTTTTGTGACAAAAAATTTAAAGGTTACACCTTCATAGCCCATAATTCCAAAGGTTATGACGGATATTTTGTTCTTAAACAACTGCTTAAGGAAAAGATGGACACGGGGCTGTTGGTTCAAGGTGCTAAACTTTTACAAATTACCGTTGAACCTCTGACTATCCGTTTTATAGACTCTCTAAATTTCCTGCCTATGAAACTTAGCAAACTTCCACAAGCCATGGGTTTTACAGGCAGCAAGGGGTACTTTCCACACTTTTTTAATACGCTGGAAAATCAAAATTATGTGGGCCCCATGCCGGGTGTTGAACATTACGGTGTGAGTAACATGTTGCCTGAAGAAAAAGATGAATTTTTACAATGGTACAAGGACAATCGGCATAAAACTTTTAATTTGCAAAAAGAGCTGGCTTATTACTGCCAGCAGGATGTATCTATTTTGCGGCAGGCCTGTGTTCTCTACCGAGCTGAAATCGTGAAAATGACAGAGAAAGAAGTGTTTGTAGAGCAGGGTGACATCTCAGAAATTCAAACAAGGTGTTTAGACCCTTTCCAATATATAACCCTTGCATCTGTATGTATGGCTATGTTCAGATTCATGTTTTTAGAACCCAAGACTGTGGCACTCATCCCACCAGATAACTATCACCGGCAGACAAAGAGATATTCAACCCCCTCTATTCAATGGCTGATGTATGTGGAGGCCAAAGAAAATATACAGATCACACATGCTCTGAAAGATGGTGGTGAAAAAAAGGTGGGGGCTTATTTTCTTGATGGCTATGCCGTGATCGGTGGGGTAGAAACAGCTTTTGAATTTAATGGTTGTTTTCACCACGGCTGTCCGAGCTGTTATAACGATAAAGACCAGAATCCTATAGCAGCCACGACCTATGGTTTTCTTTATTACAAAAAACAGCTAAAAGCTGCATTCCTGGAAAGCCGTGGGTTCAAGGTCATAAGTCTATGGGAGCACGAGTGGAAGCGGATGGTAAAAGAAAATGACGGGGGCTGCGCAGATTTCCTGGCTGACTCCGCATTACCGCAACCTCTGATTCCACAAGATGCCCTTTTCGGGGGTAGAACAAATGCCATTTGTCTGTACCACAAAACAAGGCCTGGGGAAAAAATACACTACTATGATTTTACCAGCCTATACCCTTTTGTCAATAAAACAAAGGAATATCCAATAGGCCATCCAAAAATCATTTATGACAAATTTGGCCCCCCTACAAAGTACTTTGGTTTTATAAAAGCAAAAGTATATCCCCCACGAAAGCTCTTTTTCCCAGTGTTACCCATATGGTTGGGCGGTAAGCTTATGTTTCCGCTGTGTCACACGTGTGCTGACACACGGCAACAGGAAATGTGTGCCCACACGGATGAGGAGAGAGCTTTTGTGGGGACTTGGTGTACGGTGGAGATGAATTTAGCCATTGCAAAAGGGTATGTGGTTGTTGAAATCTATGAAATCTGGCACAGCCGCGCGACTGGCATGACCGCCTCGGGTTCTAGCCTACCCCCTAGCCTTTCACCTCCCTCCCTCCCTCCCTCCCATCCCCCCCAATAAGTCATCACACTTCTCCAGATGTTTTCTTTTCAACAACATATTTCTATTTATTTTGTCAACAATGGTTATTAACAGTACAATCAAAACTGTTGGCCACAGCATGCACGTAACATCAACAAAACACTGTCCCACTTCTTTCTGCCCCCTCGAGAGACACAGCCCATGTCCCACAGTCGTTGTAAGTGGCCGGAGGAAATTCGCCGTCAAAGCTTTTTCCTCGGTCCTCGTTCTTCTCTATCTCCTTCATCCGACAAGCTGTTACGCCTGCCGTTCAAGCAGACTCGGCAACCTTTCTTACTTTTACCCCCCTTTTTGCCCGCCGTCAAAGCAAGGCAAGGGGGCCTCCGCACGGTGTTCTTGTCGCCTTCTCACTCTCTCCGGGGGGCAGGTCCGTGTTTCTCTCCTGCCCCCTGCCCCCCTTTACTTAAAGCCTAGGCTGTGTTCTCTCTCACCGGGTGCATTTTTTCTGCTGCCGCACATGCCGTGACTATTCCCCCCCTTTCTAACTAGGGTGGGTCGGGAGGGTGTCGATCCACCTCTGCCAGGTGGGGGGGGGGGGAGAGCAGCAAAAGAGGCCGAGGCAGCGCCGCGCGCTTTTTTGTACCTGGTCTTCTCTGCCCGCCCCCCCTCCCCTCCCCCGCCCCCCCTCCCCACCCTCGGCTCGCCCGCGCGCGTCTGTGTCCGGCCGCGGTGAGTTCGCCGCCGGGTCTCAGCCGCGCGACTGGCATGACCGCCTCGGGTTCTAGCCTACCCCCTAGCCTTTCACCTCCCTCCCTCCCTCCCTCCCATCCCCCCAATAAGTCATCACACTTCTCCAGATGTTTTCTTTTCAACAACATATTTCTATTTATTTTGTCAACAATGGTTATTAACAGTACAATCAAAACTGTTGGCCACAGCATGCACGTAACATCAACAAAACACTGTCCCACTTCTTTCTGCCCCCTCGAGAGACACAGCCCATGTCCCACAGTCGTTGTAAGTGGCCGGAGGAAATTCGCCGTCAAAGCTTTTTCCTCGGTCCTCGTTCTTCTCTATCTCCTTCATCCGACAAGCTGTTACGCCTGCCGTTCAAGCAGACTCGGCAACCTTTCTTACTTTTACCCCCCTTTTTGCCCGCCGTCAAAGCAAGGCAAGGGGGCCTCCGCACGGTGTTCTTGTCGCCTTCTCACTCTCTCCGGGGGGCAGGTCCGTGTTTCTCTCCTGCCCCCTGCCCCCCTTTACTTAAAGCCTAGGCTGTGTTCTCTCTCACCGGGTGCATTTTTTCTGCCAACCCTGACAACAGCGAAGCCTCGCTTGTTGACGGGGCCCCACTCCTCAAAATGCCGCTGTGGCCAACACCTGCTTCTTCCATAACAGTTCCACCATGTCCTGTACGTCGCACAGAAAGATGTCCATTCCTATATCTGACAGATGAACTCCATCCGCTCTATACAATCCTGGGCATCTCTCTTCTATCATGTCATGCTTGATGCTGTATCCCCCTATCGCCGCCATGAAGCGGGTCATCCACTTGTTCACTTTCTGTCTTGTCCTCTCCAATGCCTTGTGTGAGTTCTCTCCCCTCCACACACGTCGCGGTATGATGTGCGACCATGCCAGCGCTGTCCCTGGGAAGGTGTTTGCCAGTGTCAGCATATCCCTTTGCATCTTTTTGGTGAGCTCCACGCTGCGTGTGGATGCCAGATCATTGCCCCCCAGGTGGATCACCAGCGTCCTTGGGTTCCCGTAAGATCTCTGCCTTTGCATCAGGGACGGTACTAGCTGGTCCCACATCATACCCCGTCGTCCCAGCCATACCACCGAAACCTCGGTGCTGGGTAATCCCAAATTCAACCCCTGTGGCCTGTCCCTTGTCCGCTTCTGCGCCCAGTGAACGAATGAATGGCCACATATCCATGCTTCATGCGGCCATAGGCGGCCCCTCGTTCCTGCATTGGATCATAATCACAAGATATTATAATAACTGCACACTGTTACAATGATTTTTTACAACTGTTAACACATTGCCTGATAATGTTTGCTCTTCCATATTTATATTGTTTATGCAATTAAATTTATTTTTTTTTTTTTTTTTTTTTTTTTTTTTTTTTATCTCTCCTATCTAACCTCATTGCGCCGGACGTATATACAGTTTGTATCTATCCGAGCGCCACCGTCCTATCTGCATGATTTGCTCCCTGGACATCCCGATGCTGGCTGCCGTTGAAGCAGCGCCAATGCGAAAGGAGTGCGAGCCGTAAAAGCTTGCATCCCGTCCTGTTAGTTCTATTACCCGTTTTAGTACTCTGCTGAATTGGAAGCGTGATAGGGGGGCGCCGTTGGCATGCACGAACCATTGATTTTCTGATTGCGCCCGTGCCTGTTGGTAGGCTACGGCATTTCTTAGCGGGCATGAGTGGTCGTTGTGCAACGCTTGCAAAACCACCTGTGCCCCTTTTCCTTGCCTGTCCGTTTTGGATCTGCGCAGATGGAGTACCACCGCCCCTTCGCGTATGCTCACATCTCGTTTTTCCATGCCCCCCCCAGCTGTCTTTAGCTTTGCGGATGATGCAGCCACTAGCTCCCCTACCCGAAATGCCCCATAAAAGGCCCAGGAAAAGGCACATCGAAAGAGCCTCGTCTCGTACTCATCGTAGCACACTTGACTAGTCGCCACCATGAATTGCTGCAGCATCGCGTGGGTAATCGGGCGGCGTTGGTCACTTTGCCGTGGCTGCCCCAACGACCAACCTGTCATTACTTTTTTTATGACAAACTCTGCTGCCGGGCCCCGTTTACCCATCGTCTTTGCGAAAAAGGATATTGCGGCCAAACGGGCTTTCACTGCTGCCTTTGTGTAGCCGTTGTTTTTGCAATGCAAAATCCAGTTTAGGATCGCTTCCACTTCAAGTCTGTCTTCTGGCCTTATCCGGGTTTCTCCGCAATATGCTAGGTATTGTTCCCATGCTGTGATATATTTACGCCTGGTGTTTTCCGCTAAGGAGCCTAACAGGAGCTCCCATACTTCGGTGGACCATACTCCCAGATATTCCCGGGCAACGCTGTCTTGACTGTGTCCGCCCCGGGCGCCAGTTGTCGAAAGAGCTTGATCTTACAACGAGAAAGAGCATCGGCAATGTTATTACTTTTGCCCTCAATATGTTCCGCTCTCAGGGTTATATTATGTACCAGGCATAGCAACACTATTTGTCTTAATAGTGCTACTACTCTTGGCGTCTTAGCTCTCATACTGTTCACCGCCCATACCACCGCTAGGTTGTCGATATGGAAGGTGATGGCCCTGTTGGCCAGCCCGGGTGCCCAGATGCGCAGTGCCACCATCAGCGGGAAGAGTTCCAGGAAGGTGATATCCTTGGTGGTCCCTTCGGCTTGCCATTCCCTGGGCCATGTTTCAGAGCACCACGCCCCTTTATAGTAGATGCCGAAACCTATTCCCCCCGAAGCGTCGGTGAAGAAATCGAGTTCGGCATTAGATACTGGTCGCGCTTGCCAGAAGGCCAG
The DNA here is from genome assembly GCA_033557465.1 of Ichthyophis bannanicus. Classification (NCBI taxonomy): domain Eukaryota; kingdom Metazoa; phylum Chordata; class Amphibia; order Gymnophiona; family Ichthyophiidae; genus Ichthyophis; species Ichthyophis bannanicus. Next base: position 563,145,224 of record CM066034.1, on the reverse strand, counting down.
GCCATTGAAGGTGCGAAGGAATTGCAGCCAGATCTGCAGGTCTTCCCGGATTTCCCTGGTGACCCTTATGCGATGGTACCTCTTTGTGACACCTCTCGTTGCCCATGCCATACGGCGGCAAAAAACCCTACCCATGGGTATCACCCTGCATGCGAAGCACAGCAGGCCCAACATTGCCTGAACTTGTTGCAATGTCGCTTTGCGCTGGCTGTGCAGTAGTTGCAGATCGCCCCTCAACTTCAGCACTTTATCTGCCGGCAAGCGTGACCTGTGCGCTGCCACATCTAGCTGGATTCCCAAGAAAGTGATGATCCCCGTCGGGCCCTCCGTCTTTTCTTTTGCTAATGGGATTCCAAAAGACTGCGCCACTTGCACAAAGATATCTAGTATCCTTTTGCAGTCGTTATAGTCCTTTCCCATGAAGAGGAAGTCGTCCAGATAGTGCACCACCGTGTTGGGGCCTGCCAGGTCCTCCACTACCCAGTGTAAGAATGTACTAAATTGCTCGAAATATGCGCATGATATAGCACATCCCATGGGTAAGCATTTATCATAGAAGAATTGCCCATTAAACGAGAAACCCAATAAGGGGAAGGACTCGGGGTGAACCGGCAATAGCCGGAACGCGGACTCAATGTCCGCCTTCGCCAACTGTGCTCGCGGCCCTTTACTTCGTATAAGCATGATTGCTTGATCAATGGTCGCATATGTCACCGAGCATAAAGCCGGATCGATATAATCATTAACTGACTTGCCTTCTGGGTATGATAGATTATGTATTAACCGGAATTTGCCCGGCTCCTTTTTTGGAATGACTCCCAATGGGGAGATGATGATGTCGCGAAATGGGGGTGACTTGAAAGGGCCCGCTATTCGCCCCATGCCTATTTCCTTTGCAATCTTGCTGTGCGCGATGTCATTGTATTTTTGGACTGATGGTGGGTTATTTAGACAGCGAGTTTGCGTTTTTTTTATTGTTATCGTGGATGGGATGCGGAAACCCTTCGCGAAACCGTTTTCAATCCTTATAGCCATCTCTCGCTTAGGGTAGGCTCTCAGCCATGGCCGCATATTCTCAAGCCTGATGGGTGTTGGGGCCAACTCCCTCGGCTGAGCGTTGCTGCAGCCCTCTGAATGGCTTGGGTTCCCTTGATGCCCTACAGGTGAAGGCGGGGTGTGCATTTCCGCAAACTGCGCAGGCATGTTTGAATTTGCAAGGCTGCCATGCACAACTCCCCGCATTGTACTGTCGACATGTCTTTTTTCCTGCCCATTGCTGGGCTGGCCGCCATTGTGTGTTCAGCGCAGGCTGCTGCCATTGCATACTCTGCAAGTGCTGCGTCGGCCCGTCTTGCCACAAGGGTCTATTGGGCGCCATCTCTTCCGTCCACATGTCCAGAATCCTGTGATGCCATGCTATGGTGGGATCGTCGGCCATGCTTCTCCTGAACCTTAGATCATAGTTCAGCCAGGCCCATCCCCCGTATTGCTTATGCGCCCTGGTGATGGTGTCCAGGTACTTAGTCAAATATGGCCCCGCTTCGGGTTCCTTCTCCATTACCACGCTCATAAAGCTATGGAATGCAGTTACCCAATTGTTGATTGACTTGGGAATTTTTGGTTTCTTATCCCTCTCACTTCTTTTATCCCTATCTTTTCCATTGCTAGATTCATCTTCCTGATCCCGCAGCAGGAGCGAGAAGATGTCAATAAATTCCCGTCTCCAAATCCGCTTTTTATCTTTCTGGGTACTGACACCGCCAGGGAGCTTACTCCGCATCGTGGATCACGACTGGAATCCCGCCAATCCATCTGCGTTCTTTGGAACGACTCAGTTGGCGCGCTCCCTAGGTCCTCCCCTCTCTGACTCTGCCCCGCCCATGCCTGCCTTAGTGGATTTGGTTGCTTTGAACTCTTCTTCCTCTTAAATCTTTTTAAAGCATATTGCATCACCTGTGTCCATGTGGTGTCCCCGTCACTATCCGACGAGGCCTCATCAGATGATGAGGAGGACAACTCTGGCACCCCCTTCTCACACCTGGACTTACCCTGAGTTGCGTTAGCTGTTGCTGCGCAGCTGCTCGTTGTTGGCGGCTCCACTTCCGTGAAGCCTGTCAGTCCCAGTCGTTGTCCAACTGAGGTCAGGCCGTGTTGCTCCACCTGCTCTCGAACTTTCTGTATCAGGTCGTCCAGCCCCTGCCTCTGCGGCGGGGCTGCGGTGCTCTGCGGAGGGGCTGCGGTATCCTGCGGCCCCTTGTTCCTAGCGGTGCGTCTGGGTTTCCCTGCTGCCACGCCTCCAGTTGCGTCCTGGGTGGTCTTCTGCGCTCTTCTTCTGCCTGCACTAGCCTCTGCCTTTGCCCTCGGTGTTGGAGCTGCCTTCTGTGTAGCCTTGACACCTCGCGCCCTGGGGGCCTTTGCTGTCTCCTTTCTTGGCATCTTTTTAACTAGCACAAATTACTATGCAGAGGTAGGGGAGAGTAGCATTAATATAAGTCCCCTTTACGCCCTCAATCCCGCGCTCCCCTCCCCACGCATCTGTATAAGGCAAAGGGGATTGATAGCATTGATATCTCTAGTTATTGCTATATCTATATCCCTATACATATCCATATATATCTATACATATTTTTTATTATTGTTATTATTATTATTATTATTTATTTTTTTTTTGCATCCATCTCATATACCTATATCCTCTATCTATATATCTCTATATCAGTACATTTCAACATTTACCCATCCAATAATTCAGCTACATATGTCCCTTTCTCTGTACACTGAACCACACAGCCCCACAAAAAACAAACATTTTTATTGCCTGCACCATTTACCTGCATCCACTAGATGGCAGCCATGCTCCATTAGTTGCTCGTCTCGGTTTGTAAGTTAAGCTTTTTTTTTTTTTTTTTTTTGTTTTGCTCAGTTATTTATTCAGTTATTTATTTAGTTATTTATTTTTATATTTATGACTTGATTTTCTTTTTTTTTTTTTAATATATATTACGGGCTGAGTCGTTCCTGGCCACGTGTGCCCTCAGCATATTCGCATAGGCCACATGGCTCGCCACTCTCGCCCCGCCATCGGGATTGTGCAAAACATACTGTCCTTACTGGCTTTATGTCCTATGCTGCCCCCATCTGCTTCGCCTCTCGGCCAGCGATCTATGTGTGCCTGAGGCTGGCGACCCCCCCCCCCCACCTCCTCTACTGCAAAGCTCGCTGACCCGGCCCAGGGGACCCACCGCCATGCTCTCTCCCCTTCGTATCTGGCCCTTTGGCTGCTGGCCTCCGTTCTGACCCGGCCCCGTTCCATTTTTTTTTTTGTTTGTTTTTTACTTGCCGTTCAGCTGTCCGCTAGCTGTTGCCACTCCGTCGGCTTTTTCCTTTCGATCCTCGATCCTCCGATCCTTGTTCGCTCGATCCTCCTCTGCCAGGTGGGGGGGGGGGGGAGAGCAGCAAAAGAGGCCGAGGCAGCGCCGCGCGCGCTTTTTGTACCTGGTCTTCTCTGCCCGCCCCCCCTCCCCGCCCCCCCTCCCCACCCTCGGCTCGCCCGCGCGCGTCTGTGTCCGGCCGCGGTGAGTTCGCCGCCGGGTCTTTTCGAGCAAAAATCTGATCATCTCTTTTCCGAATACATCAAAATGCACCTCCGTCAAAAACAAGAGGCTTCTGGCTACCCTCGATGGTGCAATGATACTGAAAAACAAAATGTGTACATAGCTGATTTCTTTAGAAAAGAGGGGGTGTGTTTGCGTACAGACCAGATTAATGTAAACCATGCTAAGCGTCAAATAGCAAAACTTTTCTTAAATTCCCTGTGGGGTAAATTTGGTCAAAGAACAAACCTGCCTACCACAAGCATTGTGAAAGAACCTGATGATCTCTTTAAATATCTGTTTTCTCCTGAATTTGAGGTTTCATCATGCGATTTTATTGATGATGAAACAGCCTGTGTGTCTTGGAGGCACTCAAAAGACCAGTGTATATTGTCGGGTAGCACCAACGTTTTCATTGCCTGTTTTACAACGGCTTATGCACGCCTGGAGTTGTACAACCTTCTAGATAGTTTGCAAGAGCGCTGTCTGTACCATGATACAGATTCTGTGATATTTCTAAGTCGAGAGGGTGATTGGAACCCATCTTTGGGTGATTATTTAGGTGAGCTCACAAGCGAGATATCCTCAGATGAACATATCACAGAGTTTGTATCAGCGGGGCCTAAAACATACGGCTACAAGCTGTCAAGCGGGAAGACCTGTATGAAAGTAAAAGGGATTACGTTAAACGTAGAAAACTGCCAGAAAATCAATTTCACTAGTTTGAAAGATCTAGTTTTGGACTACAAGCCTGGGACAGCAGATTTATCCCAGAAAAAGATAGGAGTACAACAACCTGGTATTATAAGAAACAAAAAGGGTTGGACAATAGAGACTGGTGTGATTAAAAAAACACAAAAGGTTGTGTATGACAAAAGGGTGAAGTTGGAGGATGGCTTTAGCACATTACCCTATGGATACTAGCGTGGTGGATGTGCGCTGGTCACATCCTTTTTCTTGTATTTTAGCGGGGCCGTCCAATTCAGGCAAGAGCTTCTTTGTTAAAAAGATGTTAGAACATGCTGGTCGTGTATTGACTGTCATGCCTAACAATATTGTGTGGTGTTACAGTTGCTGGCAACCTCTGTATAAAGAAATGTTAAATAAATATCCTTTTATTACATTTATGGACACTTTGCCTGATACTTTTAATGATGAACGGCTGTTTCCAACCAATAAAGTAAACTTGGTTATTGTTGATGACCTAATGGATTCTGCCTGTAAAAGTGATGAAATAGAGAAAGCCTTTACCAAGTATGTGCATCACAGAAACCTGAGCATCATATATATTGTTCAAAATGTTTTCTGCCAAGGTAAAGCAAGCCGAACTATAACTTTAAATACCAAATACATGGTGCTCTTTAAGAATCCTAGAGATAAGTTACAGATTGCCATTCTAGCCAGGCAGATGTACCCTGGAAAATCAAAATTCTTTTTAGAAGTCTTTGAAGATGCAACCAGAAAGCCGTTTGGGTATCTCGTCGTGGATTTAAATAACACAACGCCTGAGGCTTACAGACTGAGGACGGATATCTTCCCGCCAGATTGGACCACGGTATACTGTGAAAAACCACAAATCTCACATAAAAAGAAATGAATATGTAACCGGCCCTTCATACATGCCTGTGTGTCTCAGACAACATGTCTCGCCGTGTAAAGAGAAACCTGCCCCTTTTAAAACTTTTGGTTCAAGCCTCTCCGCAGCACAGAAGAGCCATCCTGAATACAGCTTCTAATGATTTGGTAGCAGCTATAGTTGAAATCGCTCTCAACACCCTAAAAGGTAACATTCCTCTTTCACAACAACAGATAAAGGTTTTAAAAGGGAAGCGTCATGCCATAAAGAGTCTGTGCGATAAAAGACTACCCATTAAAAAAAAGAAGCAATTGGTGAGACAGTCGGGTGGCTTTATCGGGCCCCTGTTAAGTTTTGCATTACCGTTGATAACGGGGCTTCTGACAAACCTCTAATGCATCACGCTGAAAAAATGTACATAGTCCCTAGTCAACAACTTGAGCGCTTGAGAAACCCGCCAGATCGGGATGAAAATATTAGAACCACGACCATCCATAAGTTAGATGAAGAAATGAAAAACATCCTGCAAAGCGTCGGTATGTCTGAACACGAAAAGGCTAAATGTTACTCAGAAGTGCTACAGCGCTATCTCGTGCTTAACAGACAGAGGGATATGGAAAAAGAAAAAATAAACTTGTATCTACAGCCACAAGATGAGACATCAACGGTAGTATCTCTAGAAAATATTATACCTCCAGATCCTGTAATACAAGAAGTGTTAAACAGCATCAATATGCGCTATAGGAAAAATGCTGAGTTGCTGCTTAATAAACTGTTAAAAAACAAGAATGTGGCATCCTGGGAGGGAAATGGAACATTTGTATACCGGGGAAACCCCGTCAATGGCTCTAACCGACTCGACCTCGTTCGTGGGGCTACGCAGCCCCAAGTTCTTTCACAACGAAGAATACCCAGGGGCTGGGAGGAGTTCATGCAAACCTTAGCCGAATTAAATATGCCCTCTACGGTAATGGGTAATGCAGCCAATAGAGATGTACTGGCACGCCTCAAAGAGAACCCATCTGTGAAGGCTACTAAAATGTACACGGGTCCGATAAAGAGCAAAGAGCTACTCCCTCACAAAAAACGTAAATTATCCCACAGATACCTGTGGTTGAGTGTGTAAAAAATGTATTTTCAATAAAATGTTTATAAACAAAAATAAAAGACTAGACAGTGGTTTCTTTTCAAAAAACCTCCTTAGAGGGGTTACTTTTTATTTAGAAGCATCAAAACATTCACGATAGGAAACACACACTTGCTGATTATGGAACGGATTTCTAAAAGATCTACACAAAGTTTGTTTGTTGCGTTTTACAAAATGTAACACCATATCATCATTTTGCATTAAATCTTCAGAATACATTTCTAAAATATTTTCAAAAGGCACCCCTTTACAGCGGTGGTGCAAGAAAAATACACAGTGATATCCACAAGCCGTAGACATTGGGTGCTGTAATTGTCTGTTGTGGTATAAAACAGTTTTACAATGCTTGTTGAAAAAGCTCATAATGCTGGTAGGAAAGAATAAGCTATCAGGTGGTTGTCCATAAGAATCAAAAAATTTCCCTGTTCCATCTCCACATATATAGATGGCTAACCAGTGTTCTCCAGGTAGGTTATGAGGGTGTGTATTTACCACCAAACACACTGGCTTCCTTGATATTTGTACATCCGCTAACCAGTCGCTGGGTAGCACATCTAAAAAGAAATCTGCAACACAGGGGTCCTTCTTTAAAATACGGAAGATCTGCAGGGTGTTCATTTTCACGAATGATCAAAAAGAACATTCCTTCTATGATTAATTTCTATCACATTGTCAAAAACCCCATAAACAATCATGTTAACTGTATGGGGTAAGGCGCTGGCAAAACGTATTTCAGCCCGCAGGTTACCAGTTTTAATCAGCGAGTAATGGTCTGCACACTCCTGATCCGGTGAAAGGTCAAACGCCAACAGGGTATAACCTTTGTAAAACTCCTGACTGTATCTTTCAGATGTTTACCACTTGCTTGTATCAGTTGCATATATTCTCTTACACAACATCCGTTTTGAAAGTCAGGTTGAAGAGGTTTCCCGGGTACTTGTTCACCATCCACATATAGAGCGGCAAAATTAATATCATAATGTTTAAAATTGAAGGGGTTTTTAGCATAATTACCGCTGAAAGCATCATTATCCACAAATCCCAGCACAATGAGTTTTGGTAGCTGCCCCAAAAAGAGATTTTCCTGGTTAGTCACACGGGCACCGGCTGGTATGCTAAACACCTTCAGCCCCACACGGTCAATAGCATACTTGACATTAGCTTTCAGCAGAGCTTCTGCATGTCCCAGGCGCACTCCGGGGGAAACTTTAACTCTCTTTACAAAGAGCGCAGCGTTTAGGATAAGGATTTTATAACTTTCTTCGGCATCACCGCTCATTAAACAGAAAGAGTTTTTGTTGCGGGTCAATTTGATTTTGAGATCCACACCATTAATCAATAGCTTTTCTTGAAAAAATAGATCGCTATGTAATTGCCCCAATAGCTCTACCTTGTGGCTAGAGACTGTAAATTGAGCCCTTTCAGTAAAGCCGACATTGCGAGATCCTATCTCTCTCACCTCATGCTGCCCGACTGTGTCTTTATAAAACAGTCCGCTTGTAAACTGTGATTTGAGGGATCCTTCGCCATAATTGAGAAGCAGCTCTATGAGGGCTCTGTAGGGGTAGCAGTTGTTGCTCTGGCTAATGAGTTGGTCACCCAGGGTAACATCCAGCTGGCTAAACAGAGCTGCGATTGGGTAGTTCACCAGCGCTACTTTGGCTGCCGGGTCGATGTTCGAGCCATCTTCTGCCACAATTTTACAGGTCAGGTGCAAAAGTGTACTATTTAAATCAATGTAGTCTTCACCATGACCTGCGATATAGAAGTCCAAAGGGGCTGTTTCCGACAAAGCCGATAATGGCGGAATTTCCACATAAATACTTTTTTCCATACTTGTTTGGGTCGGTGCTAGTTGAAACAGGTCCAGTTCCGATTTAACACACTCTTCAGAGCCGTGGTGTACAAAAGCCATGGTGCTTTTTAGAATATATCTCGCTGCCTAGAGCTAGCGCTTCTCTTCTTAGACCGGCGGTTAAGCTTCTGAGACCTGACACCCACGGGTTTCTTTCTTTTAAAAGGTTTGGGCGGTCCTTGTGGTAACTCCCGAGACTCGGTTCTCTTTCTTTTAACAGCTCTTCTAATCACAGCCAGTCCTGATCCTGCCTGTTCTGTAGCCTGGTTCATTTTATTTAGAACGGCCGTTGTGACATGGCTCATGACATCCTTGGCTATGTTTTTTGCGGCGCCTTTCACGTGTGGTTTAATAATTTCAAAACCCCTTCTCAAAAACGGCATAGCTTTTCTAAAGAGGCTGCGAAAAACACCACCTACACCGGCCCCATACATGACCGGTACTCCATGATATCCTGAAAGCCCATAGCCGGCTTGTGTTGTATAATAATGCCTGTATGCTTTGGGGTCTCCATAGTCTTTAGCCACAACCATTTTAAAAAACAGTCACCCTCCGGGGTCGCAGATGAAGCTTAAGGATCACCTTCCCGTAACGAAATGAGACGTACTTGTCCTGATCCGTCTTTATTTCAAATGTGATGGTATCAATATGCTGTTTGTTCACAGGGACATAGTGCGGCTTATCATAAGTTAACGTGATAAACTCATCCCTAACCCCTTTAGTTGGAACACAGCACAGCAGTGGCACAAAATGGTCACCTACTAACTGGTGCTCTACAATATCTGTGTACAGGTAGAGGGTATTAAAACCGGCCGTGATATCCGTTGGAAAATGGGAACGTTGTGTATTAACGTATGCTTCTATTCCCAAAATGGTTGCCAAATCACCATACGCATAAATAGTAGACCTATCTTCCGATTTTATCCAGATTCTTCGCGCATGGGGCTCATAAATGATTAGTGGTGCCGCCGATTTATAGATGTTGCTAATGTCCTGATTCATGGATTCCACTAAACGCTGCATGGTCGCGTAATGTCCTTTCCTGACTATAAGGTGCTGTATATTTCCTGCTGCGGAAGCGACAACATACTTATGGTCTTCCTTAATATTCTCCCAGGTGTTGGGGTATTGTATTTCCACGAGCCCCACTTCCCACTGTCCTTGTAAGTCCAAAGGCCTTGCTAGTTGTATGGTAAAATTAGAGCTGGTATTTTGGGAAAACACATCTGCTGAGGCATTGCTAGGCAGGGTGATATAAAAGCCACCATCATTCATTTTCAATTTTATTTTAATGCTGCTTCAAAAGAAAGAAAGAAATCAGATGTCTTGAATCTCTGATGCTTTAACTCAACTGTTAAATTTAACAGGCCATCCCCTCCATTTCACGAGGTAGAATCTGTTCCTGCCACATCCTTTTACCTTTAGAACCTTTTCGATTCGGTATATTCTGTCCTGTTGCTGCGTGACTTTTAGCAATTCTTCAGGATAAAAAGAACCTTGTATGGCTTCACCGTCATAATCCTGTATCTTGTATGTTGCTTTCTGGCCCCTGTTTAAAATGTCCGTTATTATAAATACCTCGTCAGTCCACGTTTGCTCGTAACCTTTTTCAAATTTTCCTTTAGTTTTTGAAAGTCTTACATGATCTCCTTTCTTTAAGGGATTCTCGGTATGCTTACGCTTGATGCTATCACCGTAGACTCTTTTCCAAATCTGCAGAGAATTTGTGTGTGTCACATCTACAGGTCTCGTCTTTATTGTTCTGTGAAAACTATGATTATAACTGTGCACAAAAGCCTGCAATACGTCTTGGTACCTAAAGGTGTTGTGTGTAGTAAAATAACGCCACATTTTGGATTTCAAAGTCCTGTTAAACCTTTCTACCACCGCTGCTTTAACATCGTTATTGGTTACAAAATGATGAATTCTTCAGGGACCTATTTAAAAATTCTTTACCCTTGTCTGTCTGTATTTTTTCAGGTATACGACCTAGATTAAATATTTTTTCAAAGGCTTTAGCAACTTCATGACCGGTTTTCGATTTTAAACTTGCAACCCATGCATATTTTGACAGGATGTCTACCACTGTTAATATGTATTTATAGCCATTGTTATAATGGGACAAGGCTGCCATATCAACTAAATCAGCCTGCCATTGCGCATCCACATCTGACACGATCGTCTTGTTTCTTTTAAAACGGACCCTAGCAGGTCTGTGTAAAGTATAAGCATCTTGTCCGGTAGCCCATCTAACTACATCATTTCTGTTGACTGTTTTATCCTGCTTTTTAGCAGCTTGAAGTAGAGGATTTATGCCCCCAAAGCTCCCTGCTGCTTTGGGGTTATAGTAAATGCTCTTCAATAAGGTTTCCTTCATGATTGCCATGCTTTGACTGTTCTTTTTATTTTGCCAACATCTTCAGAATGGTTTTAGTAATTAATGTTGTGTGCCCTGCTGGAAATTCTGCTTGGTGTTCCAAAAAGAGCCATTTTTTCCTTTCTGAAACTCTGTGTTAAAAATGTTCCCCTTACAGCAGGAGCATGCTCAGAACAGACCTCTTGTTTCAACCAATCACGTGTTACCACACCCTAGAGAGACATGTCCGGGCTTGTCTCTCTGTATTGGTTTTTTCAAAGCCACTAAAAAATAGCTGTATTTGGATTTGAACTCGGCTCTCTCAAAAAAAATAGCTGTATTAGGGGGATTTGAACTCAGGTCTCTCTGTATTTCAGTCTGAACTCTACAGGTCTGTCAGAATACTTCTAACAGTGAGGTCTTAAAAGTAAAATTCTATCACATGGACCGCACTAGTTTCTCTAACAATTGCATTTGTAATTGCATTTGTAAAGAAAATTGTGTCTCTCTGTGCCGTGAATCTTTTTGTGAGAAATAAGAACTGGTGCAGTAGGAGAGAGAAAAGCAATTTATTTTTCCAGGGTTCCTGCTTTTTTTTTGCAGGTGTAAACATTAACCAGAAGCAAAAAACACATTTCCGGAGTCAGTCACACTGCTCCCCGCTGATGTCAGCACAAAGGGACAGTCCATTTCCGATGATGTAGGCAGGGGCGTGGTTGAGGGTGAGAGGGTGATCCCTCTAACAAAGATGTGCTAATTGCATTTTGGAAAGAAAAAAGATTCTAGCTTGCCTGTCTCTCTGTGCTAGGAATCAGTTTTTGTGTGAGAAAGAAACAACTGAGTCTGTGTGGGAGAGAGACAAAGAGAAAAGCATTTTTGTTTTTCAGTATTAAGCAGAAGCAAAAACACATTTCCGGAGTCAGCCATACTGTTTCCGCTGATGTCAGCAAAAAAGGGACAGTCCCTCTTCTGATGACGCCCTGTTTCCGGTGATGTCATTTCCGATGATGTAGCATGGGGGCGTGGAGGAGGGTGGGAGGCTGTGGGCGTAGCACAAACCCGGAAGTGGGTGCCTATTGGCTAATGCCATATTGTGGGGCGTGGCATGGGTGTGACACACCCCCGGAAGTGTACGCTGATTGGATGATGTCATCCTTGGGGCGGGGGCAGGGGTGTGTCAAGTGGGGGGCAGTGGCCACGCCTGGGGGCGGGACTGGGCGGGGCTAACTCACCATTCACTTCGATGGGAGGGGGCGTGGCCTAAGGCGGGACATACACCGGAAGTGAACGCTGATTGGTACCTGTCAACATTTTGGGGGCAGGAGTGGGTGGGGCTGGGTGGGGCTAACTTACCATTCACTTTGATGGGAGGGGGCGTGGCCTAAGGCGGGATATACACCGGAAGTGGGCGCTGATTGGTACCTGTCAACATTTTGGGGGCGGGAGTGGGTGGGGCTAACTCACCATTCACTTCTATGGGAGGGGGCATGGCCTAAGGCGGGACATAGACCGGAAGTGAACGCTGATTGGCTCCCGCCATCCTTATCTCACCTGTCAATCAGTTTGACAAGTAGTGTACCCATTATACTACTTTGGGGGATTGGGATTGCATCCTGTTTCTTTTTTGTGTCATGTTGTAATGAGATGAGTAGAAGGTGGTGGTGGGGAGTTCGGGTAGACTCCCTTGGGTTGTAGAAGGGAGCGTCTGGCCATCTCCTTCTGTAATTGTGGATTGTTGGTATGTGGTTGTGGTTAGTGTGCAGGCTGGTGACTTTGCCTATTCCTATGGTGATAAGGTAAAGGGTACTTGTGATAATGCAGGACAGAGTCATGTTGTGTGTGTGTGGAGTGGGGGTGGGTCAGAGATAGGGTCTTGGCTGTTAGGGTCAGGTGTGTTTCCCGGTCACTATGCTCTTACAGTGGGTAGTTGCACAGTTGGATGAGACACCGATGGTGATGGTTACTCTCAGTGTTTCAGAGGATTGGGATGGACTCCTACACAATTTCCAAATATCAGTGGTAGCAGGATAATAAGGGTTGCCAGGTTGCGCAGTTAATTACTATGTCAGAAGTATTTGGAGATAACCGGTAAATCTACGATAAGTTGGAGGCAGGTAAGTGATGGTATACTATACAATTACATCTTAAATAAGAGATCAAGGATTGCGCAGATCGACAGTATATCAGAGGTAATTACACAGGATGTCAGAGGCGATTATATCATATTATATAGTGTATCTGAGGCAGTTATACTATATATCAGAGAACCTAAGTTGCACATATACTTAGTATAACAGAGGTAAATTACACAGAATGTAAGAGGCAGTTACACCATATATCAGAGATCACAGGTTGAACAGATACTAGAATGTCTGCGGAGCTGGAGATGGTAGGTTACTCAGTTAAATGAATATATTATTTCACAATGCAAATAGTTCTGAGACCTAGGTCCTGGATATTTCTGCGTTGTGTACTGGGAGAGTTAGGTATTACTTGCGATATTGTGATCAGGAGCTGTGCTTTCGTTCAGTGCTGTGCCGATCTGAGCTTGATGGGTCTTTTGATCCGTGCTGTACCGATCTCAGCTTAATGGGGGGTGGCCTACGCCAGTGGCCTCCGCCTAAGGGCCACGCCAAAGGGCCCTCTGGCGAGGCCCTCAGGCGTGGGCCCGCCAGGCGCGGGCGTGTCCGATGCATAGTGTGCATAGTGTGCTTGTGGCCTGCCCTGATTGGGCAGCGATGCTCCAGGCCCCTCCCACCTCTGGAGGCTCGATCCCCGGGAAGGGGAGAGCTGCTGGTGGTGGCGGGGGCTTGAAAGGACCGGTGCCCGATGGCGCGAAGATTTTAGTGTGCTTGTGGCCTGCCCCGATTGGGCAGCAATGCTCCAGGCCCCTCCCGCCTCTGGAGGCTCGATCCCCGGGAAGGGGAGAGCTGCTGGTGGTGGCGGGGGCTTGGTGGCGGGGACTTCTCACTTTCTTCCAACACAACCTTCTTGATGTCATTCTATGGCTCTTCTGGAACTCTGTCATTTGTATCTAAAGCAGCAAATTGATTTTGCAGGCAGCTCCAGGTTTTGTCTGTTGATGTTATCGATCTTTTCCATCACTGTCTTCCACAGATGTAGTCAGTTCTATCAGTCTTTCTCCAGCTTTATTTCTGTTGCCAAGTCCATATTTTCCAACCACTTTTCCTTCTTCTTTGTTGCCAACTTTTGTGTTCCAGTCACCCATGACTATCAGGACATCCTGTTTGCATGTTCTGTCAATTTCAGCTTGTACTTGTTCATAGGACTCTTCAATTTCATTCTCTTCCGCAGCTGTTGTTGGGGCATATACTTGAATAATAGTTGTGTTGATTGGTCTTTCCTTGTAGACGAATAGAAATTATTATAAGTAAATACAATACAGTCAGTGAATGCTTAATGTATAAGTCAATACCAAAATGTATAACATAGTAACATAGTAAATGACGGCAGATAAAGACCAGTAGGGTCCATCTAGTCTGCCCAGTAAGATGGCAAGAGTAGGTACACCTGCCGCTCCGTGCAGGCCACTCCTCCCCATGTCTTTGTTTAGGGGTGAACCCACCGCTCCGTGTACGACACCCCTGTTGTTGAGAATTTAGATAGTAAAGTTTATTTTGATTTTATCCTATTGCTGTAAAGGGATCCACTGTGTCTGTCCCATGCCATTTTGAATTCTGTCACTGTATTTCCCCCACCACTTCCATCAGGAGGTCATTCCAAGCATCCACCATCCTTTCAGTGAAAAAGTATTTCCTGACATTGCCTTTCAATTTACCCTTTGCAGCTTCATGTTATGCCCTCTAGTTTTACTGCTTCCCCATCTTTGGAAGAGGTTTGTTTGTTCATTATTTCTCTTTTAAGTATTTAGAGGTCTGAATAATATCTCCCCTATCCCTCCTCTGGACTGGCATCGGGCACTTTGCATCAGATGATCACATGGTGTTGCATTTATAATAAAGAAGAAACTTGCAAGAACTGTAATGAAATACAATGCAGTCAGCGAACGCTTAATCTCTATTCGTCTACGAGGATTGCCTATCAACACAACTATAATTCAAGTATATGCCCAACAACAGCTGCAGAAGAGAATGAAATTGAAGAGTTCTATGAACAAGTACAAGCTGAAATTGACAGAACATGCAAACAGGATATCCTGATAGTCATGGGTGACTGGAACGCAAAAGTTGGCAACAAAGAAGAAGGCAAAGTAGTTGGAAAATATGGACTTGGCAACAGAAATGAAGCTGGAGAAAGATTGATAGAATTCTGCAAGACCAATGATCTATTCATCTCAAACACCTTCTTCCAGCAACACAAGCGACGACTGTACACATGGACTTCACCCAATGGATTGTATAAAAATCAAATTGACTACATCTGTGGAAGTCAACGATGGAAAAGCTCTGTAACATCAACAAAGACAAAACCTGGAGCTGACTGTGGTACAGATCATCAACTACTAGTATGCAAACTCAAGCTAAAGTTGAAAAAGAGCAAACCACTCATGAATGCACCAAAATATGACCTTGAGAATATACCACTGGAATTTAAAGACTGCCTGCAAAATCGATTTGCTGCTTTAGATACAAATGACAGAGCTCCGGAAGAGTTATGGAATGACATCAAGAAGGTTGTGCTGGAAGAAAGCGAGAAGTCTCTACAAAAGGTGAAAAAGCAAAAACGGCCAAAATGGATGACGGAAGAAACTCTGAAAATTGCCCAGAAACGCAGAGAAGCTAAAGCCAAAGGAGAAAGAAAGACAATCGCAGAACTCAACAGAGATTTCCAACGTGCAGCAAGACAGGACAAGGAAAAGTACTACAATGACACTTGCAAGGAAATAGAAGCAGAAACTATTAGAGGAAGAACAAGATCGGCTTTCCTAAAGCTGCGAGAGTTAAAGAAAAAGTTCCAGCCCCGAATTGGAATGTTACAAGATGCTCAAGGTTCTATGTTGAATGATGCTGAGAAGATCAAGAAAAGGTGGAAGGAATATACAGAGTTTTTATATGATAAAGATCAAGTGGACCAACAGCCGTTTCAACCTATACCTTATGATCAGGAACCATTGGTGATGAAGAAGAAGTTGAAGCAGCATTGAAAGCCTTATCAAAGAACAAAGCACCAGGCATTGATAGCATTCCCATAGAAGTATTGCAGCAATCTGATGCAGCTGTTACTGTACTTACAAGGCTCTGCCAAGAAATATGGAAGACAACATCATGGCCAACTGACTGGAAAAGATCTGTGTTTATACCAATACTGAAGAAAGGTGATCCAACTGACTGTGGAAATTATCGCACAATCGCTCTGATCCCACATGCCAGCAAGATTCTACTGAAGATTATTCAAAAGAGACTACAGCCATACCTAGAACAAGAACTACCTGAAGTGCAAGCAGGGTTCAGGAAAGGGCGAGGAACGAGAGACATCATTGCGGATGTGAGATGGATCCTTGAAAAGACTAAAGAATACCAAAAGGATATCTATTTGTGCTTTATCGACTATAGCAAGGCTTTTGACTGTGTAAACCATGAGAAACTCTGGGCCACATTAAGAAGCATGGGTATACCAGAACACCTGATCGTTCTCTTGCGTACATACAAAGATTCGACTTGTTCAAGCCATGGTATTTTCAATAACATCATGTGGATGTGAAAGCTGGACAGTGAAAAAGACAGACAGGAAGAAAATTGATGCCTTTGAATTATGGTGCTGGCGGCGAATACTGTGTATACCATGGACTGCCCGAAGAACAAACCAGTCGGTACTAGAGGAGATCAAACCTAAGCTTTCTTTAGAAGCTCAGATGACAAGACTTCGGCTTTCATACTTCGGACACATCATGCGAAGAGAGAGATCATTAGAGAAAGACATCATGCTTGGCAAGATAGAAGGTCAACGCAAAAGAGGAAGGCCAGCAATGAGATGGATCGCTACAATAACAGCAGCTACGGGTACCAGTCTGTCGTCAATGAGCCGCCTGACTGAAGACCGAACACAATTTAGGATAGCTATCCAGAGGGTCGCCATGAGTCGACTCCGACTCGACGGCACTTAACAACAACAACAACAACATCCCTCCTCTCCTCCACAGTGTACATATTTAGGTCTTCAAGTCTCTTCTCATAAGGCTTCTGATGCAGGCTCCAAATCCATTTTGGTCATCTTCCTCTGAACAGTTTCCAGTCTTTTTACATCCTTTGCAAGATATGGTCTCCAAAACTGAACACAGTATTCCAAGTGAGGCCTCACCAGTGACTTATACAGTGGCATTAGTACCTCTTCCTTTCTGCTGGTAATTTCTCTTTGCATGCAACCCAACATCCTCCTGGCTTTTGTCACCGCCTTGTCACACTGATTTGCCACCTTGAGATCCTCAGAAATGATCACACCAAGGTCCTTCTCCTGGTCCGTGCACACCAACCTCTCATCCCCTATCACATACATTTCCCTTGGATTTCTGCTTCCCCAAGTGCACGACACTGCACTTCTTCACATTAAATCTTAACTGCCAAGCATTAGACCATTCTTCCAGCTTTTGTAGATCTTTCCTCATGTTATCCACTCCCACAGGGGAGTCTACTCTGTTGCAAATTTTTGTCTCATCAGCAAAAAGACAGACTTTTTTATTCAGTTGTTCAGCAATATCACTCACAAATACATTGAACAGTGCCGGGCCCAGGACCAAACCCTGGGACACCCTGATAATCACACTCCTTTCATCCGTGTGAGCTCCATTTACCATCACCTTCTGTCAATTGTCAGTCAACCAATTTCTGATCCAGTTCACCACCTTGGGACTCATTCCCAAACTACTGAGTTTATTGATAAGCCTCCTATGAGGAACAGTATTCATAGGCTTTGCTGAAATCCAGGTAGATGACATCCATCGCATGCCCTTTATCTAGTTCTCTGGTCACCCAGTCAAAGAACTCAATCAGATTTGTATGGCAAGATCGTCCTCTGGTAAAACCATGTTGCCTTGGATCATGCAACCTGTTGGTTTTGAGAAAATCCACTATTTGCTCTTTCAGTAGCACCTCCATTACTTTTCCCATCACCAAGGTAAGGCTCACGGGCCTGTAGTTTGTCACTTCTTTCCTGTCACCACTTTTGTGAAGAGGTACCACATCAGCCCTTCTCCAATCCTGAGGAACTTCTCCTGTTTCCAAGGATCTTTTGAAAACATCCTTTAATGGCCCTGCAAGAACCTCTCTGAGCTCTTTCAGTATCCTGGGATGTATCCCATCCGGTCCCATGGCCTTGTCAACTTTCATTTTTGCAAGTTGTTTTAACACATCATCTTCTGTGAATGGTGTGGTATCTACCCAGTAAAAAACATGGAATGCAATTGAAAGGACACACAAAATTCTTTATTAAAAATATTCCACTCTAGCCATTGGCCCAACACAGGCCGTGTTTCGGAAAAGAGCCTTCTTCAGGGGCGTATAGGCTGTTTTTGCAGGGGAAATCACCTGATTAATATCACACCTATAGTGCCAGGGGAACCTTTCAGATGGAATAGTAGGCTATTCCTGCTTTTTCTTGTACAACCGGGAGAGCCGATCCGACTGGAAGGAGACCTCAAATCTGCAGTTACTGTAGTCTCTGGAAGGACCACAGGGTGGGGAAGAAAGGGAAAACTTCAGCTGAGCTTGAAGCTTCGCCCCCGGCTAGAGAACCATTTTGTATCAAACTCCGACTCTATTAATCAGGTGATTTCCCCTGCAAAAATAGCCTATACGCCCCTGAAGAAGGCTCTTTTCCGAAACACGGCCTGTGTTGGGCCAATGGCTGGAGTGGAATATTTTTAATAAAGAATTTTGTGTGTCCTTTCAATTGCATTCCACGTTTTTTACTGGGTTGGTTGTTGCACGTGGAATCGTGCTTGTTGATGGTGTGGTATCTACTTCATTCCCATTTTTATATTTGGGAGTCGCAGGTGGTCCGTCTCCAGGATTTTCTTTAGTAAAAACAGAGCATTAGTATTTGTTTAGCAATTTCGCCTTTTCAATGTCATTTTCCACAAGTCCATTCCCAGCACTTCTGAGTCCTGCAATTCCATCTCTGATTTTCCTCCTATCCCGAATATACCTGAAAAACGTTTTGTCGCCTACTTCACATCTTTAGCCATCTTTTCCTCTGCCTTTGATTTTGCTTTCCTTATTTCTTTTTGTCTCTTTCAATTTGATCCTGTATTCCTTTCTGTGTTCCTCTGTTTGCAAACTTTTGAATTTTGTGAAAGCTGTGTTTTTTGCCTTTATTTGAACAGCCACTTCTTTGGAGAACCAAATAGGTTTCCTTTTCCTCTTGTTTTTATTTACTTTCCTTACATATTTATCTGTTGCCCCTTTTATTGCCACCTTTAGTTTAGCCCATTGCAATTCCACTTCCCTTATCCTCTCCCACACTGCCAACTCCTCCTTCAGATACTTGGCCATTTTACTGAAGTCAGTGTTTTTGAAGTTTAGGACTTTGAGCTTGCTATGATTGGACTGCACCTTGGCTTTTATCTCAAACCACACCATGTGATGATTTGGCTTTTATCTCTAACCACACCGTGTGATGATCGCTACTGCTCACAGGGGCACCCACTGGACATTGGACATGTTATCACCGTTGGTAAGCACTATAACCAGCATTGAGCTTTCCCTGGTTGGTTCCATCACCATTTGTCTAAGTAATGCATCCTGGAAAGCAGCCACAATTTTTTTGCTTCTTTCCAGATTCGCAGAATGAGTAATCCAATCCACATCGGGTAGATTAAAGTCACCCAATATGATCACTTCCCCGTTTGTGGCTATCTTGGCAATATCTATAATCAATTCATTATCTATTTCTTCGATTTGAGTCAGAGGTCTGTAGACTACAGCAGTATGGATGACAGTGCCATCTCCTCTTTCCAACACAATCCAAAGTGCTTCTTCTCTTCCCCATGCCCCCTGCATTTCAGAAGCTTTAATATTGCTTTTGACATACCAGGCTACTCCTCCTCCTTTTCCACTTTCTCTGTCTCTTCTGAATAGATTATAGCCAGCTATGGCTATATCCCAATCATGTGATTTATTAAACCATGATTCTGTAATGGCCACAATGTCCAAGTCCATTTCCACCATTAGGGCTTCCAGGTCCGGAACTTTGTTGGCTAAGCTTCGAGCATTGGTGCTCATTGCTTTCCAGCATTTAACTGGCTTGCATGTATTTTGCATTGATTTTGTTCTGCCCACTTCTTCCCACTTGTCGTTGATGTGTGGTTTAAAAGTGTGGCTGTTTCTGATGTTATTCTGCTTTTGCTGGGAGTGACGTCCTGAACTTGACCTTTCCCATCCGTCACCCCATTTTTCTAGTTTAAATGCATATCCACATACTGCCTGAATTTTTCACTTAGGATTATTTTCCCTGCGACAGAGAGATGTAGTCCATCAGCACAGTATAGTCTCTTATTGGTCCACCTGTTTCCCTGGTCGCCTATAAATCTGAATCCTTCTTGTTTGCACCAGGTCTGGAGCCATGTATTAAAGCTGTTTATGTGATGCAGCCTTTCTGCCCCCTTACCAAGAACAGGTAGAACTTCTGAGAATGCTACAGTGTTAACAATGGGCTTGAGTTTCTCTCCCAGAGTCTGGAAGTCCCTTTGAACTGAAGAGGCACTGTTTTTAGCCAGGTCATTTGTAGCCAAGTGGTTGACAACACCAATTTTGGAGTGCTCACTTTCTGCGCTAAGTACATCAACAATTTGGTTTGTATTCCTGCTGGCTGAAGAGCTTAGGAGGCATTTGACTATCTTCTCTCCTTTGTACTGTGTTCCCAAGTTGGTGCCTCTGATGATGGAATCTCCAAGTAGTAGTAGTTTTCTGTTTGGCGAGTTCTTCTTCATATTTGGTGCTTTAGCAGGAGATTGAGCATTGACTGTCTCATTTAAGGGTCCTTCAGTTTCCATGGATTGGGAATCCTCATTAACCAAAGCAAAAAAGGCATTATACAGGGATATCTCTTGATGTATAGGGTGTCTCTGTGTTATAGGTCGCAATCTACCCGAGCCCACTGTGATCCATTTGTTCCTGGGATGTCTGATTCTTTGTGGGAGCGGTGGTGGACTTCGTTTGGTTTGTATCCTAGAAGAGGTGCGTTTCATTGCAGCTGGTTCTTCCCTTAGTATAGTCAATTCTTTATGCATGGCAGCTAACTTGAGGCATATAGGACAAGCTCTTAGGTTCCAAATGATTCTTCTCAGAATGAAAGAACCACAGTTATTGCACTAAATACACGACATACTAATTAAGTGGTCCTAGAAGGAGAAGAAGAAAAGATGGGCTTAACACCAAAGTAAAAGGATAGATGTCAATGTCTGTGACCATTCTATATGGCAGGCATGTCCAACTTCGAATAGGTCGTGATTCACTTTTTCCTGGCCAAAAGTGCCGGTGATCTACCAACATGAAAATTAAGTTTCAAATTAGTTTCAAATTAAATTTTAATCCAATAAAGTTTGAGGATTCCCTCCCCCCCCCCCTTTTTTTTATTTTATATTTATAAATTTTACAAATTATACCAAGCAAGAAAACGCTTGTACAGAAAAGATGTGCCTTGTGAAACATTACAGAAAGAAATACATACAGAAATCATAACAAACAAATTGCACCATTAGTCCACAAAGGGGGAATAACTATACAAAATCCATCGAGGGAAGGAGAACCCACAATGTCATAAGGAAAAAGTTAAGCAAAACCTATGGTGGCAACAGGAGAGCCTGTAACTACTCAATACATAAGAGCTGACCTAGGAAGGCGAAGATGTTACAGCACGAGACGTGATAAAGGAAGACAATTCACTAGGTTGAAAAAAAACAAATTTCTGTGAATGATAAACAATACATTTACATGGAAACCTCAACACAAAAGAAGCCCCCAACTGAATCACCCCAGATCGCAATAATAAAAAAGACTAACGCCTTTTCTGCGTTTCTCTTGAAACATCGGGGAAAGATTGATTTTTTTTTTTACCAAAAAACAAACTAACCCTTTTTTTTATAAAGCAATTTAAGGAGCCAATCTCTGTCAGACGACAGAGCAAAAGAAACTAACAGTGTGGAAACAGCAATTTCATCCTCCTTGGGAGACTGGAGTAACGTAGAGACATCAAGAGAATCCAGCTCTAACTGCACAATAACTGTTTTCTCCTCTTTTTTCCCCGCAGGGATATAATAAGCTTTCACAATAGGAGGAATTAACTCTGAGGGTACTAACAGCGAATCCTGGAGATACCTCTTGAATAAGTCCAAGGGGGCCACCATTGGAACCACAGGAAAATTAAGCAAACATGCATTAGCTGCCCTGGTAGCATTTTCTAAAGCCTCCAAAACCTTCATTTTTAATACTATCTTTCATCAAGGAGAAAGTCAAATCAGAAACTTGTGATAGTTTCTGCTCAGATAACTCTGCTCTACCTCTTGTTTCCACAATGTCATTATTTATTATTTATTACAAGCTCTTATATACCGCACTATTTGGGATCAGCGCGGTTTACAGTACAACAAAAGACCAGAACAACAAGCTGTTTGGTTTTACATTGAACAGGAAAAAGAACTTGGATAATACATGGGGAAATTTGAACTGAAACAATTTACAAAGTATTTACATGTATATACAACAGTATTATTCTTAGATCAGGTTGGGTGTTCAATGGGGGTTGGAGGTCAGGAAGGTGACTGGATGTTCTGGTAGTAGTGGGGGAATAAATGGGATTTGATTGCCTTTCTGAATGAGGTTAGATCAGGGATAGCCCGAATTTCGGGTGGTAAGGTGTTCCAGCACTTAGGGGCATAGAAACTGAATGCCCTGTTAGATGTCGCTAGTGAGCATTTAGTTGCTGCCTTAGGGATTATTAGCGAGTTTGTAGATATAGTTCTCCTGGATCTGTTAGGTGGAACGGTCTGAATGAGGTTCATTAGAGAGGAGGTGGTGATGCCTTTGACAGCCTTGAAAGTGAGTAATAATGTTTTGAACAACAGTCTCCTGTGTATGGGTAGCCAGTGGAGCTGTTTTAGAATAGGTGTTACATGGTCCCTTCTTGATGCTCCGTAGAGGACTCTGGCAGCAGTGTTCATGGCAAGTTGCAAAGGGTTTAAAGTGGAGTGTGGGAGGCCTTGAAAAACGGCATTAGATAATGAAAGAACTTTCTCCTCAATTGTAGTAATCTTTACAGAGGAAAGAGCCAGCTGCTGATTAACTGCCGACGACAGTTGGTTAATCGCCTCCCAAATGCTCTCCAGAGTCACAACAGAAGGACGAGCAATAGCAAGAAAAGAAGGCGATGCAGACTTAGCTACTTCAGACAAATCCTCCACCAAATCAGCATTCCCAGCCTCAACCAGGTCTTCTCCTCCTGGGGTTATAGTCGCCAATACTCCAGAGGCGAGACTACCAGACCGGGCATCAGGAGGGTCATCGATGTACCTGATGGAACTGGAGGAATCCGCTCTTCAGGGGAGAGCGACAGCTCTAAGGCGGCAGACGCCAAAGTCTCCTCCACTGACACTGCCAAACCCGCTCAAATCTCCCGTCTCTGGTCACCGGTGACTCGAACAAACCGATCCATTGGGCCCTCAACCGCAAGCTCCGACTCTGCAGGAAAAGTCCTGGGCTTGCCCTTCAGCTTAGGCATAGTGACTCAAACACTCACTGTCGCCATCTTGGAATTAGCCACTCCTCCCCTCCCCATTTTTAATGAACCTTCTGTCATTTACTTGGATGCGATCAGCTGTTAAGCAAGTTAAGCAAAAACAAAACAGAGAGACGAAGATCCAGTAAGAACTGCGAGGGGAAATGGAAAGTAAATTTTTTCTTAAAGTTTTATTGAGTAATAACTTTCTTTAACTGTCTTAATAACTTTCTTTAACTTTTATTGAGTAATTTGTGTTAAATTTAGGTCGAGTATTGATCCAGGCTGATCTTGCACAATCTTTAATATTTCGCTCTTGCTCATTAGTGAGACGTCTGAGCCTACATTTCATCCACCAGCTTTTTGAAGTTGGGTGAATATTGCATGAGGGCCAGTCTCAGGGAATCCTGGAGATGTTCATCTGTCATGTTGGAACTTTGTATACTCTGTCATTTTCAGATGGGAAAACACAGATTCACACAAATAAGTTGAACCAAAACCGTAGTGTACGGCTTCACTGCATCTTCTCAAGTTGGGAAATTTGTCTCTAGGCACTAGCTTCCAAAACGATTCTTGCTCAGCACGGGTCTTGAGAAAAATGTCATTTAAGGGTTAATATTTTGTTTTCAAGAGATGGCTTGTTCAATGAGTAATGTTTACTGATAGCAGCTGCAGTTTCTTTAATATCCACATCTACTTTGAATGGGTATGACAAGTACTCCACAACTGTTCCAATTTTTTGGAGGTCACAGAATCTATTTTCGAATTCCTGGATAACAGAACAGATTTCTGTCACATACGTCTCGTTCTGAAAAACAAAATTTGGATATTGTCCCAGATGGTCCTGCATATTAGGAAAATGATCAAAAGTGTTGTTTGCAAGGTCAGTCATCATTAGCTCAAATTTGCTCTTGTAGGATGAAACTGTACTCATCATCTCGCCAATGCATTTGTTTTTACCTTGTAGTTCAAGGTTCATATCACTTAGTTCGCCTGTAAAGTCAGCGAGAAATGCCAGATCACATAACCACTCCTCATCTTCCAACTCTACTTGGTCATCTCCCCTTTCCTTCAAAAAACTTCTTATTTCATTCAGCAAATCACGAAATCTTTGCAGAAATTTGTGCCTACTTAGCCACCTTACATCTGTGTGCAAAATGATTTCCTCTGCCCCTTCATCAAGAGTAAGATTAAAAAGCCGTCTTTGAAGTGATCTTCCACGAACTGAATTTACACTTTTGAAAGTGATGTCCATGACGGTCTTTGTATTGAGTCTCTTGCTTGCCAAAACTTGCTGGTGAATGATGCAGTGGTAAGAAAGGAAATCTGGGAAGTTGTCATGCTGTCTACAGAGGGCTATGAAACCGTTAACCTCACCTGTCATTGCTCTTGCTCCATCAGTAGTGATGGAAACAAGTCTATGCAATGGAAGATTACACTGTCACAAAAGAACTGAATATTTCCTGACCGGTAGTTCTCCCTTTTTTTTTTTTTATTTATTATTTATAAGCATTTACATAATAATCCAGAAATACAACTCTGAATCTGAATCAGAATCACAAAAGGAAAAAAAACACAATTATAGAGAGAAACTAACGCGCAACACTCTATATGAGAAAAAAACAACACTGGTATAGACCACAACATTTTACCCCACTATAAGATCCAAGAAAAAAGAAAATCAATCACATATGTATAACCACCACCTAGGATGGAAAAAATATCATAGGAGCAAAGATTACATTATACAGCAGCCGATATGAGACTATTTCCCCCCCCCCCACCCTCTTCCTTAGTAACAATAAATTGTAACAGTTGTCCAGGTTCAAAGAAAATATACTGCTTAGACTGAAACTTAACCATACACTTACAAGGATATCTCAATTTAAACACCGCACCCAAGGCCTCCGCTCTCTGGCGCAAGGCCAGGAACGCCTTCCGCCTCTTTTGCGTTTCCCTCGCCAGATCAGGAAAAATTAATATTTTAGAACCCATAAACTGAGAAACAGATAGTTTACGAAAATACAATTTAAGAACAGTATTCCTATCTGACTCAAAGGCAAAATTAACTAATAAAGTCGCCCTGCTGGTCACCAACTCCAAAAAACTCTCCAAAAAAGCAGACAAATCCAATTGGGACATCTCTGAATCCACTCCCGAAGCCCGCTGAACCCCGGGCTCCGAAGAGGAGATTGAAACATATTGAGTGTTCACCACAGGAGGCAACGAATCAGCGGGCATCTGCAAAACCTCAATAAAGTATTTCCGGACCAGTTCCATGGAGGCCATCAAGGGTGACCGAGGAAAGTTCAGAAATCACAAATTATTCCTACGAAGACGATTATCTAAATACTCAATTCTTCGTGCCTGAACCAACCGGTCTTTCTCATTGACCACCCTAAGGGACTCAAGTCCTTCCATCTTAGATTCCAAGGAAGAAAGTCTAGCAGAAACAGCCACAACCTCTGAGTCCATCTGGGAACACTGGGCTTTAATATCCCCAAGTTGCTGCGAAAAAGTACTTACAAAAGGAAGAAGGATTTGCTGGACGGAGGAAATAGCTTCCCACAAGCTATCGAGAGTAACTCGCGCCGGTTTTTCCACATAGCCAGGTAGCCTGGAGCCGATAGTACCAGATAAACTAGGCGTCTGATGACTCGATTCCCCATTATCAAGGGAAGAAAAAAAACCCTTCCCGTCTCCTCATTACAGCTCCACCGCCTGCTCCCGTCGTTTCACTCTTCACGGGGGAACCCCCCCGCTGCCACCGGCAACTCCTGTACCGGAGAAACACCAGGTAGCTGCCCCACCGGAAGTCGGGTTCCAGGTTGAACTGGTGGTGCCTGTACAGGGCTCAATTCTACCCCGTTCAAGCTCAGATCCAATGAACCATCCAAAGGATCCGTCGAAGCCATAGCCGCCGCTGGAACGCAAAAGCCGGCAATCGACGACTGCACCAGACCACCAGACGGAGTTGAAGCCTCAGGGGGTTTCTGGGTATGCTGTTTTCTTTTCCTCCCCATCGGGGGACAGGTGCAGAGCCGGTTCAGAGCACTCCAACTCGGCGTCCTACTCCTCCGCCATCTTGGATCATGCTCCGGTAGTTCTCCCTTTTAAAAAAATCATTCCAAGTAGTAGTTCTTTAACACTGAAGTCTTCAAAAACCATCCGGATAAAGACTAGTAACTGGGCTATGTCTCTTATGTCTGTAGATTCACCCAGTTGGAGTGAGAAAGTAACACAATTTGAAACATCCTCCAATAATTGTTCAGTTTTGTCTCTACACATCTTTTCTATTCGCCGCACGATGGTGTTTCTTGATAATTGTACATCTTGAATAGCAGCTATGATTTCTTTCTTATTTTTAAATCCTTCAAAAAGATTGTCAGGTGCTTCAAGAAAACAATCTTTTACAAATTCCCCTTCAGTGAAAGGTTTGCATTTCTTTGCGATCAGGTTGCTGACCTTGAAGGATGCTATGGTTGCATTGACTGAATGTGACCTTGGCTTCGCCATCAACTGTTGCTAAGTAGCCAATTTCGATTTAAGTTCTTTGAGCTTCAGTTTATGAATTTCACTTTTGGGTGGAAAATCAGAAAACTTATTGCTATGCAGAGCCTTATAATGACGTTCCAGATTACCCTTTTTGGGCAAGGATACTGGGGCATTAGAAATTAGACAACACCACTTGTCTTTCACCATGATGAAGTAGTCCATTTCCCATTCATCATGAAAGTGGCAGGTTTTGTTCTTCTTTGGAACACTCATCTTCGTTATACTGGGGTGGCTGGATGTAAGAAGGCCAAATCTGCTAAGTTAGTATAAACACTGGCTGAATCTGGTCCAAAACTATCACACTGCACCAAAGTATTAAAGATCAACAGGAACTGAAGACCTCTAAATGATGTGCAATATAAGGACTGGAGATGCCAAAACCACACCTGCAGTTCTAAAAGTAAAAATAAGAATTCATCATACAGGCACCAGTAATCAAATACCACCAATCATCAAAAAATCTCAAACACCTGTCCAGCAAACCAGATAAAATCAAATACCACCAAACAAGTTCAAATACCACCACACGTAATTTAATAAATTCTGCACAAAGTGTAGAATCAATGCAAAGGCAAGGCAAAATAAAATTGCAGAGGCAAGCAAAAGTCACAGTGGTTTGAACCAATTCGAAGGCAAGGCATAGGCAAGTTAGAACAAAATTGGAAAAGCCCGCCAAAATCACCAAATTCTTGACACTTTGTTGTGTCTGCCCAAAAATGTTTAAAGAAAGCGAACTATAAAGAGACCAACGACCAGCACACGACAAAACTAATACGGTAAGTGTATTCAGGTAAAGCCCGGGCGAATGGATATCACCCAGTATATAACATACTTCTAAAGGGTGTCGGTTCGGGGGCAGGAATGGGTGATTCTGAGAGGTAGACCACCAGGTATGACGCCGGGCCTGTGGCATCTCGTCGCGAGGCAGCGGCCCCCTGGGGTATCCACAAACTACACAGGTACACTACCAAAAAACTGCCTCCAGTTTTGCAACTGATTCCTATAGATTTTGGGGTGCTGAATCCAGAAAAAATAGCCAAAATGTTCCATCACGTCACGTTTTCTTGCAAAATTAGATTTCTTACCCATATAAGGAATGTTCACATAATTTCTTTTTAGCCGACTGCAGTTTATTTTCTTGGCCCAAAATAGAGGTTGTAATGGTTAACTAACTAGAAACACTCCCTCATGATATTTTAGAGTGTTTTGTATTCATTTTATACATTAACAGGACAATTGGGAGGCGGGGGGCTAAATCCAGTACTCGCGCTGGCGCATGTTCTTTCCTGTTCGCCTCGCCTCGTTCGCTCGCTCAAACACGGTGGTTGCGACATGAACGTTCCTGTCAAATTTCAGTTTCTTGCAAGTTCATTATTACCTTTTGTTTGCTCAGTCGTAATCCAGCTTTATTCCGAAGTGGTTCACTACAGTTGTAGTTTGCAGTGCTGTGTATTTGTGATGGCTCACAGAGCCAGAGGTTGCGTCAACTCTCCGGACAGTTTTTGTTTTATTTGTGGGGAATATACCGTGAAAAAGCGGCAGAGGAACATTTCTGCATTTATTAAAAAAGTATATTTCGCCTATTTCGGTTTGAAGTTAGGCGATCAAGACAAACCGTGGGCTCCTCACAAAGTGTGCAAGACATGTGAGGAAGATCTATGCTTATGGATGAAAGGTAAAAAACAAGCATTTCGTTTTGGAATACCTATGATGTGGCGTGAACAAAGAGACCACAGCAGTGGCTGCTATTTTTGCTCTTGCATTGTGAAGGGATACAACTTAAAAAATAAGAACGTAATAAGTTACCCCAACCTTCCCTCAGCAATTAGGCCTATGCCTCATAGCAACGAAGTACCTGTGCCTGAACCACCAAAATCTTTGGATCATATTTGTGTGGACGGTTCTGATCATGATGAGACTCATCAGATGGCTTTTCCCGATGAGTCCAGTACTTCCGAGTTTGAAACTGAACCAGATCCGAAACCTGAACTTTTCTCTCAAGCTGAATTGAATGATTTAGTCTGGGATTTAGGACTCCCAAAAGATGCTGCCCAACTGCTAGGTTCTCGGCTTAAACAGAAAAATCTATTGTCACCAGGAACAACGTTTTATTGGTACCGCAACCGCGAGACACAATTTTTGAAGTATTTCAGCAAAGAGGAAGATTTGGTATTTTGCAACGATATATACGGAGTGATGGAAAAGTTTAAACTCAAGTATGATCCTGCTGAATGGCGGCTGTTCATTGATTCGTCAAAAGACAGCATAAAAGGTGTTCTTCATAATGGCAACACATTCGCTTCAGTTCCTATTGCTCACTCTGTTATTCTCCAAGAAAAATACGACAATTTGGCCCTGATTCTTCAGAAGATTCGTTATGATGAGCATAAGTGGATGATTTGTGGAGACTTTAAAATTCTATCCATGCTATTAGGGCAGCAATCCGGTTTCACCAAATATCCCTGCTTCCTTTGCTTGTGGGATAGCCGGGCCCGCGACCTACACTGGGGGAAAAAAGACTGGCCAATTCGGGAGTATTTGAGACCCGGTGAGAAAAATGTTCTTCATGAGAGCTTGGTACCTCGTGATAAAATTCTATTACCACCTCTCCACATTAAGTTGGGTCTCATTAAGCAATTCATCAAGTCCCTTCCAAAAGATGGTGAGTGCTTTCGGTACCTTTGCTCAAAGTTCCCCCGACTTTCTGAAGCAAAGCTAAAGGAAGGAGTGTTTGTTGGCCCTGATATAAGGAAACTCATTTCAGATGGAGCATTCGCTGAAACGATGTCTGAGAAGGAAAAAGAAGCCTGGGATTCCTTCAAGGATGTTGTTCTCAAATTCTCGGGGAACAGGCGGGATGAGAACTATAAGGATATTGTTGCCAGGATGCTCAATGCCTTCAAAGAACAAGGCTGTAACATGAGCCTGAAAGTCCATTTCTTGCACTCCCATGTGAACTACTTTCCCGAAAACCTGGGGGCGTACAGTGAAGAACAAGGTGAAAGGTTTCAGCAGGACATCAAGGACGCAGGGAGAAGGTACCAAGGAAGATGGAACACCACTATGATGGCTGATTTCTGCTGGTTGCTGCTGCGGGAAACCCCAGATGAAAAATACGCCAAGCAGCGCACCAAGAGAAGCATTCGGGGGAAGAAGAAACGGGCCCACCAGGAGATTGATTGACCCAAGAATGACTTTAAAATCTAAACTGTGTTGACAAATATCGTGTTTTTACTAAACTTTGAAATAAAAATTTGCTAGTTATTACCACAGTGTCGGATCTCATTTATTAGAATTTTATTTTCACACCATCGGGTGTTTGTCTTCATGTATTGCAATGGTGCGGTTTGCGTTTTCTATTCTTACATACATACCTGTACAACATTTTTTGCACATTTCTTTGCTTTGCTTTGTGTCTAACCTCGCTCTTATATGCTCAATGTTTGTGCACATGTATGTGGCTGTTTTAAGTGCAGACAATTTTGCTACAATCACAGTGTGTTTTGTTGACATTACTCTATTCTTATGTGCTGCCTTGTTACAATTTTCTTTATTCTTATTTACAATTAGTATAAAGAATTCATCCAAGAAACTTTTATCTCGATCGCACTCAATCTGAAACGTTCACCTCAAACTGCTAACCCAATGTAGCAAAAAATTTGTACGTGATGGAGCAAATTGGTTACCAGATTTGGATTCAGCGCACCAAAAAACGTAAAAATCAATCGAAACATTAGAGTCAGTTTAAAAAAAAACAAGTGCCCCCCAATACACCCGCAGGCAAGATTCCTGCAGGCAGGGAAAAAAGACAGGGAAAGGATCAGCAGTGGTGGCAAGCCCTTGGCAGACGACTTGCAGGCACGAGCTCTCTCCTAGCGACGGGGCGAGGTGCTGGAGAGATGGAGCCAAGTGGGGCTGGCGATCTACCTCTGACCCCTCCACGATCTACAGGTAGATCGCGATCTACCTGTTGGACATGTCTGATATATGGAATGCAGCCCTGGGGTGGGTGGGGTGGGTGGTGGGGTGGGCGGGAACCTAAGTGTCCCTGGCCAGTAGGCCTTACATGAACTGAGGGCACACTCAGATATCTGATTTAAGGGTTACACAAGGAATGTAGGCAGTCAGAATATTCCCAAAAATTAATGTATAACCAACAGTTAAATTCTATATTAGCAACAATAACAGGCAAAAAAGATAAAAGGCTGAACGCTTAGCTGTGTGGAGGCTCTGGAAGCTGTTAAGACTAGAGTTGATGAGGTACTTGTAGAAAGGCTGTAAGATAATTTAATTAGCTCTGACCTGTGAGCAGGCTTGCAACAGACAATTCAAACAATGGAAGCAGAAATAGTCAAGCTGAACCTTTTTACTTCAATGTACATCTGCCTACTCTTCAAAAAGTCCGTGTAATAAATATATGATAGAAATGTGAAACATAATAGCAATTGTTTCACAAAAAACTATAATAATTATATTATAAAACATGTTAAACCCAATGAAGGGGAGGGAAGAAAAGGAGGGGGAGGGGAAAGGCAGAAGGGAAAGGTTCTTGCAAGTTTCTTCTTAATTATAAATGCAACACCATTTCTTCTTTGTCTTTCATTTCCAGCATAGTAAATCATATGATCATCAGATGCAAAGTGCCCAAAGCAGTCCATTTTAGTTCACTGACACCCAACAGATCGAGTTGTACATGTTCCATTTCATTCTTAACCTCCTCCAACTTCCCTTGGTTCATGCTTCGTACATGTCCCAATATGTAAGATATCTTTGCAACTTCTGACTCTCTTTTCATGCGCAGCTACATAAGCAGATCCAACCACATCATAAATGCTGGCTTTACTCTGAGAAGTCTTCAGCTCATCCCCAATAGCCATTTGAGTGCCTTCCAACCTGGGGGTCTCATCTTCCAGCAATATAGTGCAATTTGTTTTGTGACTATCCTTTGGGTTTTCGAGGCAAGATACAGAAGTAGATTTGCCAAGCCTTTCTTTGGCGCAGTTAATTCCAGTGTTGTGCATTTGTCACAGAAATATGATCCTCCACGTACACCACCATCCCATTCTGCTGCTGCCCAGACGAGTGGTTTGTTTGTCTGCATCTATGTTGAGACTTGTCTATCTTGGGAGACCCTGCCAGTAGCTAAGTTTAGCTCTCAGCATCACTGATGCACACAAGCCCTCACAGCACGACAAGCTGCAAACCAAGTGAGGTGCCAATAATACAGAAGCTTAATTCTCTTAAGGATGGTCGACTGAATCTTAAAGACAAACGTGTGTCATCAGTTTTATACCCATATGTTAAAGTGGGTGCCTTAAATGTTATGGTCATTCATGTGGTTCCTGTAGCATATTAATACTGTCATCCATCCCATATCTGGAACTATATAAACGCTCAAACATCTCTCAAATTGCAATTCAAGTAACGTAATTTATATGATGCAGTGTCTCTGTACGTTACTGCATATTGAAAAAGACCAAAGGAAAGTCAGACTAAGGTTGTGGGAATATACAATTTTTTTGCGACATGGGTTAGAAGATAAACCCATGGTTTCTCATTGTTTATAATCACTCATTTAGAGACTTAAAATTTTGCGTGATACACATAGCATGCATCTCCTAGCAGAGAGGCGACTTAGACGTCTTTTGAAATAACAAAGGTTTATTTACAAATTTGATACTATACATCTTTATGGTTTAAACCAAGAAATAGATTTCAGGATTTTCCTTTAAATTTCCATTTACTCATTCATTCATGCCTCCTTTTTTTCTGTGATCCTCGCTCCTCTTCTGGTTCCCCTTTCCCCTCCTCCCCCCTTCCTTTCATTACCATTCTCACCCCTTTTTATTCTCTCCTTCCCCTCCCCTCTTTTTTCCCCTCCTTTCCCCCGCCTTCCCCTTTTTACCTTCCTCCCTTTCCCCTTCCCTCCCTTTCATTGGGCTTAACATGTTTTATAATATAATTATTATAGTTTTTTGTGAAACAATTGTTATTATGTTTCACATTTCTATCATTTATTTATTATACATTTTGGTATTGACTTACACATTATTATTAGCAAAATAGAAATTAAATAAGTGTATGGTATATTCTCTCTCTATTTCTATTCTACTTCTAAAGCATGTTGTACCCTTTATTTGGGCTGAACATGATTCTTGTATGCTGTCAATCACATGATTGGAGGTATGACTACTTCTTAAAATTTTACAGCTACAAATGGGCTTTGAGAGTATGTGGTTGTAACTGTGGCCACATCAGTGGTAAGTCATCAATAAAGTTCTATTTATTGTATTTTTATATTGTTGCTTTTAATAATTTTTAAAAGCTTGAAGTCTTTTGTGACTAGTTCATAGCGCAGCACGGTTTGTATTGCAGTAGGAATGATATGCTTAGTCCATTCAGAGTCTGTTTTCAGCATGAAACAACTTTGCAGTCCCAATCGTTTCTTCTCGTTTGACGATAACACTCCTTATATAGTTTAATATATCGCACTATAATTAGGAATGAAATGCTGAATTTGTTTTCAGTGTTTGTTGCTCATATTAAATAACTGTGCGGCTTCAGCAGCCCTTTTTAAAAAAATTAGTTTTAACATATCACATTATCAGTAGAAAATGGAAATTACACTTACCTGGTAATTGATGTTCCTTGAGGGAGTACAGTTCAGTCCTCCACCACTGGGTAGTGCACCTCCTCCTGCAACATGGAGACTGGACAAGTCAAACTTGTGACATCACCGGGTATATCCTGCTGGTCTTCTCCCATGATCCCCCAGTGACCTACTGTCAAAGCAGACTCAAAGGAGCAAACAAACAACCAGTTAAAGTACTAAATACAAAGCTATGCTCAAACTTCAACTTTAAAATCACAGGCCCCAAAAAGAAAGGCCGAAAACACCCTCCTCCGTGCCCCTGTCCCCCTGCGCACCAAACAGCGGAAGACAGAGAGCTAGAAGGAAGGAGAACTAAGGAAGAGTATAGGCAGAAAAGGTTGCTCTCGCGATTACCTGCCAATCAGAGCCCGTTGCCGACTCTAGGATCCGAAAGCATACTCGGAACTGACGCCTCGCGTCTGAAACATCCATCCCCGGGCGGGAATGAGGACTGAACTGTACTCCCTCAAGGAACATCAATTACCAGGTAAGTGTAATTTCCATTTCCTTATCGGTCCTACAGTTCAGTCCTCCACCACTGGGATGTACCAGAGCAGTAATCATTGGGAGGGACCTATCCAGTCGGCTCGGCCCCTAAACGAACAGAGCAGGCACCGACCCCAGCCCGCTCCTCACGTCAACAGGCGGTAAGCCAACCAGGAAGACACGACCGAGAGCCCACTTGGATCCTCTTCACTGGTGAAAACAGCACAGAACTCTGCCCCAAGCAGCACTAGTGCTTCAGAAAGACAAACTCGCCATCGCAAACACACTGAACGCCCTAGAAACAGACCTACTGAGAAGGCTACCGGAGCTCCGCCTGAAAAATCCGCTTGAGCTCCCCCTTGGCTCTCGACCCCACCAGGGTGTCAAGTGTTAGCAACCGCTGCTCTCCCGCAGAACCCGCCTCCACGGAGGGACAGGCAGCGAAGAGACCTCCCAGAAAGCGACGGAACTTCACCTAAGGTCCAAGGAACGCAGGTTACAAGCAAAGTGTTCTTGCGTAAGTCCCAAACCGACAACTAAACAGGCACAGCTGGATTCCACGAGGGAGAACGGAACCGAGGTCCATCCAGACAGAGGTGGGAAGCAAAATGAGGGAAATGGAAAAACCTCCAGCGTCAAACACCCTATTTGTCACACCTCTTAAGGGCTTTATTCTTTGCAACACAAAGTAGCTCTACAGCTATGTCCTGGACCAGTTGGAGTCTTTTTAATTGAGAATGTGGAATGCAGCTAAGCAATGAGTTGCAATAAACCAAGCGTGATCCACCAAGGGCATATAAGAGGGTGTCAAGTGCCCCAGAGTCCAGCGTTGTTTCAGAAGATGTGGAGTCTTACATGGTGTGACAAAAAAGAAAGGAGACTCTGGTAGCCACGCCCACGACGCAATGCCAGTAGGCCAACCGCTTACATCACCTGGATATGCCCTCCGGAAGTGGAGGAACCATGCAGAAGTAGCAATCGCCGACGTGATCCATGGGCCCTCTCCAGATCATTGGAACCGCAAAAGACTTTGATGGTCTTTTCCCATCCATCCACAGCCTGAGATCTGCTACACATGTATTGCAGCATATGTGTGGCGCCTAGCTTTTATCCTGATCTTTTATTCTGCAGCCAAAATATAAATTGTAAGCTTTCTGAACCGCCACAGTCATATGCCATTTTTTGTGATGTAAAAGTCACATCACCACAACTAGAGCAGAAATTATCTGCATGATTAACACCAGGACGAGGAATCGCCAAATATGCTGTGAGTGACCTATCGGTATAAAATAAATATGTCTTTTTTTTTTTACTGTCAAGCGAGGCAAATTTAAGTAGTGACTGCATCAACTGGTTTTGGACAGTTATTTCGATTGGTTGCAAGTAAAGATTATGCAAGCTCACGCAAATGTTGCAGAATACACTGGTAATGGTCCCCACTGACTAATGAAGAGCACATATCTTAGCAACCAGACCCAGTCGGCCATTTTCACTATGACCTCTGAAAGGCATAGAATGGACCGGGCCACGGCCCCGTACCAATGCGTCGACGCTATCCAGTAGCCTCATATGTCCTCTGCTAAACATCGACCCGTCGCCGCAGACTGACAGGTCGCCATGAGGTCCAATATGGGCTGACCGCATCTGAGCACACGCGGCACGCACACCGCCTGATGCAATCTCACTCCTCCGGCAAACACTCGGACCCCGCTAAGGACATTCGCCACCACAGTGTCCCCACCGAAACGCAGGCCGCCAAGGCTTCAACCGCGCACGCTGTCCCTTCGCTCGGGCCACCCTGACCACCCGACGGACTCCACCCTGCCGATCGAAATAGGCCACCATCCCGGAGATCTCAGACAGCACCTACAGAGCTCGATCCGCTACCGTGTCCGTGAACGCCTGCCACGGCTGACGTAACGCGCACCGTTCCAGTCAGACGAAGGAACACTGGGCGTGCTGCGTACACTAAAACGCCTTGTACATAAAGGATCCCCAAAATGTAGCTGAGTCTAACCACGCTCCGGCCAAGCTCCCGGAAGAAAGGGACAGAACCTTATAAAAAAGAAGTGGGGACAATTAGGAAGGCTTTCCTGTTTGATCATTCTTTTTTTTTTTTTTTCTTTTTTTTTTCCTTCTTACAACTCCATAAGGGCCACAAGGCACACAACCGAACAGGGCATTGTCCAGAGAACGCAAGGCCCCTCCTCCAGGCTGACTCCACAGCCTAAACCGGCAGTCACCTTGGCTGATGCCGAGCAGCGCGGAAGCCAACTTGTAAGCCCAGCATATGAAGTATGCCTACTAGTACAGCATTCCACAATGGAGGGACATGTAACCGGACGGCTTTGAATATGAACCTACAGATATCCCGCGCTTGCTCCAAGACAAGCACTGTGCAGCCTACTGGTCTTCTCGGAGCACCGCCACGACCCGAAGACCTAAACCGGCCAGCAAAAGACGACGTACGCTGGGCCCGAAGGAACCTGGTTGAACGGATCCCAGCACTCCCTGTATCGTTAGGATCGGAGCCTCCCCCCAAGGACTCAGCCCTGGCTGGAACCGGCTGAGCATAACTCCAGGCCCTGCGGTGAGCCCCCACGAAGAAGTGGGACGCAACGATGCCTTGAGGAAAGGGAAGGCCCAATGGGTGAAGCAAGTTGCTAGCCGACCAAGGGAGTAAACCCCACACGCGCACCTCAACGGAAGGTCGGAAGAACCGAGGATTCTGGTCCCACGGGTGCGCCTGCTAGCCTTTAACAACATACACCTCCGCAGGTACAAAAAACTTAAATTGTGAGCACCTTCAGGGGTAAGGGGAATAGACGACAGCCTCCGACTGTTGACCACCTTGTCTTGCACAACAGACAGCAGCACCCCACCAAACAAATGATTGGGAATATATGACCTCAGAACCCCAAGACAGAGGTAAAACAGTAGAACGTGCAGTGGACGTGAATTTCCAGATCTGCCAGCCCCCCTGCCCACATTGAGAAGAGGCAGGGAAGAACTGGACCGGCGGATCTGGAGGGGTGCCTCCTGGACAGCCGGGCCACCGAAGGGAAAGCTGATGACTGAGGCCCAAACTCCTCAGGATGGCCCCGTCTTGCATTGGCAACCCCTTGCAACACCATGACAACCCCGCTCACGATATCCCAAGCGATCTCTGTCATTGCTGCAACAATCACCTGAGCATGAGATCACAGACAGAACACGGACATGCAGACGCACTCAAGGAGAATGCACCTAAGAAGAATGAGCCTATCCAACATCCAGCACCACATGTCCAGGTGTCCCACTCCTGTCACCCAAAACACAGGACGCTTGAACCTAGGTGACCGTCATAGCAAAGACAGGGAGGCCTGACTGCCGCTATCAACCCTTCCAGGACCCTGGAACACTAAGCCCCGGACTGTGCCATCCAGCAACACTTCTCACGATCCCCAGCAGGGGCCTTTCCCCAGATGGCCCAGATGGGCAGTGTTCCCGCCAAATGGGCAAGCTGCGCTCTGATAACATAGTGCAGAAAACCAAATCAAAGTGTCTTAACCTATCTAATTTTTGTCTAATAGTGATCATTCATAATATCAGCCAGGCTCAATCATAACATTAGTATTAATGATCTCTAAAGATTGAAGAGTTACTAATGTTCAATTCCCTGTTCTTTGTAAACTCAATGTTGTTTGTATACATTGCAGTATTCTTGTTCGATGTACACCGCGCTGATTTTAATAGCGCGGTATAGAAAAAATGTTAAATAAAATAAATAAATAATTGTTTGTTTGTTTTTTTAAAGAGCTTCAAAGGCGATCTTGGAAACTACAGACCAATGAATCTGAGTTCAGTGCCAGTTAAATGATAGAACTTGTTCTGAAAAGCAGCACCAAGCTGTCTTTTCAAAGGGTTAATAAACATGTGAGTAAGCCAAATGATATGTATCTGGATGTTTTAGAAGGTACTTGACAAAGCCCCTTATGAACTTCTCCTGAGGAAGGAGATGATGTGCTATTATAGAATAGGAAATGGATCAAAAACAGGAACACAATAGGACTAAATGGCCAGTTTTCTCACAGGAGACCCGTAAATAGTGGAATGTCTCGGGATCTGCACTGGAACTGGCATCTGGTAACAGCTACTGCACTGAAATGATCTGGAAAAGAGATCAGCAAGCATGGCGATCAAATTTGCAGATGGCATAACGACATTTAGAGGCTGTCTGCACAATTTCCAAGCGAATAAACATGGAAATAGCATCCTTATGTAAATGACAATTTCAGAAAGGGCTCAATTTGTAGGTGGTTGTGCCGCCGATGACCCTGAATGGCCAAATCCTAGCACGGAAACCTGCTGCTGACAGACGTCGCTAACTGCCAGAATGCAGACAAAGGTAAAGGCACCCCCCAAGAAGTAAAACCCAAACCAATCACATTGCATTCAAAGAACTATAAACTATCATGAAATTAAAAGGAAATTAAAATTAAAAGGAAATTAAAATTAGAATTAAAATTAAAAGTAACAGCAAAAGGAAGTCCTTATCTGGGTGTAGCCGCGTGGAACAGCGTCGTCTGCTCAAATGCGGGGCTGCTCCGCTCTCCACCACGAGGCCTCAGCCCTGCCGAGAAAATGGCGCCAATCCGAAGCAGGCCCGTTTGGCGCCAAACACCACAGAGGCGGCAAGAGCTCAGAGCCCCTCCATGCGAACTCGAGAGACTCCCTTGTGGCGTCGGGATGCAGCAGTTACCCCGCTGTAGCTGCGGGGTGAAGAGCTGTCCAGACACGCTGCTGCCTCGCGCCACCAGAAGTAGCAGACGCTGCGAGCCCCGGCCCACCGGCTAAAGAACCTCGAACGGCCTGAGGCTCCCGCCGCGATGGGAATCTGCCGCATGGACACTGCCAAAATGCAGGTGTTCCACAGAGCTCTCCCCCGTACAGTCCTGGGGGAGAGATCATCACCGGGCACAGAGACCGAAGAATCCCAAGCAGAGAG
Source organism: Ichthyophis bannanicus (assembly GCA_033557465.1). NCBI lineage: Eukaryota > Metazoa > Chordata > Amphibia > Gymnophiona > Ichthyophiidae > Ichthyophis > Ichthyophis bannanicus. The sequence continues at coordinate 563,106,330 of CM066034.1, read as the reverse complement.
GCTAGCTGGCAGCGTGAACTTTGAAAAGGGACAGAACCCCCCTTTACACTAAGGCAGACTAGGTGAAAATAAATAAAGTAAAAGTAAATGAAATTAAATGAAAATGAATTCAATTTACAGGATTACACCTAAAGAAGGGCAAAAGAAATGCAAGGTAAATCAAATCCTGACTAACTGCTCCTAAACTGCTTCTCAAGTGAGCCCAGCACCTAGGCTCACTACGTCCTCATGCTGCATGGAGACTGGACACACTGGGGGATCATGGGAGAAGACCAGCAGGATATACCCGGTGATGTCACAAGTTTGACTTGTCCAGTCTCCATGTTGCAGGAGGAGGTGCACTACCCAGTGGTGGAGGACTGAACTGTAGGACCGATAAGGAATGCTGAGTTTTTCTAGCATCTACTTTCAACATTAAATTACTTTACCGATCTCGTTTCTTTGCCTTTTCCTTTTTTCCTTGTGGCCATAGTAGCCTTTGTGAAATACACTTATAATATTAATATATTAAAATTGGAGTATGTATTTCTATAAGGAATACATTCTGTACATGAATGTAACTTGGCTTGGAAAGGTGCAAGCTAAATACTAATAAATAAATATCCCTACGATTATTCTTTATATTTTGATTTGATATTCTTTGTCAAAGATTTATACAAGCCACCTTTTTTAAAGCATAACATTTGTCTTAAATTGTGAAATCATATTAGTGTTTCTAGTTGGGTGTTTATAGTCAAGTCAATGTGCTATTCTCCGATGTGCTGAGGAAACACCTCATTCTGTTATTGAGAGCGTTTGTGTGGAGCCTGATTTATGGAGGGGGCCGTTCAGGCCATCCAGACGTCCCTGATGAAGACAGGCCTGTGTGGACCCGATTCTGGTCCATAGGAACAAAATGCACCCACAGTAGCCAGAATCGGGCCTGAGGACGGCCCGGCATGCCCCTTCCACCTATGGGGATGACCCACAGTCTCCACTAATTGCACCGCCTGACTTGCCACTTCTAGCCAGCCCCAGTAAGCCACCTGTGCCACTTATGTAAGGGAAGAATAAAACAATCTTAATTTTGCAATAAGCTGCTTTAGGTCATGTTTACTCTGCATAAAATGCATATTACAGTATAATACCATGCACACTTAAAATACATTCGCTGACAGGTTACACATTGTTTGCCCCATATTTGTACTAGGCTGTACACGGGAGGTTGGACTTACGAACAAAATGGACTTAAAACAGCCTCTTGGAACGTAACCTGCTCGTAAGTAGAGGACTGTCTGTATTTGTATTAACTGCCTTAGAGTACAAGTTGGCATTTTAATGTATTTGTTAGTGATATTGTGGAAGGGCATCGGGCAAGATTTGCCTCTGCAGATGTTACCAAAATCTGCAATAGTGTACACACCCAGGAAGGAGTAGATAACATGAGGAGGAATCTAGCTAAGCTTGAAGAATGGTCGAGAATTTGGCAGCTGAAATTTAATTTAAAAAAATACAGGGTCATGCATTTGGCTGCAAAAAGCCAAGGGAGCGGTACCTGGGCATGAATGTTTCTGATTATCTTAAAGTGGCTAAACAGATAGAAGAGGCAATGGCGAAAACCAGAAGGATACTTGGATGCATACAGAGATGAATGGCCTGGAGGAAAAAGGAGGTGATAGTGTCTCTTTATAAGTCTTTGGCGAGACCTCATTTGGGAGTATTGTGTGTAATTCTGGAGATCACACTTTCCAAAGGATATAAACAGGATGGGGTCGGTGCAGAGGGTGGCTACCAAAATAGTCAGTGTTCTTCCTTATAAACCATATGGGGACAGATTTAAAGATCTCAATATGTATACTTTAGAGGAAAGGTGGAATAGAGGAGATATGAGAGTCGTTTAAATACCTCAGTGGCATAAATGCACAGGAAGAAAGATTCAATTGAAAGAAAGCTCTGCAACTAGGGGACATCAGGAGTAATATGCAAAAATATTTCTTTACGGAAAGAATGGTAGATGTGTGGAATAGTCTCCCAGTGAAGGTAGTAGAGATGAGGACAGTTTCTGAATTCAACAAGGCCTGGGAGAAACACAGATCTCTAAAGGAAAAAAAGGGACTATAGTAGTTGATATGGAAGGGCAGACTAGATAGGCCAATGGTCTTTTTCTTCCATCATGTTTTAAACAACATAAAATATATATGCATATTACATAGTTTTCAGTGCTTTACTGTATTGTTTTATTTTATTTTATTATATTTAGTTGCCGCTGACTCAGGCAATTTCTGCTGAAACACGACCATAATAAAGGATTTTTTTGAAATAGTAAAACACCTGCTCTGTTTTTTGCTGAACCTCTCCAGGGCCAAACTGATCACACTGACCTCCAGGCAGAACCACAAAAACCACCTCAATTGTTGCTTCATTTCTTGGGGGAGAGGAATGGCTTGGTCGAATGACAGGGAACATGGAAACCAGAAGGTTAGCAGGTGCTTCTGTTGTAAGCACATATGTACCATGCCCCAAGGAAATGGCTCCAAGGTCAATATCATGGACGCAAGTGCTTGAGGAGTCACAGGGCCATGAAGCTGATTGAGAGTCACATGCTCTGAGTTGGCTGAGTGACCTCTCTATTGTGAGGAAACCTGGCTGAGGAGAGTAGGGAACCAACTCCTAAGTACTCGAAATCCTGGGAGAGAATCAAGCTGTTCTGGCGCCTATGTCCTCTCTGGTCTTCACCAAGGAGACTGATTGGACCATTCCAGTGTCCAGGTATGGGCAACCCAGGCTCTCTGCATGCAGAAAAGCCCCAAATCCAGCACTACTACCTTGGAAAAGGACAGAGTCACATCTAAGCCAATGGAAGGTCTCAGAACTGGAGACGCAGCCTAGAATACAGAAAAGAAGAAACAACTAATGCTGTACACAATGGGAAAGTGACAAAACACCATGGTGAGGATCTGGTGAGGCACACCCCCTAATCTGACTGATGCAATGACAGACTCAATGGACCTCATATGAAAATGAGAGATTCAGAGTCCAAAAACACCAGCTCTTAGTCCAGGATATCCTTCCCGGGTCCCCATGTATCAGGGATAACTTTCCCTGGCCCTGCAGCAGAAGGCACGGGAAAATAAAAGTCTGCCATTTCAGGAGACAATAAAGAGTTTTCTCAAACATCACATGAGTGGAGAGTCACAGGGAGATTCTACTGGAGACCTTTGTAAACACTGCCATAATTTCAGAGCTTAATTTGTAAACAAAAAGGAAGTGGAACTGTGGAGCAGAGAAGGGCATAGCTGGGTAGGTCAGGAACAGGAGCAACAGAAGAATAGGGGCTGGTTCAGGGAGTAGAATAATTGCTCTCTGCTCTGTTGAACCTCATCCCCTCCCCTCCTTTTCCCTGCAGACTACCTGGAAGGTTGAGAATGGAGCACAACACCCCTGCTGTTCTGGAGTCTAAAAAGAATTACCAGATTGATCTGAACCAGAGATTTTAGGGAAAGATGGCAGGCAATTTTTAGACAGATTTAATACATTTCCAACCTTGACTGAGGACCCCAAAGACCCACTAATCTAATGTGGTATGGGTCCCCTCAGAAATAATACCCTGAGTTACACGCCAAGTGGCTGCACATCAGGAGGGACCACTAGAACTCGCTGAGGGGCAATACAGGCTCCTAAAGGAGCCATGGAGAGGACTCAAGTATGCCAAAAGCTCCAAAGGGACTGCCCCTACTGCAAATGAGGCCCTAAAGGACTTACAGTAGTCCAAGAACAACTCTAGGCTCTACACATGGCCTTATAAGATAGACCTCCTGGAAGACGAGCCTAGGGTTCCTGTGAGCAAGTTTCTCCTCCTGAAGAGCAAGCAACCCTTAAGGGAAACTGCTCCGCCACAGATTGGAGCCACATCTGTCAACTAACAGTAGTGCCAGCATGCCCAACTGGCAATACCACCACCATCATGAACTTGGAAGAGACTCTGAACTAAACCAGCAGCAGCCATATCGGCGGGTCTACTGCAAGCCTCATGGTATCCAGAAGGAAAATTGGCTGATGACCATTTGGCCCAACCAGTATGGCAATGTTAGGTGTTCCAGGGAAGAAACAACAATTTTAGGAACAAGGGACCATAGCCATATGGCTGGAGCTACAAGAATACTGGCAAAGGATGTCTCTATCATCAGAACGCTGGTTTCCAGATGGGAATGCAGTGCTGCCCAAGAGCTTAAGGCAGCAACTGCCAAGGTCTATTTAGGAAATTCGACCCTCCAAAACAGAGACTCCACATGCGCAGCACCTCCCCTCCACTGTGATGGTCATGTGCTTGACCTTAGGACCCCGAGGGCCCAGTTTGGGGGGTTTGGGCCCTATAATCCTATGTGCTGCTGCATAGGGTCAGGGAGAATGCTGAAAGCCGCAGATCACAGGATACATCAGGTATAAGGGGGACCTGCTTGCTAACAACCTCTAAAAGCTGGCTCTGCCATAGTGTCCTGAAAGGGCATAAACAGGGCCCATCAGTGAAAAGGCAGATCACAGAGATCCTAACCTTTCCATGGGGAAAGCACCACCCCATCCTCCTCAGACTTACATTCCAGTGACAAGAATTTCACTTGAATCTTTTAACCAACCCCCGTAGGGGATAAGGGAGGCTCCCAGAGAAATGTAGGTGCACAAGGAAGAAGCGGGGATCCATGACCTCTCTAGCTGCCTGTGATAGGAATGTTCATGGGCCCCAGGTTTCCAGTGGAGAAGCCTGAGCATCAAGACTCCATGAAGGAACTGCCAAGCAGCTAGCCAAACTGAATACAGCCCATGAACGGTTGCAGGAGCTGTAGCACAAGCCAGTAGACAAGGATGGCCCCAGAGGGCCCACAGGGGTCACCTGGCATGCAGGTAAGGCCCCCAGCTACTCTCCAGCTATGCTGGGTCCTGGCCACCATCTGAATTGGCTGTGGTGCCCATTGGTAGGAAAAGAAAAAAGAAACAAGCCGCAGGGTCCACAGGAACAGCATCTGGTCCTGAGCTCCATGTACGGGATCTGTGATTGCCAAAGAAGAGCATCCCAGGCTTTGCAGCTATAATGGGAGCAAAAAGAAGCAGCTAGGGGAAAAAAGGATGCAGGTTGCATTGGACCACATGGCTGAACAATGAAAGGGCAACATTTAAAAAGACCGTAAAAAAACGCTCCAAAAAAGAAACAGGACCACAGCAAAAGGGGAGCCCTGAAAAGGGAATTCCAGGGCCTGTTGGGCTGATTGGGGAAATCCAAGTAGGGAAGCTCTGGACATCCTTGAAGGCCTGAAAGGCCCAGATGCCGATCAATGCCTTTTTTGGTTGTTTAATTTGGAGCTGCTTTATTAAAAGAAGCAGAAAGCCAAACACTGCCCACTAAAACTAAAGGGAGAAAAAAATAAATCAGAAAAAATACAGAGCATGCAGATAAGGACAGCAAGAGGGAAGGAGACCCTGGCGGGGGATCCTGGGGGGTCCTCCTGCTCCTCTTCAGGCCCACCAAGCACTAGTAACCCATAGGAAATGGCAATGGACACAGGGCGACAGTCAGCTCCAGAAGACATGGGCATACCTATGCTTTGAGCAACACTGGACCCTTCAGGACTCAATCATAATGACCACTGTACTGTAATATGGTCCAGGAGAGAGTCAGGCCTATCTGCACTGCTGCACCAGTCCACACACCCTGCCACCTGCTGGATGCAGACTAATACTGGCTTCTCAGTGCTGCACCAGATGATATACCAGACAAAGGCATCACTGAAAGTTTCTCAAGTCTGCCTCCACCTGCTGGCAAGGGAGCATAACTCATTCATCTTCATTGGTCTAGAGAATGATAAGGAAAGGCTGTGCTTTCAAATCTACATGTGCTAAAAATGTACTTGCACAAAAAGCAGGTGCAAATGTCCATAGGTACTTTGATCTTGCAGCACGTTACAAAGTGAAAGTAGACGTGTACGTTTTCTTTGAAATATGGTGAAAAGTACCCATTGACTTTGTCCCATTATAATTTGAAAATTGATAGGAGCCTAAGGTCTTAAATTTTTTCTCCCTGGCATTACAGGTGTCTGTTGCAAGACTGATAGGTGCAGCAGATGTAGTAAGATAATAACAAGCCGATGATGGCATTAGACAACAAACTGCTCTGTGCAGTTATTCGGTCCATGTTGCTAAGGATATATCCAAGCTGCCAACCAAACAGTGTAATCATGACATCACTCCTTAGCCAGAACAGTTTTATAACTTTCCTCCTTTGTACTTTACCTTTCTGGGTAGGCAAGCATGAGATCCCCTATTTAATTCACATCCAACACCCTTCTCATGTTTATTCACAAAGAACATAATAAATCTATTTTAAGTTTAATTGTAAATTTGATAAACCACCTTTCAAAGTAAATAGCAAAGGAGTGTATGATATATAAAAGGCAACATAACACCTTTAGCAGAGCTGTTTCTAAAATGCTAAAAGAATGGAGCACATCCCAACCTGGCCATCACAATTCTGATCTCCAAGTATTATCTAAAATGTGCCTTCGCATGTGTTAAAATATTTCCTGATATCAGGGCCGGATTTACCTTGAGTGAGGCCCTACGCCAACAAAAATTGTGGGCCTCCAGCAGGGGCGGCCCAAGGGGGGTGCGGGGCCTCATTTGCATAAGGGGCCTCATTTGCATAAATATTTGCATAATGTTACCATATACTAACTTTTAGTAAACGTGCCTCTTAATGAGTGTATGGATAAAGAAAGACTAAAAGATTTCTACATTACTATAATCCAGTGCCAACTGCCAGACACATTAGGAACTACTACAAACACTGCCCATTTAGAACCCATAGCAAACCCGTCATATCCTAACAGCACTACCAGGACTCACAAAGCACCATACTCTACCAATCAAAAGGCAACACTGCAAATATTAAACCAATACATTTCAGAGAACAACAATACATGACCTACTGGGGAAAGAGAACAAGTGGCAATGTCAAATAGGAATTATATAAACAGAACACCTCAGCTCAGTTACACATGCAGAACATAGACCATCACCAAACAAGTAATCACAATTTAGAAACAGGAAGACAATAATTAAACTGGGAATCCCAAAAGCCAAACTTGGAATGTACAACACTGTAGAAATAAAACTATACATTAATTTGCTCTTGTACTAAACAAAGCGCAGAGTTAATGATGCACATTTACCAGAGCTGACATATTCCAATTAATAAATTCAAAATAAAGAGATATTTTTCTACCTTTTGTACAATTTTTTCAGCTGCAATTGCTCCAGCCACTTTCTTCTGGTTTCTTCGTGTCTTCTGCTAACTCTCCATCGTCTGCTGTACATTTGTCCTTTCTTCTCTCTTCTAGTTTTTTTCCATTCTCTCTCTACATCTGCTATAACATACTAATCTTTCTCCTTTTGCTCTTTCCTCATTCCTATTTCATCCACTCAAATTTTACCCCTCCATCCTCAATCCCCACTTACTCTCCCAATACCCGGCCAATTGTAGATTTTTTATCCCTCCCACACAAAATATTTTTCCCTTCTCCATTTTACTCTTCCAGCCCCATCCCATTCTAATCCTCCCCCAACATCAGCTCCCTTCTAGTTCCAGCCTCACCCAGCATCCATTCCCTTCTAGTCCCTGCATCAGCCCATTTCCAGTCCTAGCCACCCATCAGCCCATTTCCAGTCCTAGCAACCCCCCAACCCAATACCAGTCCTAGCCCCCCATCAGCCCACAGCCCATTACCAGTCTTAACCCCCCCAAAGCCCATTACCAGTTCTAACCCCCCCCAACAGCCCACAGCCCATTACCAGTGCTAACCCCATCAGCCCACCTCCAGCCTTAACCCCCCCAGCCCATTTCCAGTCGTAGCCCCCCCCATAGCCCATTACCAGACAGCCCCCATCAGCCCACAGCCCATTACCAGTCTTAACCCCCCCAAAGCCCATTACCAGTTGATTGAAATTTCCCATCAGCCCCTGCGGGCTTAACAGAGACGCGAGGGAGACACTCTCCCTTCGCGCCTCTCAAAGCCTGCATGGAGGGAGGGAGGGACGGACGGACCGACCGATTGATTCACCTTGCAGAGGGGGCCCCGCGGGTCAGTCCATGCTGCCGCGGCAGCAGAGGGGGCCCCGCGGCGGCAGCCAGCAGTTTTTTTTTTAAATTTTATTTTAAAAAAAAGCTAATTAGTTTGATTTTTTGTGGGCCCTTGCCAGCTGTGGGCCCTACGCCACGGCGTAATGGGCGTATAGGTAAATCCGGCCCTGCCTGATATTGCTCTCGAGTTTATCCTCATGAAGCTTCTTGACCTCCAGTTCTGGAACTTTCTGTCCACGGACAAATGTTTACTTCTTGGATATTTGAATGTCTCCATCATATAGTCCCTGTCTCTCTGCTCTCCTATGGTAGGTACATTTAGTTCCTTTCATTTGAACTCCAAGGCCTTTTGGCACAGGCCCCATTTTGGTAGCCCTTTTCTGGGCTGCATCCACTCTGTTATTTTGGCGTATAGCCTCAGAACAGGATACAGTCCTCTAACCATTTTGTGCGTGCCCTCCAATCAATGCTGACTCCTGGTGACCCAGCAGCCCCTGCTTTTCTTGTCAAGGTGTGACTGGAAGTAGATTGTCAGACCATTCTTCCAAGGCAATGGAGGGTAAAGTGACTTGCCCACGGGTCACAAGGAGTGCCAGTGGGAATCGAATCCTGGTCTCTTGGTCAGCAGGCTGCTGTCTCTAACCACTAGGCTTACAAATGGCTAAATGAGCCGTTTCAACTACTAACCATGTTTCTTTCCTCAGTCTTGTTTTCTACTTCTTTATTTCAGGTCCGATATAGCATCTAGCCTTGCCATGCACAATAAATTTCATCCTCAAAGTCCAATGTTTCGTGTCTTCTTTGTATCATTAATGGATTTTTATTTTAGTGAACCTGAAATTGGTTTGGTCACTGCACACAAAGGGGTGATGATTGAGAACTGTTGACTAGAGCAAACGTTCCATTACTAACAGCTGTCAAGATATACAGTCACAAGGCAAAACATGTTAGCAACTGGAGGAAATCATGAAAAGGGCTGTGCAAGAACCAAATGCAATTTGTTCTTTTCTATCTTTTTCACCCATTACTGAAGAAAAACAAGATTACAGAGTAAAGAGAGGACATGAATGGATATTGATGTGTTTTGATTTGTGGAATCTGAACAACCAGTTTTAAAAGTGGAATCTGAACAACCAAAGACAGAAAGAGATACGTTCTTTGAAGTCACAATTACATCTGAGATAAAAATCCCAGCTTTAGGTTTTAACAGCGTGTATAAATTCAATCTATTTCTACTTGAACCTAGGACTAGCGAGAGATGACAGACTGTGGATCTAGGAGTACTGCAATTCATGCAGATGTGACCACACACATACATAAATGGCCTCAAACTACAGACTGACATGAAAGTTCATGCGTTGGCATGAAAGTGCGTATTTTTGCCAGTAGGTGTTGCTGGAGGTGTGATCTGGGCAGAGCATGGGCAGAGTTTGCAAGTATGTGCATCAATTATGAAACAGTTTAATGTGCACACGGACATATAAACTTTAAGGGCATTCATGTATACCTGCTCTCCAGCAGGTGTAAATATCTGTGCATTTGGAGTGTGATCTCTGCTTCTTACGCTAGTATTATATAAACCCACATAGGTGGCTATGTGTCTTTATAAAATAGCTCCTAAATAGGTGCCTACTTGCCCTCTCAAACTAGGTGCTCTGTTATAAAATTACCCGCATTACAATAAGACAGCGGTTCCTAAATCTGTCCTGGGGGCTCTCCAGCCAGTCGGGTTTTCATGATATCCACTATGAATATTCATGAGAGAGATTTGCATACACTGCCTCCACTGCATGCAGATCTACCTCCTGCCGCGAAAAGGCTTAAGGGGCACATTTCAGCTGTCTGCCGTTGCCTGCCGCCACTGAGAGAAGAAAAAGTGGCGGCAGCAGGCAACGGCAGACATCCAAAATGCACCCTGTGCGGTCGCACCGCTCACACAGGGCTAGGTATGGTCCCTGTCAGTATATTTGCCAGTATATTACCGCATTGATGCAGAATAGCGTGGTATATAAGAGAATGTAAATAAATAAATAAATATTGACATTTATGCTTTTACTCAATAGTAAAGGTGTTCACCTATAACAAGTGTTCTCCATAGACAGAAGAATAAACTGCAACAATAATATTATAAACAGCTCTACTTATTAACCATACTAACATCTTTCAACAAGCAAAAAGAAACAATCAGGAGGAAAAGCAAATCTCAAATTCAGCAAGGCCACCGATCAACCCACACAGGTCACAAGTGTCTCCCTTGACAAAACATCAATGATTTGCTCATACTTTTCCTCCTGTTGACATTAGGACATCATCCAAAGCATACAATCCAAAGCATACATCAATAATCTCTGAAAACTATATACACAAATCCCTTCATAACCATTATACAGAGATTTAAACAATCTTATATGCTTTGCAAACATGTATGAAACAGATCCATCAATCTAAGTGGGCTAAACCCGTCGCCCATTTAGACGTCCCATCAGCGTTTCGCATCCAGCTGCATTAGGGGAATACTTAAAAGAAAAAGAAATTGCTTAACTATCATATCACAGTTAATACAGCAATCACCTCTTACTATATAACATAAAAAGACCATATCCTACCCACAGCAGTATTTAACTTCTAATCCATTTGTCACCATAAGCTCAACCACACTCAGCTCAACCGGTAGACAAAAGACGCCACACATGCACCCAAATATCCACCAAACCACACCCTCCTATATCCATGGACCCACAAGCAGGGTCATCATCCCATCTCCATGGTATTGCTAACACATCATGAGCTATTCTGTTTTTCGTTAGTGTTCTGGAATACAAAAAGGAAAGTTTGTTGTTGAGGCTGAATACAAATAGATCCACTTGGGTCCCCATTTTTCAAAGAGGATGGTCATATAAAGTTGTTCAGAGGCTATTCATGAGGCTGCAAACGACTGCATTTGACTGCCAGATAATGCGACTCTCCTTTTGAATGTGAGTAATGACTGTTAGAATGTGTTTAGGGGAGGAGTCATCCTGTATAAATGGAGCTTTTCTGCAACAATTTTTAACACCCTGTCACCCTGAGGTACACCCATCCAATCACTCGTACTTATACATATACAGATGGTGTTTTGATATTAGTCAACTCTGAGACACCCCCCTGTGGACATGACCTCAAACATTAGCTTGGATCAAACAACTACCTGGCTTTCAGCACATAAATTAGCAGTCAACACTTCAAAAATGTGAAGCTTTTTGGTTTATCAAGCATCACCCAGATCCATCTCTCTCCTCTGCAATTCCCAGCCTACCCATCACCCTAACAAAATCATTCTACACATGGGTTGTGTCCTAGACTGTACCCTCTCTTTGGTTCCACATATCTACAGAGTGACTTGAACCTCCCCTTCTGTGTCCTATGCATGGTCCACTCTGTAAACATCTTCACAAAACAAACCTAAAACTCCACATTTACTCCCTAACTCATCTCTTAAACATATTCATTTGATCCAAAATATAGTGCTGCAATTACTCTAGTGCCTGTGAATATGATGCGGTTCTCAGGGGCACTGTTTATCATTGGTTTCTCGCTCTCCTGTATTCTAGGTCTTTTGCCGTCACTTCTGGATCCTCCATCACTGATCATTTCCCCCTTCCTTGTGGCATACCACAAGGCTTAGTTTTAGCTCCTCTGTTGTTTAATGTGTTTCTTGCCCCTCTAGCCCTGTTAATCTAGAAATCAGGCGTATCAGCATATTACTAAGCAGATGATATTTTCCTCTTATATCACACCTCTTCTGCTCATCCAGATATCACTCCCCTCAACAACTGTTTATTCTTAGTCTCTGCCTGGCTCTCTACCAACTTTCTCATTCTTATCACCACCAAGACTGCCGCTCTCTGGTTCCCACATGGCTCTATCTGCCCATCCCTCGCTCCTTCTTTCTCAGGTGCTCCAATCACTCTAGTATCTAAGCTCCGTTATTTGGGTGTTCTACTTGATAACGATCTTTCATTTAACGATCACATCTCTCAGGTGTCTCGGCGCTCCTTCTTCTATCTTCGGCGCATCCGCACCATTAGACCATTTCTCTCTTCACAGGCCCTGTTCACTCTTCTTCTCTCTTTAGTTATATCTACATTAGATTTCTGCAACTCTGTACTTGCTGGTGTCCCTCAATATCAACGGCGCCGACTGCTGTTAATACAGAATACTACAGCCCGGTTGATATCTCAAGCTTCTCTTCAGGATCACATCACTCCTATACTTTATCATCTCCACTGGCTGCCGTTAGATTTCTGGATAAGATTTAAGATCCTCATACTGGTACACCAAGCTATTTACACCCACAGACCTCAGTACCTGGCTGATCTTCTAGTATTCCATACTCCCTCCCGCAGTCTTCGCTCAATCCACGTCAACCGCCTACAACCTCCCTTCCCCCGCACAAGCACACCTCCAATCTACCCGGCAATCAGCCTTTTTTTTTTTTTTTTTTTTACCTTGGCCCTTCCCTGTGGAAATCTCATCCCACTGCTCTTCGTTTAGAAGAGTCCTACCCCAAGTTCCGCTCCCTTTTGAAAACCCACCTTTTTTCTTCTGCCTTTAACCTTCCCCCGCGATTCCCTAATTCCCTGCTTCCGTCACCTTCTCCTGTATGCTTGCGTGTGCATTTTTCTTTCTTTCCCCTCTTTCCTTTACGCATATTGTAGTTCCTTTTCCTTTCCTTTTTCATTTGCTTTGTCATATTTTAAACCGCCCCAGTGTTATGGGGGGTGGTATATCAAATGCCTGAATAAACAAACATATGACAGAGTGGCACCTCTATTCCGTGAACATCACTGGCTTCCAGTCAGTTACCCCATTGTTTACAATTTTAGGGGTCAATTTTCAAAAGCTTTTTTTTTTATCTGAACAACTAATGCAGGTTATCCGGATACGAGCACCAAGAAAGTGCAGGAGCAGCTCATGAGCAGAGCGAGTGTGGAGCAGCCACTATTTTGTACGAGCGTGTAGCACTTATTCAGATAGTGGCAATTTTCAGCTGCTATCTGGCTGTTATCCAGATAGCTTGACCCGAAGAAAAAGCTTGAGCTGGATAGCAGCTGAAAATCTTCACTATATGGATAATTACATAAGAACATAAGATATGCCATACTGGGTCAGACCAAGGTCCATCAAGCCCAGTATCCTGTTTCCAACAGTGGCCAATCTAGGTCATAAGTACCTAGCAGTTTCCCCAAAAGATACAGGTTCCACAATGTTTGTACTGGGACAAACAGTGGATTTTCTCGCTCCTTTTTAATAATGGTTTATTGACCTTTCCTCCAGGAACTTCTCCAAACCGTTTTTAAAACCTAGCTACACTAACAGCTTTTACTACATCCTCCAGTAACAAATTCCAGAGTTTGATTACGTATTGAGTAAAAAAAAAATGTCTCTTATTAGTCTTAAATGGGTTACACTGTAGCTTCATTGCATGCCCCCTAGTCTTTCTACATTTTGATAGCATAAACAATCAATGTTTACCCATTCCACTCCATTCATTAATTTACAGACCTCTATCATATCACCCCTCAGCCATCTTTTTTTCAGGTTGAAGAGCCCTAATGTTTTTAGCCTCTCCTCATAGGCGCATCCTTCCATCCCCTTTACCTCACCCCTGACCCCCTCCCTTTTGGTACCTCTTCTCTGTACCTTTTCTAATTCTGCTCTATCCTTTTTAAGATGTGGCAACCAGACTTGCATACAATATTCAAAGTGTGGTTGCACTATGAAACGATACAGAGGCATTATAATATCCTTGGTTTTATTCTCCATTCCTTTCCTTATGATTCCTAGCATTCTATTGCTTCCTTGGCCACCACTGCACACTGGGAAGAGGATTTCAACATGTTATCCACGATAGCGCCTAAATCTTTTTCCTGGTTGGTGGTTCCTAATGTGGAACCTTGCATCGTGTAACCATAGTTTGGGTTGTTCTTTCCTAGGTGCATAACTGCACGTCCACATTAAATTTAATCTGCCATTTGAATGTCCAGTCTTCCAATTTATTAAGGCCCTCCTGCAATTTTTTACAAATCTCTTGAGTTTTAACAAATTTGAATAATTTTATGTCATCTGCAAATTTGATCACTCATTATTCCCATTTCCAGGTCGTTTATGAATATGTTAAAAAGCAGTGGACCCAGCACAGATCTCTGGAGTATACTCCACTATTCACCTTTCTCCATTGGGAAAATTGGCCATTTAGCCCTACCTTCTGCTTTCTATCTTTTAACTGATTCCTGATCCACAATAGTACACTGCCTCCTATCCCATGACTTTTTTATTTCATCAAGAGTCTCTCAAGAGGGACTGTCATGGGGTGTACATCCCATTATCGCTGGAGTCCCGAAAGATCCTGGCCAGTCCCTGCTCTGGAGGTATGGACCATTCTAGGAGAGGCCCACTGGAGATGCAGACAAGGGCACAAAGAGGCCGAGGAAGGGCCCAAACACCTGCTCCCTCCATGGCCAAGAGACCTAGGGTCCGGCTATCTGACATCACCTGGAATGAGAGGGTGAGGGACTTGCCCCAGACCTCCATAGAGGTAGACCCCCTTAGGGAAGATCGAGGGGACCCCCAATGGAAGGAGGAGATGGAGTTGGGAAATGAGCAACAGCTAGTCCCTGAAGAGACACCCATGGACATACAGCATGTGGATAACCCACCAGACCTGGGGTGGTATTAGCGAGAAACAGCAATATGGGAGGTGGCAGAGCATCCTTGTAATTCCACACCTGGGTCTGGGACGCACCCCAACTCAATCCAAGACATAAGGGGAGGGGGAATTTATTATAATGTTCAATGTATATGTTTGTCTAAACTGAAGGACATTAGGAAAACATCATTTGTATATTCCTGAGCTAATCTGATTATTCTTCACATTTTGTGTTGTTACAAAAGACCCTGGTGAGGGCTACTTTGGACCTAGAGAGGGGCAGTTGCTGGGGGGGGGGCACACCCCCAGCATTGGAAGGGATCCCACCAAATTGGGACCACCAGATCACTCATCCTAATGTACAGGGGAACTCCAGAGATAGACCTCTCCCTAGTTGTTGAGGCCATAAAGAGATGGTCCCTGGACTCTTCTCTGAGAGCAGACTAAGCCAGGAGGGCACTAGAAGGACCTGAAAGGACTACCAGATGCCTGCCTGCTGGTCCTGGAGATGTTCGATACTGGACTGGACCCAAGATGGAGCAACAAATGGTGGACGTGGTGGGATCTCCAAAGCACGCCGGAGCGGAACTGCTGATCCTATGAGGAAGGAACCAGCAGGATCCAGAGGAGTGGCCCATTCCACCGAGGCCAACAGACTAACAATGCTGACACCCATCTGCCCGGAAGGTATGAGTATCTAGGGCATGGGATGGGTAGGACAGTTCATTCAGGTAAAGGCAGA
Source organism: Ichthyophis bannanicus (assembly GCA_033557465.1). Taxonomy (NCBI): domain Eukaryota; kingdom Metazoa; phylum Chordata; class Amphibia; order Gymnophiona; family Ichthyophiidae; genus Ichthyophis; species Ichthyophis bannanicus. The sequence goes on along the minus strand of CM066034.1, from coordinate 563,090,793 downwards.
ATGGGTGTACTCTCCTAAAGACCTGCACTTGGGTTGTTTTCTCTCTGTTTGCTTTACAGTCATGGCTTCGGAGGAACTGATTCGTTGGATAGCGGAGGAGACTTGACTCCAGAATGAGGCGATGGATCAGAGAATCTCTAGATCCTGGAAAGACAGGTGCAACATCCACCCACTCTTCCAACTACTGTAGGTACAAACTCAGGGGCTTAAGAAACTCACTGACAGGTAATAGGTTTGGCGAGGACACTGAAATCTGATGTGGGTCCAATTGAGGGATGTGTTACAATGGGAGGACTGGAAGGGACCTGGTCCCTCCCCTTAGCAAAAATGGGTCCTGGGGATGATCCCAAAGTGTACATTCTGACATTTGAAAGGGTGGCTACAGCAGCAGCTTGGTCCCTTGACCAGTGGGCCGTGTGTTTAGCACCACTACTTACGAGGGAAGCCCAGGTTGCCTATCAGTCCCTAGACAATACTCAAGCCGCGGACTATTACAAGGTGAAAGCAGCTATCCAGGACTGGTTGGGGCTGTCTACAGAAAACTACTGAAAGCAGTTTCAGGCCACTGAATTTCACCCAGGAGAAAGGCCTAGGGCCTTGGCCCACAGACTAACTGATTTGGCCACCAGGTACTGGAACCTGATAAGAACTCTGGACTTACCATAATAAGGAATATCGTGCTAGAACAATTTCTCTCTATTTTTCCCAGAGAAGTACAGGCATGGGTATCCAGGCAGGGGCCCGTTTCCATAATGGAGGCCAAAGGCCTTGCCGAGAACTTTTGATGCTGAATCCCAAGGATCTCAAGTCCCCAGGGAAGGGAGAAAGGAGATACTCCAAGGAATTGCTGTGGGGAAAGGACCCTGTAGGCCAGAGGGAAGTTGGGATAGCTCTAAGGATCCCAGAGGGAATAAGCCCACTCAGGAGTCCCAAAGGGCCACGATGCTTTTTGTGCAGGGAGCCAGGCCATTTCCAATGGGAGTTTCCAAAAGGGGAATGTTCCTTCTCTGGTGTAGGACTTGGGGGGGCCCAGGAAGTTGAAGTGGACTCCTTAAAAAAGGGATCTGGATTGGTGGGATGGACCTGGAAGCTTTCAGACACTGGGAGTAATCAGTCTCTAATGTCTCAAGATCTGGCCCAGAGCCTAGGGGTCGTTAAGAGGCAGGGTAGATACCAGGGCCTGGTATGAGTGAGATGTGTCCACGGGGACATACAAAATGATCCTGCTTACGATATAAAAATCACCTGGGATAACAAACAACAACTACTAGGAAGGGCAATTGTTAAGGGGCTCCCAGTGCCATTAATCCTAGGCCAGGATTGGGAGGGGTTATTAGACTCAACCAGCTTCTGCTCTGCTTTAGTAGCCACCTGTTCCCAAGACTATACCCCTAGAGGAAAAGTCTGTCCCCAGTCTTGGGGAGTTGTTCCCATTTGCAACCCCAGACGCGGTAGAGAGAGGGGGAAAGACTAGAAAAGGCAGGGCTCAGCGGAGGGTGGAAAAATGGAAGGGGCTGATTCACCCAGGGAAGGAGGAGATGCTCTCCAAGTTAGATAATTTTTCTGAAGCGCAAGCAAAAAACCCATCTTTGCAGGAAGCCTGGGGTAAGGCGAAGAAGCAGGTTCTAAGAAGGGTAAGGAGAGTTATCCTCTCTTTGGGAAGAGTAATAACTTCTTATATTGGATTACATTCCAGGAAGAGAAAGGAGAGCAAGCCCAGCTCATGGTACCCCAGATACTCCAGGAGGTCCTACTGATCTTGGCCCACAGCCACCCCTTAGCAGGACACCTGAGGGAGCAGGGGGTTATTGCACGTCTTACACAACGGTTCTTCTGGCCTAACTTATAGGTGACTAAGTTCTGCCAGGCATGCCCTGTATGCCAATGAAAAAATAAGAACTAGCCCAGGAAAGCTCCCCAGATTCCAATCCCATGGGTCGAACAACCCCTGGATCAAATAGCCATGGACATCGTGGGTCTGTTAGATAGGAGCATGGCAGGTTACCAGTACCTCTTAGTACTTGTTGACTATGCCACCCACTATCTGTGGGCAATTCCCCTGTGGAAAGTTACCACAGGTCAGATAATATGGGAACTGCTGAAAATTTTCTGTGAGGTAGGCTTTCCCAGAGAACTGCTGACAGATCGGGGCATTCACTTTTTGTCCAGACAGTTAGAGGCAGTCTTGGCATTGTTTGGGATCAGGCATATTTATTTATTTATTTATTTAACAAGCACTTATATACCGCAGCTTCCAGAGATCAGCTGCGGTTCACAATTAACAACAGTCAACAAAACATAGTTTGTTTTACATGTAACGTCATAAAATTATATACAATATAAAGCTAACAGAAAATGTTGAACAGATTGGCACATAACGGTGCAACACTATATACAGACCACTATATTAAGACCACCACTTATCACCCACAAACAGACGGCCTCGTCGAGCAGTTTAACCAGACCCTGAAACAACTGGTTAGAAAAAGTATAGGCGATAACAGTTGGATATGGGAGCAAGTGATCCCATTTGTCCTGTTTGCATAAAGAAAAGTTCCCCAAGCTACATTGGGCTTTTCCCCATTTGAGCTTTTAATAGGGAGACAGCCCAGGAGACTCTGATATGGTACAGGAAGCTGGTAGGAACGGAAAAAGGGTTAGAGCCTGTAATTGAACAGGTTACCCAGTTGAAAACCCAGGTAAGAACCTTCTCCCAGTGGACTAACGAACATCTGAGGAAAAACAGAGAAGAAAAAGGTCTATTATGACAAGCAGGCACAGGAGAGGAGTCTTAACCCAGGAGACCTGGTAGTAGTTATGCTGCCCACTTCCAATAAACTACTAGTCCAGTGGAGAGGTCCCTTTAGGGTGTCCCAGAAACTGGGGCCCGTAGATTATGAACTGGAGCAGCAGAAAGAAGATGCAGACCTTTCACATCAATTTGCTCAAACCCTGCATGTGTAGGGAGGTGCTAGGAGTGCAAGTGAAGAGGAAGAGGACCTGGGTCTGGAGATTGCCCAGACGAAGGGCCCCACTGAGGTCTCAATAGGAAGTGAATTGATGGGAGACCAGAAGAGACAGGTAAAGCATCTGGTAGCCCAGTTCCCAGACATGTTCTCACCCCTGCCTATGAGAACCCATCTCGGAACTCAAAGAATTATCACCCAGGATGGCAAAATCATAAGGCAACAGCCATACCGCATTCCCCAGGCCAAACAAAGGGAGTTTGAGAAAGAGGTACAGGATATGCTGTATTTAGGAGCCATCGAAGAGTCCAACAGTGAATGGTCTAGCCCGATAGTCCTAGTGCCCAACCAGAAGGAATCACTAGGTTCTGTATTGATTTTCAGCAAGTGAATGCCATCTCGACTTTCGATGACTACTCCATGTCCAGAATAGAGGAACTAGTAGAGCAGTTGGGAGGGGCTACATATATTTCAACCCTTAACCTAATAAAAGGATACTGGGATATTCCCTTGGAACAGTCCTCTAGGGAGAAAACAGCTTTTTGAACACTCCAGGGGCTACACCAGTTTACTGTTCTCCCTTTGGCTTGCATGGGGCGCCAGCTACATTCCAGCGTATTATCCATAAGGTACTCAAACCACATCTAGGATACGCAGGGGCCTACCTTGATGATGTGGTTATTTATTCCAAGACCTGGGAGGAACACCTAATCCACCTGTGTAAGGTGTGCGAGTCCTTAAGGTGGGCCATATAATGCAGTCAGGCCAGATACTCAGTACTAGAACATAAGATATGCTATACTGGACCAGACCAAGGGTCCATCAAGCCCAGTATCCTGTTTCTAACAGTAACCAATCCAAGTCACAAGTACCTTTCAAGTTTCCAAAAGGTATACAGATTCCATGCTGCTTGTCCCATGGGTAAGCAGTGGATTTCCCCTGTCCTCTAATGATTTATGGATCTTTCCTCCAGGAACTCATCCAAACCTCTTTTAAATCCCGCTACACTAATAGCTTTTACTACATTCTTTGGTAAAGAATTCCAGAGTTTGAATATGCTTCACATGAAAAGATATTTTCTCCTATTAGTTTTAAATGTGCTACATTGTAGATTCAATTCATGTCCCCTAGTCTTTCTACATTTTGAAGGCATAAATAACTAATCAACATTTTTTACCCGTTCATACCATTCATTATTTTATAGACCTTCATCATAGTGGTGGTTGGTGACTCTCTTCTGAGGGGTATTAAGGCGTCCATCTTCAGACCAGATTTGATGTCCAGAAAGGTGTGCTCTCTGCCAGGTGCCAAAATCCAAGATGTTATGGAGAGTTTGCCAAGACTCATCAAGCCTACTTACCATCATCCAATGTTACTCATCCAAGTTGGCACAAATGATACTGCTACGTATCCCTCCAAGCATATCAAAAGTGACTTCATGGCTCTGGGACAGAGGGTGAAGCAGATAGGTGTGCAGTATGTATTCTCTTCAATCCTCCCTGTTAAGGGTAAAGGCCGAGGCAGAGAAGCTCACATCCTGGAATTGAATACATGGCTGCGTGGATAGTGTCATCGGGAACGTTTGGGTTTCCTGGATCATGGGATGATTTTCCAAGGACTGCAGAGTAGAGATGGTGTCCACCTATCCATGAAGGGTAAAAGTGTCTTATGCAGTAGACTAGCTAACCTACTGAAGAGGGCTTTAAACTAGGTTCATTGGGGATGGGCGAAAAAAGCCCCCAAGTAAGTGAAAACATCAGGTGAGTAAAACATTGAATACCTCTGAAATGGGTAAAAGGGGCAACATCTGGAAAGAAGTGTGCATAAAGCGTAGTTACTCACCTGTAACAGCTGTTCTCCGGAGACAGCAGGAATCAGTCCTCACATATGGGAGATGTCAGCACCGATGGAGCCCATGCAGTAGCTTCTTTCCAGCTTTCAAAGAAAGCTTTTGGGAGATGTATCATGCATGCGTAGTCCCCTTCCCACCCAAAGGTTCTATCCTGCCTCAGTCAAATGACATAGCTAAAGATGGCAAAAATGATAAAGAAGCAACTCCACGGGGAGGAGGGAGGGTTGTGAGGACTGATTCCTGCTGTCCAAGAAGACTACCTATTATAGACATAATAAGGGATAAAAAACCCAACATCTTTTTCATTACTGAGACTTGGCTAACACCCACAGACACAATATTATTAAACCAACTCCCCATATCACAATATGATGTATTCAACTGCCACCGTGATATAAAAAGAGGTGGCGGCGCACTCATACTCGCTAAAAAAGACTTACAATACACTCTAATGAACTCAAACAATGTTGAAGGCATGGACATCATCAACATTGAAAATAAAACACTAGCATTCACCCTAATCTATAGACCCCCATCAGCGGATCAGAAAAACCTTTCCTCCATCCTTGAACTCGCATGTACAGCATCTCGGAGCAAACCCCTCATAATCCTAGGTGACCTTAACCTCCCATCCCTAAGCCAATCCCAAAAGTACAACTTCATAGACTCTATGACGCAAATGGGATTTAACCAGATAATCCTTACCCCCACCCACACTAAAGGAAACTCACTAGATCTCATCTTTCTCCCTACCCCTTTTAATCTCCATCAACTATACACTCCCCCAATAATAACAGAAGTACCATGGTCTGACCGTCACCTGATAACCTTACACCTCCTAGCACAAACACCCTCAAAATCTGCAAACACAACATCACACCGCTCACATTTTACCTGCTTCGACAACACATTCCTTGAAAAGGTATTACCCAAACTCACTACAAACCTAACTGACATCAATCCAACTATAGAGAATTGGAACCAAACAATCAGTGAAGCAGCCACCCCAACAGGAACCACGCAGAAGAGAATGAAAGAATCAGAAAAATGGTTCACAAAAGACCTTGCCCTGCTAAAAAAGCAACTAAGAAAACAAGAAAAAAATCTGGAGAAAAGCAAAATCAAATGATAACAAAACCAAATACACAAACATACTTAATGACTATAAGAATGCAATTAACAAATCAAAAAGAGACTACTATTCCAAAGTAATAAATCTCGCCCTCAATCGGCCAAGAGAATTCTTCTCAATTGTAAAAACACTAACAAAAATACACAACCCAGAACCTAACCAAGACACGATAAATGTACAAACCCTAGCATCACATTTTGCTGAAAAACTAAAGAAGAAACCTCATACCCCAATCATAACAATAAAATCAAATAATGACAATAACTATGAATGGACAACCTTCCACATGGTTGAACGAAAACACCTCCTTAAAATTATAACAATGATCAACACCACAACCTCCCCACTCGACCCATGCCCGGTGTCATGGATCAAATCTACTAAAGACTTTCTTGCTGAAAACATCCAATACATTGTGAACCAATCACTATCTCAGGGCATTATGCCCAATGCCTTAAAGCTCTCCTCGATCCGCCCTATTATAAAAAACAATAAACTAGACCCAAAAGACCCAAACTGATACAGGCCAATAGCTAGCATACCACTCATTGCCAAAATAATAGAAAAATAACATACAACTCCAATTACAGGAACACATTGATGAACACAAACTCCTTGATTCACACCAGTTCAGTTTCCGCCCCTTCCATGGAGTTGAAACTCTCCTAATCGCACTGATAGACCTCCTCATCAGAGGTACTAATGACAACAACCAAGGTTTCCTACTCCTCTTTATAGATCTGCCGCATTTGACAGCATCAATCACAACACACTCATCAATAGACTAGAAAATTTAAGAATAGGAGGGACAGTCCTCGAATGGTTCAAGTCATACATCTCACATAGATTAATACGGGTGCAAATGGGTCAAGAAACATCAGAAACTTTCTCTCAAGGTCAGGGTATCCCCCAAGGCTCAGCCCTCTCCGCCCTCCTCTTCAACCTGTACCTACAACCCATTACAAACATATTCAAAAAACATAAAATCAACCATTTTATATACACGGATGATATTATGCTCGCCATCCCCATAAACCCTAACAGCCCCAAATACGACAACCTACTCAAATGCATGAATGAGACCACCACATGGCTTGAAGACAACCATCTAAGCATCAACCTTAAAAAGACTGAAGCAATGTTCATAACGAGAAAGCCAGACGCCGATTACAATTACCCAGCAACAATCACAATAAACAGAACACCTATACCAGTTAAAAAGGAGGTATAGTACCTAGGACTAATATTAGACCACTCGCTCACCATGCTTCCTCACATAAAACAGACAGTAAAAACGATATTCTACAAACTCAAGACAATACAACACCTAAGACCCCTACTTGACACACATGATTTTAGATCAGTAGTCAATACCCTCATCACCCCCCACTTCGACTATTGTAATAGTCTCCTAAATGGTTTACCGCTAAAGAGCATCTACCTACTACAAAGAGCCCAAAACATATGCGCCAAGATGATCACAAAAGCTAAACTAACAGACCATGTGACCCCAATACTGTTAGACTTGCAGTGGCTCCCTATAAGTAGCCGAATAAAATATAAAATCCTACTAACTACCTTCAAACTCCTTAATAACATCTCCCCCTCACATTTGTCTACCCTAATACACCCCCCATCAGAAACTAGAATGCACAGAAAAAACGCAATCCATTCCCTCAACATAAAAACAACCTTCAGAAAAACTAAAGCAACTACAAGTGATAGGGCCTTCTCCTTCGCTGCCCCCACTCTCTGGAACGAACTACCATTAACCTTTCGCATGATAAAAGACCTTCATCAATTCAAAAAAGAACTCAAAACCTACCTCTTCACAAACCATTTTGAAATCCCCTATCAACAGAGAACCTCTCCCCAACAATCACAGAAACACATCCACAGTACTCAAGATAGGACAAATGACTAACACAAGAAAACCTTACAGTACTTACACACCCCACTCAATACGCAAAAGTCTTATCCAATCCGTTGTAAATAAACACTTGTAATTAGTTCTGTTATTGTTCCATGTAATATTACCTGTATATAGTTAAAAACCCTGTTCTATGTAAAGTATACAGAAGTATACAAAATTTTGTTAACTGTTCAATGTAAACCGCCCTTGATCTCTGGAAGGGGCGGTATAGAAGAAACTGTTAAATAAATAAAATAAATAAAATTATAGGAAGTCAGTCCTCACATATGGGACTCCCTAGCTACAGGCTACTAAAAACCTGTAGAAAACCTCTCAAGAGACCCAATTGTCCAGTGAGAACCAGTACTCTGATAGCCTGAACACAGAAGGGTCAGAGGGCAGGAGTTGCCTACATACCGAACAGATGATGGAGTACGGCCCAGCCGAAGGCACTGTCCCATTGGTACTCCCTTTCAAGGCAGTAATGAGCTGTGAAAGTATGGACTGAAGACCAGGTGGCGGCTTGGCAGATGTCAGATAGAAGAACAGAATGCAGATTTGCCACAGATGTCGCCGTGGTCCTGACGCTATGTGCCATGACCCAGCGCTCCAGTGTGAGCCCAGCTTGCTCATAGGTGAGGGCAATGCAGTCTGCTAACCAAGTGGACAGAGTATGCTTGGTCACCGCCTCCCCCAGTCAACTGGGGTCATAAGGGATGAAAAGCTAAGAGGCTTTGCAGTGGCCCTGGGTACACTGGAGGTAGGACGACAGGGCCCTCTTATAGTCCAAGGTATGAAAGAGTCTCCGCCCTGCTGGTGTGAGGCTGCAGAAAGAAGGTGGGGAGAACCACCTCTTGATTGAGATGCAATGGAGTCATTACCTTGGGAACAAAATTGGGGTGCACGCGAAGCACGACGCTGTTATAGAACATCATGTAAGGCAGATCCGCAACAAGGACTGAAGCTCACTAACCCTGTGAACAGAGGTGAGCGCCACAAGGAAGATCACCTTCCATGAAAGGTAACACGTGGCAGGTAGCCAGGGGCTTGAACAGTGGACCAGTGAACCGTGAGAGCACTACAATGAGGTCCCACTCCACCACGGGTGGGCGGACAGGGGGTTTGGACAACAGGAGGCTCCATAGGAAGTGAGTTACAAAGGGCTAGGCAGAGAGAGGCTTGTCCTCAAAGTGGTGGTGGTGCAGTGCAAAAGCACTCAGGTAAACCCTGACTAAGGTGGACTTCAGTCCTGCCTAGGACAGGTGAAGCAAATATTGCAGCACAAGCTGCACAGAGCATGGGTTAACTTGTCACTCGTCGCACCACAATGAGAATCTGTGCCATCTGAAGGAGTAGGCCTGTCTTGTATAGCTCTTTTAGGAGACAAGGAGGATCTCCTCAACCTCCCCTGGAAGGTTGAAAGGGGCCAAGGCTACCCTTTCAGCAGCCAGGCCATTAGTGCCAGAGACCTCAGACTGGGGTGCAGGAGGTGGGAACCAAGGTTGACCATCGGGGGCCCACCAATATCAGCAACGCCCCATCCCGTTGAACCTTGAAGAAAGTCTTGGCTATCAGCAGCATGGGCGGCAAGGCATAAAAGAAGGTCCTCCATCTATGGGATGAGGAAGACATCTGCTGCCACCTGGGATGGGTGTTACTGCCGGGAGCAAAAGCAGGGAAACAGAGTTGGCCTGGCTGGTGAAGAGGTCCAGATATTGCATTTCCCCTGAGTTGGAAGACCTGGGAGGCCACTGTATGGTCCAACCGCCACTCGTGCAACTGGTAGATCCTGCTTACCATGTCTGCCAGGACATTGTCCTGGCCCAGCAGGTATACCGCCCGCAGCGGCATCCACTGAAGTTTGCATATGAGCAGAGGGCTACTGCCTCCTGGCAGAGGGTGTATGATCCCGTTCCCCCCTACTTGTTGATAAAGAACATTGCAACCTGGTTGTCCGTTTTGGATCAGCACCAATTGGTGCTGCAGGAGGTTGATCTGCTGTTGGCTTTCCACCAGTGACCAACTGTCCTCAGTGCAGAAGTCCTTGCAAAGGGCCCCCCAGCCCAGAAGGCAGGTGTCCATGGTGAGGACCCTCTGGGGGGCGGGGGCCTGAAAGGGCATCCTGGCTTGAAAGTGCTGAGGCACTTGCTACCAGCCAAGGGAGTCCACCAGCCAGCGAGACAGCCAACATGGCTTTAGCCAAGGAAGGTCTTGTCTTACTAATCTGGTATGTGTTTTTGAAGGTGTGAATAAACAGGTAGACAAAGGTGAGTCGGTTGATAGAGTATCTGGATTTTCAAAAAGCCTTTGATAAGGTCCCTCATGAGAGACTTTTGGCAAAACTAAAAAGTCATGGGTTAGGAGGCAGTGTATTATTGTGGATCAGGAACTGGTTAAAAGATAGAAAGCAGAGGGTAGAGCTAAATGGCCAATTTTCCCAATGGAGAAAGGTGAATAGTGGAGTACCCCAGGGATCTATGCTGGGTCAGCTGCTTTCTAACATATTCGTAAATGGCCTGGAAATGGGAATAAACAGTGAGGATTTCAAATTTGCAGATGACACAAAATTATTCAAAGTTGTTAAAACCCATGAGGATTGTGAAAAATTGCAAGAGGACCTTGATAAATTGGAAGACTGGGCATCCAAATGGCAGATGAAATTTAATGAAGACAAGTGCAAAGTTACGCACCTAGGAAAAAATAACCCAAACTATGGTTACACAATGCAAGGTTCCACATTGGGAACCATCACCCAGGAAAGAGATTTAGCTGTCATCGTGGATAACATGTTGAAACCCTCCAACCAGTGTGCAGCAGCAGCCAAGAGAGCAAATAGAATGCTAGGTATGATAAGGAAAGGAATGTTGAATAAAACAAAGGCTATTATAATCCCTCTGTATCGTGCCATGGTATGACCGTACCTTGAATATTGTGTGCAATTCTGGTCACTGTATGTTAAAAAAGGATATAGTGTTATTAGGAAAGGTACAGAGAAGAGCCACCAAATGGTAAATGGGATGGAAGGATATCCCTATGAAGAGAGGCTAAAAAGGTTAGGGTTCTTCAACCTGGAAAAGAGACAGCTGAGGGGAGATATGATATAAGCCTATAAATTAATGAATGTAGTGGAACGGGTAAACATAGATCTATTGTTTATGCCATCAAAATATAGAAAGACTAGGGGACATGCAATAAAGCTAGAGGGTAACCTATTTAAGACTAATAAAAGAAAATAGTCTTTCACTCAACGTGTAATCAAGCTCTGGAATTCGTTATCAGAGGATGTAGTAAAAGCTGTTAGTGTAGCTGGATTTTAAAAAGGTTTGGACAAGTTCCTGGAGGAAAGATCCATAAACCATTATTAAAGGGGACCTGGGATACCCACTGCTCGTCCCAATACAAGCATTGTGGAACCTGTGTCTTTTAGGGAAACTGCTAGGTACTTGTGACCTAGATTGGCCACTGATGGAAACAGGATTCTGGGCTTGATGGACCTTTGGTATGACCCAATATGACATATCTTATGTTCTTATGTTCACCCTGTCTTGCAACCAGCCCATGGCCTGGGTTCAATGGAAGTGGAGGCGCCACCGGGTCATCCTCATGTGGAGGCGAGCGTCTGGGGTTACATGAACCATAGATGCCATGTGGCCCAACAGCCGTAGCAGAAGGCAGGCAGATACAGAATGTCTGTGCTGCATGTCCATGGCCAACACTTGGAGGTGGTCAAGCTCTGTCTCGAGCAATGTTCCCTCTAATTTTCTGTAGGCTGTGTGCGCATAAAATATCAGCTGTGTGCAGCTTTTGAAGGAAGGTTAAATTTTTGTGCACCACATAACGACACTCGGAGTTATATACTTTAAAATTTGACTACACGTCAGAATACAGTATGTACACCACATTGATTTTAATCAAATTAAATGAAAATAGACGCTTACTAAATGAAGTGGGAAATTTCTAGTAATTACAATCATAACTTTTAAATTTTAAGACGTCTGTGTTGTTTTCTATCAGAATCAGAGCCATAATTTTTGTGCGCTCTGTTGTAAAGTATGTGCGCTTGCTCGGCGAGGTGTGTGCGCGTGCACATGCACACAGCTTAGAGGGAACAGTGGTCTCGAGGCAGGAAGGCCCTAGCCTGAACGGTGTCCAGCTGAGCCCTATGAACTCCAGACACTGTGTCGGGAGGAGATGGGATTTGGGTTAGTTTATGATGAATCGCAGATGCTGGAGAATGCAGATGGTGGGCCGTGGCCTGCTGCACCTTGGTGGCCAAACCTCCTCTTATGAGCCAGACATCCGAGAAGGGGAAGACTAAGGCCCCTTGGAGGCAGAGGTGGGCCACGATTACCACTAGGCAATTGGTGAAAATTCTGGGGGTGGAGGCTAGGCCGAAGGGTAGTAACCTGTACTGGCAGTGGCTGCCCCCACTATGAATCTGAGGTACACCTGTGGCTTGGATGGACGAGGATGCGAGTGTAGGCATCCTTTAAATCCAAATAACATAGCAAATCTCCCTGCTGGAGGGTATGGCAGCACTGTGCCAAGGGAAGACATCTTGAACTTCTCCCTCACCAGGAACCTGTTTAGGTCCCACAGGTCTAGGATGGGCCTTAGGCCCCCTGTTCTGTTGGGTACAAGGAAATACCGGGCGTAGAACCCTTTGCCCTATAGATGTGGAGGCACTGGTTCCGCTGTCCTGTCTTCCAAAAGACCAACGAGTTCCTGCAGTAGCAAGGTCTGGTGGAGGAGAGTACTAGAGGGCTCTCCCAGAAAGAATTGAGGGGATGCCTTTCTCAGGTGGAGGAGGGGATGCCTTTCTCAGTACCCAGGTTTCGATGGAGATGGATGGCAACCTGCAGGCAAGCAAGGCTAGGCGTCACTCTGTGGGTTGCTGGACTGGGCCTCCTTGGGGAAGAGAGGTTATGCCCAAGGAGTCAAAAGCGCCTGCCAGGCTGTGCCGAAGATGGTGCCTGGGTTTTGGGAGTCTTCAGCTTACAAGGGCCATGCCCTTGTCTCTTGGTCTGCTAACCCTGCTGAGGAGCTGGGGAGGCCTGACAGTTTCCGTAAGCCCTTCCCTTCCTCGGGTAAGGTGGCTTTTTACTCAAGGCCTTCGATCAGGGAAGGGGTCGCTGTCTTCTTGGAGAACCTAGTCCTCACCAGGAACTCTGACTGCAGCCTTATCAGTCATGGGTTTGCCAAAGAGGTTGTCTCCCTGGCAGGGGACCATTGACCAATTTATCCTAAACCCACTGCTCTAGGTCGGAAGACTGTAGCCAAGCCTGGCATTGGGCCCCGAAGCCTGCTGTGGCTACTCTAGCCACCGGCTCGAAACAGACTGTTCAAGTCAAATTTGGAACACTTTCTGAAGGCAGAGGACAGACTCTGGAACCACTGGAGGGGTTCCTCAGAGAGACCAGCTGAGAACTCGAGTTCCTTCGCCAGGTCCCTCAAGTACATGCCCATTTATAGCTGGTATGCCTGGATCTAGCCAGTGAGCATCGAGCCCTGGTAGCACTTTATGCCCAGGGCGTCCAAAGTGCAGGCCTCCCTGCCCAAAGGCACCAAGAGCTGCATCTTCTTGGCAATTAAACAGACGCATGGCCAACTCCACCTCCATGGAATTGTGTGGCAGTTGTGCTTCTGAAAGCCTGATGCATTGAGTCCCGCCATCGGCTAACAATGGGCACTGATGCCGATGTTTCCCACATACGGAGAAGCAGCCATTTCAAGATCAGGGGAACAGACCCTGTTCATTCAGAGGGGCCTCGTATTGCAGGATCTCAAGCTCCTCCACACAAGGGTCCTCCTCAGACTCGGTGTCGAACGACAATGCCTTTGACATGTCCCGCACAAAGTCGAGGAACGCCATATCCTCAGACAGGGACCTGTGTCGCGTCTCGGAGGGAGACAGGTCCGAGGGCATGTCTCTATGATGACGGGTGTCTGGGGATTCCAGATCCTCGGTTTCCCAGTCCGACTCATAGTTGGTGGAGTCGTCGATGCCAAGCTGATTTGCGTGGTCGGGCCCTGAGCCCGACCATCTATGCCCTTTGGAGGCTCTGCATGCGGAGCCATGGCCACTCATTGGGGAAGACCTTGGTCCCAAGGATCAGGACCGGAATCAAGACAGGTGTCAACTTGAGGCTGATGGCGTGTTGAGGATCAGCTCAACATCTGGGGAAGTCCTTGAGGATAAGGCCCCAGTGGTTTGGGCTGATGACCTAGTGGAACTGGGCATCAAGGTCCGCTGTTCGGCCATGAAGGCAGACAAGCTGCGTTCCAAGGCCGCCATTCTAATTTCCGGTCCAGATGACTCCACAGCCCTTAGCGCCATTACTGAGGATCTTGGGCCCAGCTCAGGCTCAGACTAGGGTGACTTCTCGATCAGGATGGCCTCGGGAGTTCAAGGCCGATCACCGGAGGCTGATGCTTCTGATCCCTTGGACTCACGGTATGGACCAAGAACAGGACTTACCCACCTTCCCCAACTCAACCACGGATGCTGCCCTCAAGAATTTTGTCTTCTTGTGCTCCTCCTCTGGGCTGCTCCGCTTGGAGGATCCCCAGCCTTGGTCGGTGTTGGTGGGGTCACTCTGGGGCCCCAGTGTCCTGAATGGGGCCATGGAACATAGCATCGCTGGAGACTCCGGGGCAAAGTCTGACCTTTGGAAGATCTTGTCATGCTGCTGCTGCTGACTCTCAATGACCTTGGAGGACATCTTTTTACAGAGGCTACCAATCCAAGGGATCATGGTCTGCCCCCCGAGGCAACGGAGGCAGCAGTCATGTGTGTTGATGAGGGAGATGGTCCGTGAGCCCGATCATACTTTTTGAAGCTACTGATAGAGGCCATGGGGAGAAAAAGGGCCCCAGAGAGATCGAAGCCCAGGGCTCTGTCAGTGAAAAGGGTATGAACCGTGCTGGTTAACCAAGCAAAGAAAAGGGAAAAAATGTGAGCTCGAGACATGATGCCGAGGGCAAGGGAGCTCGGGGGCAAGAAAGGGAACTCATACATGACCTGGGAAGAATACTACTTTTTTACAGGGAAAGAGGACACACGTCCGGTGGGCTCCATGGAAGAAAGGAGACTGAGGCAAAATGGCACTCTTGGGCGGAAAGGGGAGCACACATGCATGGTGCATCTCCCGAAGGCTTTCTTTGAAAGCTGGGGAAAAGCTACCACATGGGCTCAGTCAGCACAGACGTCACCCATATGTGAGGACTGACGTCCTGCTTGTTCCCAGAGAAATGCCCGTAGTATGTGAAATAAGATCCCAGATGTTGAGGCTTTAATGGAAGAATCAGACTTGGATTTAAAGGCGGTTACGGAGACATGGCTCACAGACAACCATAACTGGAATGTAATTATACCGGCATATACTTTATTAAGGAAGGACAGAGTAGGAAGAAGGGGGGGGAGGCATTATATGTAAAAAAACAATATTCAAGCTACAGAATTACAGGGCTTAAAAGGAAGCAAGGAGGCACTATGGGTTAAACTTGAAAGAGCGAAAGGGAAATCCATTTGCATCAGATCTCCTTCACAGGGAGAAGAAGTGGACAGAGATTTAACAGACATACACAGTATTGCAGGAAAGGAGAAGTGCTATTTATAGGTGATTTCAGTATCCCAGATGTTGATGGCTACATCTCTACTGCGGTGTCATCCAGAAGTAAGGAGATGCTGGATTTTCTACAGGGAGAACTAGTCTAGCAACTGGTAATGGAATCCTCATGTGAAGGGGCCATACTGGATTTGCTGCTTTCCAATGGGAGAGTGTTTCTAATGTTATAGTGGGAGATCATCTTGCATCCAGTGATCACCACATGGTATGGTTCAATATTAGGACTACAGCTGATAAAGTCCATTCAAAAGTGAGGGTCTTAGACTTTAGGAAAACCAACTTTGCCAAGATGGGACAATACCTCAAGAACTCATTAGTGGAATGGGAACAGCTGGGGGATGTAGAAAAGCAATAGGCAAAACTGGAAGGGAATATTTTAAGGGCAACAAACCTTTTTGTTAGAAAGGTAAATAAATGTAAAAGGAAAAGAAAGCCACTATGGTTCTCAAAAGAAGTAGCCTAAAAGGTGAAGAAAAAGAAAGTGGCCTTCATAAAATACAAGAGATCACAGAGAGAGGAAGATAAGCATCAATATAACATAGTAACATAGTATATGACGGCAGTATGGTCCATCTAGTCTGCCCAGCAAGGTGGAAAGAGTAGGTGCACTTGCCGCTCCGTGCAGGTCACCCCTATGCATTCCTTTGTTTAGAGGTGTACCTACCGCTCTATGTAGGTCACCCCTATTTGTTCAGATATAAGAGATAGTTATGCTTATTTTGATTTTACCAAAACTATTATAACTCTGAAGGAAGATTTAGAATGCAGCCTAAGGGGGTTATTTTAGAAGTACTTTTCTCCATTTACATGGAAATAATCAAGCATATACAATTTAAATCACATCCACATGTAAATAACTATTTCAGAACAGATCCAATAAACATGTGGATGTCTTCAGTACATGAAAGTTTCAAGGGAGCATGCCAGGGGCGTGGTCTGGCCAAGACAAAAATTTCCATGTGTTCCCCATTTCAAAGAGGGAATGCACATGTAAGCCCAAAATCCTCCACATTTGGATTTACATCTACTCCCTGGCATGTGGACGTCTTTAAAAAGTGTGCATGTCGGCCAGCCCTTGACAGACGGGATTAAGGGGGATATCCTCCCTTAAACCCCACCTTCTAGTTTATTTCCCACGCCAAATTAAATTGAGTTCAAAGATATCGTCCTCTATAGTTAACTACTAGCAGCACCTGCATGTCTAAATTTGTGAAATGGTTCACATGGGCATGCAAGTGCTGACCTTTACATGCATAATTTGTGAAATGCCGGCACTTACACTTGTAAGTTATTGGGCTGCTTCTGCTGATTTTTCCTGATTTTTCCCTCATGTAAATTTGTAAAGTGGTGCCCCCGCTGCCTATGGATGTCATGCTACGCAAGTTCCTGGACTTCCTTCCATGTATTTTAGAAACAGTTCCATGTGTAGCAGAGCAGTTTGTAACATACCGTCTCAGAGTACGTCCTGACCTCCATGAGCCACCTAAAATGTGCCTGTTCACCTGTCACTACTTAGCTCAAAATAAAATCCTATTGTTCCAGGTGCTGTAACATATGAAATCAATAATGAAACAGTGGCATGAAGACCTCAAAGCACCAGGAGAGTAGTAGCGCTGCAGCTTCCTGCTTCTCACTCAGTCCATACCCATCCTTCATATTTTGGTGGGTATGGATTGAGTGAGAAGCAGGAAGCTGCAGCAGATCACTCTGCCCCTCCCCCCACCGCCGGGAAAGCCGGCGGAGGACCCGGTGCAGATGAAAGAGAACATCGCGAGAGTGCTGCGGCATGTGTTAGACCCTGTGTCTAACACACACCGCAGCACCCTCGCAATGTTCCCTTTCATCTGCGCCGGGTCCTCCGCCAGCATTCCTGCCGGTGGGGGGAGGGGCAGAGCGATCGATCGCTCTGCACCTCCCCCCGCCGGCAGAAATGTTGGCGGTGGACCCAGCACAGCTTAGTGTGAGTATTTCTGCTAGCTATATGGTTGCTGGAGGTTAGCAGGGTGTATATTGTGGAGCTATATTCAGCATCGCTAACTGTAAGCATAGGGAACTAAAACGAGGACATGGAAATGATGTCATCTACTTAAACTTCAGCAGATCCTTTGATACTGTTCCTCACAGGAGGCTTGTGAATAAACTGAGCAGCCTGGGGATAGGTCCCAAGATAGTGAACTGGATCAGAAATTAGTTGACTGACAAATGACAGACGATAGTGGTAAATGGAATTCACTCAGGAGAAAGGAAGGTGAGTAGCCGAATGCCTCATGGGACCGGTACTATTTAATGTCTTTTTGTGAGTGATACTACCAAAGGGCTAAAAGGAAAAGTTTGCCTTTTTCAGATGGCACAAAGATTCAGGGGGAGTAGACATGAGGAAAGATCTACAAAAATTAGAAGCATGTTCTAATGCTTGTCAGTTAAGATTTAATGCAAAGAAGTGCAGAGTGATGTACTTCGGATGCAGAAATCCATAGGAGTTGGATGTGATAGGGGGTGAGAGGCTTGTGTGCACGGACCAGGAGAGAGGCCTCGGGGTGATAGTGTCTGAGGATCTCAAGATGGTGAAAAAATGTGGCAAGGCAGTGGTCAGAGCCAGGAGGACAGTAGGCTACAACTACTATTAATCATTTATATAGTGCTAAAGGCTTGCGAAACGCTGTAAATATACATGTAGAAAGATGGTCCCTGCTTGTCGGAGCTTACAATCTAAGCAAGATAGATGATAGAAAACTGAGAAAAGGGATATAAATAGGGAAGGGTAAGGGGATCCATGGAGAACAAGGGATCAGGATCCAAAAGCAGCCTCAAACAAGTAAGCTTTTAGCATGGATTTGAAAATGGGCAGAGATGGAGCCTGACATAAAGACTCAGATAGTTTGTTCCAGGCATAAGGAGCAGCAAGGTGAAAGGATTGAAGTCTGGAGTTGGCAGTGGAAGAAAAGGGCAGAGAGAGAAGCAAGCCAGTAGAAGAGCAGAGTTCATGAGGGGGGGTGTAGGGAGAGAAGAAAGGTGGTAAGGAGCAGTAGAATGAACACATTTATAGGTCAGAAGTAGAAGTTTGGACTTGGATACAGAAATGGAAAGGGAGCCAATGAAGTGACTTGAGAAGAGGGGCTGGGAGATAGCAGAAGATTAGGTTTGCAGCTGAGTTCTGAACAGATTCAGGGGGGAGAGAAATGACTGTGAGGAAGACCAGCAAGTAGGAAGTTGCAATAATCTAGATGGGAGATGAATAAAGAGTGAATTAGTGTCTTAGTAGAGTGTTCAGAAAGGAAAGGGCAAATTTTGCTAACGTTACAAAGAAAGAAAGACAGGTTTTATCAATCAGATGGATGTGAGTGGAGAAGGAGAGGGAGGAGTCAAAGATGACACCACGGTTGTGGTGTTGAGGAAACAGGAAGTAAGAGAATGTTATCTACAAATATAGAGGAAGGGGGAGGAGGGTTTAAGGGAAAAATAAGGCGTTCGGTTTTCGCCATGTTCAATTTCAAATGGCAGTGAGACATCCAGGCAGCGATGTCAGATAGGCAGGCCGAGATTCGGGCCTGGAGTGTCTGAGCAATATCGGGTGTAGAGAGAGATTTGAAAGTCATCAGCATAAAAATGAATTTAGCCGGGAACAAGTCGTTGGAGACTTTGGCAAGAGCTGTTTCAGTAGAATGTAAGAGATGAAAGCCAAATTGTAGTGGATCTAGAAGGGCTTGAGAGGAGAGAAATTCAAGGCAATGGCGGAGAACTGCACATTTAAGAAGTTTAGAAATGAAGGGAAGAAGGGAAATGGGATGATAATTAGAAGGATAAGTAGGGTCAAGTGAAGGTTTTCCGAGGAGAGGTATGACAACAACATGCTTGAAGGCTGCATACAGAGAGGCATAACCAGAAGAAGGAAGGAAGTATCAATGGCCCTGTACAAGACATTGGTGAAGCTTCACTTGGAGTAGTGTGTTCAGTTTTGGAAACAGTTCCTTGTAAAAGATATAAAAAGACTTGAAATGGTTCAGAGGAAGATGACCAAAATAATTTGGAGTCTGCACCAAAAGACCAATGAAAAGAGACTTGAAGATCTAAATATATATACCCTAGAGCAGGGGTCGGCAACCCGCGGCTCCGGAGCCGCATGCGGCTCTTTCTCACCTTTGCTGCGGCTCCGGAGCACACTGCCCGCCCGGTATTTATGGCGTTATGGGCTCCCTCCCTTCTTCTGCAGCCGCGGCTCCCTGCCTCTTAGGGAACCGCGGCTGTGCTTTTAAAATCATCTCGGAGCCCTTCCTGTCTTGACGGGCTCCGTGCAGCATTGTCCCGCCTCTAAAGGAAGTTGTTTACCACTTCCTTGGGAGGCGGGACAATGCTGCACGGAGTCCGTCAAGACAGGAAGGGCTCCGAGATGATTTTAAAAGCACAGCCGCGGTTCCCGAAGAGGCAGAGAGCCGCGGCTGCAGACGAAGGGAGGGAGCTGACATGGAGGGAGGGGGGCTGACATGGAGGGAGGGAGCAGATATGGATGGAGGGGGGCTGACATGGAGGGATGGAGGGGGCTGACATGGAGGGAGGGAGCTGATATGGATAGATGGAGGGAGGGGGCTGACATGGAGGGAGGGAGCTGATATGGATGGAGGGAGGGGGCTGACATGGAGGGAGGGGGGCTGACATGGAGGGAGGGAGCAGATATGGATGGATGGAGGGAGGGGGGCTGACATGGAGGGAGGGGGGCTGGCATGGAGGGATGGAGGGGGCTGACATGGAGGGAGGGAGCTGATATGGATGGATGGAGGGAGGGGGGCTGACATGGAGGGAGGGAGCTGATATGGATGGAGGGAGGGGGGCTGACATGGAGGGAGGGAGCAGATATGGATGGATGGAGGGAGGGGGGCTGACATGGAGGGAGGGAGCTGATATGGATGGATGGATGGAGGGAGGGGGGCTGACATGGAGGGAGGGAGCTGATATGGATGGAGCTGATATGGATGGAGGGAGGGGGGCTGACATGGAGGGAGGGAGCAGATATGGATGGATGGAGGGTGGGGGGCTGACATGGAGGGAGGGAGCAGATATGGATGGATGGAGGGAGAGGGGCTGACATGGAGGGAGGGAGCAGATATGGATGGATGGAGGGAGGGGGGCTGACATGGAGGGAGGGAGCTGATATGGATGGAGGGAGGGGCTGACATGGAGGGAGGGAGGGAGGGGGGCTGACATGGAGGGAGGGAGCAGATATGGAGGGAGGGAGCTGATATGGATGGATGGAGGGAGGGGGGCTGACATGGAGGGATGGAGGGGGCTGACATGGAGGGAGGGGGGCTGACATGGAGGGAGGGAGCTGATATGGATGGATGGAGGGAGGGGGCTGACATGGAGGGATGGAGCTGATATGGATGGAGGGAGGGGCTGACATGGAGGGATGGAGGGGGCTGACATGGAGGGAGGGAGCTGATATGGATGGAGGGAGGGGGGCTGACATGGAGGGATGGAGGGGGCTGACATGGAGGGAGGGAGCTGATATGGATGGAGGGAGGGAGGGGGCTGACATGGAGGGATGGAGCACTGGTAATGGGGTTGAGGGGACGAGCACTGGAAATGAGCTGATTAGGGGAGGCTAGGACTGGTAATGAGCTGATGGGGGGTAGGACTGGTATTGGGCTGATTAGGGGAGGCTAGCACTGGTAATGGGGTTGAGGGGGGATTAGCACTGGAAGGTACTGGGAGTGAGGACTGGAAAGGGGCTGATATTGGGGAGGGTTACTGGGACTGGAAATAGGCTGATGGAAAGAAGTGAAGAAAACGAAAGAAGAGATAAGAAATGGCAGATGGACCATAGACCACAGAAAGAGAGCTAAGAGAAGACAGGAAAGCAGAAGCCTCAGATCGGGACCAGCATGATCAAAGAATAAATTGGTCAGACAACAAAGGTAGAAAAAATAATTTTATTTCATATTAGTGATTTGACTACAAAATCATCATAATTTTGAAATCAAATATTGTTACTTGTTGTTGTGATATTTTCTGGCGTTTTTTTTTTTGTGTGTGAAGGAAGAGGGGTAGTCTTATACGGCGAGTATAGGCCAAACACCTATATTTTAACAGGAAAAGTAGGGGGTCGTATATAGCATTAAGGTAAGAAACAATATATGCAGTGTTAGATTTGTTTTAAATGTCGCAATGGTTTTGCGGCTCCCAGTTTTTTTTTTTCCTTCGGAAACGGGTCCAAGTGGCTCTTTACGTCTTAAAGGTTGCAGACCCCTGCCCTAGAGAAATGGAGGGACGGGGGAGATATAATACAGAGCTTTAAAAACTTAAAGGGTATTAAAGAACAAACTAACCTTTCTCAAAGATAGGAAAGCTGTAGAACTTGAGGACATGGAATGAAGCTGCAAAGAGGTAAACTTAAAAGCAAGATTGTACTTTTAAGGAAATACTTTTTCACAGAAGGTAGACGCCTGGAATGCCTTCCCATTGGAGGTGGTAGAGGCATAAAATAGTGATGGAATTCAAAAAGTCATGGGCCAGACACTGAGGATCCCTATATAGCAAGAGAATGGAATAAACAAAACCCTTTTTTTTCTTTGTTTCTATGGCTAATTCCAACAAAACAATTAGCCATAGCAATTTAAGAAAGGAAGCTTGATACAGAAGTTATTCCACATGGAAAGCACAGAGAAAACATGCATCCATTAACGACAGTTTTCAATACTTCCAAAAGCTCCCACTAGAACCAAGGGGGATCCATTATATCCATTCCACCTTTTTCAGTATTCTTCTGCTTTTTCAAGTTAGACAAATAATAAAGCTGGGAGACCTGAATCTCCTCAAAACGTTTTTCAAATACATTCACCATAAATCACAAGGTGCCAACCATCTAGTTTTATGGAAGTTCAAAAGCCTGATATTCCTGGCCCTTGCTGCGTTCTACATCATTTTTAACTTCTGGGGTAATAATAAAAGTTTTTGCACAAATACAGCACTAATATCCTGTTCGCATGATCCTCCAACTTGGCAAATTACTCACTCTGGCCTCGATCCTCATCGGGATAGCCCGAATGTCCTCCAATGCCGCCACCTTCTTTGATCATACAGCAGGAAGAGCCGCCCCTTTCCCACCCAAGCCCTGAATTGGCTTAGGTAGTGGAATTGTTGACTTAGATGCAGAAATTATTTCCTCTTGAACCACTGGACCACAGCTAGAAAGGCAAGGAGTCTTGCCAAACAACGCCTTTTGTCCTGAGCTTACAGCCTGTGATGGCTTCCTCTCAATCTCCGAGATCCAAATGCAACCGGACCTCAGCAGTATCTTCATGTCAGGGGTCACGATTGCCTGAACTCAACAAGGCTCTGAAACCTCCCAGGGAATGGTCCCCCGCCTCCTGGTCAGCTGACTTCTGTGCTCCTCTGAGGAAAATGTACTTATCCATTGGTCCACAGACTGGTTGCTTCTTTTGCTGCAAAGCTTTGCCTTTACATTTGGGCTCCATAATGGAGCCAAAAAAAAGATAACTTTAGAAAAAAAACAATGAAATTTAATGTGGACAAGTGCAAAGTTATGCACTTTGGGAAGAACCACCCAAACTACGGTTGCATGATGCAAGGTTCCAACATTAGGAATCACCACCCAGGAAAAGGATCTGGGCTTCATCGTGGATAATACATTGAAACCCTCTGCCCAGTGTACAACCCTAGCCAAGAAAACAAATAGAATGCTAGGAATGATAAGGAAAGGAAAGGAGAATAAAACCTCAAATATTATAATGTCTCTGTATCACTCTGTGGTGCAACTGTATCTTGAATATTGTATGCAATTCTGGTCGCCATATCTTAAAAAGAATATAGCAGAATTGGAAAAGGTACAGAGAAGAGCAACAAAAATGGTAAAGGGGATGGAAGATATTCCTATGAGGACAGGCTTAAAAGGTCAGGACTCGTCAACTTGGAAAACAGACGGCCGAGGAGAGATATGATAAAGGTCTATAAAATAATGAATGGGGTGGAATGGGTAAATGTAGAACGATTGTTTCATCCTTCAAAAAGGAGAAAGACTAGGGGACACACAGTGAAGCTACAATGTAGCACATTTAAGACAAACTGGAGACAACATTTTTTCACTCAACATGTAATCAAACTCTGGAATTCGTTACCAGAGGATGTAGTAAAAGCTGTTAGTGTAGCTGGGTTTAAGAGAGGTTTGGACAAGTTCCTAGAAAAATAATCCATAAACCATTATTAAAGTGGACTGGAGAAATCCACTGCTTACCCCTGGGACAAACAGCATGGAATCTGTATACCTTTTGGGAACTTGCCAGGTACTTGTAACCTGGATTGGCTACTGTTGGAAAAAGGATACTGGGCTTGATAGACCTTTAGTTTGATCCAGTACAGCATATCTTATGTTCTTAATTAGAGCAGACTCTCACATGTCGTGCTGCAGTGCCATCTTGGATTTCACCGAATCCAAGCAAATTTAAATAACTTTTACACCTCAACAAATAGACGGGAGTAGCATGCACAGAGCAACAGGTGCAATCCTAAACAAAGGCACAGTGGGCAGTAACCTGCACGGAGCATCACGTACCACTCTACTCTAGCCTCATTACAGGGCAGACTAGATGGATCATGTTGGCCTTTATCTGCCATCATTTAGTAGTTTACTACGAGTGAAAGAGGAAGGAGTGAGATACTGGTGTCCTTGTAAAGAGTCCACAAATGTAGGGCCTCAAAGCAAGTCTTTACCCTGCCCTGAGGGATCCCCACAAAGAAAGTAAGGCATGATTTCCACCTTCACAATCTGTAGCCTTTGGAGCATCCAAAACAGAGTGTAACCAAGACTACAGATAGACTACATCCCTACATGCTACATGAGATTTTCAGAATTATTGAATACATACACTTTTTTCTCCATAGACACAAAATAGGAGAAAAGAGAGAAGCCTCTAGAACCCTGGACCTCATAATGACCAATGTATTGGATGTATGCAGAGCCAAAGAAATAGCAAAGGCACAAGAAATGTTAGTAATAACAGCAGATACATGTGCCCACACAGTAGAAAATTAGTGTATTTATTTTAGTTTCAAATTTGCATTAACCATCTTTTAATAATTCTTAGTGATCTACACCACCACAAGAAATAATACAATCTTACACAAACTTACAACATATAGGTCATTTTAGAAGTGTAAATGATGCTATTTATATATGCAGACTGCATACATGTGTAAACGATCTTAGCATGCAGCTATTTACATGCAGAATTGCCACAAAATGCACAGATTCAAAAGGGATGCTCTAGGTGTTTGGACAGTCCTAAAAATATGTGTATTTTCCATTTTACAATGGGAATACATGCTTATGTGTGCCTCTGAGCAGGTATAAATGCAAATGGGGACGTTTTTTGTACATAAGTGTCTGCTACCTGCTTGTCTGGATCTTCGGGTCTCTTTGAGGCTGCTTTTGGATTCTGACCTGCTTTAGTGTCCTATGTGTTTCCTTACCATTTCTCTAGATATATCCTTGTCCTCGGCGGTTGTGTTTTCCATCTTGACAAGACTGCAAGCTCCGATGAGCAGGGACCGTCTTTTACATGTGCCTGTATCGCGCTGCATATGCCTTGTAGCACTTTACAAATGATAAGTACTGATTGATGGGGCAATTATGCTTACCTCTGTCGTATCCAGACGTCTGCATTGGAGGAGGGTGGAAGCGGTAGGTCATAGAAGGTAGAAACCGCAATGTAGCACCAGAGACTCTAGGTAAACACTGTGTTGCGATTCCAAAGCCATTTTCACTGCTGCAGGCCCTGGAGGGGCAAGGCAAGGGGTGGGGCAGCAGGATGAAGGGCCCACCTAGAGCACTTCTAATCCTTGCACTGGTCCCGATTGTATACATACTTCTATGAAATCGGACAGCTCTAGAAATTGGCGAGTAAAACGTTCCTATTGTACAGCAGGTTTGTTATCTAGGCGTCCTGGTGGACTCAGAATTATCTTTTTGCTCACACATCAGAGAGCTGCTTAAGAGGTCTTATTTTTAAGCTTCGCTTAATAGGACATTGAAATCATTCCTTGATATCTCAGGTTTTAGAACAGTGGTTCGGGCTTTGGTTTTATCTCCATTAGACTACTGTAGTGTTATTTTATTTGCCCTCCATCTCATTTGAAGCCTCTTCAGATTGTCCAGAACTGGGTAGCTCACCTGTTGACAAGGGCTTGGTTATATGATCATATCTCGCCCCACTTACTCATGCTTCATTTTTTTTTTTTACCATTTAGCTAGCTTATCCATTTTATTTATTTTATTTATTTATTTATTTAAAGTTCTTTTATACCGCGCTCTTTATCATCAGCGCGGTTTACAGTGAACAAGAATACCCACAGAAAGCAACAGGCTGTTGTGGGTTTACATGTAACAGGCAAGTTTAACTGGGATTCAACTTTGGGAAACTTTGTACATATATGTTAAATAACTATATACAATGGCTAGTGTTTTATTTACATCTTGTGTGAAATGAGATATTTACAACTTTATTTTGAGGGCTTGGGCTGTGCTAGGGGGTGGGTGAGGGAAACTGGAATTGAGCAAAGTGTAGCAGGAAGAGGTGGTGCTTTAGGGCTTTTCTGAATTGCTTGAGGTCAGTGATTGATCTGATGGAGGGTGGTAGGTTGTTCCAACGTCTGGGTGCGTAGTGTGCGAATGCTCTGTCCGTAGTTGTGCGTGAGCATTTTATGGCCTCTGTTGGTATGGCTAGGGTGTTTGCTGCTACTGTTCTCCTGGATCTGATGTTGGGGGTGTGATTGAGGAGAGTTGAGATTGCTGAGGGGGCTATCCTGTTGATAGCTCTGAAGGTCATAAGGAGGGCTTTATATGCAATCCTGCAGTTTATGGGGAGCCAGTGTAATTCCATTAAGATGGGGGTAATGTGGTCTCTTCTTGAGGCGCCGTACAGGACACGGGCAGCGGCATTCATGGCTAGTTGTAATGTGTTTAGGGTGTTTTTGGGGAGGCCATGGAGTATTATGTTAGCATAGTCGAAGTGGGGTGTGACTATAGCTTGGAATATGGTCCGGAAGTTGTCTGGGTCGAGCATGTTTTTCAGATGACGGAGGGCCCTTATCTTGAAATAAATGGTTTTTACAGTGCGGTTGACGTGTTTTAGGCCAGTAACATATTTTTAAGGTTCTACAGTTAGGAATTCTTTTTCTGATAGCTATACAATAGGAGCTTCATTGTCCACAGCAGAGGTTGAGATCCCAGGATTATTAAGAGTTCTATCTACTTCCATCTAGAGGGCATGGAACAGAATCACTTGCTCTCAATCTGTGGCCCTCTAGAATGTATCATCTGACAACCAATATTAAGAGCACTTCTAGATTATTCCAGATCGCAGACAGTACCTAATACTTTTGATTAATACTAAGATTTATCCAATAAAGCTCATCACAGTATGCAGTTTACTTCAGGAGACTACTGCTATTAGATCTCTGTATTACATATTGCAATCAGTAAACTGAAAATAAAATCCTTCTATCACTGTCTCATTTCTTCTCTAATCACATTGGTCCTAATCTCTCTTCCAGGATTTAATCTGCAGACAAAAAGGAAGTGGAGCCGTGGGTGGGGCCAGGGCTACAAGTAACCTGTGGAGGTGGGCCATGGCCGAAAGCGACCTATGGATGCAAGGCCAGAACTAAACATAACACAAAATTTGCAATATACTTCATTCATAATCTTAGACTAATCAATACTACCTCACTCCCTGGCATAATTCCACCCTTTCCTCTCTTCCTTGCACAGTTCCACCATTTTCACCCTTCCCTGCTGCCTTTTTCTCCTGGCACAAATTTGCATTTCCCCTGTCCCTGCTCCTCCCCCCGACAAAACTATATTCTCTGTATTACCTCCCCATTCCCCAACACAATCATTTTATTTCCTCTTCCCTCTGTGCCCCCCATCCCCGCACAATCATCATCCTTCCTACACTTATCTCTGTCTTGCCATGGGTCCAAGAAAATTCTTGGATATGGATTAGCTCCCCTACTCCTGAATCTCAGCAGAAGCTGCTACAGCCCGGATTTTAATCCTGAAGCCAGCACACACAGAGGCAAGAGTCTAGGCACTGCAGTGAAACATAGTTCTCCACCAAGTCACACTAAACACAGCAGAAATGCCTGGTAGCTGCTGCATCTGGTTGGGCTCCCAAGTTGGGCAAAGAGTGGTAAACACTAAAAAATAGGGGTGTACAGGTAAAGAAACATTTGTTTTGCTTTTATAAATTTTAATTTCAAAGGAATTTTGCTAATTAAGAGGTGGCTATGGCCCAACAAAAAACACAGCTGAAAGGTTACTAGAGGTTTCAGGCAAATAAAAGAAACCCATAAATGTGGCTATAACATGAGATTTTAAGTATCTACATAGTTTGTGCTCAGCGTCAAGATAAGTACCACTTTAAAATAAATTTTTTAAGGTGAAGCGACTGAAACTTATTCTATGAGGTTTTGTGCTTAAGAGAATAGGAAAACATTCTGATTTTAGTGATTTATTTGGTTGCATTTGTGGTGTGGCAACACTGAAAAAACTCAAACATAAAATGAATTTTTTTCACCTATGATAGAGCCCACTTGTTCATTTACTAAGGCCACAATTCTTTGAGATCTTTTTCCTCAAATTAACATTTTGAATTTAATTATCCATGGTTGTGTCATAACAGCAATGTGCCTGTATTAGTGATTTGCCTGCTGCTTTCCTGGTGTTCAAGCCAAGCAGAGTCTAGCTCACTAGTTCCCATGGCCCTTGATGGCTCTCTTTCAAAGGCCATACAAACACCATGGTTGTGTTCCGCATAAAACAATACTCAAATTACAGGTAGAAACAGTGAACAGGTGAAATGCATAGTTCATGTAATCAAAGCGCCTTAAATTGCCTGATGACATACTACTGATAACATGTTAGGGATGGAGCTTAGATTGCCCACATCTCTTATTATAAGTTAAAATATGCTAACAAAGCAGACCATGAGACAAATTCTCAGAAGCCGATATTCAAAGAATTTATGCTCCCAAACTTTGAGAGTTACGCTCCTAAAATGGCCTCTCTGAAAATTTACTAGGGCTGAATGTAGGTTACCAGTTTACAAATTTTCGTGGATTCTCCTCGGTTTTTAAATAGCATCCCCAACTTCATGGACTAAGAACATAAGATATGCCACACTGGGTCAGACCAAGGTCCATCAAGCCCAGTATTCTGTTTCCAACAATGACCAATCTAGGTCACAAGTACCTAGCAGTTTCCCCAAAAGACACAGGTTCCACAATACTTGTATTGGGGCAACCAGTAGATATCCTGGGTCCCCTTTAATAATAATTTATCGACTTTTCCTCCAGGAACTTGTCCAAACCTTTTTTAAACCTGGCTGTACTAACAGCTTTTACTACATCCTCCGGTAATGAATTCCAGAGTTTGATTACACGTTGAGTGAAAAAATATTTTCTTTTGTTAGTCTTAAATAGGTTACCCTGTAGTTTCATTGCATGTCCCCTAATCTTTCTATATTTTGATGGTGTAAATAATCAATCTACGTTTACCCATTCCACTCCATTCATTAATTTATAAAACTCTATCATATCTCCCCTCAGCCATCTCTTTTCGAGGTTGAAGAGCCCTAACCTTTTTAGTCTCTCTTCATAGGGGTATCCTTACATCCCCCTTTACAATTTTGGTGGCTCTTCTCTGAACCTTTTCTAATAATGTTATATCCTTTTAAAGATACGGTGACCAGCATTGCACACAATATTCAAGGTGCGGTCACACCATGGAATGATGCAGAGGCATTATATCATCCTTGGTTTTATTCTCCATGCCTTTCCTTATGATACCTAGCATTCTATTTGCTCTCTTGGCTGCTGCTGCACGCTGAGCAGAAGGTTTCAACATATTATCCATGATGACGCCTAAATCATTTTCCTGGGTGATGGTTCCTAATGTGAAACCTTGCATCATGTAACCATAGTTTGGGCTGTTCTTTCCTAGGTGCATAACTTTGTACTTTTCCACATTAAATTTCATCTGCCAATTTCAGTGGGGACAGAGGCAAAGGACTTTGCTTCTCCTGCATACTCCTCTGATGCAATCTTTTCAATACTGATAGGATAAGATGTAAAATTAATTTCCTCTCTGAAAAAGAGAGGGTGAATTTTCGAAATTTATAGAATATCTGTATGTATAATATAAAGTTTAAACATATATGTACGTGCGCGTGCTTATAACTTAAAGGGCTGCTACTGTGTTTTAATTACTGAATGTAACCTAGACAGGACATTTTGAAAGAAATGGGGAAAAGATGCTCAAGGAGGGAGGACCCCTGCCCTGCCTATCCTAGCCCAGTCCTGCCCAGGTGTCCCCGATTTGTTCTCCAAAAATCTGGTAACCCTGAGTGCCTAAATTTACACTCAAAATTTCACTAAACTCCTAAATTTAGGAGCATAAAAAATGGGTAGCATCAAAGGGCGATATAGGGTGGGGGAAAAACTTAGGGGCTTGTTTACAAAGCCACGGTAGTGGTTCGCGATCGCGATCGCAGCCGCGGCCCCATTGAAATCAATGGGGCCGCTGCTCCGATTACGATCGCAAACCGCTACCGCGGCTTTGTAAACAAGCCCCTTAGACACTTAACACCGATTTATTAACACTAGGCTCATAAATCTAGGCAAATGAATGGCAGGCCTAAATTTATAAGCATAAGCTTGTAAATTAAGAGGAAGTTTCAGCTGAAACTTAAGCTCCTAGTTAGACTTCTAAATTTGTACCCTATTTTCAGCTACACTTAGGGGTCTAAATTTAGGAGTTCAGCTTTTATTTGAATATCAAGCTCTCGGTGATCACTGTGTGAAATACAGGGACAAAAACAAGCACATGTAGTAAGTGTGATAAAGTGTATCAGATAAAAATATGTCTAGCACATAAGAAAAGAATGTGACAGATATTTAAAGCCCAATTACTTTGCAAAAATCTACAGGTCCAAAATGTCCAGCAAGTCACATGAAAATCTAATCAGAAGAATGAAAGCACTACCTTTGAGTGCTGTGCAGTCAAAAATGTCAGACAAAGAGTGACAGATATGAAATGGAGGGTGCCATGACTCAGACTTGATGAGCCTTCATTCGATTATGCAGTCGGCCTCCTGGTAGTGAGACATGCCCTCAGCTAATCAGTTTGATAAAGTTCATTTTATAGCGGCATTTCCTAATTTGTTAGGATCAAAGGATATGAAACATTCTGTGGACTGACAATGTGACTACACCCTTTTCATACAGCAGGCCAGAACTCTTTTACTGTCCAGTGCATGTAGGGTCTGTTCAGCTTTGTATGCATGACCTTGGAAAAGAAGTGGAAAGCACTATGGATTGACTGGTAAAACCTCAGTACAAATATGAAGAATCATGGAAAAACTGTAGATATGAAGTACTTGAAGCTTACTTAAGCTTCTGGCAGAAGTTACTGCCATTAAGAAGCAAACTTTCCAGAATAGGTATTTCTGTTCTGTTGATTCCATGGACTCAAAGAGAGCTTTCATAAGCTGAGCCAGAACCATGTAGTGGTTCCATAGTACATTTCCTGACTAGGGGCTTTGTATGCCATAAGCCCATCATGGATCTAGAATCAATGAGCGCATCTATTGTACAAGAGAAGATATGTTTCTATTCTGCTTTATGAGGGTAATTTCCTAACAGGGCACTTAGGGTTTGGAGATAGAGAGGTGCCTATTTTTATAAAGGCACAAAGGTGCTTGTGTCTCTTCACAAAATGCCAGTACAGATCCTGCAGAAATAGTGCCATTCTTCCAGCTTTTGTAGATCTTTCCTCATTTTATCCACTCCCTCAGGGGAGTTCACACTGTTGCAAATTTTCATGTCATCTGCAAAAAGACAGACTTTTCCATTCAGTCCTTCAGCAATATCACTCACAAAAACATTGAACAGTATCGGTCCCAGGACCGATCCCTGGGACACGCCACTAATCGCCTTCCTTTCATCTGAATCAGTTCCGTTTACCATCATCTTCTGTCATCTGACAGTCAACCAATTTCTAATCCAGTTCACCACCTTGGGACCCAGGTGCTTAGTTTTTTGATAAGTCTCATATGAGGAACAGTATCAAAGGCTTTGCTGAAATCTAGGTAGATCACATCCATCGCATGCCCTTGCTCTAATTCTCTGGTCACCCAGTCAAAGAACTCTGATTTGTTTAGCATGATCGTCCTTTGGTAAAACCATGTTGCCTGTATCTTGCTCTACACACCTCTTCCCACTTGCCATTGATGTGTGGATTAATAGTGTGGCTGTTTCCAATGTTATTATGTTTTTGCTGGGAGTGGCCTCTTGAACTTGTTCTTCGCCATCCCTCTTTCCCTAGTTTAAATGCCTGTCCACATAATGCCTGAATTTTTCACTTAGGATCCTTTTCCCTGTGACAGAGAGATATAGTCCATCAACACAATATAGTCTCTTGTTGTTCCATCTATTTCCCCAGTTGCCTATATATCTAAATCCTTCTTGTTTGCACCAAGTTTGGAGCCATGTATTAAAGCTGATTATGGAATGCAGCCTTTCTGCCCCTTACCAAGAACAGGTAGCACTTCTGAGAATGCTATAGTGTTAATAATGAATTTTAATTTCTTTCCCAGAATCTGGAAGTCCCTTTGAACTGTGGAGGAACTGTTTCTAACCAGGTCATTTGTACCCAAGTGGATGATAACATCAGTCTTTGAGTGCTCACTTTCTGCATTAACTATGCCAACAATTTGGTTCATATTCCTGCTGGCTGAAGAGCCTGGGAGGCATTTGACCATCTTCTCTCCTTTGAGCTGTGTTCCCAAGTTGGCGCTTCTGATGATGGAATCTTCAAGTAGTAGTAATTTCCTGTTTTCTGATTTGTTTCTTCATATTTGGTGCATTAACAGTAGATTGGGCATTAACCTCATTTAAGGGTGCTTCATTGTCCACTATTTCTATTTCTTCTCCATAATGATGAACATATTGATTAGTCAGGATCTTTGTTTTCTTCACATTAAGATGCAGGGCCATTTTAAGACTATGTTCCCTGATCTTGAGAAGCAAATGTTTCAGATCGTCTACACTTTCAGCCAGTAATGTGGTATCATCAGCATAGTAAACGTTGTTAACTCTTTCATCAATCTTCACACTTCGGTTATCTTCATACAGTCCGTGGTCTCTGATGATTTGTTCTGCATATAAATTAAACAAGTAGGGAGAAAGTATGTAGCCTTGTCATACACTTTTGCTGATTTTAAACCATTCTGTTTCACCTTGTTCCCTTCAAACTCTTATTTATTTTATTTATTAGCGAGGCTTGATATACCACCCAAACCGGTGTCAGGGCAATGTACAATAAGAAAACAAAGTGGCTACTAGAAAATCAAAGAAGTAAAGGAACGCCATTGGATTAATAGGAAAGCAGTAGCGAAAGAATGAGAGAAGGACAGAAGAGGAGCGAAGGTAGACACATAAACAAGGTTGACTGCTGAGGGGATGGAAGGGACAAGGGGAAGGGGAAGGGGGAGTAGAGGCAGTGTTATAGCATCATGACCATCATCTTGTTTCTTGATCAATGTAAAGGTTGCGCAAGAGAACTATCAAACGTTCTGGTATACCCATGGCTTCTTAATGTGGCCCAGGGTTTCTCATGATTTACACAGTCAAAGGTTTTATTGTAGTAAAAACAGAAAAAAAAATCATTTTGATACTCTTGTCTTTTCAAGGATCCATCTCGCATCTGCAATGATGTCTCTCATTCCTCACCCTTACCTGAACCCTGCTTGAACTTCAAGCAGTTCTCGTTCCAGGTATGGTTGTAGTCTCCACTGAATGATCTTGAGTAGAATCTTGCTGGCATGTGTAATCAGAACAATTGTGCAATAGTTTCCACAGTATGTCGGATCACCTTTCTTCACTAATGATATGAACAGATCTTTTCCAGTAAGTTGACCATAATGTCTTCCAAATTTCCTGGCAGAGCCTTGTAAATATGGTAACAGCTGCATCTGATTGCTGTAATACTTTAATGGGAATGTCATCAATGTCCGGTGCTTTGTTCTTTGATAATGCTTTCAATGCTGCTTCGACCTCTTTTTTCATCACCAACAGTTCCTGATCATATGGTACAGGTTGAAATGGCTGTTGGTCCACTTGATCTTTATGGTATAATGACTGTATATTCTTTCCATGTTTTGATGATCTCAGCATCATTCAACATGGATCCTTGAGCATCTTGTAGCATTCCAATTTGAGGCTTTAATTTTCTCTAACTTTTTCAGCTTTAGAAAAGCCAATGTTGTTGTTCTAACATAGTATATGACGGCAGATAAAGACCAGTATGGTCCATCTAGTCTGCCCAGCAAAGTGGCAAGAGTAGGTGCACCTTCCTCTCCATGCAGGTCACCCCTTTTGTTGAGATATAAGAGATAGTTAAGTTTATTTTGATTTTATCCTGTTGCGTCCTTGTAATACTTCTTGTCTCGTCTTGCAGAACGCTGGAAATCTATGTTAAGTTCTGTAATAACCTCTCTTTTTCCTCTGGCATTAGCATTTCTGTGTTCTGGGCAATTTTCAGTTTCTTCGGTCATCTATTGTGAGCATTTTTTGCTTTTTTACTTT
Organism: Ichthyophis bannanicus; assembly: GCA_033557465.1. Classification (NCBI taxonomy): domain Eukaryota; kingdom Metazoa; phylum Chordata; class Amphibia; order Gymnophiona; family Ichthyophiidae; genus Ichthyophis; species Ichthyophis bannanicus. Next base: position 563,056,649 of record CM066034.1, on the reverse strand, counting down.
TTGAAGGGGCTTCTCACTTTCTTCGAGTATAACTTTCTTGATGTCATCCCATAACTCTTATAGTGCTCTGTCATTTGTATCCAAAGCAGCAAATCCATTTCACTGGCAGTCTTTAAATTCCAGTGGTATATTTTCAAGATCATATTTTGTTACATTCACAAGTGGCTTGCTCTTTTCCAGCTTTAGCTTGAGTTTGCATACTAGTAGCTAATGATCTGTACATATTTTATAAAATGTGCGTGTAAACTGCAACTTCACCTATACTCCCTCCCCTGAGCGTGCCCACTCTACAGGTATGCATCTGTTTGCACTACACTTATTTTGAGGCATGATCTAATTCTATAGAAGGCCTTTTACCCTTGTAAATTGATGTCTTGCATCTGGAAATGTTTGATAAAATTACCCCCTATATGTTCTTTTACTGATGAGATTTGAAAACCAGACAATGAAAAGTTAAATAAATACTGAAACAAATTTTATGACATGAAGGTAAAATGTCAAAGGTTTTGCTGTATACATCAGATAATCTACTCCATTTAAGGTTGTTAGATCTTCTCATGGATTGCTTCCTGGAAGCTATTGCTACTTTTCCCATCTGCCAAAAGTAGACAGATGCTATTGGTAATTGTTCAACATCCATGCTACAGGTGCTAGCAAATAGATATTTTGATGGAGACTCTTTTCCCTTGATCCTGAATGATTAGTGAAGGAAATCCTGATAGCTAAAAAAGAGATGTCCTGCCAGCTGGTGCAGTCGAGGAAAACTGATTTGACAAGACCAGGCCGGAGCTAACAGGCTGACAAAGACTTTAGCCTGTTCTGCAGAGTACTGGGAATTAGTGGAATAGGGGGATAGACGTAGAGGAGCCCTGTTCACCAGTGTATGCTTAATGCATCTGATGCTAAGCTATACTCACTTGGTCTCCTGCCAAAGGTTTCTTATTGTTTTACATCACAAAGAGATCTATTATCAGACTTCTCACTGATGGAACATATTCTCTAGCATTTCCTGCTCCAAGAGCCCTTCATGACATTTGAGGCAATAGCTACGTTTATTTGCAATCATTCTGCATTCCTGAAAGGTGCATCCATTGAGAGATAGACCAGTTCCAGATCTTCATTGTCTCTTTACAGAGGATGTAAGATCCAATTACTCCTTGTTTGTTTTTGTAAAACACAGCCACTTTCAAAATTCTTTTTGCCAGTAACACAGTGGCAAAAGTCCTGAAAGTACTGATTATTTCTAAGAGGTTGATCTGATACAATTTTTTTCCAGGGGCTGAAAGGAACGAACATAATTTCCCAATTCTGTACTGGATATATCTGTGGTCAACACCACTAGTGTTGAGGTTATTTGAATAGAAGTCTCTGGAATAGGTTGCCATGCATTTTCCACCATCAGTAGGAGCAAATAACCATGTTGTTTATTCTTACTTGGTATGTCAACAGCTGATTCAACTGGTCCCACCTGAATTATACGTCCACTGAAACCGATACGTTTCTAGGTGTACTTATAGGATTACATGGATAATGGCTGCCATATGGTCAAGTAAAACCATGAGGGATCACAAGCTAAGGAAATCTGTTCTGTACGTGAAACTCCTGATGATCATCAGAGTGGGTGCCCATAAAAATTCCAATACACTGGAGCTTTTGGGATGAATGTAAAGCTTATTTTGTATAGTTTATGATGAAATCCAGTTGTTATAGTGGATGAGTTGTCAAATGAAGAGATGGATTGGCTTTTCAGAGAGAAGCCCTTCACCAGCTAGTCATTTTGGTAAGGAAAAATGAAGATGCTTTTCCTTCAAAGATAAGCTGCTACTACTTCTGCTAGACAATTTTTAAATACTGGATGCTGCATATTAAAATGTGAAGGCACTTTCTGTGCAGAGGATAGATTAGTAGGTGAAACTGGGTATATGCATCTTTTAAATTTAGGTAACAAAACCAATAAGAGAAAGATGGTCTTCAATTAATTTATCTTGAATTTTTCCTAAATCAAAAATTTGTTGTGGTTTCGTCAATCATGTATGAGTCTTATGCCTTCCAATTTCTTTGGCATTACAAAATATCTGGAACAACATTCTCCGATCTCCTTCACCAGGACCTTCTACACTGCTTTTTCTGATAAGAGACTTTATCTCTTCCTGGAATACAGCAGTCTGCAGCTGGTTCAGTCTATGATTTTGCAATGGATGATCTGAAGACACCTGGTTCTTGAAGCAGTCTGTGGATGAGCAAAGCGAGTTCCTTCCTCCACAGAATAACATGGTGCATGATGGCAGGAAAAGACCATCTAAGTCCATGCAGTCTGCTTAGTAATGACTTCATGGGTGAGGAGGCTCCATCCAGCCATGTGAGCTGTGATTGGCCCAACTTTCCCCCACTCAAACTTGGTATGAAGGTTCCACCCCCACCATGCAGGTAAGTGGTGGCATGACCTCTGATCTAGACCAATAGTTCTCAATTCTAGTCCTTGGGGCACACCAATCCAGTCAGGGTTTCTGTATATCCACAATGACAATGAATATGCATGAGACAGATTTGCATACCAAGGAGACAGTTCATGCAAATCTGTCTCATGCATATTCATTGTGGATATCCTGAAAACACGACTAGATGGTTGTGCCTCAAGGACTGAGTTGAGAACCACTAATCTAAACTTCAAATTTTGTGCCTTGTTCACCTCAACGGTGCATGATGAACACATCCTTGCCATGCAAGCACTTGAGCGTGCCACCACAGTCATACATCATATTCTTGGTGTCATAGGAGAAGTGAAACAATCCTATTTTATGTCTATTTTGAATTGAGGTTCTCCATTCTTTGTTACCATCCTCTTGCCCTTTAAGGATCCACTTTGCTTTCTGAATTTCAGTACCTTTTTTTGCTTCCACCACCTCTTCTGGGAGGGCATGCCAGGCATTCACCACTCTATCGGTGAAGAAATATTGCCTGATGTTTCTCTTCAATCTAGTTCCTTGTAGCCTCATATCAGGTCTTCCAGTTGTAGTGCTTCCTCTCATTTGAAAAAGGCTCATTTGTTCTGTAATATCTTTCAGGTATTTAAAGGTCTATATCATATCTCCTCTGTCCTCCTCTAGGGTATACATAATGGCAACACTTTCAAATGATCTTCAGATAGGTGAAATCCTCAAGTGAAAAAGTGTTTTTAGTAAACATGTTGATGGTCCAGAAGATAGACCAAAAAGGCAAATAGAATGCTAGGAATCATAAGGCAAGGAAGGGAGAATAAAGACACAAATATTATAATGCATCCGTATCACTCTGTAGTGCGACTGCACCTTGAATATTGTGTGCAATTCTGGTCGCCATATCTTAAAAAGGATATAGCGGAATTAGAAAAGGCACAGAGAAGGGCAACCAAGATGGTAACAGGGATGGACGGATACCCTTCAGAGGAAAGGTTTAAAATGTTAGAACTCTTCAGCTTGGAAAAGAGACAGCTGAGGGGAGATATGATAGAGATCCACAAAATAATGTGTGAAGTGGAACAGGTAAACATAAATTGGTTCTTTACTCCTTCAAACAGTAGAAAAACTAGATGATATGAAATGAAGCTACAATGTAGCACTTTTAAGACAAATCAGAGAAAATATTTTTTCACTCAACGTTATCAAACTCTGGAATTCATGGCCGGAGGATGTAGTAAAAGCTGCTAATGTAGTTGGGTTTATAAGAGGTTTGGATAGGTTTCTGGAGGAAAAATCCATGAACTGTTATTAAACTGGACTTAGAAATCCACAGCTTATCCCTGGGATACGCAGCATGGAATCTATCCACCTTTTGGGATCCTCCCAGGAACTTGTGGCCTGGATTGGCCATTATTGTTAAAAGGATACTGGACTCAATAGACCTTTTGGTCTGGCCCAGTATGGCTCATCTTATTGTATGGTCTTATGATTTCTCCAGATCAGACCACCGAAATGCTTCCCAGAAAGGGTCCAAGTACTGAGATTCTGAAAGTGAAAATAAGCTTGGTTCCTCAGATCTGAAATATCACAATCATAGCAGAAGCTTCAGTCTCCTGTCTGTTAAGGTCAATTGTGTCCATCTGGCAAGAAAATAGGCGGAGAGAAAATTGTAACTGATGGTCTGCTTTCTCCCATCTTTAAAGGTATGGAAAGATACCTCTATAAAGAAAGGCATAAAAGCAAAGGTTTTTTTCAACTTGGAGAAGAGATAAAATGAGGAATGGAGTGAAAAAAAGAAAACATGAATTGGTTGTTTACTCCTTCAAAAAGTATAAAGCCTAGGGACACACCATGAAGCTATGAAGTAGTACATTTAAGACTAATCAGAGAAAATATTTTTTTACTCAAATTTACTCAATAATTAGGGTCCAGAATTCATTGCTGGAGGATGTATTAAAAGCTATTATTGTAGCTGGGTTAAAAAAAAAGGTTTACACAATTTCCTGGAGGAAAAGTCCATAAACCATTATTAAAGTGGACTGGGGGAATTCATGGAATCTGACTTTTTGGGATCCTGCCAGGTACTTGTGACCCGATTTGACCACTGTTGGAAATAGGATGCTGGACTTGGACCTTTGGATCCAACCCAATCTGCAATATCTTATGTTCTTCCTATATTCCAAGCCATTGACTTGCTGCAGGGAGGTGGGTCAAGGAAAATAGAAAAAAAATCCTCAAAGTATGAGCTAGAGGCCCCCAGTGGATTTTTTGGACACTTTCTAACCTTTTTGTTTTTGGGTTGCAACTCAGTCACTGGCCAATAGAACTTTTTTACTTTTTTCCACGTTCTCCCTACTGTAGTTCTGCACAGAGGAATCTTTTGCTTTTGCCATAATAGTGATAGCCAGTATAACTCTACTGTCTTCTGTTTCAGTATGCACCGTTTCTTTGTTCTTGCATTGTTATAAGGACCCAGAGGTCCTTTCTGTTTTTCCAATTTTTAAGTGGCGAATAAAGTGACTGTTTGTTGTAATAGGCTGCCTGAGTGTGTTGATTTCAGGTCTCAACCTGGGGTCAAGGCATTCCAGAGAGGCACTGAGGCTGTGAAGGAGTGCGTACCATCTGTCATTCTTCTTCTTCTCTATCCTGACCATCTGGTTTTCAGCCCCAGCACCTTGATTCTAAGACTTGGCACACATGGTAGAGAAGTGCATCAGGAGACTGAAGGTGCAACTGGAGCCCGTCACTGGAGCCTGAAGGTGTCACTGGAGCCTGAAGGTGCAACTGAAGCCCGTCACTGGAGCCTGAAGGTGCAACTGGAGCCTGTCACTGGAGCCTGAAGGTGCAACTGGAGCCTGTCACTGGAGCCTGAAGGTGCAACTGGAGCCCGTCACTGGAGCCTGAAGGTGCAACTGGAGCCTGTCACTGGAGCCTGAAGGTGCAACTGGAGCCTGTCACTGGAGCCTGAAGGTGCAACTGGAGCCCGTCACTGGAGCCTGAAGGTGTAAACTGAAGTCTGCTTGTAAGTTCCAGGATCATGGGCATAGAAATGCCTCCAATAAGCTGTGCAGCGTTTCAGTAATATTTGCAAAGGAATAGTATGGAATTTAGAGAAGGCTTAAGTGTTGTAACTTACCTACAATATAAGGTTACTAGATGGCCCTGATTTTTGGGGATTGTTCCCAATTTTAGAGCTCTGTCCCCGACTTCCATGTGCATTTGGCAGACTCCTGTCCCTGATTCTAGCAATGGGGACAGGACAGGGTAAAAATATTTTTTTTCAATTTGGTGAGTTGAATAGGTCAGATTTTAGAATTTATAACCATTATCTTTATATTTTGCCCAGTACAGTAGAAATGCACCACGGTTTCTATTTCTCTGTCAATTTGTCTGCTTGGAAGAGATTTTTTCCGGCATGGGAAGGATGGGAGGCAGGGTAATGACTCTTCTTTTCTCACCTCCACAGCTGGTTGCTCAAACCTGGAACTGAGATGTCCCTGCCCTCCTAATGTACGCACACACAAACTATGGATAAGTGTCCCAGATTTGCTTGCAAAAAATCTGGTAACCTTATTGCACTGAAATAGTAGCTACTTTGCAGATTGACGACAGCCCTTGTGATCTTTACTGTGGAAAGCAGGAGGTTTATAAAAAGGTGAAGTTTCCATTTGATAAAACAACTATAGAATATAAAGCTCCTTTTAGAACCGTTCCCATCTGGCTTTTCTGAGGGTTTCAAAAATAAACTTGTGATGTTCCAATGCTGCTAAGTTTAAAGACATCTCAAGCTGAGCAAGGTAGACATAATCCATAGCATAGAGAAAGTATGTCACGAAATTAAAAAAAAAAAAATTAACGGATTGCAGTGACTAACAAAACAGATGGAGCTCTCTAGTACAAAAGTATTCCAATCAAAAAAGTGAGAAAATGGATCTGTACAATCTGGGTCCTTTGCTTTTGTAATAAAAGAGGTGCTGGTCTTCAAGAAATCCTCCTAACCAGTCTGAACTTAGTGGCAGGTTAATGCTTTTGAAGTAATTCTGGAGCTCACTGCAGGCTCGGCCCCAAGCACGGAGCTTGGCCTGGAATGAAAAGCCCTCCGATGGCAGAAGCTGCATGCTATTGGTGATATATCAATAATTTAAGCTATACCTAAACCTGGACAGAGTCCCAGATCTGGAACCTGCAAGCACCAAGAGTTAAAGGAACTGGAGTCAGAGCTGGCAGTAAAATGATCCTATAGCTGGGACCAGAATAAGAAGTGAACTAGAACCAAAGGGCCTGGAGTTGGAGTCAGCCAGCAGGTCTCAAAGCTTGAATCAGGAATTAGAAGCAAATAAACTACAAGCTTGGATTGAAATCAGCAAGTGGGTAGAAGATATGAAGCACTGATGTTTTTATTGTTATTGTATAATGCTCTGCTTTTTCTGAAGGGTGGTATAGAAAGTTTTTAATAAACCATAAACCATATAGGAGCTTGTTGAGGGGGAAACAACCCAAACACCAACAACCTTTCACCGAGCCCAAAAACAATCCCTGATACTTAGAGTTCTGACCTTGAAGGCTATCTGACAGTCTTTTTTTTCTATGGTCTTAGATTGCTCCTTGTAGAGAGAGAAGAAGCATGCTTGGGGTGGATTTGAACTGTGTGGAGGGATGGGTTTGAACTGTCATGCTCCAAAAAACCTAAATGCATATGCAAGTACACTCTTCATACTTTCTCCTCCTGATCTTCATTGAGCACTAGTAGACAAAGAATGGCTGGTAAGGGCTGGAGATACAGGATTCACTGAGGTAAGAAGGATGGAAGAGAGAAGGGGACCCTCTCTCTACCCTCCTCTTCCTCTCTATCCTCTTCATTGGGGTTCTCCAATCTGAGTATCAAAGTCCAACTTTAGAGACGCCAAGGGTGGCCCATCCTAAAGGGTGTGATTTATCTCTCCGATGAGTGAAGTTGAAGGATGAGTGAGCTTTTGCTCACAGGGCATTAGTGGTATAAATTTGGAGAGATCTGCATGTTGTATTGTTTTGCAAATGAAATGAGTACCACAAAATGATATTTATAAGTTAAAATGAAATGAAAAGAAAGCTAATTTTTCAATCCCTCCCTCCACAGCAGAACTAAGGCATTTCTCCATTGACCTCACCATACAAAAAAAAATGACAGATTCTGGTTTCATCCCAGTAAAAGTGACATAAACCCTCCCCAGTACCAGGCGTATTGTAAAGTAATACAAAACCCTACAAAAATCGCTCAAGAAAGAACAAATCTACAATTTCATAACAGCCCCAATAAAGTCCTACCTAGGAAAAAAGCAGCACTGTAAATACTGAAGTAAGCTTTATAACATCTATAATACTTATTAAGAAAACTGAACAAGCCAAATCATAACTGATCCTCTAGACGCGCATTCAGCACTAACAATAATACCTGGCCTCAGTCATACACGCTGAACAGATAGACTCGTACCAAAGCACAGAATAAATGACCACAAACTAAAATAGAAATATGTAGATAAAAATTAAACATACTCCTAGAGGCCAGACTCTGCATGTGGAGCAATGCCAAAGAAAGAGAATCAAATATACTTCCTGCTGAACTGTGCAAAATTAAAGATACCAAATGTAAATTCCAAAAACTGACACACTTCATTCACTTCGGCCTTAGCCATATATTAGAAGACTCAGTTCAGTCAGTGCCAACAACTGAAGGCTTGGGAACAGCATATTAAGGAAATTCTGTCCACATTGTCAGTTTCTGAAAAGAACGGTAGAAGCAGCACAGGGATGATCTCAGCCCCTCCTGAGGCAGGAACCAGTTCTTTACCTTTCCTCCCAGTCTCAGTAGCCTGGAATCCAACAATCCAGAGGTTATTTTTGAATCAGGTTATGTAAATATAGCTGGAGAAGCTGAACGATAAATGACCTGGAAAGTGGAATAACGAGTGAGGTTATCAAATTTGCAGATGACACAAAACTATTTAAAGTTGTTAAAACCCAAGAGGATTGTGGAAAATTGCAAGAGGATCTTGATAAATTGGAAGACTGGGCATCCAAATGTCAGATGAAATTTAATGTGGACAAGTGCAAAGTTATGCACCTAGGGAAGAACAACCCTAACTATGGTTACACGATGCAAGGTTCCACATTAGGAACCACCACCACCTAGGAAAAAAAGATTTAGGCGTCATTGTGGATAACATGTTAAAACTCTCGGCCCAGTGTGCAGTGGCAGCCAAGAGAGCAAATAGAATGCTAGGTATCATAAGGAAAGGAATGGAAAATAAAACAAAGGATATTATAATGCCTCAGTATCGTTCCATGGTGCAACCGCACCTTGAATATTGTGTGCAGTTCTGGTCACCATATCTTAAAAAGTATATAGCGTTATTAGAAAAGGTTCAGAGAAGAGCCACCAAAATGGTAAAGGGGATGGAAGGATACCCCTATGAAGAAAGGCTAAAAAGGTTAGGGCTCTTCAACCTGGAAAAGAGACGGCTGAGGGGAGATATGATGGAGGTCTATAAATTAATGAACGGAGTGGAACGGGTAAACGTAGATCGATTGTTTACATTATCAGAATATAGAAAGACTAGGGGGACATGCAATGAAGCTACAGGGTCAACTATTTAAGACAAATAAGAGAAAATATTTTTTCACTCAACGTGTAATCAAACTCTGGAATTTGTTACAGGAGGATGTAGTAAAAGCTGTTAGTGTAGCTGGGTTTAAAAAAGGTTTGGACAAGTTCCTGGAGGAAAGGTCCATAAATCATTATTAAGAAGGGACCCAGGATATCACTGCTTGACCCAATACAAGCATTGTGGAATCTGTGTCTTTTGGGGAAACTGCTAGGTACGTATGACCTAGATTGGCCACTGTTGGAATCAGGATACTGGGCTTGATGGACCTTGGTCTGATCCAGTATGGCATGTCTTATGTTATGTTCTCTGCAGCGGATTCATAGTTATTCTTGGAGAAATCACCATCTTTCAAAAAATTATTTTCTCTCTCAAATTTTTAATAACTTCGTATAAACTGCCTCAACTTAAAACTTAACCACAGCTACAGAGGGGGCATCAGAGCAGCACAAAGCTAGTATTATTTGCAGTATATTTGAGAAACATAGCAAACAAACTGCAAAACTGGCAGCATCAGTGATTTCCCCATCAAGCAACACATCCTATTATAGCAAATAAAATCACAGGTAAGGCTAGTAATAACAATAATAAAATACTAAAACACCCTACACATGTGCTTTTTAATACTATGATATCATACCCAGCCTAATTAATGTATCTGTCATGTAAAAGAATCAAAGAAGCTGCTTATTCATCTCATGACAACTGAACAGTATCAGATGTACAATGATTTGGAAGCTGCTTCAAGCTCACAGTGATTGCCAAAGAAAGAATGAAACTCATCACATATTGGATGTACGGTGAAATAACTAGTGTTTAAGGAAGCAGCCTTCATTTTCAAATCATAAATTAAACTACAAAAGGTTAAGTAATATCACTAAACAATCTTTGCTCAAAAAGCCCATCCAGATAAACAGCGGGTGTTAGCTTCTCCTCTACTACTTAAAAACAGAACTTTTTTCTGTACACTATAATACAAAGCAACAATAAACATATTCAAGATCCTCCACAACCAATCAGCAGACCACTTGCACAACCTAATCAAAAACATGCCCAGCAACAGATCAAGCAAGCAACTCAATCAACACCTACTCACCATACCAGCACACAAAGCAAAAAGCATTCAAGCAACATGTAACAGAACATTGTCCATATATGGCCCATCAATCTGGGATGTACTCCCAAACAATTTAAGGTCAATGAAGTGGTAGAATTCCGTAAAAAACCTGAACACACACCTCTTCCGGGAATTCTTCGGAACAGACACCTAACAAAGCCCATCACTGCCACAAACCACCCAAGCTGCCACAAACCACCCAAGCCCATCACTGCCACCTTCCCCACCCAAGCTGGTACACAACCATGCAATCTACCCAACTACCCCACACAACGCATTCCTACCAGGATCAGAAGTCTCCCGAAAACCTCTTCCAAACAACTGAAAGAACATTCATTTATATTCATGTGATGTTCACCTGAATTTTGTTTATTATAAGCTCTTACAGTTCAATTTGTCTTCCTTTTTCTATAAATTCACCTAAAGTTTATGTTTATTATAAGCTCCCATTGTTCAATTTGTTTTCATTTTTCTATAAGTTCAATGTAATTACAAAATTCCTTGTTTAATGTAAATCGCTTTGACACCATGAAAAGCGGTATAGAAGAGGTTATATAAATAAATAAATTTCCAAGGCACATGTTTTAAAAATATTCTGAAAGCACTAACACAAATGCTCACAAATAAATTCCAATCAGTTATTTAAAAATATCCATACACCGATATAAATAGTACCTACTAGTCCCACACATGCTGCAAGCACTTTAATAGCAAAGAAATAAATCCTACTTGCACACCATGCCTGCTGAACAAACTAAAAAAAATGGCAAACCCTTCCTGGAGAATTTTGGGATTGTACTTTAATGCTGTGCACTATATATAATGTATGAAGATCTACAGACTACAAATCTCATTATTCTGTACAGTCTACTCAGAAGGGTTCAAGTGAAACTACCTAGAATTGTGGGATTTGTAGTCTACAAGTCTGAATAGATTATACACAGTGCATGACAATAAACTACAGTTCAAAGATTCCACAAAAAGTTTGTCATGGAGGGGAATTGAAGGGTAAGATGCTGCCTCAGTAAATGCATGAGATGAAGACATTTTGGCATGTGAGAGCACTGCCAAGTGCATGTGTCACATGTCTGATGCATGTGACGGCATGTCTGCAACTTCCACCCTATAATGATCCACAGTTGCCCCATGATAGTCACTAATTCCCCTTCTCTTACAACTGCTATCTTGTACAACTTTATTCCTCCTTCCATCTTGGTCAGTAAGGCACAAATCTCCTCACTTTTCTCCTTAGCCTTCTCAAAATGGAGGAAGTCCTGGAGCTCAAATGCACAGCCTGCCTTCTGGAAAGGTTGGAGTGAAGGAACCAGCACCATGCACACTCCTCAATGACTCTCCTTCCTCCCACTACACTTCTTCCTATCCCCCACTGGTGGTTTTATTCACAGCCTGCCCACAACCCTTATCCTCACATTCACACCTCACAGTCCCTCAAATCCCTATTTAGACCCTACAGCACCTGCTGTCATCTTACTCATTCTCCTTCCACAGGATCCAAAAAAAATGTGGTGAAAAGTTGTTCTGGGTTGATCAATCAGAAATTATGCCCAGTCACCGACACAACAAGGGGTTGAGGTTTTAGTGATTTTATAGCCCTACATAAAGTATGTATATAAAACAATGAGAAACTAGAGATCATCCTTAGATTACAAACGTATTGCAGCATTTGTATATTAATATAAGATACCTACAGGCAAGTCACTCATGAATGCAGCAAAATATGACCTTGAGAATATACCACTGGAATTTAAAGATTGCCTGCAAATTCGATTTGCTGCTTTAGATACAAATGACAGAGTTCCAGAAGAGTTATGGAATGACATCAAGAAGGTTGTGTTGGAAGAAAGCGAGAAGTCTCTACAAAAGGTGAAAAAGCAAAAACAGCCAAAATGGACGAAGAAACCCTGAAAATTGCCCAGAAACACAGAGAAGCTAAAGCAAAAGGAGAAAGAGAGGCAATCACAGAGCTCAAAAGAAATTTCCAACATTTAGCAGGACAAGACAAGGAGAAGTACTACAATGACGCATGCAAGGAAATAGAATCAGAAACTATTCGAGGAAGAACAAGATCGGCTTTCCTGAAGCTATGAGAGTTGAAGAAAAAATTCCAACCTCAAATTGGAACGCTACGAGATGCTCAAGGATCCATGTTGAATGATGTTGAGAAGATCAAGAAAAAGTGGACACAATCAACAATCAATAAAGAAAGAACAAGCAGTCAAGAAATCACATGACTCATTGCTCTTGGCAGAATGGGTATGAAGGACCTAAACAAGAGCAGAAATGTCTCTCTCTATACAAAGATTCAATTTGTCCAAGCCATGGTATTTTTAATAACATCATATGGATGCGAAAGTTGGACAGTGAAAAAGATAGGCAGGAAGAAAACTGATGCCTTTGAATTATGGTGCTGGCGACGAATATTGTGTATATCATGGACTGCCCCAAGAACAAACTAGCCAGTACTAGAGGAGATCAAACCTAAGCTTTCCTTAGAAGCTCAGATGACTGACTTTCATATTCTAGGCACATCATGCGAAGAGAGAGATCATTAGAGAAAGACATAATGCTTAGCAAGGTGGAAGGTCAACGCAAAAGAAGAAGGCCGGCAATGAGATGGATCGATAGAATGGCACCCATAGCTGCCGTTATTGTATCATCAATAAGCTGCCTCATTGAAGACCAAATACAGTTTGAGTCAACTATCAAGACGTCTGAACAGCACCTAACAACAACAACAGGCAAGTCACCACCTAGAAATGTCTTTCCGAGCCTGATTACCCCAATAGGAAAGGTGTGCCTCACCCGCTCAGCCTGGTTCCTCCGCCAGGCTTCAGGCTATCCATCTATATCTAGGGAATGTTATGCATTTGAGTGAGTCACAGTTCATAACTGGCTCCTTTCCATGCAGATATGAAGATTTTACAGGAGGTAATTTGATCCAAGTTCTCATTGGATGTCCTTGGAGCATTCCATGCTATGTGTGGAATACTTTTTTCAGTAGGAAATTGGAAGAAATTTGCTATAGATATGATGTCAACCTTTAACCACGTGTCAAGCTACCGAGTTTCTTTGACTTAATTATTGCTAAGCTACATTCCTCCCAAGCACTGCATATATTAACACTAGTACTATATGAGAGTTCCAAACTTCTCATGGCATTCCCCAGTACAACAGCCATTTGCAAGGGCTCAGTGCTCCCTAATATTTGCCTAAGGTCTACAGCCTTCAGCTAAATCTGACCAAGTCTCATGCCCTGCAGCTCCTCCCATGTGAGAGTTTTAAAATCACCATAGTACTAAACTCATAGTGAGAGTTCCACACTCCATTCAGCAATCCTGTAGCCAAGCTTGAAACACTTCAGTCTGACATTATCATCTATTAACATAAGACAGGCAGGACCTCCCACTCCAGGGCTCCTCATACCCCAACTATACAAAAGACACCGTACAAAATCACATGTGGTAGAAATAATGCTGCAGCTTTATTTAATACAAAAATAAATAGATATGCGTAAATGAAGTCCCTATGGTCACCCAATGCGTCTGCCGACTCTCACTGTCATCTGAGTCCATCATCTGATATGGGCATTGCCTATGTCCACTGTCACATGCCTCTCATAGAATTGATTATATACCACACGATAAATCAAGCTGGCCACTGCTTTTGAAAGAGTCTGCCAGGATACTCTGTGGTAGGCGAAGGCCTATGATCCATGGTGTCTGAAATGAGCAGAGAGGCCTGAGTAGCTTGACCTATAAATGAAGCCTGTGGAGAGGCCCAAAGGAATTACATATTCCCCTAAATGCTGCTACCATAGAATCAAAACTTAACTGAGCACAATTTAGTATAGCTAAGCAGAATCGAAACTTAGAAAATATAGAAAAACAAGTTTAATTGGTATTGATAAGAGAGCACAGCTTCTATGGAATTAATTAACACTGAAAGAAAAGTTACAGTGCCCTGCTTTCCCACATGTTCTAGCTAGCTAAGTGACCTTGGAGGAGAGAAGTATCAAAGTTGGAAGAACTGACCATTGTAATTGGGACTAGAAGGGGGGTAAGCAGGTGCTGAGCCCAGACCAAAGTCCTAATTGGATGACTACGTAATGTTACCGGGACCAATAGATGGGGTGAAAGGGGTTACCGGGACCAATGAGAAGTTTGCCTATACCTAGAATGGACAAGAAAAGTATATAAGTTGTTGTTTCACTAACAGCCATTGCTCAGCCATTTTGAATTTGATTCTGCTTGAGACTTGTGCACAAATAAATGATTTGGACCTTCTGAACAGACTCCTGGTATCATTGATTTGTCTGCGCTCTGCTGCTACAACTCCACTATATTGGCTCAAGTGCTCACTGCAAGCTGGGATGTGCTAACAAAGTTTAATTTACAACAAACATAACTTCAGCCTTAAGAAGAAAGGCGCTTGCTGGCATCTCTTAAAGGTTTAGCCTGGCACCACGAGTTAAAGGAAATCCGCTTACTAGTCAATGGGAATTACAACAGAGTAGGGCGGGAGGGCTCAGAGATTCTGGCACAAAGAAGTTGCAGAGAACATAATGCTGTGTTTTACTGCTAGGTTGGGCTACGCCAAACCCCCCTCCCCCACTATTCAGCATTATGACATTTGAGCAGTGGCATGAAACTTTCACACTGAAAGGCAAGAAGTGATGCCAGCAAGAGGGGAGGGACAGCCCGACGGAGACTGCTCACCCTTCAAGGGATCCTGCCGCCAAATTACCATAGTCTCTCTCAATCTCTCTCTATGCCAGGCCCATTCCAAAACAAGGGATATAGTTCAACAGAGACACAGTGATCCCAATATGAAGATCCTAACTAAATTTAAAACTTTAATCTGCAGTGGTAGATCTCAAGGTTTCCTTGCTGAGAAGAAATTTGTTTACAGAAGTTGTTCACTCTATGATTCAGATAATATTCTGCATGTTCTTCCAAATATAGAGATCCATGAATTTATGCACTGAGAGCAGTATCCAGTGGCTCTACTAATTATGGTCAATAGTTTTTGGAAATTGTGGTAACTTCCAGAACAGGGGAAGTTTCCCTCTGCCAGTCATGTTTTGGCTGAAGGGGACTCTCTCCTGAGAAAGGAACAGCCCCTAGGTTATAAAAACCTCAGCCAAAGGAAGTTTTCTGTCTTTGGCCCTCAAGCCATTGCGTCATGCACTGCTGAACAGGTGGCTGCCAGAGCCAGTCAGCATGACCAGAACAGAAGGAAAAATAAAGCAGCTTGGAGCCACTGCAACTAGCAGAAGAGCTCAGCCTGAGATTTGAGTTCTTGAACAGCGCCCGAACCAGTCCATTCCAGACTTCACTGGTCAGAGGACTGCAGCCTAACAAAGAAAAGAGAAGACAACACCTCCACATACATCTAAAGGTACTCGTGTACAGACGTACTCTACCACTCAGGGCTGGGGAACTGAGGTTTGAGCCACTGAACCTCAAGTTCTTAGGGAAAGAGACTGATTTAGGAAAAAAGGAACACAAAAAGTGATATAAATAACTGGTTAAACATCTATACATATTTAAGTGGTGCCTAGGAAGTAGAAAAGAGAACTGAGTGCTTTCCAACAGAAGGAGTAGGGATAACAAAAATACTCCAACTCATGCTTAAAGGAGATTGCCTATTTTGAAATATAGTTTATAAGAAATGTCTACCAAAGATTAATAATTGTTATGTTTATTAGTGACCCATGTTTAAGTCAACCCCTGGTTCAAAACAAACTGTTGACCTGGATTCCAATTATTGAGAAGGTTGAACGAGAGCGTGTCAATGTGCCAAAACTGTAAAGAGTGCTGCTACATATCCTAACGGAGTGGAGGAGTAGCCTTGTGGTTAAAGCAATGGCTTGGTAACCAAAAGGCCAGGGCTCAATTCCCACTAGCACTCCTTGTGGCCTTGGGCAAGTCACTTAACCCTTCATTGTCTTGGAAGAAGGGCCTGGCAATCTACTTCCGGTCACACTGCCAAGAAAACCCAGGAGCTGCTGAGTCACTAGGAGTCAGCGTTGACTCAAAGGCAAACACATATTCTAATCTCCAACCGTCATTCCTATCCCCCCTTCCCCCTATAGTCTTCTTAACCCCCACCTACCTGCATCATGCCCAGCACCTCACTTTGGCATGACTGATCTTTATCTTGTTTAGTTCACTTATGATCACTATTTGATGTTCCATGTAATTGTGCATTGATTTGTTCAATGTAAACCACATTGGCTATAAGATCAGGCTGTATATAAAACACTTAAATAAGTCTCCTCTCAAGTCTGAACCCTGATTCTTAAGAGACCAAGAACGCAGAAAAACTCTGGCTAATAGCTCTTTAGACTAGCGTGCTCTCTTGTTCTGCCTAGGTAGTTCCATAGCATCAGCCTGGATCACACTAAAAGGGGGGTTACACAAGTATTCATAAATCTTTACATAGTCCCCCCTGTTGTCCACTACCACATGTGGTCCTCCTCCAATCCCTTGTTCATTGAACAAACATTTCTTCAACATTTCTGCTTTTCCTGCATCCCCTTCTATGTCTTAAAATCCCACCCCATTCAGTTCACTCCTTCCTCATTTTGCCTCACTTCTCCAATTTTGTCTGTCCTCTTTCTTTATCTCCCCCTCCATATTTATTTCCCAAATTCTTCCATGTTCTCGTACCCAAGTCACAAGCCTCCCATTTTTCTCTTTTTTTTTTTTGAAAGGAAGTGCAACTTGATGGGAAGGAGGTGCAATAGTTAAACATATGCTCTCTGTGCCCCAGTGCCACCAGCCTATGGATGTCGTACCTGCAGATGTAGTCTGAAAAGGGCAGGGAGAAGTGGACCGTGCCAGTACTTGGGTTTCTCTTTTGCTGCCAACCACAACTGTGGGCTCTCACCGGCACTGAAGTAGGAAATAGAGAAGTGCTGGTACCGACATGTACCACCACACCTTCAGCTCAGCTGAGTTGAACCGTTTTTTTGTTATTACAATGCATTAGCAGTCCTTATACTAAATAAGGGAAAAAACACCTTCAGCACATCTAGTCCAGAAGAGTACCAGACACTTATGCGCACGCACTTTCTGACATGAAAACTGCAAAGTGAAGCGGATTGTGATGTCACAATGTGTATGTGAAACTCTCATGGACCGAGTAATGAAAGTACTTGGTTAACAGATCCCTGTACCATAAAAGGTAAAGTTAAATGATTCTGTATGTTTCTAAAACATTGCTATAGATATTTTATGATGTGAAAGTGCCTGACTAGGACATCAGGTTGACTCCTAATCAGACATGAACTGAAGCTATAAATGAAAACCTGATTTGGAATTTAAAAAATGGATTTTCCTGCACTTATAAAACAATTTATTTTTAACTGTTATACTGAGCACAGAGATCATGGAAAATCCCTCCCCATGCCTGTAGGGCAGAGGCACTTGAGTTCAATTCCTTGCTCTATTCTTCCACCCTTCTGATCAGACAAGGCTGGGATGCCATGGAGGTAGGGTCCCTGGTTACAGGTTTCCAAAAGAAGCCCTGCTACAGACCCTCTTGCCTGAATGTCAATGACTGCACTGTGGGGAGGAGAAATAAAACTGGGGAAATATCCCAGGGTTCCTGACCCTGGTGCTGATTCCAGCTGAACTGGATGTATAAAAGAGCAGCAAGAAGCTGCTGGGTCCATATCAACAAAAACAAGACACACGCCTCCAGTTCAATCCAGCAGGTTTCCATTATGGCACAAGGCAAAGTTTAGCTATTTGTAGTTCATCTCCTGGTTTTGCCACTGTGTACCAGGCAACAGTGGTCATGACATCTGCAATTGTGATATCAGCAGTTACTTGGATACCAGGCTAAGAGCTATGAGTTAGGGAGAAATCTAATCAGACAGGCCTCCCTCCTTCCCCTTGGCATACCATCTCCAGCGCCTTGGCAGTTCTGGCAGCAAGGGGCCCAACAATCAAATTGACAATTGAGAACAGGTTAGTATCAAACTACACAAGGTAGTTACTATTCTCTGTTACCAAGAAAATAAAGTGCTTGCGAAGGAGAGAACCAAACGGAGATACAAAGCAAATAAAAGCAAAAAGCTTATACCTGTGGGCTTCCCGGATGGTCATGGCTCACCTGAGATAGGCTGAGCCGGCCCTGGTTTTGTCAAACTGCATGTATAAGGCTACCAGACATCCCTGATTTTCGGGGATTGTCACCAGTTTTGGAGCTGTGTCCCCTTACCATCTGTTTGGCAGTCTCCTCTCCCTAATTCCAGCAATAGGGTAGAAAAAAATGGGGTTTTTTTTTAAATTTAGTGATTGGAATATGTCAATTTTTAAAATTCACACCCATTATCTTTACATTTTACACAGTATGGAGGAAATGCATCACTGTTTCTATTTATCAATTTGTCTGAAAGTGATATCGTCGCTCTCATGGGATGTATGGGAGGGGAGGGGCAGGGTAATGACTCCTCTTCCCTCCTTCATGCCTTGTTGCTCAAACCTGGAACTAACTTGTCCCTTCCTTGACCTTCTCCTACTTCAGATAACAAGTATCCCTGATTTGCCTGCAAAAAATCTGCTAACCTTATGCATGTAGGACCTGGCCGTTCCAGATTTGACGGTGGATTATATACATACTATTCTATATAAATGCAAAAGAGAGGGCCAAATACTTGATCCTCTCAACTAGGTTTGTGGATCTGCCATAAAGCTCTACTGGCTGATACCCTGTAACTTTTATTTTTTAGTACAACATTGTGAAACAGCAACTGTACTGGTCTATTTACATCAGAATTTTTAAGCAAATGCAAAATCCCCACGCTGCACATATTATAAGGCACCTATGGATCCGAAATCCCTAGAAGCTTTATAGTACGCTAACTTGTGCTGTGTGTACTCTTACTGTTTAAGAGGGTCACCTCTCACACTTACCAGTCCTAGGTTGGGGCTTGTCTACCAGCCTCACGGTTCTGTCCCCCAACCGTGTGTGCGATAACACTCTTAAACAATAAAAGTTACTGTGCACAGTGCATACTAATTTATAGTTCTTTCACAGGTCACGGTACTCTCCCCATACTCCTCTGTAGTCTTTTCATTAAGTATCAAAAAAAGGGGACAAAAGAAGGTCACATGATGAGCTGAACAATAGCAGACGTGAGGACAGAGCGCACCATGCACCGCAGACTAAATCCATTATGTAAGCTACTGAAAAACGATAAATAAGACTCTTAGGAAAGCCTGCAGGAGCAAGAAAAATAAAATTAGTGATACAAACAACTGGAACATTAGAAACGTCTGAATAACCATCAGAGAGTCATCATACAGATCCAGCAGAAGACAACATGGCTACTCCTACTCCTACAGAAACTACCAGCATAGACCCTAATGTCGGAGAACTTAAATTGGAAATACGCAGCTCCATACAAAGGCTCGACCAGAAAATGAATGACGTTATTACAGCAGTTTGCTGCTTAAAGAACAAAGTGGAAAATGTTGTATCGAAAACTGACTACCTAGAGAGGGGATTGTGCCCTCCAGATGATGATCATAAAAGCAGAGGTGAGCGATTAATTAAACTGCAAAATGCAGCTGCATCACAGAGAAAAAAAGCTTAGGAGAACTAACTTAAAATTTGTTACAAACATTTTGAGAAATGCAGCTATTATTTCCACTATCAGGGAAAAGTGCTCACAGAATTCTGACGACATCACTTCCAGTTGAGGGACTCACAATCCTCTCCACCAAGTTCCTGAATTTCTAACTGATAAGAAAGTACTGAAAGCAGCTAGATTTTAAAATAAATAATCTAGAATAGAGCGCCTATAGAATTTCAGATTTTAGTCCTGAAGATCAAGAACAGAGAAGACCCTTTACTAAAATAGAGGAAACTCATTCAAAGGGACAGAAAGTAAAGTATTCAATCTATTTTTTATTTTTTTATTTTTTTACTGCAAAGCTCATAAACATAATGTGCTAGCAAACAAAGAATGCTAGGCCTACCAACGCTGCCGGTTATGCCTCATTACTAAAAACTTGCAGACTATATCCAATTGCTGACTTTTGTGTTTGTTCTATTATTCCTTAAATTCCACTATTATTTTTGTCCTCACCACTTCAAATATATCTTGTATTCTCCTTGGCTTCTCCTCTCCCGGCCTCATATGTTCTAGAACATTTTTTCCACAGTAGAATGGGAATGAAGATTTGAATTGTCTAGTCCCCATAAAATGCAAACAATTTTTATGAAATTTAAACCCTGTCTTAAAGAAAATTCTGTGCGATAGAGATTCTTAAACTGAAGGTTCCTAGGACCATGTGCCATCTTTAAAACTGGAAAAAGATGTGAAGTCATTACAATGATTTAATGGTAGAGGTTCTCTTCTCCAGGCTTATTCAGCTGAATATGATCAACAATAACAATGTCAAAGTTGGTGAGCTGGCTTTTTAAGTAACAAGTTGTGTTATATATTTTCTTAAACTGTTGTGAATGTTTATTTGGTTGCAAAGGGGAGACTGTTGGAGGCTATGTGTATGGAGACTGGGGTTGGGTTGGAGGGAGGTGGGAGCATGGAGACAGGCAATGTATTACAGAATTACTATCGCAATTGTCTGAATACATACAGAGGCAGTATCTTGTTAACCTACCAAAACTAAAAGCATAGTAACAAAATACTCTGGCGGGGGGGGGGGGGGGGTGATAACTGCTGCTCCTACCTAAAAATTCTGTAGTACTACTTAAGAACTTGCAATCTACTTCTGGTCGCGCTGACAAGAAAACCCAGGAGTTGCAGTGTCGCCAGGGGTCAGCATTGACTCAAAAGACACACATACTATGTGTGAGGCATTGTACAGGTACATATAAGATTCCCTGCTCCAAGAAGATTTTAGTTTTATGAAATTTTGATCTACATTTGGAGGATCATTCAGTTGCCTTAGGAGCAGCTTTTTTTAAATAAAGACTTTGTTCTTGATAGGCTTAAAATTATTAAATAGTGGTTCTATCCATGTTCTCGTCATGAACTTTATATAATAATTTTCATCTGAAGAGGCATGCGCAGGGGTTCTGGTACATTCCTGGAGAGCTTCTCTGTTCATTTGGTTGGGCCACTCTTTCATCGAATTTGTACTGAAGACTGAAGGCCCTGCAAGGAAAACCCTGGTTCCAACTGGGAAATAGCCTCAAAGTAAAATCAACACTGACTTAGGGCTTGCTGAGGCATTTGGTAACTGCTTTGAGGAAATGACCAATCAGAATATTGATTCTATGATCCATGACTGGAATCATAGTTTTAAGAAAATATTAGACGCGATAACTCCAGTCAGATAGGTTACAGAAAGTAGCAGCATATCACCTTGGTTCTCAGTGGAACTTGAGCTTTTTATAAGAGAAGGAGGAAAGTTAGAGAGGCAATGGCTTCACTCTGGCTTATTAGAGGATAAATTAAGATGGCATTGTCATAGTACAATCTATTAAAGAGGTGAAAAAGAATTATGCTAAAGTGGAAATGAGTCAAATAAATTATTTAGATTGTGAATGGCCTAATAAATTCAGATGAACCAGGTGGGTAGGGGAAGGTGTTGAGCTCCTACAGAGCAAAATCGGCAACTTACTTTGTTATGAGGGAGGAATTGATTCATGACTGATATTGATCAGCAGATTATCGAGAAAGACTGCTACCATGTGGATAAGGAATTAACTTCTGTTCATGGGGATCATATTTGGGACACGTTTATTCAGGTGGCTACTGTAGAGGTATCTCAGGCACTTAACAAGTATGCAAAAGGGATCTTTGTACAAGATCCTTATCTGGCCTGTTTGATTGATTAAGAGATTATCTTGTAAGGGTCTACTGTGGTCAACATTTCTTTTTTTTTTTTTTTTTAAAGAGTCTGGGAATTTTCCCCACTTGTTAGGTGGGATTGTCATAACTCCTGTTTTAAAATCTTCATGAATTGATTTCATGCTTTGCTCAAATTATTGTCCTATTGCTAAACTGTTATTAGCTAAACTGAATCTATTGTATCATCTCAATTCAAAGAGTTTCTATAGAAGTACGAGACAGGATTGTTCATTGTTAACCAAGTTCTGTAGATAAGCCTAAAAGGCATTAATTTTATAAGTGGATTTATCTTCCGCTTTTGATATCATTGAGCATGACATTTTATTAGGTAGATGAAGTGAACTGGATATTTCAGGAGTGGTTTAATTCTTTTTTTAAAAACTTACTCCAGTAATGTAAACTGGATGGGTTCAACTTCCTATTCCTGCAATGCATTTTGTGAGGCTCCTCAGAGTTTTTCTTTACCGCTGCCAATTTTTAATGTTTTCCTGAGCCCATTTGGGGAAGTATTAAGACAGTTAAGATTATCTTATTTTATCTATGCTGATAACATACAGATTGTAATCCTGTTTAGAACTTTGCAAGAAACTTACGATTCTGTGACCACTTGTTTTGGGACAGCAATGAGCTGCGTGTGACCCACATGGATAAGACAACCGTCTTATGGGTTGGAGGGAAGGATTGCTCAGTGTCCGTTGCTGGTCCATTAATTAAGGAAAGAGACTGCCTATCCATTAGTAACCTAGAGTGACTGATTCTTTTCTAACTTTGGAACCCCATTTGGGGAGATAACTCAGACTATATTTTTGAATCTCCAACTGATTAGACAAATTTGTGATTTTTTAACAGTTGATCATTTAAAGTATGTAGTTCAAACAGCTGTCCTTTCAAGTATGGATTACTGTAACATAGTCTATCTTTTTCTTAAAGAAAATCTTTATATTGCTTGCAATTATTGCAAAATGTAGTGGCAAAGCTTATTTTTGAGAGGACATACATACAGTAGATGGACAGATCTTCAGGATAAGACCTCGTAAGGAGCAGCTCCTCAGCTATGGAATCTTCTTTATTCACCTTTGCTCTGAGAGTTCTTCTTTATTGTTTTCGTAAATTACTTAAAACTTGGTTATTTAGTAGATATTTTGGTAAGGAATAAGTTGATGATCTGACTAGTCGATATTTTATTTTGCATCTGTGTAATTCATTTATTTTGACCAGTCTATATGGCCTTTGGCATATATCTTATATGTTTTTGTAATGTGCTTCGAGTTGTTTTGGTCCAAGTGGAGTATAAAACATATTTTATTATTAATACTATTTTCTAGTGATTACAGTAAAGCATGCATTAATTAATGTGAGAGTGCTAAGATCAAGAAAGGTCAGTGATGTGATTTAAAAGCAATCTCAAAGTAATAGATTTTTACTTCAACTCTTTTTATTTGATTTTCAAATATTATCAGTTACAAACAAGACAAAAGCTATTATAATAACAAAAGAAAATTCTAATATAGAAAAACAATACAGAAAATATATAAACCACAATAGGGAGGAAGATTCTACCTAAATAAGAATAATACAGTGAATCTAGGAAATCACAAGGAGAATAAACTCCAACTCATAGCCAGTTCAATCTATCAATCCGCCTCCTGAACCACAGTATCTATGGTCTCCCTACCAGACAAGAATGCCTCCAGTTGAAGTGGAACAAAAAAAACATACCTAACCCCCTGAAGAACTACCAAACATTTACATGGATATCTCAAAAAAAAAAGAGGCGCCCAAGGCCAAGATACGAGGTTTAAAAGCCCAAAAGGCTTTCCTACGTACCTGTGTAGGTCTGGACACATCAGGAAATAACTGAATGGGGGATCCACAAAAAGTAGCTTTCCGATTTCTAAAATATTCTTTAAATACAGAGATTTTATCGCTTTCCAAAAGAAAAGTAACAAGTAATGTAGCACGAGACGGGATGTTATCCTGGGTGTCCTCAAGGAACTCAGTTAAATTGAGCTCCTGAGGTTCCTGCTGCTGAGAACCAGCAGCAGACCATCCAGGTGAACTACCCCGTCCTGAAAGGTAATAACGTTTAGAAAAAGACATTACATCAGCATTAGGTAATTTCAAAATTTCCCGTAAATATTTACGTAATAAAATCTCCGGAGATAGCAAGTGACACAAAGGAAAACTTAGAAATCTAATATTCTTAGATTTCGTTGCATTCTCATACATTTCTAACTTGCGATTTATCATAATATTATCCTTCACTACTGCAGACTGTACTGTCTGCAGGGATTGACACAGTGATTCACATTTAGGAACTTGGTTACAAAGTAATTCTACCCGCTTTTCTACATGAGCCAGCCCTGCTACTACATCTTGAGTGAAGGAGCAGAGCTGGGTTACCGTAGATACTAAGGTACGCTCTGTCCGTGTCACCACCCTCCAGACATCAGCCAGGGAAACCTGGGAATCCAAAATTTCCCTGGCCTCCGCCTGAGGGGGAGTCCAAGAGACCGGTATCAGTGGTCTCATCTCTAAAGGCAGAGTGTCCCGTTCCAACGGAGAACTACATGCAGATACAGCAGGAGTAAAACCCCGAGGAGGAGGGGGCGGAGTACGGTCAACGGAGCTCAAGGAGGCCCCTCCTGAACCCTCAGGTGAGGACCCCACGGCTATAGGCAAGGCAGGACCTACCAAAGGTAACAAATGTCGATCCATGGGGCCACTCACCACAGAAGATGAGGCTGCTACTACCGCTGTTGATGACACCACCTTCTTTTTCCGCTTCCCCATGGATACACACACTCTGTACCTGATAGCTCTTCCGCTGCTCCAACGGTGCTCCAAGGAGCTCACAAGGAGCCAAGGAAAGCCCCTTGTAGTACGCCCCTTTGATGTGCGCTACCCGCGCAGACACAAGTAGCAACAATTAAATGGAGGAACAAAGGCCCCTGAGGGTGTCGGGGCCGTCCTGCCAGGAGCCTGCCGCTCCGCTCACCTGCGGCTGGCTCTGACTGCTTCCTCCCAGTAATAGATTTTTAAATGGGACGAATATGGGCCAGAGAAGGAACAGGATGTGCCAAATCGGGAATACCTTCCAGGTACATACTGTGGCAAGACAGAAAGCACACTGTCTGAAATTAGCAATGGCTGAAGGAGGACAGAAAAGACCAGCTTGCCCAATAACAGGAAGTCATGAGGAGGGACTTTAGGGGACGATAAGAGAGAAGAAGTTGTGTGGAGCTGCAAAGTGAATGCGCTTTCAGGTTAGAAGTTTGAACTGAATGTAGAAGTACATAGAGCCAGTGCAGAGCCATGAGACAAGACGAGACGTACCACGATTGCAACAGGGTTGAAGGAAGATAAATTGCACAGCTGAATTCTGAAGAGATGTCTTTGCTTGACTTAGTAAGAAAAGTGTGTATTCCCTGTGAACATACCTATAAGGCCATATTTATGAAGATGTGATAAGATTTTTGCAGTAGCTGTTTTTACTGCTGGGGGCATTCCCAACATTTTACCAATCAGTTAACACAGAGAAAAGTTGTTTACACGCATTAACAACAGATAATGTGATACAGTTACCTATACCCATTCAGATGGTGTTAACTGTGCCGTGTTAATATTAATGTGTGCTATCATGTTAACTGTAAGGCACTCATTCTCTGCCGACATCCATCTCCCTACTCATTCTAAAGGGAACATCCTCGACCTTATATTTATCCCACAACATCCTTGTCTCAATGATCAAATCCAACACTCCATTCTACCCATGCCTTGGTCCGATCATGCACTCATCCTCTTCTCTGTCCCCTACTCTGCCCATAGAAGCCAACCACACAGCCAGCTCCAACATACCCGTAAATTCAAGCAATTTAATGCAGCTAACTTCTTGGAGCAATCCTCAGCCTCCCTACTCCCACCTAAGCAACTTCCTCAAAAACACTGAAGAAGAACCCCCTGGTTCTCCACAAACCTGAGAAACCTTAAAAGAGAACTCAGACGTCTTGAACGTAAATGGAGACGTACTCAAGACCCCAATATACATATTGACTACATAACTAAACTCCAATCCTACTGCTTAGAAACACTCACTCACAAAAGAGAGTATAATGAGAATATCATCCAAAAAGCTCTTAATAAACCACGAGAACTCTTCTCTATCACCAAATCCCTAATTAATGAACCTCTACAACATGACCAACCACCAAAAATATCTGCACAAACTATAGCTAACCATCTTACTTCTAAATTCCTCCCACCTTTAACCAATAACTCTCAACCCACCTCTATCCATGGCACCCACATTCATGTGGCAACCCTTGCAGACTCATGGAATGAGTTTCATACCATCACATTAGCCAATGTATCTGATGTTATTAAAGAACTGAATGCCTCAACTTCTGCCCTTGACCCTTGTCCTGTCCCCTGGATCAAATCTACCAGACGTTCTCTCTCTCCTTACATTTTGAATATTGTACAAACCTCTCTCCAGTCAGGCTTCATTCCACCTTCACTTAAGAGTGCCTCTATCCGTCCAATCCTAAAAGGTACAAAACTAGACCCCACTTCGCCATCTTCATACAGACCCATTTCTAGTATCCCTTTCCTTACAAAAATAACTGAGAAACTTGTCCAAATCCAACTTCAGGACTACAATGACGACCACTCCCCTCTTGACTTATTCCAACATGGATTCAAAAAACATCACGGAGTTGAAACCCTCTTCACTTCCTTACTCGATTCCCTTTATGCACACACCCAGAACTCCACCCAAGGATGTCTACTAATTTTCCTAGACTTATCCGCTGCTTTTGACTCCCTCCCCCACCATCAACTCCTACACAGACTTCATGATATAGGTCTGAGAGGCACAACCCTTAAATGGTTCAAATCCTACATTGAGGACAGAACACAACAGGTCTGTATTAGAAGTGATACTTCCCTCCCCTTGACACTAAAACAAGGCGTACCTCAAGGATCCAGTCTATCAGCGTTACTCTTTAATATCTTCCTCCAACCTGTATGCACGATCTTCCAAAATTATGGTATCCAGTATCAAATATATGCAGACGACATGATGTGTTTCACCCCATTTAACCTCTCTAACCCTAATTTCTCTAAGCTAAATGAATGTCTAACCAGCCTCAAATCCTGGCTTTCTCAACACAACCTAATAATCAATCAATCCAAAACTGAAGCACTCCAAGTTTTCTCTAACTCCTCCTACATCCCCCCTACAACCCTCACCTTTGACGATCTCACTCTCACCATAAAAAACCAAGTGAAATATCTTGGTATCAAACTCAATCAGAGCTTATCCTTCTCAGATCAAATAAAGAAAACTACTAACACAGTTTACGCTAAGCTATGCACACTCAGGAACCTCAAACCTCTCTTAAGCCCTGACTCCTTTCGCACTGTCTGTCAGGCCCTTACAACCCTTTCGCTTGACTACTGTAATCTGATCTATCAGGACCTTCCCAAGAACTCTATTCAACCCCTCCAACTAGCCCAGAATACATTAGCGCGTCTCATAACAAGCAACCCTAGACGAGCTCATATTACACCTATCCTCTATGATCTCCACTGGCTCCCAATTCATCACCGAGTAAAATTCAAGGTTTTCACTCTAATACACAAAATTATTTCTAAGGAGTCAGCTCCATGCCTCTCCCCTCTCCTTACCTTCTCCAACAACACTAGAAATCACCGTTCTATCACTAAAAACTTACTGACTACACCTACAATTAAAAAACACTGCAAACAATCTACATGCAACAGGACCTTTTCCCTCTATGCTCCATCCCTTTGGAACACCCTTCCACATGAGCTGCGCAATTGCATGAGCCACACTGATTTCAGGAAAAAGTTAAAAACCTCTCTCTTCCTTGATCATTTTTCTCTCCCACCCTAATATCTAAACCCCTCTTTTTTACCTCCCTACCCTTGTCCCATTAAACTGTTCAATACTCCCATCCGTAGCTATGCACATACATATGTAAATATGTAAATAGTTGTTCGCTGTTCACTGTAATTAATTGTATAGTATAATTTTGTTTTTTCATGTTTTAATCTGTACCCTGTTATTCGTTCCTTGTAAACAGTTGCAATATACTGCCTTTTATTGTTCTATGTAAACCGTTTTGATTTGTAGAAAGACGGTATATAAAACATGTTAAATAAATAAAATAAATAAATAAATCTTAGGAAGTCAATGCAGAAATTAGCACACACTAACTGCAAAGGCACCATGTTAACTATTAGCTTACAAGCGCCTGGTTATTAGAAGGTGGTCACCCTCCAGGGCCAGCGCGCAAGGAGATGAGGCACCCTAGGTGAACCTCACCCCTTGTGCTGCGCCCCCCCCCCCACCTGCAGTATCCATTGCTGCCATTGTCACCCCTCTCCGGGTCCTGCAACAGCGGCAATGGCTGCAAACAGACTTGCAGCACTTCCCTTAAAACCTCAGCACCACGGGGCTGTTTGCTTCCAACCCCTCAGGTGGCCGATGCAGACTTCCTGTCTGCGAACAGGAAGTTGGCATCAGGCAGCCTGAAGGAGGAGAAGCAAACAGCCCCGCGGTGCCGAAGTTCTAAGGGAAGTGCCTTGGGTCTGTTTGCAGACATTGCCGTCACTGCAGATACCGAGAGGGGTGGCGGGAGCACCAATGGCATCCCTGGAAGGCCAGCACTCTAGGTGGCTGGCTAGTTTGCCTGATGGTAGCACTGGTCCTGCACACATCCAAGCCAGCCAGACCCAACCCTGCTTAGCTTCAGAGATCAGCCAAGAGCAGGTTCATTCAGGACAGCTGAAGACTCATTGGCATGCGTTAACTACTAACACAGCTACGACTCTGTGAACTAAGCAATTTCTCCATTGACAAATATTGGAAAAATCCTTTATTACATATGGCCCATAAGATCTACTAAACAACTTTGTTAGTTCTCATTATAGTAGTTACTCCGGATTATAAAAGAGTAATCCTCTCTAGACTTCCTCAAACCAACCTAAAAAAAGATCTAGCAGAAAGAGACAAGCACTATTGCTGATCCTCCTCATGAAGAAGGAGCCCAGTCTGCATACCACAGTGATTTCCAAACCTGTTCTTGAAACTTCACAGCCAGTTGAGTAACACATCCACACTAAATATACATGAGAGAAATCTGCATATTCTGGTAACCCGATATATGGAAATGTTTTTGATGCATATTCATTGTGGATACCCTGAAAGCCCAATTGACTTCAGGGTCCATAGGACAGATTCAAGAATCACCGGCATAAGAAGTGATTTACCACCAAATGATGAAAGACAATGAGGTGGTTTTCTGCACAACCACCCTGCAAGAGTGTCTACTACAGAAAGACAGAAAGTGAAGATGAGGGGGCCTGTTATAATTCATACACCTCTACAAAGAAACTGGTAGAGGTCTGCATGGTTAAAAGCCAAAGCGCTGCAAGTCTCCCTAGGTAAAACCCTGGAGCATCCGAGGTAAGACTAAGGGTTCAAGCTGTGTCCAAGGACCAGAACTGAAGACTGCTAAGCAGACATTTAAGCTATATGTTGCTTGTCTAGTCTCAGACAGAAATTGCAGAACACAGCAAATGCTGTTATTTTGAAACACTAAAGTTGAAGTGACGTGAAGCACCATTTGTCTCTTTTCCAGTTTTGTAAAATAAATATAGCTTAGAACTGTTCCTCAGTGTGACTGAGCTGTCCTGCTAGTTCACGTGCTCTAGTCTCCCACAGTTCTCTTTTAACTTTACGATTATTAAGGCCAATCAAATTGCAGGCTGTTAAGCATTGAAAGCCCCTGTAAAAGATCAAACGGAAAGCTTCAAGGCTAAAAAGAACACCGGTAGCCGTAGAAAAATATTTAACTCCTCAAAATCCCTAATAAAAGATAAGAAAAAAGCCCACAAGAAAAAGAAACTCTTCAAGACCTTAAGAGTATCAAAATTAGATACCTATATTTGAGACAATATTATATGACCATCGCGATAAAAGTGATTCATTGATTCTCTGGTTGATAGAAAAACAGGAAAATACAAGAGCAGCTATCATTTATGTATTCAATGGGCAATTTATCCACTAACTGCAGCTGGAAAACAGAGAATTGTATAACGAATGCAGGAAAATAAATAGCAAAGAAAATACTATTTTTTGCAAATATTGTATTTCCACCACTATCAAGTGAAAAAGAGATTTACCACCATCTAAATATAAATACCAATATTAATTTAAATACAACCCATGGTCCCAATGGATTTATGTGGAATTCTATGATTAATCTGCAGATAAAAAAGTACATGGATTTGAACTTTTAGTGAAGATGAATCAAGAGACATTAAAATATGACATTGTGTTGCCTACTGTTGGACTTAACAATAGTGTTGATTCACTGTCATTGGATTTGGCCTCCAGGAAGTGAATAGCACCTAAATATCAGGTCTTCCTAAATATCTGTTCTCCCAAAAGGGGATATTCAGCCACCATTCAGCATGCTTTCATAATCTAGAAATGCAAACTTAAGAGCCCAAACGAAGATACTTGGAGATATGAAAACAAAATAGATGCCCTGAGAGTTTGATCCCCGGGAATGGGAAGATTTCCTTTACTTTCCTCTGGTTTCTTGTTGCTTCTTGCAAATGAGGAACAGGAAAGTGTTCCTACCTAGAAACCTCTTTGTCGGGTACTGGTTGCAATTGGCAGCAAAGGGGGCGTACAGTTTGTTGAGTCTCTAATGCCAACATCCTCACCAACTTCAGACCCTGAGATTTACCTGAAATTTACCTCTGCTAATACACCTGAAAATGCTTAGGTCTCCATCCTCTAACCCCAGAGTTTTGTAATGGGGGGGGGGGGGAGGTTAGATGACCCCTCATTTTTTGGTGATTTATAGCTGGCTGGTTGCTACAGAACCCATAGCGTTAAGCAGAGCTATGGAACAGGAGAATCTTAGTGGATCCTGGAATCAGCTGTCAGTAGGAAAGTCTTCAAAGCAAAGAAGTGTTCAGTGATCCAAAGTGGTCATGGAGGGCGTTGTGAATACACACATGGAAGCAGAAGCCCAGTGGGAGACTAAATAATCAGAAGTTGCTTCTTTAGATCTGGTGGCATCCATGGTTATAACTAATGCTTCTTTAGCAGACCATCTGTACAGACTATTGTCTGGAAACTTCGCCTTGCCTACTCAGGTGAGGTGGAAAAAAGGCAACTCCCTAAAGAAAATGCTGTGACTAGCAATTATGCTGGTCCACAACAATATTTTCTGGGATAAAAGCAAGAGAAGGATATCTCTGAACTGAAATCTAGAACTTTTGGCCCAAGATAATGAGGTTAAAGTCAATGAGATGACAACAGGGAAAATACAAGTAAATAGTGAGTAGCTCCTTAAGTAAGGATAAGATAACTTTGCAGTGAAAGTTGAAAACTCTGAAAACCAGGCTAAAAACAAGAACTTCAGGCTAATTAATGTCCCCAAGCCAAATAAATCAAAAGGGGGCAGTTGAAGTTATTTGCCAGAAGGAAAAAATCACTGGCTTCCAATATCATATCATATTAAATATAACATTTTACTTTGGGTCCAGAAGTCATTTCATTCAGGGCTTCCAGCGTATCTATCCGATTTGCTCGTACCATCTAGGTCTCTTCGGTCACAAGGACAGACTCATTTAGTGATTCCATCAAATAATTCGGCCCTCTACGAATTGACATCTTATTTTTTGGCCCCTGTTCTTTGGAATTCTATTCCATTATATACAAGAATGGAGTCTGTGTTAAAGAAGTTTAGAAAAACTTTGAAAACATTCTACTTTAATTTTGCCTTCGGAGAAGATTAGAAGGGTTTCACTGTTGGGATTCATGCTGAACTTGGCTACATTTTATGTGGGGCGTGGTCGTTTGTGGATTTTCTTTGATGAATTATGTATGTTTATTTATTATTTATTTATTTAACATTTCTTCTATACCGCACGCTTACCATCAGCGCGGTTTACATCGACATAACATATACATACAGGAAACTGTAGTGTATTTTACATTTAAAAGGAGTTGAAACTTGGAAGAACAGGGGTAAACTATTTATTATTTTATTTATTTTTATTTATTACAGGCTCTTCTATACCACACTATTTGAGATCAGCGCGGTTTACAATATAACAAAATACCAGAACAAGCAGCTGTTTGGTTTTACTTAGAACAGGAACAAAAACTTGGATAAAACAAGGGGAAATTAATAACTGAAACTATTTACATATGTAATTACATATATATACAGCGGTATTATTCTTAGGTTGAGATGGGTCATGTGGCACAAGTGTTCAAAAGGGGATGGGAGGTCAGGTCGGTGTTTGGCTGGTCTGGTAATATTGGGGGAATAGGTGGGATTTGAGCGCTTTCCTGAACTGCGTTAGATCGGAGATAGCCCTAATCTCCGGTGGTAAGGTGTTCCAACACTTAGGGGCATAAAAGCTGAAAGCCCTGTTAGACGTCGCTAGTGAGCATTTTGTTGCTGCTGCCTTAGGGATTATTAGCGCTTTTGTAGATATAGTTCTCCTAGATCTGTTAGGTGGAACGGTCTGGATGAGGTCTATTAGTGAGGAGGAGGTGATGCCTTTGATAGCTTTGAAGGTGAGTAATAAGGTCTTGAACAGCAGTCTCCCATGTGAAGCTGCTTTAAAATGGGTGTTATATGGTCTCTTCTTGATGCTCCGTAGAGGACTTTGGCAGCGGTGTTCATGGCAAGCTGCAGAGGGTTTAAGGTGGAGTGTGGGAGGCCTTGAAAAATGGCATTAGCATAATCAAGGTGTGGTAGGGTTAAAGCTTGGAATATCGTCCGGAAGTCCTCAGGATCAAGCAAGGAGCGAAGGTGGCGGAGAGTCCGGATTTTGAGATAGATCGCTCTGACAACATTGGTTAAATGTAATTTCATATCTAGGTGTTGGTCCAAAGTGACCCCAAGATATCGGATTGATGGCTTTGTTTGGAGCTCGGCTTCTTTCACCTTTATCTGGGGTGGCGGGGTGAAGGATGGGTCCCTGGTGATGAAAAGACCCTCCGTTTTCTTGTGTTGAATGCGGAGGTTCTGGAATTGAAGCCATTCAGACACTGCATCAAAGCATTTGGTTAACGATGAAAGATCCATGTTGACTGTGGAGAAAGGCATGTAGAGAAGAATGTCGTCTGCATATATCAAGCAGTCGATCTTGAAGGACTTGATAATATTGCAGACGGGCTGTATGTATATGTTAAATAAAAGAGATGATAAGGATGAGCCTTGTGGCACGCCCTGTCTTTGATGGAAGGGTGTGGATGTTGCCGTTCCAGAGGTTACATACTGCCATCTCTGATCCAGGTATGATCTGCACCAGGCAAGAGCAGTGTCGTTGATGCCCTTTTCTTTTAGCCGCCCTATTAAAAGATCGTGATGTACAGAGTCAAAGGCGGCAGCAATGTCCAAGAAGATAAGAACAAAGCCTTGGCGGATGTTGTCAATGCCTGTGACAATGTTGTTGCAGAGGGTGGTGAGGAGGGTTTCTACATCGTGGCACTCTCTGAAACCATGTTGGCATTGGTCTAGAGGGGAGGCGGTGTCTATGTGGTCCTGTATTTGTCTTTGCGCTTCCTTTTCGATTATTTTAGCTAGAAGGGGTATACTAGCTATGGGTCTGTAAGATTCAACCTTTTGTGGGTCGAGCTTGGTGTTCAAGAGGGGTCTAATGGACGTTCTCTTGAGGGCTGATGGGAAGGAGCCAGATGTAAAGGATAAGTTCATCATTCTAGTGATGAGAGGGCTGAGATCGCAGCGTAGCTCCTTTATCCAATAGGCTGGGCAAGGGTCGGTTTGTGCAGTGGAAGTGTTGAGGGCAGCGATAGTGTTCTCAACATGTTTTTTGGATGGTGTAGAGAACATGGATAGGTTAGATAGGCAGATGGTGTCTTGAGAAGGGATTGTTGCGATGTTGTCAGTTAGTAGCAGCTTGGATTGCAGATATTCAGCGAATGCTTGTGGGTTAATGAGTTCAGGTTGTTCAGATGAAGGTTCCTTGGCTAAGGTCTTGACAAGATTAAAAAGATCATGTGGTTTATTTAGTGATCTTTTGAGTGTATCGGTATGGTATTGTTTCATTTTAGCCATGACTGACTCTCTGTGCGTGGATAGGTGTAATTTGTAGGCTGTTTGGTCTGCCGTGGAGCGTGATCGACGCCACCGTTTTTCCAATCTTCTTAGGTGTATGAGGGAAGATCGTAGGTCGGGGGAGAACCAAGGAGAAGGTTTTCTTTTCTTCAAGATGTTACTCTGGTTTGGTTGTAGAGCAATGACGCTGAGATTGTTATTCCAGGCGGTGATAAGGTTCTCCAGGTTGAGGGAGGTGTCATTGAGGAGAGGATGAGTTTCAGCAAGAATAAGTTCTTTGTTGAAGGCTCTGAAACCCCGAGATGATACTTTTGTTGAGATGATAGAATTTTTGTTGAGATGAGCTGATGTCTTGCTCTTGATGGGAATGGGGAAGGTGATTAATTTGTGGTCTGACCACGGTACTGGAGTTATAGATGAGTCGAGGTTATTGTTAGCATCGAGGGCTGACAGAGGGGCGAAGATCATGTCAAGGATGTTTCCTTTTATGTGTGTAGGAACTTTGATAATTTGCTTGTAGCCCAGCTCGTTAATTGCTTCTAGGAAGGATGCTGCGTGGCTGGGGTGGAGAGTTGGGAGATTGAAGTCTCCTAGTATCCAATTAGGAATGCTGGGATTGCGTGTGTTGGCTGCAATGTCTAAAATGTTAGGGAGGTCGTCAGGGGAGGATGAGGGTGTCCTGTATATTAAATTGATGGAGCACTGTTCATTTGCGATGGATATGACGTCCATGTTGTTTGAGCTTGAGGAGTCCACGGTGTGGAAATGTAGATCAGTCTTGGTAAGTATAAGAATACCTCCTCCTCTCTTGTTTTCCCTATGTTGGGAGTGGACGGAGAAGTTGGAGGGTACCAGTTGATTGAGGATTACATTATCTACATCAGATAACCAGGTTTCCGTTAAGCGTAGTTACTCACCTGTAACAGGTGTTCTCCAGGAGCAGCAGGAATCAGTCCTCACTTATGGGTGACGTCGGCGCCGACGGAGCCCTCACGGAGCAATTTTCCCCAGCTTTCAAAGAAAGCCTTTGGGAATTGCAGCGCGCATGCGCGGTCGTCTTCCCGCCCGAGGGTGCCATCTTAGCCAGTCAGATGACATAGCTAAAAAAGACAGCATAAAAATTTGCAAAAAGAACATAAGCAGACGATTGCAACTCCAAGGGGAGGAGGGAGGGTAGTGAGGACTGATTCCTGCTGCTCCTGGAGAACACCTGTTACAGGTGAGTAACTACGCTTTCTCCAGGACCAAGCAGGAAGTCAGTCCTCACTTATGGGACTCCCAAGCTCAAGGCTACCGGAGACCCTAAGCACAAAAATGAGCTCCCTCTAGCTCAGCAGCACAGAAGGATAGAATCTTCGCTGAATTATCACCCACCGGTAGCCCACATCCGGGATGGAGGGTAGGAGTTGCTCAGACCTCAAAGAGATTACGGAGGACTGCCTGTCCGAAAGCACTGTCCCTACGGGACTCCCTCTCGAGACAGTAATGGACCGCAAAAGTCTGGCTCGAAGACCAAGTAGCGGCCCGGCAGATGTCTGCCAGCGGAACAGAGCGGAGGTAAGCCACTGACGTAGCCTTTGCCCGAACGCAATGAGCCGTGACTCGACTTTCTAAGGAGAGTCCGGCTGCCCCATAAGCCCAAGAGATACAGTCCGCAACCCAGATGGACAGAGTACGCTTGGAGACCGGGAGCCCCAATTTATTGGGGTCAAAAGACACAAAAAGCTGAGCAGCTTTACGGTGCTCCCGCGTACGGTCAAGGTAGAAGTTCAGAGCCCTTCTACAGTCCAGGGTATGGAGGACCGTTTCAGCTCGGCTGGAGTGTGGTCTGGGAAAGAAGGTTGGAAGTACCACCTCCTGATTGATGTGAAAAGGGGAGACCACTTTTGGAAGAAATTTAGGGTGAGTCCGTAGGACTACCCTATTTTTGTAGAACCGAGTGTAAGGGGGATCAGACACGAGGGCCTGCAATTCACTTACGCGTCTAGCGGAAGTGAGGGCTATCAAGAACAGTGTTTTCCAAGACAGAAAACGGAGAGAACAGGTAGCCATAGGTTCAAAAGGCGGACAGGTGATCCGCTGCAAAACCACATTCAGGTCCCAGTCAGGCGCTGGCGGGCGCAGAGGTGGTTTAAGTAGAAGGAGACCTCGGAGAAACCTCGCTACGAGAGGGTCGTTGGAGAGAGGTCTGCCGTCCACCGGCACATGATGTGCTGAAAGAGCACTGAGGTGAACTTTGACGGAGTTGGACTTAAGTCCCAGATTAGAGAGGAGCAGCAAGTACTGCAAGATCACCGACACCGGGCAGGAGAAGGGATCCTGAGACTGTTGGGTACACCAGACTGCAAAGCGACGCCATTTAAGGGTGTAGCATTTGCGGGTAGAAGGCCGTCGCGAAGCCAAGACGACCTCCTCCACCTCCGCCGGCAGGAGAAGGGGAGCAAGGACTACCCTCTCAGCAGCCAGGCCATGAGGTTGAGAGACCTGAGGTTGGGGTGCAGGAGGGACCCCTGATCCTGAGTGAGGAGATCCGGTTGTACCCCCAGAGGGATTGGATCCTCCACCGCCAGTTGCAGCAGGAGCGGAAACCACGGCTGCCTGGGCCAGCGAGGGGCCACCAGGATCATGAAGGCTTTGTCTCGGAGAACCTTGAAAAGAGTCCGAGAGACTAGCGGGATGGGAGGGAACGCATACAGAAGGCTCCCTGACCATGAGATCAGAAAGGCGTCCGCCGCAACCCGAAGGGGGTGTGGCAGACGAGAGCAGAAGCGAGGAAGCTGCCGGTTGCGAGGACTGGCAAAGAGATCCATCGTGGGGAGGCCCCACTTGAGGAAGAGCTTCTGAACTACCAAGGGATCCAGACGCCACTCGTGCGGCTGGAGGACCCTGCTGAGTTTGTCCGCAAGGCAATTGTCTCGGCCCGGGAGATAAACGGCCTTGAGGAGAATGCCGTGACTGACGGCCCAAGAGCAGAGCTTCTGAGCCTCCCGGCAGAGGAGAAAGGAGCCCGTGCCCCCCTGTTTGTTCACGTAGAACATGGCAACTTGATTGTCCGTCTGGACAAGGACGGACTGTTGGGAAGTCAGGTGGGAGAAGGCCTTGAGAGCTAGGCGGATCGCCCGGAGCTCCAGGAAGTTGATCTGCTGAGCAGACTCCCACGTGGTCCAGAGGCCCTGAGTACGCGCCTCTTGGCAATGCGCTCCCCA
Source organism: Ichthyophis bannanicus (assembly GCA_033557465.1). Classification (NCBI taxonomy): domain Eukaryota; kingdom Metazoa; phylum Chordata; class Amphibia; order Gymnophiona; family Ichthyophiidae; genus Ichthyophis; species Ichthyophis bannanicus. Next base: position 563,019,253 of record CM066034.1, on the reverse strand, counting down.
GCCCAGGAGGGATGCATCGGTGGTCAGCACCCGGGTCGGCTGAGGTGACTGGAAGGGCATACCGAAGGTCAGGTTCGGCTGCCGGAGCCACCACCGGAGAGACGAGATCAGTGGCTCGGAAACGCGCACTAGGTCTGCGAGGCCGCCCGTGGCCTGTCGCCACTGCCGGCGGAGACACCATTGAGCAGACCGCATATTCAGGCGGGCATTGGGGGTCACATGGACAGTGGAAGCCATATGTCCGAGCAGTCTCAGGAAGCGCCTGGCGGAGACCAGGGGCTGGCTGCGAAAGTGGTCGGCTAGGTCCATGAGCCGCTGAGCCCTGTCGAGCGGTAGATACGCTCGCGCCTGAGGAGTGTGCAGCCTTGCGCCGATGAACTCGAGATCCTGTGAGGGGAGCAAAGTGGACTTTGCGAAGTTTATGACAAAGCCCAAGTGCTGCAGCAGAGCCACCGTGCGGCACGTGGCGTTGGTGACCTCCTGAGCGGACGCTGCTCTGATGAGCCAGTCGTCGAGGTACGGAAAGACATAGAGGCCGTGAAGCCGGAGATGGGCCGCCACGACCGCGAAACATTTTGTGAAGACTCGCGGTGCGGAGGACAGGCCAAAGGGCAGTACTCTGTACTGGTAATGATTTCCCGCCACCACAAACCTTAGGTATTGGCGGTGGCTTGGGTGGATGAGGATGTGCGTGTAGGCATCCTTTAGATCCAAGAAGCATAGCCAATCTCCCTGCTGGAGGTAGGGCAGAAGGATTCCAAGGGTAAGCATTTTGAACTTCTCCCGCACAAGGAACTTGTTGAGGTTGCGCAAGTCCAGGATGGGTCTGAGGCCCCCTGTTCTCTTTGGTATCAGAAAATACCTTGAATAGAAGCCTTGACCTCTCAGGTGGTGTGGCACCGGTTCCACCGCCTGATCCTGCAGAAGACCTGCTAACTCCTGAAGGAGCAACTCCCTGTGCAGAGGGGGGCGCAGAGGCTCTCCCGGAAAATAGGAGGGAGGGACCTGATGGAAGTGGAGAAGGTAGCCTTCTCGCACGACCTGAAGCACCCAGGCATCTGCGGTGATGCTGGACCACCTGTGGGCGAAGTGAACCAGCCGGCCTCCGGTGCTGGGGGGGACCAGCGGGGGGGGAGAGGCTATGCTGAGCGAGTCAAAAACCCCCACCCTGCTGAGCAGGGGCTGGTGGTGCAGGCTTGGGGGCTTGCTGCCTACGGGACCCGTTAACCCGTCCCTTGGCCTGCTGGCCCTGTTGGGGAGCTGCAGGGGCCTGATAATGGGGGTATTGTTTGTAGGCAGCCGCCTTCCTCGGGTAAAAGGACTTTTTCCCCGAGCCCTTCTTTTTCTGGGAAGGGGCGGAGGTCTTCCTAGAAAGCCTGGTCCTGGTGAGAGTCTCAGTCTCAATTTGTGCAGCCTTTTCCGCCATGGGCTTGCCAAAGAGGTTTTCGCCTCGGCAGGGGACATTGACCAACTTGTCCTGTACCCAGGGCTCAAGGTCTGACGACTGAAGCCAAGCCTGTCGGCGGGCACCGATGCCGGCTGCGGCCACTCGAGCCGAGGCTTCAAAGCCATCATAGGCTGCTCGGGACATGAACTTTGAGCATTCCCGAATGCCCGTGGACAAGGCTAGGAACCTCCGCAAGGGCTCCTCGGAGAGACCAGCGGAGAATCCGGCTAGCTCTTTAGCCAGATCCCGGAGATACATGCCCATGTATAGCTGGTAAGTCTGGACACGACATGCGAGCATAGAGCCCTGGAAGCACTTCTTGCCAAGGCCATCCAGGTTACGGGCCTCCCTTCCAGGAGGCACCGAGGAGTGCATCTTCTGGCTCTTAAGACGATGCATGGCCGATTCCACTACCATGGAATGGTGTGGCAGCTGCGCCTTTTGAAAGCCAGGGCTCTTGCGGACCCGATAGATAGAATCGACCCGCTTGCTCAGGACCGGCGAGGAGGCCGGACTCTCCCACATGCGGAAGAGTAGTCGTTCCAGCATAGGAGGAACCGGCACAGTAAAGTGTTCCCTCGCGGGAGAGTCATACTGGAGGGCGTCGAGCTCTTCGGCTCGAGGCTCCTCCTCGGGATCCGCAGGGAAGGCCAAAGCCTTGGCCATATCCCTAACGAAGTCCGAGAACCGGGCATCCTCCGGGGGGGACTGCTTCCGAGGCTCGGACTCCGGTGAGTCCGAGGGGACACACCGAGTCCGGAAAGAATCAGGTGACTCTTCCTCCTCAGACTCCCAGACCGACTCCGACGAGGACTCGGTGGGGTCGGCCCGGGCAGGGTGCGGCGCCAGCCGCCCCGACGCCGAGGGAGTCGGCGTCGGAGACCTCGGTCCCGAACGGGAGGCCGAGGGCGACCTCGACCGAGGATCGACTCGAGTTCTCATCGACTCGAGGATCGGCTCGGTCTCCGGGGTCGACTTGGACGTCGACGTCCCAGCGGTCGGGGCAGCGACGCCAGCGAAGCCAGCGAGCAGTGCCCTCTGCTGGTCCATGAAGGCAGACAGTCTGCTCTCCAAGGCCGTCAACCTGAGTCCGAGCTCAGGTGACCCAGCAGCCCCCGACTCGGGCCCCGACGGCGTCGGGCCCGACGTCGGCTGTCGCGGAGGCGAGTCCAGAAGGACCACAGGACTTACCCGGGCAGGCATCTCCGACTCCAGGCGAGGTCGCTTCGGGATGTGTTCCTTCTCCAAGGACCCGGGGCGGCTGTCGGGGCTATGCGACCTGGCCCTCGCGGAGCCAGGAGCGTCCACCGACGCCGCCCTCGCGGGTTTTTCCTTCCGACGATGGTCCCCGGAGGGAGAACCCCGGTCGGAGGAGCTCCGGCGACGGTCCGAGCTGGAGCCTTTCGACACGGAGGCCTCCGACGAGGTCCGGGTACGGCTGGGGTCAGCGAAGATTCTCTCACGCTGATGCCGCCGACTTCTCAACGCCTTTGAGGACAGTTTGCTGCAGGGCCCACAGATCAGTTCCTCGTGATCCGGGCCCAGGCAGCGGAGGCAAAAGTCGTGTGTGTCGGTTAGTGACATATTTCGGTCACACCGACCACACCGCTTAAACCCACTGGCAGCCATCGGGGGAAAAAGGGCCCCTGCGAGGTCAAAGGACCGGGCTGCCAGGGAAAACGAAAACGAAAGCTGACTAAGTCAGAAAAAACCGAAAAAAGTAAGAGGACTCGAGACCGGCGTCGCGAGTCCGGGCGGGAAAACGATCGGCGTCGAACCGAAAGAAAAAAGGATAAAATAAAGAAGAAAATCAACTTTTTCGCGGGGACAAGACGGGGACGTCTGTAGGGCTCCGCGGAAAAAAGAAGACTGGCTAAGATGGCACCCTCGGGCGGGAAGACGACCGCGCATGCGCGCTGCAATTCCCAAAGGCTTTCTTTGAAAGCTGGGGAAAATTGCTCCGCGAGGGCTCCGTCGGCGCCGACGTCACCCATAAGTGAGGACTGACTTCCTGCTTGGTCCTGGAGAATCATGAGTATATCCAGATTGTAGGAAGAGATTGAGTCGGCTATAACTGGCCATTTTTTACGGAGAGACCGTGCGTTTATGAGCGCACAATTTAGGTGCAGGGGTTGAGGGGGTTCCACTTGTTCATTCTTTTTGGAGTGTTGGAGGGCTATGTATGTGTATTAGGTGAGAGTGGCGCAAAGGGGCTTCAGCTCTTAGGTTAGGATAAGGAGCATCTGCCCATCTTTTTCCTTGGCTCCAGAGTATTGGAATTTGGTGGGCTGTATGATGTAGGGCCAGGGATTCGTTAATCCAGCCTAGGAGCAAGAGGATACAGATGGCTAGGGTGTTGTTTGATAGAGCCATTTGGAGGCTTCTGTGGAGTGGGTGGGGCGCTCTCTGTGAGGAATTGGAGATTCTGACTGTTTGCCTGCTCTAGTGCAATCAACCCTAATAGAGAATGCTCAGTGTGTAATGGATGCTTGTGAGCCACCAGGTTGGTGAAAAAGATCTATAGAAATTTGTGGCTTTACACTATGTGGTACAGGAGTTGACTGCTAACCTGTGGTTATGAGGCAGAGGAGAAAACAACAGGCAGATATATAAGATAGCATAGGCAATCATGTGTCAGACATACATGGAGGCTGAGTACTTCGAATTCAACACTCAGAAATTAAAAGAATGCAATAACATAAGACTTGTAAAATTGCAACACTCGGATGTCAAATAAATTAGATAGCATAGGACATGTAATTGCATATACAAGAATTTAAGTGGTATATGGTCTCGGCGTGCTATGTTGCAGTTCAGATAAGTGGTTAAGGGTGAGACGTAAGTTTCAGAAGTGGTGATGTCCCATGTATCACGCTATTAGCAATAAAGGAACGCCGGTACCCGATTGTTAGTACTTGCGTGTGGCTTCCTGAGTTGGATCGCAGATATCTGTAGACAGGATTTGTGAGTGCGTCTGTGGTTGAGAGGTGTCTTCCCTGGAGTTCCCACAGACAGGCGATAGTAATCCAAGGATTATGAGGTTGCTATTTGGGTATCCTTATTGTGCCCCGCCTAAGGGCCCTCTGGCGAGGCCCTCAGGCGCGGGTGCGCCCGACCGGCGTAGATTTTAAATGCGGCCTCGTGCCCCGATTGGGCAGCAGTGTGGAGGGAGGGAGGATCTTGCGGAGTTGCTCCGGCCCGCTCTATCCCCGATGAGCTCTGGAAGAGGGCCGGAGTTCTGCAGCACATAGTTGAAACTCTCTGGTTATGTAGATGGTGGGTGTTTTTGCTTGTGAAAATCTAAACTGGAAAGTAACTTGAAAATAGGTAGTGCTTGAGTTTTTTTTTTGAATTGGGTTAAGCTAGTTATAGCTCTAAGGTCTCGAGGGAGGGCGTTCCATGTTTTTGGGGCATACATGCTGAAGGCTCTTTTCGATGTTGCTTTTGTGCATCTCGCTATCTCTTTCGATGTTATTGATTTTTTTGTTATTATGTTAGTTGTATTGATTGATCTGTATTTTGTTTTTTCAATTTTTTTTTTTATTTATGCAGTTTCAACTGATTCAGCAAAAGTGAATGAAAAAGTAATATTAGAAATAATACAAAGGATATAAACAGCAATCAAAATATAGCCCACAAGTATATCACAAGTAGGCAAGAGGAGGAAATATTGAAAAAAGGTGATAACACCTAAAAAGAAATTAAACTACATCTAGCGGTGGCTTTCCAAAATGTAGCAACTCCAACTGGCCTTAACTAGTGATCTTAACTGAGGTAGTCACCTGAGCACTAGAATCCTCCCTGGACATTAGAAATTGAAGTAACTGATCAGGATCAAAGAAAACAAATTGTTTAGACTGCCAAAAATCAAACATTTACAAGGAAACTAATTTCATGGAAGCGCAGAGTTTTGAGGCCCTGGACCTCAGAGCCAGAAACTCACAGCGCTTCCTTTGTGTATACCTAGATGCATCAGGAAATACATAAATCTTGGATCCAAAGAATAATTCTGACATATTACAAAAAAATAGTTGTAAAACAGCATTTCTGTCTGATTCAAAAGCAAAGCATGCTATCAGGGTAGTCCTTTTCAGTGATGATTTCTAATGATTCTAGAAAGGCAGTCAAATTCCCAACATCAGGAGTCTGAATTGGCTCAGGACTACCATTACTTCCCCATACGGGGGCTAAGGGACAGGTACTGGGCCCAGACAATTGGTGGAACTGCTTCCCCAGGAATTTTCAGAACTTCTCCTAAATATTTTCTTAACATATCCACGGCTGGTATCATAGGACACTTCGGGACATTAAGAAATCTTAAACTGTTCTTACAAACATGATTTTCCAGAAACAGTTTCCTATTTAAGATTTCTTTTTCCTTAATCTGGGCATTACTCATGGACTGGATATTCTCCATTGCAGCTTCCACTTGCTCCAATGGAGTAGCATGTTGTGCCGGAGTCAGCTCATGGTCCGCTGTTTTAACTGAAACTTGATCCAGCTGGGATTTAATGTTTCCAGCATAAGAAGCCAAAGATGAGTCCACAGTCTTAATGGCATCCCATAAAACTTCAAGTGTTACCACAACTAGTGTCTCAACAACCGATGAATCAAGACCCAAACCGGTGAATCCACCGAGCCCTCAAGTGAGGACTCAAATGCTGAGGGAAGCTCCATCAAAGACATCTTCCGAGATTCCCCTTCAGATTCTCCTTGCTTCCCCACAGACACAGTAACCAGTCGCAGCGGTGGTGGGGCTGTTCTCTGTTCGGGACTCAAACGCCTCACTGAAGCTAGTGTCTGCCGCTAACGCAGCAGGCTGAACCGAAAGGGGATGCGACATCGGGACAGCCAAGGCAAATGGCAGGAGTGACTGTACAAAAGCCTTCGGTGTAAAGGCGGAAACAGGCACCAAGGCTTTCCCCTTCCTGTTGCGAGGCATCGGACCGGACAGAAGCTCCTGGCACAGTTCACTCAACCGTGTAGCCATTCACACCACCATCTTGCCCTGCCCTAAGAGATCTTTTGGTATGTTTTATATTGTAGAAACATAGAAACATAGAAATATGACAACAGAAAACGACCACATGGCCTATCTAGTCTGTCCTTCCATATCAACAACTACAACAGTCCCCTTTTTTCCTTCAGAGATCCTCTGTGTTTGTCCCATGCTTTTTTGAATTCAGTTACTGTCCTCATCTCTACCACCTCCACTGGGAGACTATTCCACGGATCCACCACTCTTTCCGTAAACTGATCTGGTGTTATTACCGAGAGCGGTATAGTACATTTTAAATAAACTATAAACTAAACTATAAGTCATTATATTTCCTCCAGTTACAAGGGCATATTATATCCCTGAAAGGAAAGAAATACCTAGGCAAAAGAATAGATTAGATAGTGTTAAATTTATGGGAAAGGTCAGCAAAAAGTTAAATTTCTTCTCTTTTGGGTACCCTCAGCTACCTGCAAATATTCATAATCCCCCCTGTTAAAGTCGCTTTCTGTTTCCCTTCCAAGACTCTTTCCCTTCTTGCACTCTCACTCCCTGCCCTCTTTTAACCCCCTCCTTTCTCCCATTCACAAGCCCACTGCCCCTTTAAATTTCTCTTGCCCTTCTTTACATCTCACTCCCCCCTGCATCTAACTTTTTTCCTGGCCTGCAGGTAGGCCCAGCACTGTTCTGCATTTCTCTGACAGTAGGCACTATCGTTTATGCAAAACGTGCCTAAAGGTGCATAACTGGACATCATCCTTTTAAATATTAAACTCTGTTTTGTATGTATGTATGTTTGTACAGACTCTCCTTGCAGGTAAAGTATGTGCTGATGACCGAGTTAGTGGGGCGGCCTGAACTATTATTATGCTTTGACTGCTGCTGCTGTTTGCTGTCCCTCAGAAGTTGATGCCCCAGGTGACCAACTAGCCTTGCCTAATGGTTGAGCAGGTCCTGTTAGCACTAGGAATGCTTCCTGATGTAGCTTGCCCTACAAAAATACTGAGAAGGTCTATCTGAGGGAGAATATATCAAAGATGGCAGCTGTTTTCTTTCTCTGAGTAGTCCATAAAGGGGACGAAAAGATATATATTTCAATCAAGAGAAGCTTAAATCTTTTCTGATATCTAATAACTCTGAAGGAATTGATTTTGATGATGAACTCGCTTCTGTTTCTTTGGTCTCTTGGTACAGACATTTTTGGTACTTCATCTCTCAATCTGCTCCCATCAGTGTGGGTGAAAATCTTTGCCGTGTGCCTACTCCCCCATCTCTGCAATTTGATTAAGTCTAACCTGACTCAAGACCTTGTTCCCATGCCATAGAAAGAGGTGAGGGTTAAACCTCTCTCCTAAAGAAAGCTAACTTTGATCAAAATTATCACCTCACTATAAACCTGTGTTTAATTTACCACTCATGCCCAAAGTGCTTCAAAAAGTAATTCTTCCTTAACTTCTAGATTTCCTAGATAAGACATACACCCTTCATGGCAGACAGTCTGGGTTCTGACATTCATGTAACAAAGAAACAAACAACCTTGATTGCTCTGATCAATGAGATTGCCATCAACCTTGACAGAGGTAAGGTCTCCTACCTTGATGCTCTGGTTATGAGTTCTGCATTTGAGTTGATCAATCACCATCTTTTGTTTTTGGGACATAGGCTTGGAAGGACTTGCTCTAAGCTGGTTCAGTTCCTTACTATTCCACAGATTCTGTACAGTAAAATGGAAATAAACCATCCCAGACCTCTCTCTTTTTATGCAGTGTCCATAATGGTCAATTTTAACCTAAATATTTCTCTCTCTCCGTTAGTAATACTGATCTAAAGTCATGGGATCAGAGGAAATTTTTATGCGGATATTCAGCTTATGGCATATTTATGGACCCTTTCTCCCCCATCCTCTGTAATCTTTTCTTGATTCCGTTGACAACTGGCTCTTTTCTCACAAACTGAAGTTGAATCCACTCATAAGAACATAACAATCCACTCATAAGAAAATAACAGGTTGAAATAGCTGTTGGCCCACTTGATCTTTATGGTATGACGACTCTGTATATTCTTTTCACCTTTTCTTGATCTCAGCATCATTCAACATGGATCCTTGAGCTTCTTGTAGCACAGCAATTCGAGGCTGGAATTGTTTCTTTAACTCTCATAGCTTTAGAAAAGTCGATCTTGTTCATCCTCTAATAGCTTCTGATTCTATTTCTTTGCATGTGTTATTGTAGCATTTCTTCTTGTCTTGTCTTGCTGCATGTTGGAAATCTCTGTTGAGTTCTGCGACTGCCTCTTTCTCCTCTGGCTTTAGCTTCTCTGTGTTTATGGACAATTTTCAGAGTTCCTTCAGTCATCCATTTTGGCCATTTTTGCTTTTTCACCTTATGTAGAGAGTTCTTGCTTTCTTCCAACACAACCTTCTTTATGTCATCCCATAACTCTTCTGGAACTTTGTCATTTGTATCTAAAAAAGCAAATCGATTTTTCAGGCAATCTTTAAATTCCAGTGGTATATTTTCAAGGTCATATTTTACTACATTTATGAGTGGCTTGCTCTTTTTCAACTTTACCTTGAGTTTGCATACTAGTAGTTGGTGATCTGTACCACAGTCAGCTCCAGGTTTTGTCTTTGTTGATGTTATCAAGCTTTTCCTTCTTTGTCTTCCAAAGATGTAGTCAATTTGATTTCTGTACAGTCCATTGGGTGAAGTCCACATGTACAGTCAGAGCTTGTGTTGCTGGAAGAAGGTGTTTGAGATGAATAGATCATTGGTCTTGCAGAATTCTATCACTCTTTCTCCAGCTTCGTTTCTGTTGCCAAATCCATATTTTCCAACCACTTTGCCTTTTTCTTTGTTGCCAACCTTTGCGCTCCAGTCACCCATAACTATCAGGATATCTTGTTTGCATGTTCTGTCAGTTTCAGCTTGTACTTGTTCATAGAGTTCTTCAACGTCTTCCTATTCTGCAGCTGTTGTTGGGCCATATATCTCAATTATAGTTGTGTTGAATGGCTTTCAACGAATAGAAATTAAGCGTTCACTGACTGCACTGTATTTCATTACAGTTCTTGCAAGTTTCTTCCTAATTATAAATGCAACACCGTTTCTTCTTTGTCTTTCATTTTCAGCATAATAGACTATGTGATCATCAGATGCAAAGTGTCCAAAGCCAGTCCATTTCAGTTCTCTGACACCCAACAGATCAAGTTATATGCGTTCCATTTCATTCTTGACCACCTCCAACTTCCCTTGGTTTATACTTCGTACATTCCTTGTCCCAATATGTAAGACATCTTTACAACTTCTCTCTTTTCATGCACAGCTACATCAGCAGATCCAACCACATCATAGATGCTGGCTTTATTCTGAGAAGCCTTGAGCTCATCCCCAGTAGCCATTTGAGTGCCTTCCAACCTGGTGGTCTCATCTTCCAGCACTATAGTGCAATTTGTTTTGTGACTGAGGCAAGATACAGAAGTAGATTTGCCAAGCCTTTCTTCCAAGCAGTTAATTCCAGTGTTGTTGCATTTGTCACAGAAATATGATCCTCCACTTACACCACCATCCCATTCTACTGCTGCCCAGATGGGTGGTTTGTCTTAGTCTGGCACCTCAGTTGAGACCTGTCTGTCTTGGGAGACCCTGCCAGTAGCTAAGCTAGTGATAGCTTAGCTCTCAGCATCACTGATGCACACAAGCCCTCACAGCCCGACAAGTGCAAACCAAGTGAAGGGGCCGCAATATAGACTATCTTTAAATCAACCTGCTCAGGGCAAGCTTTGACTGGAGTAGTCATCTAATCCCACTGCTGCTCTTTGTGATCTTGGGAAAGTCACTTAATCCTCCATTGCTTCAAGTACAATTGTAAGCCCTCCAAGGGATATGAAAATGCCTACTCCTGAAAAAAATATGAACTAAATCCATTCCCTTCTCCTTCTAATCATTATATAGAGTGGCAGGAACTCAACTGGCATCATTTAGTCCTCTGTCTCCTGACTCTAGGTGGCACCTTGAAATGAGCAGAAGAGGAAGGAACTACAGTGACCATGCCACAGCACACTTTTCTAAATGGAAAGTTCTTTGATAACTGCCGACACTGTTTTTCCAGCGTGTATTTAGTAAACTCTCTTTTATGTAGTATCCAATGTAGAAAACAAAGAAATATGCTACGCTGACATAACAGGTCTGAAATTAAAGCAAGAATACATTTACAAAGTACCTACCTGATAGTAACATCTCAGAGAAGAATAAAGTGGCCCCTCCTGTGCGAAAATATTTGTCCAGGTTGCACTACTGCATCCATGACCCTATCATCAGAATACTAAAAGGAACTACTGGAAATGTAAAATATTTTAAATTAACATAAGAAAATGCTCTGAGAAAAACACAAGGGAATTTAATATAGACACTGATTTCCTCACCGATCAGACAGTCTTCTTTTATGTTCTTAAGACAAGGCTTTAAAAAAAAAAACCTACATCAAGCAATTTGCCCTTAAGTAAGCATAATGAATTTAAGGAAAATAATAATCAAAAGAAATCAACAAACAAAATAGAAAAAAAAGCATAATTGAAAAAGTGCAGTCCACAATTAGAGAATCCATTCAAGAAGCGGTGTCAATTCTGAATTAAACAGATCAGGAAAGGAGATAGCTAGAGGCAACCATGTCCTATTTATAAGGCAGTTCAGCACTGACAGATTAAATACATCTAGGATTCAGGAAGTATAATAGGGTTTTTCACTTAAGAATATTGATTGAAGAAGCTGGTGTTCTCTTAGCGAGATTTGCTCTCCACAGTTTTCTAATGATCCCTCCAAGTCATAGTTGTGACCGGCTTATAGGCAACATCAATCAGTAAGCACATCCCAAAGCAGTCCTTCCCAAATATTTTATTTATTTATGTTCATTTAATATATCGCCCTTAGAGCAAAAAGCATAACAGGACAGTTTACAAACTAAAAAAATTAAGAATGACAAAAACAGATTTATAAAAAAGAAGCAAATTTAAATCAAGTGGTGTAAAATAAGAGCACAACAAACTCAGCTACAAGGTACAGCAATGAATAACATGATTAAAATACATCAGAGTGAGAAAAAGAGAAGAAAACAGACAGGCTGCTCCCGGGCCCACGGCACCAGAGTTCTTGCCAAAGCAGAGAAGGAAGAGCCAGGAGTCGACAGCTTTTTTCTAAACTTGATAAATGAGGGCTCTTGATGGATTTAAAGGGGGAGGGAGTTAAAGAAAGGCTGCAGCAGAGGAAATAATCTAGGCAAAGATGGGAAGGAAGTAGTAATGAAAGCAAGAAGCCTGTGAGGGTGAAGGGAAATAAGCTAGTAGACCAGAAAGGTAGAGGGGAATGTTGAACTGCAAGGTATGGTGGACTAACATTAAAATCTTAAATGTAAGTCAAGAGGGGAGAGGAAGCCAATGCTGGGATTTAAGCAGGGGTATACATGATCAAACCGGCAGGCTCTCAGGAAAAGTTTTATTGCAGTTGATTGAATCAGCTGGAATCATTTGAATGAGGCTAGAGGAAGATCATTACAATAGTCAATGCAAGAAATAAGAGCTAAGGTCAGGGTTTTAATTTGCTCAAAAAGAACAACTGATTTAATTGCTCTGATACGATGTAGAGGAAAGGAGGAGCAACACAGGATCAATCTGTTGTTTTGAAAGCGAGGGAAGTATCAAAGGTTAAACCAAGAATCAGAACAGAATCCTGGAGGGGACAGTACAGGCTCATCTATTTTTGGGAGGGAAGGAGTCAAAGTGCAAGGGAAGGGGAAATGAACAGCCTTACACTTAGAGGTGTTAAGAAAAAGGCAGCTATCTTTTAGCCTGGTGGTTCTCAACTCAGTCCTCTGGAACCCCCAGGCCAGTCACGTTTTCATGATATCCACAATAAATATGCATGAGATCTACATACAATGGATGCAGTGCAGGCAGATCTATCTCATGCATAGTCATTGTGGATATCCTGAAAACTTGACTGGCCTGGGGGTCCCAGAGGAATAAGTTGAGAACCACTGCTTTCAGCCACTGACATGGCTTGGAGGCATGATTGGAGTGGGGAGATAACTGCAGGAGAGAAGGGAAGAGTGAATAGAATCTGTATGTTATCCAGATACAGGTAGGGACTGAATTAGGAGAAGAGGAGGTGCCAGAAAGATGGTGAAAAGGTGCAGTGAGCCTTGTGGAACCCCACAGGAAATAGAATGGGGCCCGGAACACAAATTTTTGGAAGTCGCCTGAAAGTATGATCAGCTAAATAAAAAGCAAATCATTACCATAGTTCGGAATGAAGTTCAAGTTCTTGAAGACAGTAGGGAAGCAAAGTGTGGTTGACCAAATTGAAGGCCAACAAGAGATGTAAGGACATAAGAACAGAATTGCCCTGATCAATGGCTGATCTAATTTCATTAAGCACATTATTCCTTATCATCCTACTAGATGAGCCAAGACGAGTGGCTATGCTCCCTTGCCAGCAGATAGAAGCAGACTTGACCATCTTTCAATGATGTCAACAGAAGGTATAACCACTGGTACAACACTGAGAGAAGCCAATAACTGCCTGCAATAGATGGCAAGGTATGTGGACTGGTGGAACAGTGCAGATAGGCGTGACTCTCCTAGCCCACACTATAGTGCAGTGATCACTGAGTTTAAGTCTTGAAGGGCCAATGGTGCCTGGATCCAGCATGGTTTCCCACAGGTTACTAATGCTTGGAGGGCTGAAGAAGATAAGGAGGACCCCACGGGATGCCTGAGAGGAGCCATAAAGTTGGGCCCAGGCCCCCCCTTCCCTCTTGCTGTCTCATTGGCATGCAAGAATTTATTTATATCTCTTCCTTCTACTTTTCGTTTTTTCCCCTTTGTCTTTCATTGGGCTTCATTTGGCTCTTTTGTCTGCTTAATAAAGCAGATTTAAAATTAAAAAAAAAGAAAAGAATCAGGCCTTCTCTGGTAATGGGGCCTCCCAAGGTCTCTCTAGGCTTTGAGGAAGCATAGATCGGGTTTCCCTAACTGGCCTTCCAGACACTGGGACTCTCAAATGGGCTTCCCGTTTTGCTGCAGTGTGCCTTGTTTTTTTTGATGGACTTTCTTGGCCAGTGTTTTTTTTTTCCCAGCAGACATTTTTCACAGTTCTTTGCATTTTTTTTCTTAAGAACTGCAATGAGCAGAACAAACATGCCACATGCCCGCTGCTGTGCCTCATGTGGCACGCACAGGATAAGCTATGTAAGGGTCCTTTTACTCCCATTGTGATGGGGATATAAGGGACCTGGTATTTTCAGTATTGAGACTCCCCATGGAGAGGCCCAAAGCCCAGTGCTGATTATAGGGCCTCCTTTCTCCACATCTGCCTCGTGCATGGGGCAGGTGACCCTCACAAAGGAGTCCAGAGGTGTCTCTCAAAGAGACTAGAGGGTCTCAGGCTCAGCCCAGCAGGTTTCTGTGGGGCCCTTGGGACCACAGAGGACCCTATCAGCTGGTTTTGAGCAGCAACTACTGAAACAGCTTTCGGCCTTCTTTCAGTCCCTTTTAGCTGCTTGGCAATCCCCATTCGTAAGGGTCCAGGGCCCTGAACTCCCCTACAGGGGAATCTGGGCACTGAGGTGGCTTGCCACAGCTGCACAAGCTAAATGCCCCCATTTCACCTGGCCCTCCTCTTGGAGTCCTGACTTATCTCTATGGGAGTTGGATGGAACACTAATAAAGATTCTGCTCCATTGGAAGATGAGTCTGAGGAAGAAGGGGTAATTCCCCTTATGGAGGGCGATGATCACTCTATGATCTGTCTTTTCCACCAGGAGGATGGCCCAATGCTGATTTCAGACTGCTATGGTGGCCTTCAGAATCAAGCAGCCTATAGCTACTCCACTGTCTCTGGTGGACCCCATCCTGGAATGTATCAAACATTCATTTGGGTTTTTCCTCTTACCAGAGCCATGGAGCAACTCTTGGTATGTCAGTGGGAGAATCCAGAAATGGGCCTCAAGGGTCCAAAGGCTCTATCTAACCAAGCTATATCGTTTGCCTCAAAAGGAAAGCTGGCCCAGCTCTTCTGGCTCCCTCAAAAGGATTGTCCTTGTCACGGTGGTCACTAGATGCACAACTATCCTTGCGGAAGGACGTGTTGCACTTAAGGAGTTCACAATAGGAGAGTAGATACTCTCCTAAAGAATGCTTACACAGAATCAACGTTGGGCTCCCAAGTGGCCCTTTGTGCAAGTTTAGTAGTCAGAGCACTTTTGCACTGAGTTCAACAACTGCGAGACAGCACTGAGGCTACCGGATTGGTGTTAGGAGCCGCGTTTGTTGCTAATACTTTTTATGACCTAATTAGGGTTTCCAGTAGTCCCCAACAAAGTACCCACACATGTCCAACAGGAAAGGTGTAAGGAGCGAGGTGACAAAACCACACCATGGAAGTGAAAATAAAAGCTTTATTGGAGTGTTAACAGGTCCCACTCTACATGTCTGTTTCAGCAAAAAACCTTCGGCAGGACCTCAATTAAAAACATAAATAAAGCTTTTATTTTCACTTCCAAGGAGTGGTTGTGTCACCTCGCTCCTTGCACTTTTCCTAATTAAGGTTTCCTCCAAGTCCATGGTGGCAGTGGTCGTGGCCAGACAGTGGCTCTGGCTTCGCATTTGAGCAGCCGATGCTGCTTCCAAGTTGCATCTCAGCAAGCTCCACTAAAGGGGTAAGATGCTTTTTGGGGAGGAGCTCAAAGTTGGTGAAAGACTTGGATGAGTCCTAGCCTCAAATACTGCCAGAAGACAGTCCTAGAGGTGCGCACTTGGCCTCTTGGAGAACGTCTCAAGGAGTTTGGAGCTGCCAAGGGCATCCAAAAGCTCAATTTCAGCCTATACCACTGATTACTCCAGGCCCAGCGATCTCTCAAGACTCCTCTGTGGCTGCTTCTGGAGCCTGAAAGCCCTCACAATGAGATCCAGCAGGTCCCTTCCGAAGTACATTTGGTAGGAGGATAGTACATAAGACCAATGGGTTTTGGAGGTCCTAGGTCATGAGTACGCACTGGAATTTTCAGAGCTTCTAAGACGCCTTTATAGAGTCTTCCTGAGGCTCCCTACTAAAGTGGACAGTGGTCACGGAAATTTTACAGTACACACTACAGTTGCAGGTTATTTTACGCATGCCTTCCCAGAACAAGGGTAGCACCGATATTTAATCTTCTTTATGGTGCTCAAAAAGGGCAGTTCTATTCAGCCTATTCTGGACCTAAAAAGTAGTCAATGTCAAGCTCATGGTTCCCCATTTTCATATGGAGATCATCCAGTCGGTCATTGCATCTGTTCAACCAGGGGCGTTCCTGGTCTCCCTAGATCTAGCCAAGGCCTATTTTCATATTCCCATTAGGGAACAACATCAGTGGTTTCTCTGCTTCTACATCCTGGGCCATCATTTCAAACTCCAGGCTCTGCCCATTGGCTTAGCCATTGCTTCTTGCACTCTTTCAAAAGTGATAGTGGAAGTGGCAATGTTCCTGCAAAAGCAGGCTGATCCAATCAGACTCATTGCAGAAATCAAGAAAGGACATAGCTCTCATGATTCAATGGCTGTAACAACTGGGGCTAGTGATCAATTATCCCAAGAGCAATCTCAATTCCTCTCAGGAGTTGGAATATTGGGGGCATGATTCAATACTCTTCAGGGTTGAGTTTTCCTCATGATGGGGAGGATCCTCAAGTTGCAAAAGAAACTCAGAGTTTATTATTTATTTATTTATTTACATTCTCTTATTTACCGCGCTATTCTGCATCAGTGCGGTTTACATTGAACAAACTGAAATTACATTGAACAGGGCATTATAGCTTGGAGATAACTATTTACAGGGAACATGCATGGGCTATGGAGGGTTAAGTGGCTTGCCCAAGAACACAAGGAGCACCAGTGGGACTAGAAACCCCAGTCCTTCCGGCCCAAGGTTGCTGTCCTCTAGTGGGATTTGAACCCCTGACCTTCTGGCCTGAAGTACCTCGCCCCAACCACTAGGCCATTCCTCCACTCCAGTTGTGCCTGCAACCTGCCCTCCTGGTCCTGGTATGGTCTGCAGCTACTGACATCCATGGCATCAACTCTAGAATTGGTCCCATGGGCCAGGATACATATGTGCCCACATCAGACACACCTGTTGTCAAGGCATTGTGTGTATGAAGACCAGAGGGACCAGACCCCTCCCTTCCTTGGGATCTCAAGGAACAGTATACATGGTGGCCTCAATCCAGCCATTTGATAAGTGTACTGCTAGAAGTCCCGGATTGGGGCTTGGACTCTGGTTCCTTCAGGATATCTTTTGGCCAATTAGCTGGAGGCCAGAAAGTTCAGACTGGCAATAGAGGTTTCAAACCTTACTAGCTGGAAGAGCATTCTGTGTGTTCTCAGATAATGTCATGGTGGTGGCATACATCAAATGAGGAGGGACTCAAAGCACCGGAGTGGCACTCAAGGTAGCTGCACTATGTTGCTGAATAGAGGAGCACCTGGTGGCTCTATCAGCAGCCAGCATAGTGGGTGTCATCAATGTTTAGGCTGATTTCCTGAGTCAAAATACTGTAGATCTTGTGGAATGGGAACAGAGTTCCCATGCATTCAGCCTCCTAGTGTGAAGTTGGAGTTTCCTGGTGTTTGATCTGATTGCTACACAGGACAATGCTAAGCTGAGCAACTTCTTCAGTAACAGAAAGGACCCACAAGCAGCAGGCTTGGATGCCCTGCTGCAGACGTAGCCCCCAGAAGGGGATTCTCTGTTTTCCCTCCGTTGCCTCTGGTAAGTCGCCTTTTATGCAGGATTCGATCTCACCAAGGTTTTGTGATCCTGGTAGCACCAGACTGGCTGCACTGACCCAGATATGTGAATCTAATGAGTATATTAGCAGGTCTCCACTCCATCTCCTGCAGCAGAAGAGCCTTATGTATCAAGGATCTCCAAGAATGGAGGACCTCGTTCCCTTCTCATTTGCAGCCTAGTTCTTGAGAGGTGTAAGCTCTCCAAGAGTGGTTACCCAGGAGCAGTAGCAAGTACACTGCTTAGAGGCCTCAACCTCCATAGCCTATGTGACAGTTTGGAGAAGTTTTGAAAGATGGTGTCCTTCTTAGGCTCAGTTGGCTGGAAAAGCAGATATAGGTGCCAAGTTGTCATGTTGTCCTCCTTGCAGGCAAGGTTGGACCAGGGGTTAGCCCTGAATTCCCTTAAGGTTCAGGTAGCAATCTTGGAATGCTACCAGGGTCATATTCAATGGGTGTCCTTTGCGGCATATCCTTCATGCGGGTTAAGCAGATTTGCTTTCCCGTGTGTCTGTTAGTACCCCAGTGCAGCCTCTCATCAGCATTGAAGCCACTGAAAGGGCCCCCTTTCCAAACCATCTAGGCCTCCCACGGGGATCTGACTCTTAAAGCTGTGTTTTTGATGGCTATAGCCTCCATCAAGCAGTCTCGGAGCTGCAGGCCTTGTCTAGTCACAAACTCTTTTGGGTCATCTTGACTGCTTTGGTCAACTTGCGACCAGTGTCATTTTTCCTGCCAGTGATCTCCTCCTTTCACCTCAACCAGGCTGTCATTCTACCCTCTTTTTAGGGGGAGTGCCTTCAGTTAGATCCCTCTCCGTATCTGCTTGACATGGGGAAGGTATTGCTGTGATACCCAGAAGAGTTCAACTCCTTTCGTCGGTTGGACTATATTTGTTCTCTTCAGTGGTCGAGGCCTCAATTTCCCACTGGATTAAAGAGGCCATTGGTTCAGTATACCTTTTGAATGGAAAGCAGGTAACGGAAGGAATCTAGACTCATAGGCTTCCTCCTAGGCTGTCTGCCTTGGTGTCTCTGGAAGATATCTGTAAAACAGTTATCTAGTCCTCCGAGTACCTTTGTGAAGCATTATAGGTTGCATGTAGGAGCAAAGGCTCATGGCACTCTTGGCAAGACTGTGCTGGCCAGAGCACTGTCTTCCTCCCACCGTGTGTCATGAGTGCTTGGGTACATCCCACTCATCTGGACTGGTCTAGCAGGATAAGAAAGGAGAAATATACATCATACCTGATCATCTCCTTTCCTTTAATCCTGCTAGACCAGTCCTGGAAGACATCCTACCAGCTGGGAAGCTCTGTGGTCTTTACATTGCATAGTTATTGCAGCGCTTGATGAAGATTCAGTTTTGGTAATAAGAGCCAAATAATTGTTCCAGTAGTTTGTTCTGATGGTTCAGTTTTATTTTTGTTAATATTTGCTGGAGTTTTCTCTCTGTTTTTCAGTCTTGATTACTGCTTGAAAAGCATCATAGCGGCTTTTCTCAGTGCTGCACCAGTGGTTATACCGATATTACTGAAAGATGCTAAAGTCTGCCTCCACCTGCTGGCAAGGTAGTATAATCCACTCATCTGGATTGGTCCAGCAGGATTGAAGGAAAGGCAATTATCAGGTACGATTAAAATTTTTCCTTCAACCCTACCTTTCCTCCAATGTCTCTTCCCCAGGCTAATATGCAGTACTGGCTGATGACACTACTGTAGTCACTGTCTCCTGTTAAAGCCACACAGATCGGGTTATAATGTCCTATCATCCGTCACAGGCTAATGCCACCACTCTCCAGGATTTATTTGGAAGTATTTTAGAGTGCGGGGGGAGGGTGGTTTGCAGCCATGGTCATAACCTAAATAAGGATTTTCAGACTCCATTTAGGGTCACAACCCACAGTTTTGGAAATACTGCTCTATAGCAACACTTCAGTACTGGAATAGGAACTGCTCTTTCTATACTGGCAGTCTCGTGCATATACCTGGGCTAAATGGCTCAAAGGATACTGTTAGGAGGACACTTTTTAGTGTAAAACATTGTAAGAGTATCCACTGTATTTGTACATGAAACAAATACAATGTTTCTTCATGAAGAATGTGATGTGTGCAGCAGATGAGCACCAGACAGGAAGAGGCAGAACTATTTTGGATATTCTCTGAATATACATGCTTTGTGGTATTTTGTACTTGATATGGAATGTGCAAGTATGTATGTCAAAGTGACTTAAAACCTTTATGGTGAGCTTTTCAAAAAAGCTGTCTTCTGAAGTGCACCATATAAGTGTCTTTATGTTCAATCTCTTTCTTTTGAGGGCAGCAATAGTTGACAGTGTCTCATTTATTTTATCGGTATAAATTGTTTTGTCACGCCTTAGGTGACTTTTCTTATTTATAAAGAGGGGTGGTAATACTACTAATAATAATGGTAACAAAACCAGTTTTTTTTTTATTTAGCTCATGCTAAACAGCGGGTATCTTCCTGTTCCTTGAGGGGCTCACAATATATATTTGTTCCCGAGACAATGGAGAATGAAGACATCTGTGACGGAGTGTATATAGTTTATCCAAGATATCTTATGTACACTTAGAGCCTGATTCAGCAAGGAGGACGGCACCAAAGTGAACCTGATTCTGCAACCACGAGAGCTAGACGTTCCCGTAGCTGCAGAATCAGGTACTTGATGGCCCGGCCGTGCCCCAATTCTGCGGTGCGAGACATCCACCCGGTACCCTATGCGCTCCTGCTGGTGTGGCAGTGTCGTGGCATCCCATCACCATGGAACCAGGATGCCCATCAGGAGAGCCAAATGCCCGCTGCAGTGCTAAACATAGTTTCTCCGCCGCCCACCCTCGGCAGGGACAGCCAGGGCCGGGACCAGGCGGTGGGAACTCATCAAGTGCTTGTTTTAATTAACTTGCTTGATTTTATCTATTGTAAACCGCTCAGACGCCTATGGTATTGAGCGGTATAACAAGTTTAAATAAACATAAACATAAACATAAACATCTGCTATGAGGCGATGTAGTGGAGGGTTGTGTGATCCGTTCACTGCTGCACCCCAGGCTTATACCACCTTCGAAGTGGTATAAACCCCACGTTTAGACTGCAGTCAGTGGATGTACAGGGCCGTAACCTGAATCCCCTGTACATCCAGGTGTTATGGCATGCCCCCGTTCCACCCGCGTTCAGTATTCCCCGCACAGCAGTGTCTCTGTGCATGCGGGAAGCACCTGAGGCAGTATACGGTCCCGGTGAATAGCGGGTCTGGACGTCCAACCCTGCTGTTTGCATCTCTGCATCGGGGCCTTAAGGGATTATTTACTAATCGTGAGAGCTAACCATCAGGGTCAGGCTCAAATACAAAAAGTACAACTAAATGAAAAAAAGCAGTTAAGACCAGGCTATCAAATGAAGGTTGAGAGACTTCCACCTGGGACCGTTCTGACCACTTCCTCTTGGCCACTGGAAGATCACACATCCTATAAATGGTATAACGTCTGCAAACATTTTAAGAACTCAAACAAGTATTTTTTAATCATATCTAATGGACTTCATTCTTGAAACGTTTACAAAACAGATCGCAGCATCTTACAGCATTTTTCAATATCTTTGCAAGAAACAGATTACTCTAACTGGGGTGCATTTGTGTTGACTCTGTGTGTATCTGTGGCTGAGAGAGGATAGGGAGTCACTGCTTTGAAACTGTCCCTCCCCTCTTCTAACAGCTATGTCTCAGTGTATCTGTGTTTCTAAACTTCAAACACTGGAAATCCCTCTCCCACAGACATGCACTGGACTATTTTTTAGGGACTTTATTTTTTCTCTGGAACCCTCAGAACAATCTGGTCCATTTTCAAACAAAATGTGTCTGTACCCGTTTTTCCTCCATGCCAAATTTGGTCTCATTTCATTAAATTTTCAGAGAGCTGCTTTGCACCCTGCCAGATTCTAACTCCTTTTTATATTTTTCTGTCATGAAAATTATATTTACTATTCAATTTTACTGTAAACCACTTTGCTATAACAAGGAAAATTGGTACATCAAAATTTTCAATAAACTAGACATTTTTGCTCTCCTGTGCATAATTTCTTTTCATGTTCCACTGAGTCGGAGAGAACAGAAAGGTGCCTATACTAACTACTATCAAGTATAAGCAAAAAATAGCACTGGTTCTGCTTATGTTTAAGTGCAAAGTACTAAAAATCAGCACTAGGCACCTAAATTACTGCCCCAGTCTAATCCTTCCCTTAAGACCACCTACTTTTGGAGCAATTAAATTGAGCTGTCCAGTGAAATTTTTCCCCCATGGGATCTAGCTGCATAAGTACAGAATTAGGCAGCTAGATACCACAAAAAATTGACTCATTACTGTATCGGAGTTTATGTCCCATACTTACCATATAGTCTTTATGACCTTTCTATAGGTTTTGCAAAAATGCCACAACTCGACAAGCCATTGGTTATCCCACCAGAACTGCCAGAATTGTTGAAACAATACACCCAAGCTGCAATTAGGACCCGGCCTCCTGACCTGATCCAGTGGTCCGCAACGTAAGTTCAACTTTTCCATCATTTCCACATCTTGCATGTGTGCCATTGTCTACAATCATCTCAGAGTCCACAGCAGCAGCTTTAAACTATGAGAATCAAGCTAGAAATGTAACAGTGATCTGAGGAAGAGTTTGGTGCTCTGAACTGCAGTAAATCAGAAAGGCAAGGATTAACACGCTGAACCCTGTAACCTACTACAGATCAACATGAAGGGTTAGGTCTTTAACTGCAACTTGCAGTCATATGCAGGGATTCCAGTCAGCTTTCATATGAAAGAATTTTAAATCCCCCAAAAAAATCCCAGATGGTGAAAGCATCTGATTTTTAGAACTGATTTTTTTTTGCCAACTTTAGGGTTTTGCTGTTATTTTGACTTCTAAAAACATAAGCATACAACCAAATTTGGACAAAAAGCTGAATCAGTGATCACCTACAAATCCCCAATTTCTAGCTGGATGGGATTCCCCTAACCCACGAAGCCCAATTTTGTTTAGGTCATGAAGGTTGGAAAAGAAATGTCCAAGTAAGGATGTTCACAATTTTCAGCATATTTTATAAAAGGTTCACTGAACACAGAGCTTTTTATTAAAAAAAATAGATAAGGCTGCAGAATACATTTTCTATTTGGTAGCCATTTTACATGAAAAGAATGACATCACTCATGGCTTTCTACGTGTAAGTGCTGGCGCTTATAAACATAGTGGCAAATTTTGAAGCTTACACATATAAGTAGTTGCACTTAAATGTGTTAAGTACAGGATTCTGCAAAACTGCACCTTCAATGAAAGCCAATTAAAGAGGCAAAATACAAAATGCAATTTTTTTCCAGTTTGAGGTAATTTTGAACACTAGGGAGGTGAGCACAATTCCCTCTTCGACCACTTGTCCAAACAAGCAGTTAGCTAACCATTATGAGGCTATTTTTATAAGAACATAAGATATGCCATACTGGGTCAGACCAAGGTCCATCAAGCCCAGTATTCTGTTTCCAACAGTGGCCAATCTAGGTCATACGTACCTAGCAGTTTCCCCAAGGGACACAGGTTCCACAATACTTGTATTGGTTCAAGCATTGATATCCTGGGTCCCTTCTTAATGGTTTATGGACCTTTCCTCCAGGAACTTGTCCAAACCTTTTTTAAACCCAGCTACACTAATAGCCTTTACTACATCCTCCGGTAACAAATTCCAGAGTTTGATTACACGTTGAGTGAAAAAATATTTTCTTTTATTAGTCTTAAATAGTTTACCCTGTAGCTTCATTGCATGTCCCCTAGTCTTTCTATAGTCTGATAAGGTAAACAATCGATCTACGTTTACCCGTTCCACTCCGTTCATTAATTTATAGACCTCTATCATATCTCCCCTCAGCCGTCTCTTTTCCAGGTTAAAGAGCCCCAACCTTTTTAGCCTTTCTTCATAGGAGTAGCCTTCCATCCCCTTTACCATTTTGGTGGCTCTTCTCTGAACCTTTTCTAAAATCGCTATATCCTTTTTAAGATACGGCGACCAGAATTGCACACAATATTCAAGGTGCGGTCTCACCATGGAACGATATAGAGGCATTATAATATCTTTTGTTTTATTTTCCATTCCTTTCCTTATCATACCTAGCATTCTATTTGCTCTCTTGGCCGCCGCTGCACACTGGGCCGAGGGTTTTAACATGGTATCCACAATGACGCCTAAATCTTTTTCCTGGGTGGTGGTTCCTAATGTGGAACCTTGCATCGTGTAACCATAGTTTGGGTTGTTCTTCCCTAGGTGCATAACCTTGCACTTCTCCACATTAAATTTCATCTGCCATTTTGATGCCCAGTCTTCCAATTTATCAAGATCCTCTTGCAATTTTCCACAATCCTCCTGGGTTTTAACAACTTTAAATAGTTTTGTGTCATCTGCAAATTTGATAACCTCACTCGTTATTCCACTTTCCAGGTCATTTATGAATATGTCAAAAAGCAGCGGACCCAGCACAGATCCCTGGGGTACACCACTATTCACCTTTCTCCATTGGGAAAATTGGCCATTTAACCCTACCCTCTGCTTTCTATCTTTTAACCAGTTCCTGATCCACAATAGTACACTGCCTCCTATCCCATGACTCTTTAGTTTTGCCAAAAGTCTCTCATGAGGGACCTTGTCAAAGGCTTTCTGAAAGTCCAGATACACAATATCAACCGACTCACCTTTGTCCACCTGTTTATTCACTCCTTCAAAAAAACATAACAGATTAGTAAGACAAGATCTTCCTTGTCTAAAGCCATGTTGGCTGTCTCCCATTAGGTCGTGACTATCTACATGCTGAGTAATTTTATTCTTTATGATGGTTTCTACCATTTTTCCCGGTACTGATGTCAGGCTCACCGGTCTGTAGTTTTCCGGATCACCCCTCGAACCCTTTTTAAAAATTGGTGTTACATTGGCGATCCTCCAATCCTCAGGTATTAGAGATGATTTTAATGATAGTTCACAGATTACTGATAGCAGGTCTGCAATCTCAAATTTCAGTTCTTTCAACACCCTTGGATGTATACCATCCGGCCCAGGTGATTTGCTACTCTTCAGTTTATCTAATAGTTGTAAGACATCTTCCCGATGTATCGATATTTCCTTCAATTCTTCCACACCTTTAAATACCACTTCAGTCATGGGTAACATCCCTACATCTTCCTCAGTAAAGACCGAAGCAAAGAATTCATTCAGTCTCTCCGCTATCGCCTTGTCGCCTCTTAGTGCTCCTTTAACCCCTTTATCATCTAATGGACCAAATGACTCTCTCACAGGTTTTTTGCTACGAATGTACTTGAAAAGGTCTTTATTTCGCGTTTTTGCTTCCGCAGCAAGCTTCTTCTCAAATTCTCTCTTTGCCTGCTTTATCAATGCCTTGCATTTGACTTGCCAGTGCTTGTGCTGTTTCCAGGTTTCAACGTTTGGCTCTTTTTTCCATTTCCTGAAAGATGCTTTTTTGGCAACAACAGCCTCTCTGACCTCACCTTTAAACCATGCTGGCAGTTTTTTGGACTTCCTTCCACTTTTCTTAAAGCGTGGAATACAGCTGGTCTGGGCTTCCAAGATAGTATTTTTCAACACCACCCAAGCTTGATGTATGTCTTTAACCTTTGCAACTGCTCCTTTTAGTTTTTTCTTAACTGTTTTCCTCATTTTATCATAGTCTCCCTTTCGAAAGTTAAAGGGTAGTACTGTGGATTTCCTTACTATCCCTCCTCCACTAATTAAATCAAAGGTGATCATGCTATGATCACTATTGCCAAGTGGCCCCAACACCCTTATCTCTTGCACTACATCTGGTGTTCCACTAAGGACTAGGTCTAATATTGCTTCCCCTCTGGTCGGTTCATGAACTAGCTGCTCCAAGAAGCAGTCATTTATTTCATCTAGGAACTTTATCTCCCTAGCATGTCCTGTTGTGACACTGACCCAGTCGATGCCGGGGTAATTGAAATCACCCATTATTATTACTGCACTGTAACTTTTGCTAGCTTCCTTGATTTCTTTGAGCATTTCATCATCCATTTGTTCATTCTGGCCAGGCGGACAATAGTACACCCCCACTGCCATCGCCTTCCCCTTTTTACATGGAATTTCAATCCATAGAGATTCTACAGCAAATTTTGTTTCTTGCAAAACTTTAATCCTTTCTGACTCAATGCCCTCTCTAACATAGAGCGCAACCCCTCCACCAATTTGATCAGCTCTATCATTACGATATAGTTTGTACCCAGGTATCACAGTGTCCCACTGGTTGTCCTCCTTCCACCATGTCTCTGATATTCCAATCATATCTAACCTCTCGTTTAGTGCTATATATTCTAACTCTCCCATCTTGTTTTGTAGACTTCTAGCATTTGCATACAAGCATTTTAGAGACTGTATTTTATTCATATTAATTTGGCTATTGGTAGACATGGGTAATTTGGGATCTTTAAGCTCTGTCTGCTCCATACTCGAGGGCATTTGGGCTACTTTACTCTTTTTTGGAACCTCTCTGCTTTTTGTAGTATCCTTCAAGGATACATTCTTCCGAACCATGCGCTCTTGGGCGACTGTCGGCTTTCCCCTATTATCTAGTTTAAAAGCTGCTCTATTTCCTTTTTAAAGTTTAATGCCAGCAGCCTGGTTCCATCCTGGTTAAGGTGAAGCCCATCCCTTCGGAAGAGCCCCTCCTTTCCCCAGAATGTTCCCCAGTTCCTAATAAATCCGAACCCCTCATCTCTGCACCATTGTCTCATCCACGCATTGAGACTCCGGAGCTCTGCCTGCCTTTTGGGTCCTGCGCGTGGAACGGGAAGCATTTCGGAGAACGCTACCCTGGAAGTTCTGGATTTCAACTTCCTACCTAAAAGCCTAAATTTAGCTTCCAGAACCTCCCTACCACATTTTCCTATGTCATTGGTACCGACATGTACCAAGACAGCAGACTCCTCCCCAGCACTATCTAAGACCTTATCTAGGTGGCGTGCGAGGTCCGCTACCTTCGCACCAGGCAGGCATGTTACCAGGCGATCCTCACGTCCACCAGCCACCCAGCTATCTACATGCCTAATGATCGAATCACCAACTATAACTGCTGTCCTAACCCTTCCCTCATGGGCACTTGGCCCTGGAGAAACCTCCTCGGTGCGAGAGGGGTTTACATCACCTGGAGGACAGGTCCTAGTTACAGGATCACTTCCTGCCACACCAGGGTGTAAAGGGCGTGCCTAGTTCAGGACCATTAAGCTGGACCAAGCAGTTGCCTAGGGTGGCCATTTTTGAGGGGCAGCAAAGAGGAGCAGCTGTCAAAGCAAAACAATGGATCCTGACAGCCAAACTCAAAAAACCACCAGCGTATTCTTTTACCTGCAGGGAGGGCGGACACACATACATGCAAAGCAAAATTTAATATTTAAAAGTATGATGTTCATTCATGCATTTTTACAAGATCGTTGCGGGAGGGGTGGTGTTGGGGCGATCATGAGTGTTGAGTTTATTTAAATCATAGGGGGAATGGGGGCATGAAGCTAAGGTTTGCCTAGGGCATGCAATACCCTCGACACTGACCCTACTTAGTTAGAGCACATTCTAATACGTTTTTGATAAGCTTATTTTATAGGTGCCACTTGCCTTTATAAAATACTAGCGTGAGTTAAGGCACACTGGCTTACACCAGCCCTAGAGCTGGTGTTAATGTCTGTGCCTGTATTTGTCATATGTGCACAAATTACAGTATTTTATAATCTACACGTGCACTTACACGTTTCTCCCAAACTTTGATCGTACGCATGCCCACCAGCTAAGTACACACCTTGATGCCAGAGTGCATACCTTTACGCCAGTCAGCATTTACACATGTATGTGGCCACATACGTGCAGGAATGACTTTACAGAATTACCTCCTCTACGTCCCTAGCAGCAAGCATAAATTCCAACAGCTGTCTCAAAAGTGGGGGTGGCAAGAGACAGAGACAGGCTGGTGGGGGGGGGGAGGGGAGAATTAGGTGCATCACATTGCTTTTCAGTGCTAAGTATCTAACTAGGGTGGCCAAACCAAGGCACTGTTCTAGTGGCCTTATCTGGACACCTGCCATGCACCTTTTTCCCACAGGTTAAAATAGTTATGCCAGGGAGGTCCACAGGCCCTTTGGCAATCTCCAGAGAACAGCAGGGAGAAATGCAGCCATGAAGGAGGATGACGTCTTTTAGTGATAGCAGGCATACAGACAGTATCAGAGCAATTTAAATGTAAAGCTTCCTCTCCCTCACACATCAGCATCCCAACTCTGGCAACAGTACAACCAATGGCCCTGAGGCAACCGGTTATGCATTCAACCTCCCAGCACAAGTGTAAAAAGAAGAAAAACGCCATTTAGAAAACAAAACAAGAGAAAATTATGGCTCTTGCTATTTCCCAAATGGGCCCACTAGAGGCACTATTTGGAGGTAAAGCCTACCCCTTAAGGACCTTTTTATGATACCCATGGGTGCAATCAAAAAGGCTGTTAATTCAAACAATACTAAAGAGTCAAATCCCTGCTGAAAGGCATCGGAAAGGACTGCTGTGTAAGAGAGTGGGGCTCAGGACCATCAGGAGTCCAAGACCCTCTTCTTTCAACTCCTCCAAGGAGAAGGATCATGTGCAGCTAAAGAAAAAACAGAAATCTACTAAAAGTCAGTCTAAAACCAAACAAGCAGTTGGGGGTCTCCTGCTAAGGAGCAGAGCAAAGGGAAGCTCCACTCTGAACACAAGTCTTCTCACAAGCATCGTGGCAATCAGAAATGATAGTGCATGATAGTGGCATTCATACAGATGCACAACAAATTCCCATGACAGACTTTCTCTATAGCGTAAAATCTGAAGGATGAGTTTCCCATGTGCACTTCCTTGTCACCACTTATGAAACTTTCTCACTCTGCTGATGTCATGCTCGTTCTATATCCACAACACCAAATTTTATTCTCACTCAAAGGATGAAAATCTATTGTTGTTACAGCCAGTTCAGAAGTAACTTCATGAAAAAATTGCTGGCACCTCTCACCAGCGAGTCACCATTATCCTGAAGGCTGTAAAGATGTGTTGCTAATAAATGATTAGGACTTGGATTCCGCCTCTTCCAACTCTGAAGATTAGTCTTTTTTGCAACCTGAACTGGGTGTTACAGTAGCGTCCATATCTTCATCTTCCTTCTCTGAAGTAAATTCACTAGTACCGCCAACAAATGAACTTCAAAACCAAGATACTTTCTATTCAAAATGTCTTTTTAATATTTCACCTTGAAGAAATCAAAATTTCAGAAATCCAGTACATATGCACCACCATGCAAGAACTCTAAAATATAAGATGCTGTGGGAAGAAAGATATACCAAGCAGCTATGCTAAATGTTGAAGCAGCAGCCCAACAACTTCAGAAAATGCACTACCATTATTCTTTGCTGGATCGTATTGTTTGTTATGAAAACCTTGCCTCAAGAATATGCCACCCAACAGTTACCAGATTTACTTAACATTAAGGAGTGTGGGTTGCATCTTGTCCATTCCATACATGGTACCTATGAGACTGATGCTAGAGTGTCAGCAGTTGCAGTTAGTGCCCACAGTAGAGCCTGATTTCATTCTTCTAGCCTACAATAGGATCTCCATGAACACAACCTGCGTGCTGACACTTCATGTCTGGAAGATAATCTATTTGGGGGACACAGTTAAAGATACTGTGTCTTTAATTAAAGACCGCTGCTCGACAGTTTGGGAAGTATCCATTATCCCTACGAACTTCCTTCGACATCCCACAGACCAGCTCTGATCTACCATAAAAGACAGTTTTAATGGAACATTTTCAACACTACTACCGCAAAGGCTATCAATCTTATAAGAAGCCTCCGCTACTTTGGCAACCTAATCTGCTTTTAACCCAGTGTCAAAAGTTCCGTGAAAAGAAACAACGGTCTGCCTCAATCTCTGTTAAACCTATGCCTGGACCATCTTCTGGTTGAAGGAAGACTTCTCTATTTCAAGGAGGCTTGTGGAAAACACAACAGGCAAGTGGTCACTGAAAATAATACACCACTGCTCAGAATAAATTTTACACATCTTCCAGTTTCAAAAGCACCAGTTTTGAAGTCAAAGTATCCTCATGAACATCTCTAAGTCCTCCAAACAGAAATTTATGCTCTTATCAAAGTCAGAGCTATAGAGGAGGTTCTTCCGCAAGAGTAAGATCAAGGTTTCTACTCAAGGTGTTTTCTTATTCCAAAGTCAGTCAGATAGGTTGTGTTCTATCTTGGATCTCAAGGATCTCAATGTATTTGTAGAGAAAGAAAGGTTTAAAATGAATTCCCTTTCCAACATACTCTGCCTTCTGCAGCAGAACCACTGGCTGGCACATTTATACCCAGGGCAGCAGAACAAGTTTTTGGTTGGAGAGGCCAAACAAACCAATCTATGTCCCCACCCAAAGATCTCTAATTATCAATACTGTGCTGGGCAAAATATTGGTGGGGCCATTCCTCAGATTCACTTTCTTGAATCATCACTTTCATGTTTTGCCTTCTGGTCTATCATTTTCTGCATCAAGGGTTTTCATAAAGTTCCTTGCAGTAGCAAAGTAGCAGGAGCTCATCACAGATGGCTAGGTATATTTATTTACCCCTATATAGAGGGTTGTCTATTTTCTACAGACTCACCAGAGGTGCTATAAAAATACCTTCAGGCCACCATATCCACTCTTAAAACAACAGGTTTTCTGATAAATCTGCAAAAATCTCATCTTACATCCACTCAGGACATAACCTTAACAGGGGCTCATATCATAAGTTCCAAAAAGGAAAGCTTTTTTGTCAGAGCAAAGAATTTCAACAATTATCTTATTATCTTGAAGCTCAGGAACTGGTCAGGTTATTAGGACATATGGTTTTCTGTTCATGTTCTACCACTAGCAAGACTGCACATGCAGCCACTACAGTGGCAACTAAAGTCTCAATGGAGCCAGTCTACTCAACCACTTTCCTACATAGTCAACATCAGACATAACACATGGTGGCAGCAAAAACTACTACGCAGCTGTTCCTTTCAAAAGCTTCACTAAATCATTCTCACCACAGATGCCACCACAACCAGTTGGGATGCCCTCCTCCTTCACCTTCGAATGCATGGATTTTGGAGACAGAAAGAAACCGCTCTCCAGATAAACTTGCTGGAATTTACAGGCAGTTTACACCCTTCGCACCTTCAAATATTAGATCATCAAGAAAATCATTCTGATTCAGACTGACCATCAGGTGGCCATGTTTTACATCAACAGACTAGAAGGTTCAGGATTGATCTGACTGTGCATGGAATCGATGAAAATCTAGAACTCTGCTACTTAAATAGGAGTCAGTCTACAAGCAGCATATCTTCCCAACATTTGCAACCAGATAGACAAGCTAAATTACAGACTAGATCTTCAGGAGTGATCACATAAAGCTTCAGTCACCAGGCAAATATTCCAAAAATGGAGTTTTCCACAAATAGATCTCTTTGCTGTTCAAAACAGCAAATGTTGAATGTTTTGTTCAAAGAAACCAACACCACAGATAATATTTCACACCTTCTCCATTTCCTGGGGCCTTGGCTTACTCTGTGCTTTAAAGCCCTCCCATATCAAAGTCATACAGTCATTCTCATAGCTCCTTACTGGCCTTGCCAAATCTGGTTCCCGTGTCTGACTGCGCTAGCATTATACCAGTCACTCTTCTTCAAGTCCTATCCAGAACTTCTCACTCGAGAAGGAGGCTGCCTTCTCCATCCCAAGTTGAAATCCCTGTCCCTCACACATGGATATTGAAAGGTACTTAACTCTCAAAACTGCCCATCTTGGAGGAAATTCAAGGTATCTTATTAGCCTTTAGCAGCCATACACCATTAAATCTGATCAATAAGTGGTCTTGATTCACAAACTGGTACATGCTAAACAATGAAAGCCTTGCATCATGCTCTAATAACCACATACTTTCCTATTTCCTGCATCTCTCAGAATCAGACTTACAGCCTATTTATCAGCTACTGTATTTCTGCTTACCATAAAGCACATGGATCATGGATGGAAAGCCAGTATCTACAAATCCCCTGATATCGCCATTTTTTGCGGGAACTTATGAGCACGTCTTCCAATTAAGAAACCTGTTCCTTTGTGAGAGTTTCATATTGTGTTGGGACAACTGCTCGAGAGTCCCATTAAGCCACTAGACCAGGAATCACTGTAATTCACCTCTTACAAAAGGTTTTTCATGATCTGTATTACTTCGCTCATTCATTAAGTGAGCTTCAAACCCTGCTGCATTATTCTCCATGGGGGTCATCCTGAACTAAATATAGTGGGGATGTACATCTAAACTGGATGTACATCCCCCGCTATTCATTGGGGGCCGATTCTGCCTCCAAAGTTCCCGCGTGTACAGTGCTGATCTGCGGGGAGCTCTAGGCAGGGGCGTGTCAGACAGGCCTAAGAGCCCAGACATGCAGGACCAATCCAGGTCACAGCCCTGTACATCCGGTGAGTGAAGGATGGCTGGGGAACTTATACCACCTCGGAGATAGAATACGTTCCCCCAAGGTTGGCAGCCGGCAATGGAGGACCCCCCTCCAAACAGGAGAGCGGAGGAGGAGCCCCACTGCCCGATCCCAGCCTTGGCAGGCCCCTCTGAGGGTCAGACAGCAGGGAAAGGACTTTGTTGTGCGGTGCATGGAATCGGGGCTACTGCATGCCATCCCGATGCCATGGCAATGGGATGCTGCAGCACCAGACTCCAGCAGGAGCATGGGGAGGGTTAGCTGGGGTCTAGCAGCATGTCTGGGCCCACAGAATCAGGGCCCATCTGGCCCGTCCAAGTGCCTTGATTCTGTTCCTGTGGGAATGTCTAGCTCCCACAGGTGCAGAATTGGATGCAAATCTGGCCCGTCCACATTTTGGATATCTGGATGGGCTGGACGTCCCCCATTCGGAATTGGCCTCCACATGTTCAACCAAAGTTCTTACAAAAGATTTATCTGTCTCAAGAGTTTCACCTCAATCAAAGCATCATGCTTCCCATATTATTCCCTAAACTGTACTCTCACAAAGGAAAGGTTACACACTCTAGACTGCAAACGTGCTTCACTGTATTATTTACAAGTTATGAAGGATATACAGAAGTCCTCCCAATTATTTGTATTTTACAATATAAACCTTTAGGTTTCCAAGCCAACAAATGTGTCCCCTCTTAACTGGGCTGCAAGTTGCATACAATTTTGTTATACTGCCACAAATCTGACTTCTTCAGGAAGCGTTTCCATATATCAGTTCCTCAATCCTCATCCTTGACCTTTCTGCTGCTTTTGACACTGTTGACCATAATCTTCTCCACGATATTGTACTTGTTTTGTTTTAAGGGCTCTGTGCTATCCTGGTTCTCTTATCATCTCTCCCATCACTCTTTCAATGTTTGTTCTGGTGGATCCTTCTCTACTACTATCCCGCTCTCAGCTGGTGTACCCTAAGAATCTGTCTTGGGTCCACTCCTTTTCTCTCTCTACATCCAAGTCCCTTGATGCACTCATCTCTTCCCACGGCTTTCAGTCCCATCTTTATGCTGATGACTCGCAGATCTACATCTCCTTCACTGGAAATTTCTCCAGCAATCCAGGCCAGGATCTCTGCCTGCCTTTCTGACACTGCTGCTTGGATGTCTCACTGCCACTTGAAATTGAACATGGCCAAAATTGAGCTTCTTATTTTCCCCCCTAAACCCTTCCCTTCCTGCTTTTCTCCCCTTCCTGCAGTCTCTGTGGATAACTCTCTACTCCTCCTTGTCTCCTCAGCTTGCAATCTTGGGGTCATTTTTGACTCCTCTCTCTCCTCCACACACATTCAACTGATAGCTAAAATCTGCCATTTCTTTCTCTCTGACATCAACAAATTTTACCCATTCCTTTCTGAATACACTAAGACACTTATCTACTCCTTAGTCACCTTCCATCTAGACTATTGCAAACTATTACTTGCTGGTCTCCCTCTTAATCATCTCTCTCCCCTTCAATCTGTTCAACAGTCTGCTGCGCGGCTGCTAATCTTCAGTCAGCTTCATCATGCTCATATTACTCCTTTTCTCAAGTCATTTCAATGGCTCCCTATCTGTTTCCGCATCCAGTTCAAAATCTCCTGCTGACCTATAAGTGCATTCACTCTGCAGCTCCTCACTACCTTTCTTCTCTTCTCTCCCTACACCCCTCCTTGGTAACTCTGCTTTTATGGCAAATCGCTTCTACCTGTGCCCTTCTCTTCTATTACTAACTCCAGACTTCGCTCCTTTCACCTTACTGCTCCTTATGCCTGGAACAAACTACCTGAGTCTGTATATTAGGCACCTTCTCTGATCTTTTTCAAATCCAGGCTGAAAACTCACCTCTTTGCTGCCACTTTCGGATCTTGACTCACCTGATCTCCTATGTGTTTCCTTACCATTCCCTTAGATGCATCCCCCCATATCTACAGCTACTGTGTTGTCTGTCTTGATTAGATTGCAAGTTCTGATAAGCAGGGACCATCTACATGCGTCTGTGCAGCGCTGCATACGTCTTGTAGCACTATACAAATGTTCAGTAGTGGTAGTAGCAGTTGAGAGAGAAAACAGCTAACTTAACTACATCCATCCATGACATCCGTAAAGCAGCAACCTGGTCTTCCATTCATACTTTCACAATTCGCTATTGTTTGGGTACAATTTCAAGACTTGACAATGCCTTCAGACAATCTCTCCTTCGTAATCTCTTCAGCTAGACTTCTTCCATCTTACTTATTTATTTTTTCCTTGGTTGCTCTCAACAATTTTACAACCAGCAACCTTCAGCTCTACAGTCACCATTCTTCATGGCTACATTCCTCCCTGCTGTCCTCTAGAGAAAGCAGGTTTGCTTACATGTCACAGGTGTTGTCCATGGACAGCAGAGAAATGCAGCCCCACTCTTCCTTCAATTATACAGCTCAGATGTGGATTGCCATCGTTCTGCTGTTGCCAGTGTTGGAGTGCTGGTGCGAGAAGGAGAGAAAATTCTACATTTAACTTGTTCCGATTCTGTCCACATTGCTGCTGTCACCAGAAGACATCACCATCCTTCATGGCTGCATTTTCCTGCTGTCCATGGAGAACACCCAATACAGATAAGAAACCATGCTTTCTCCTTTCTTCCCACCATGTAAAAAGTAATAGGGGATGCCAGAAGCCATCCTGACGCCACCATCATCTCCCCTTGCCTTCAGCTCTTTTTAAATGTTGTGATGCCCAACTGACACTACATTCCCCCTTCTACCTACGCCAAACAAAAATCATGCATGGCCTCAAACCATCCACCCCACTGTAATTCTAAATCTGAGGTGGAACAACCTCCCTGACCTGATCTCCCTCTTCCTACTCCCAAGAAGTTCATCTATCCAGTGCAACATAGTCTAAGATTACTGGAGAGGTCATACAGACCTTTAGTCCTCCCATCTAAGAGTCCAGTTTGTTTTCACAGCAACACTGGATACTATCAGAAAGACATTTAGCCTGTCTCATCCCAGAACTGAAGGGCACTTAACCAGAAAACTGAATCCTATGTTCTCTCAGTTCATCATAGGATCTGTGGTAGAATAGGGATTTCTAACGAACGGGAGGGGCAAGGCAACTTTATACTCCTGGGTTGAACTTTAGGTGAGGTTAATGCTGTCTATGATTTTCACTTGAGGCTGATGGCAAATGCTATGGGAGGCTGTGGATTTCTCCTTCCTCTAAATTTTAAAAATGGCAAAGGCAAAGGGGATGCTGAAGGGTTGATTGTGTATATAGTTTTTTCAGGATGAGAAGATGCCAGAGTACAGACAGCAACCCCCATATATATTTCTTCGACAGTGGAAAGGATGGGGGGGGGGGAGGGAAGCCAGAGGACTAGCAGCTTCCCCTGTATGTGTGTTTTTCTTCTCACAAGGGATAGGGGGATTCTGGAGTGCTGACAGCATTTTGAGGCCATAGTCTGCAAAGCCTGGGTAGCCTAATTTTTAGGAATCTACAGATCAGTATTTAAACACCATGGCCAGTATCTTTTTTTCAAAGCCTACAGTGCCATTTAAATGCAAATGCAATACAATGTATGCCTTCGAGTCAATGCTGGCTCCTGGCGACCCAGAAGCTCCTGGGTTTTCTTGGCAGTGTGACCGGAAGTAGATTGCCAGGCCTTTCTTCCGAAGCAATGGAAGGTTAAGTGACTTTCCCAAGGCCACAAGGAATTGAACCCTGGTTGCTTGGTTACCAAGCCAGTGTTCTAACCACTGGGCTACTCCTCTACTCCTGGCATTTAAATATTTTACATATATTCAGCACCAGTATATGCAAGCATGGTGGTGCTGAGTATGTGTATACATTGATGACCATTGCCACTCTACAAAAGCAGTGATATGCAGCCACTGTCCGTATAGCTATGTGGTTTAATTTAGGAGAGGCCTTTTGTCATCTTAAATTAAACCACTTAGCTATACAGACGCAGCTGAATATTACTGACTATCTGGAGTGTTAGGCGGAACACCCATTATCCGAGTAATAATGGGGTGGTCTTTAAGAACAGTAAGACACTATCCAGATACCACTGTATCTGAAAATTCATGGGTAGGGCACTTATCCATATAGTGGCTACCAGTCCTAAATTAGTCTATTCATTAAAATCCCTAAAATTGGTCACTGACCCTCTTTATACTGCCCTTCAATGTATTAAGTACATCCAAAAAAAAGTATAGCCTACAAGTTGTTTGCAGGAAAACAGAAAACTGCAGAAACGCATGGATATTATAAGATTTGCCTGTTTACTATGGTATCCATGGTTATAAGTGTATTGTACAGCTCATGGCCACTGCTTAAGTTGGTGATACATCAGAAAAAATGCAGCTGTCACAAACAAATTAAGTGCATGCTACTTATAGCTCATAGCCCAGACAAATGTACATGACATTTATGGTCACCTACTGTAGTTGTGAGAAAATGAACATGGAGGGGCGGCAAGGTAGGAAGTGGAAGTTGAAAAGATTGCCATGCTGACCCGGCACAGCAACTTCAATGTCCTAGACTCTTTAGCAATCCAACCCCCTTTCTGCTAATCTCCCACCATCATGACAAACTAGCATGGACCCCATCTCAAAATTGCCGTCCACTCCTATTAATAAGGTTGTCTTGAATCCCTGAAACCACACCTGACAGCTCCCCCCTCCCCCCCCCCCCCAAGGATTTCTGTGATCCCCTGCAGTTTTCTACAGATACTGTATAAGGGGAGATGCTTAACCTCTGCTGTCCTGTCCAATGCCATCAAAATCATGTTTGCTCAGCACCAGCTCATACTCTTAATCAGAGTGAAGCATTGAACCAGTGCTGCCTTGATATCAATTATCAAAACAGTAAGAATTCAGTGCCTCTTTCTTGGTCATGGGGAAAAGGGAGATTTGGACTCTGCAGACGCTGAGGGAGTCCAGGTTGCAGCCAGCCCAAATGTGGATTGTGAGCTTCAGGGAGGTGAGGTGGGGAAGGGTAGGACTGAATTTGGAATTCCTCGCCTTTCCAAACAATTCAAGGCAAATTATCTTACAGGCAGAGTAGTTCCCTGGCTCATTGGGTTTACAATCTAGAAGGACTAGATTTACTAATGTGCATTAATATGTTAGTACAGGTCGATGCACAGTAATATGACTTAAAGCACACTTTATTTATTTTTTAACATAGCCCTATTATTCTCCAACAAGCCTTTTTACTAAGGGCTAGATTTTTAATATTATTTTTACTGTCTATTGTTTTATGTAATAATTGACATTTGTACAACGCTCAGATCCCTCGTTTTGGTATGCTGAGGTACAGAAACATAAGAACATAAAATATGCCATACTGGGTCAGAGCAAGTTCCATCAAGTCCAGTATCCTGTTTCCAACAGTGGCCAATCTAGGTCATAAGTACCTAGCAGTCTCCCCAAAAGACAAGTTCCTCAATGCTTGTATTGGGTCAAGCAGCGATATCCTGGGTCCCTTTTAATAATGGATTATGGACCTTTCCTCCAGGAACTTGTCCAAACCTTTTCTAAACCCAGCTACACTAACAGCTTTTATAAACTACATCCTCCGGTAACAAATTCCAGCGTTTGATTACATGTTGAGTGAAAAATATTATCTCCAGGAACAAGCAGGAATGTAGTCTTCACATATGGGTATCGTCAGCACCGACGGAGCCCGTGTGGGAATGCTCCCCAGCATCCAATAAGAAAGCTTTTGGGAGCATCCCACAGCACCTGCGTACTGCCTTCCCACCTTTCCCAACTGTCCCTCTCTAGTTCTTCGTTTTCCGTGGAGCCAACAGGTCGCACATCCTGTCACCGCAGAAAAAATTCCCTTCTTATTCTTTTTTGTGGTCGCGTCTGCCTTCCCTCGACGCTACACCAGTACCGCCGGTTCTTCTTTTCTTTTTTTCAAAAAAACAAAAAACAAAAAACCCTCTTTCTGGAGTCTTTTCCAGTAATTTTCTCCTCAGGTGCCATGAGCCATTTTGGGCACTAGGCCCAGTTTTTTCCTCAAAATGGAAAAACCAGCTTCGGGTTTTAAAAAGTGTTCTAAGTGTGGCGGTACCATCTCCGTCACCCACACCTATGAGTGGTGCCTCAAATGTTTAGGTCCTAACCACTCTATTACAGAGTGTGTTGCCTGTGGGATGATGTCAAAAAGGGGCCGGCAAAACCGAGCTGCTAAACTTTAGCACCCTTTTTCCCTCTGATGCAGCCCCCGTGGCATTGACGTCTTCCAGGGCTTAGTCTTCTTCCCATGGATCTCAGGTAACTAAACATAAATCTAGCCGGTCCTCAAAGGGTAGATCTCCTTCTAAACATCGAGATGCCACTGGCGTTGCCCTTGAGGAACTTTCACCGGCAAAAATGCCCCCGCAGGAGGTTTCGGCTTCTAAAGCACTAACGGGGCTCCAGGATGTTCTCAAGGCTTCAACCTCGGCAGAACTACTGGTGCCATGCTATGGGGTTACGGCCACTTCATACGGCACTGACACCCAAGCATCGGCAGCGTCAATAGACCAGAGATTCTTGGCTATTGAACGCAGTCTGGCAGCTCTTCTCACAGCCTCGATGCCCCTGAAACCGCTTCAGACAATTCAACAGGTACCGGCACCGACTGCATCAACATTGGCAGGTATTCTACCGGGACAGAGTCATGCGTCTCTATCCAGCATCGAAAAGTCGGTACCAGACCACCCTGATGCAGACTTCGATCGGTACCGGTACCGTGCCTTGCATGATCACCCGGATCGGAGATACTTCGAATCCTCGGATGAGTCTGAAGACTCTGAAAGCTCTGCCAATACCAGAGTACTTCTTCCTGAGGATTCCTTTTCTCCTCAGCGTAGGATGTCTCCACCAGACGATATGGGCGTGAATAAAACGGAAAGACAGAGTCCTTTATTAGACCAATGGCTGCCCGACACAGGCCGTGTTTCGTACCCTTCGTCAGGGGCTAGCCAGGCAAGAAACTCTGTTGCAGTTCATAAAATAAGTCTTACTTCACACTGTTTGTGCAAACATATATGTTACATACTAATGCTCAAGAGGACTGCCACGTGTCAACTGAGCCTTGACGGCAGTCCTCTTGAGCATTAGTATGTAACATATATGTTTGCACAAAGTGTCGGGCGGCCATTGGTCTAATAAAGGACTCTGTCTTTCCATTTTATTCACGCCTGTGACTGTTTTTCTTGTGTTCAGCGTGATTTGTGCTTTTGCGGTGTTGTACTCCACCAGAGGATATGTCCTTTCAGGATTTTATCCGAAATGTGGCCCAAGGTCTTTCCATCACAGTGGCTCCTGAAAAAGAGCCTAGGGCAAAGGAATTAGAAATCCTACAATACCCTAATGCTCCCAAGGAAGCAGCTACCTTACCTATTCATGAGATCTTGCATGATCTTATGTGAAGGATGTGGGAAACACCTCTGACCACATCTCCTCACTCTCGAAGACTCGACACCATGTATCGAGTTCCTCCTTGTCCTGGGTTTCAGAAGACTCAGCTACCACACCATTCCATGGTGGTGGAATCAGCTATGAGAAGGATCAACAGTGCAAAAAGGCATGCATCTAATCCTCCAGGACATGAGTGTAGGACTCTTGACACCTTTGGACGTCGATCCTTCCAGGCTTCCATGCTTTCTGCTAGGATCATTTCCTATATCTTGTATATGGGAATGTTCCTTAAAAAGGTCACAGGAGATTTAGAGCTTATGAGCCCTCTCCTTCCTAATAAAAGCCAAGATTATCTTGCTCTTGTCAAACATGCTCAGGATGTTTCCAAGTTTGTGAATCGTGCAGCCTTTGATTGCTTTGAATGCATAAGCAGAACCTCTGCCATTGCCATTGATGCACGTAGTATTGCCTGGCTCCAGGCATCTGACTTGGAAATTTGGGTACAGGACAAACTAGGTAGGGAATATACCTTGCACAGGAGAGAATCTCTTTGGCAAGAATTGGCAGGAGGCGGCTAATGAGATAGATGCTGACAATATCACTTTGGATAGATTGTCTAAACCTACAGCTGATCCTGCGAGGAAAAGATCCTCTAAGAAACCTTTCTTCAGCAAGAAAAAAAAGTTTTATCCCTCCTATACCCAGCAGGGACATTGTTTAGGTCAGTCTGCCCAAAAGGGACAGCAGCAACAACCTAGGCAACAAAGGAAGCCAAAAGCAGCTAAGCCTCAACCGACTCAGCAGACTCAGCCTCCACAGGGGCTTTGACTCCTATCTAGAGAACTTTGCTTTCCTGGCCCTGAACGGCCCAGAACCCTCCACCATCCCAGGAAGGTTATGTTATTTTGCCTCCAGATGGGGTCAGATAACAGCAGAAAATTGGACTCTGTCTATTGTAAGAGAGGGGTACAAGCTTCATTTCCTCAGGATGCCCCCTCCTACAATGGTAAGACAGTTCAATTCTCAGACCTCTCTCAACAACTGGTTAGGTCAAGAGGTCACTGTGCTCCTTGCACAAGGGGCAATATAAGAGGTACCCATTCCCCAATGGGGTACAGGATTTTACTCCCCCTATTTCCTTATTCCAAAGAAAACAGGAGGACACAGATCCATTTTATACCTCAGAGAACTGAACAAATTCCTGTTCAAAGAGAAGTTCAAAATGATTTCTCTAGGAACTCTGCTGTCATACCTTCAGAGACAGGATTGGCTTTGTTCTCTAGATCTCAAGGATGCGTACACTCATGTTCTCATCCATCCAACTCACCGAACGTTCCTTCGCTTTCTGTTTCAAGGGAAGCACTACCAATACAGGGTTCTTCCTTTTGGCCTGGCCTCTGCACCAAGGGTGTTCACAAAATGCATGGCTGTGGTGGCAGCATTTCTCTGCACCCTGGGAATATTCCTCTTCCCTTACTTAGACGACTGGCTCATTCGAGCTCCTTCAGAGCCAGAGGCCAGGGTTGCTCTGTCTCGCACAGTGCGCATCCTTCAGTATTTGGGACTTGTCATAAACTTCCCAAAGTCCAACCTTGCTCCCACTCAGTCCCTAGAGTTTATAGGAGCTTTTCTGGATACCAGACAGACAAGGGCCTACCTTCCACAGCCCCGCTGCCTTTGCATTGTGCAGTTAGCTTCCCAAGCAGTGCTAAAACCTCCATTACTCCATTAGCTAATGCTGTTAAAGCATGTTATCAGTGTGTAGTGGTCCCATTGCATAAAATGGGTTTTGCTGAAAATAATGTGAACTTCAGTAAATTTAGCCCTGAGCACATAACTTGTGCCACCACACATTAGGCCCTAGGTTCATATCTGAGGCAATGGAAGGTGAGATGACTTGCCCAGGGTCACAAGGAGCAGCAGTGGGATTTGAACTCTGGCTTCCTGTGTTCTCAGCCTGCTTTAACGACTAGACAGTTCCAAAGGTTACAGTGTACATACTACGCCAGGCAAAAATCATTGGTAAAAATCATTTGCAACATACTGCAGAAAATGGTGCAAACATAAGTAAAACACCGTAAAACACCATGCCTCATATGGTGATTCTAACAGGAGCAGCCCAAGGGGGGTGAGGAGCCATGTGTGGAGACTCCTTGCAGGGCCTCGTTTGCATAAGGGCCTCATTTGCATAAATTCTGCATAATGTTAATATGCACTAACCTTTAGTAAACATGCCTCTTAAGTGTATGGATAAAGAAAGACTACCAGGTTTCTACATTACTATACTCTACTGCCAACCACCAGGCACATTAGGAAGTAGTACAAACACTGCCCATTTAGAACCCATAATATCATAAGAGTACTAGCAGGAATCACAAAGCACCGAACCCTACCTATCAAAAGGCAACATTGCAAATATTAAACCAATACATCTCAGAGAATACCAATACATCTCTTACTGGGGAAAGAGAACAAGTGGCACAGTCAAAGAGAACTACATAAACAGAATCCCTCAGCTCGGTTACACATGCAGAACATAGACCATCACCAAACAAAGAACAAGGGATCACAATTTAAAAAGAGAAAGACAATAATTAAACTTGGAACCCCAAAAGCCAAACTTGGGGGTACAATACTGGAGAAATAAAACTATAAATTAATTTCCTTTTGTACTAAACAAAATGGAGACGTTAACGATGCACATTTCCCAGAGCTGACATAGCCCAGTTAATAAATTCAAAATAAAAAAGTATTTTTCTACCTTTTGTTATTTGTGCCTGTTATTTTTCAGTTGCAATTGCTCGTCACTTTCTTCTGGTTTCTTCATGTCTTCTGCTAACTCTCCATTATCTACTGTCCATTTATCCTTTCTTCCATTTTCCATGCTCTCTCTACATCTGCTTTAACATACTGATCTTTCTCCTTTCCTCCATTTCTTTCTTTATTCCTCTTCATCCACTCAGATTTTACCCCTCCATCCTCAATCCCCACTTACTCTCCCAATAACTGGCCAATCGCAGATGTTTCTTCCCTTCCACACAAAATATTTTTCCCCTCTCAATCTTCACTCCCCCAGCCCCTGCCCCCATTCCCATCTAGTCCTCCCCCAACATCAGCTTCCTTCTAGTTCCAGGCAATCCCAGCATCCACTCCCTTCTAGTCCCATTCTCCCATCCATCGCATCAGCCCTTTCCAGTTCTAGCCCCCCCATCAGCCCATTTCCAGTCCAAGCCCCCCTCCCACTAGCTATTTCCAGTCCAAGCCTCCCCACTCAGCCCATTTCCAGTCCAAGCCCCCTCCCCATCAGCTACTTCCAGTCCTAGCTCCCCCCACAGCCAATTTCCAGTCAAAGCTTCACCCCCCCACAGCCCATTTCCAATCCAAGCCCCCTCCCCATCAGCTATTTCCAGTCCTAGCTCCCCCCACTCAGCCAATTTCCAGTCCACCCTCCCCCCCCACTCAGCCCATGCTCCCCCCCACTCAGCCCATTTCCAATCCAAGCCCCCCAGCCTATTTCCAGTCCAAGACCCCTACCTTTCAGCTATTTCCAATCCTCTCTCCCCCCCCCAACCCCCCCCATTTCTCCCAACCCCCCCTCCCCATCAGCTATTTCCCGTCTTTGCCCATTCCACCCCCCCCCCCCCCCCCGAAGAGCCCCACGGCTGTCCAGCAGGCTTTAGAGGGAGCCGGAGAAGCCCTGGCTCACCTCTGACAGCCACCAAAGTGAAGAGCGCCTTTTTGCTTCACTTCAGCAACTGTATTGTAGTATAGGCCGCTGTCATGCCAGAGGTAAAAGGGAACTTCCTGTTCCCCGGCACTCAGTGCGCCAGTGGCCTATACTACAATACAGCTGCCGAAGTGAAGAAAAAAAGGCGCTCTTCACTTCGGCGGCTGTCAGAGGTGAGCCGGGGCCTGTCTGGCTCTCTCTAAAGCCGCCCTGCCTGCCTTTGCCAAATGAGAGATGATGTTGGTGTGGGGCCCTCTGAAGCGCGAGGCCCTGTGCGAACAACATTCTCGCACAATGGACAGGCTGGCCCTGATTATTACACCTAAAATATTAAAGCTTATTTTAAAAGGCAACTAAAATATCCTAAAACTCTCCTAAGTCAAAATAGATGGTTTTTACCTTTGCTTTTCTGCCTGTCACTCATCACCTTTTGTCCTGCCAGCCCATCTGTAGCAGTCTCTCATTATCCACAATCTTTTGTGCTCTAATTGTGACTCATTTTCAACCAGCTCTGGTCTGCAGCTCTCACTTCCTCTGCAGCAGTCTCTATCCTTGAGCCTCCTTCTCTTTGAGGGGATATTCAAAGGCATTTACATGGCTTGCAGACCTGCAAACCGTGTAAATGCCGCTAGCCTGGATATTCAGGAACACTGACATGGTTAGTGCCGCTGTATATCCAAGAGTGCCGCCTCTACACGCCCCAATGCAGTTAGAATCGGGGTGTGCCGTGGGCTTTTGGGGGCAGGGCGGAAGTAGCAACCATCGCTTACTGGGCAACGGCGATATTGAGCTGCAGCCTGGTTAACGACAAGTGGGTAAAGTCAGGCATAGCAAAGGCTGGCCTAACTTTATCCATGGAAGCTAACCTGGCAGCAGCTCAATATTGCCGTTGCTCGGTTAGTTTCTAGTTTCTGTGGCAACCCGGATATTCAATGTCGGTATCCGGATATAACCCCAAGCTTTGAACATCCAGGGTTAGAATTCAGCGGCGACAGCTAGGCGCCGTACAAGCCCTAGGCGCCACCGCTGAATATCTCCCCCTAAGACTAGCAGGAGAAAAAGAAAATAGTAAAATTATCCTAATCCCTATGAAGAAGAGGATAGATGACTGAAATTAGGAACTTACAGGAAAGAAAAAATTTAGGAACAGATATTCAGAGCCCTTAGCTGTCGGCCAGCAGGAGACTGTCCGGTTAAGGGTGCTCACCGCAATATTCAGCAACACAATCAGGATAGTGTCGCTGACTATCTCCCACAGATTGCCCCAGCACTATCCGGTTATAACATGAATCATGCTATTCAGATAAGTGCTAAATTATCCAGATGATGACAATTTTTAGCCAGGACTTATCTGGATAATGTATGCTATATGAAAAGCAGGCCTAAGTTGCTATCTGGATAAGTGCCAACTGAAAATTGCCACTATCCAGATAAGTCCTTGACACCTTGAACTTAATGCTATCATTGTTTATGCTCTCTCTTTCCAGAGGGAACTTAACCTCACTCCTTTACTCGTGAGACCCTGGAACCGGGAAAAGCTTCTGAGGAAA
Source organism: Ichthyophis bannanicus (assembly GCA_033557465.1). NCBI lineage: Eukaryota > Metazoa > Chordata > Amphibia > Gymnophiona > Ichthyophiidae > Ichthyophis > Ichthyophis bannanicus. The sequence goes on along the minus strand of CM066034.1, from coordinate 562,974,682 downwards.
CTTCCCAGCTACAGGTCCTCTCAATGGTAAAGATATAAAACCAACCAAATGACTTAAAAAATTTTTTTTAAATAAATAAATAAAACCAAGATGTAAAGTAGCAGTTAGTGCATTTAAATGGCCGCCAGGACCCGACAGCTCAGTTTAGGGTGCACTGCACAGACTGGGCCCAATAGTCAAAGCAAGTTGTGTATTCACTAGCAGGTAGAAAATGCATAATTTGTATATTTTCAGCCCTTATAGTTAACTCGCTAAACATCCAGATTTAATACGTGTAATAAGGAGTTGGCTGAGAAGGAGCAAAGGAGGAACCACCCAACTCTTTGTTTAGAAGCTATATTCAACCACTACTGTAAACAGATAAGCTATTGATTTAAGGCCCGAGGAGGTATTCAAATTGTGGGAGTCTGTGCTCACCATGCACTAATGGCCCCAATATCTCTGATGAACCTTAGTTTTGGAAGTGATAGCAGCAGCAGAATAGCAGAACAAAAGCAGTCAGCATGCAAGAAAACAGGGGGCTTGCTCTTCTGCTGGGGGTCCTGCGGATTAGTTCTTGTTCTTCAAGGACTGGAAGCAGTACAGCAGCAACATTCAAAGCTTTTATGAAAGAGGAAGGAGTAGAGAACACTCTATAATAACTGAAGCAGCTGGAACAAAGGAGAAAAAGCCAGGAAATTATGTGAAATGGCTACATACCCCGGAAAATCCCCTATTTACCCCTCAATCCCTCTGTATTTACTGTGGTGCAGTCGGACTGCACAGTAATGAAGACAGACAGACTCCTCCACATTAGCTGTCCGCAGTCCAGCTCCAGGTGCAATTTGACAGTGTTTAGGGCTGTGAAAAGAGCAAAGGCTCTCTAAATAGTGCTGGAAAAATGAACGATCAAATGAGATGTCCAATGGGAAAATATACCACCAACTTCTTAACTAAAGATTTGGGGTTTTTTACATGTCCATTGAACATGACAGACACACACAGACTCTAGAATTAAAGCTCACAGAATGAATTCATTAAGGTATGCTCTGTTTTTCTACCTAGGTACTTCGCTGCACTGCAAAACGGAGAACCACTTCCAATTAAAGAACAACCAGAAAGAATAAGTCTTTCAGACTGGGCAGTGCTCACGCCAGACCTCTTAAAGATCCTCCACACAAAAGTAAGGATGCTTGATGGTCTCCAGATAGGGAGCACAGATACATGAACCTCTCTTAGTTAGCTGTTGCTATTTCATACTGTAGAGGTTGTAGAGATACTCATCCTTTCTACAAAATCTCATTATTTCACAGCAGACTCGATACAAGAGAAATTAGTCTTTCTTCAAAGTTCCTGGTGTTCCACAGCAGACTTCCTGTAATGTACAGTGATGCCCACTGGCTCCAATGGATCCAATCATGGCTGTACAAGACCACAGGAGACTGACTCGCCTGTGCCCTATATTCTATCTTCAACTAAATGCCTCGAAAACATCTACCATGAAATTGCTTCTATGAAATCCAGAATGAAAAAGTAGGGACTTTAGGGACTCTAGAAAAGATAAGGGTCTTAGTTTAGAAGCGTCCCTACGTGTAAATAGCGGCAGTGACGTGTAGATTAGAATACACATGTAAATGTGATATTAGAAAGCTGCTATTTACACTTGTTGATCTTCAAGAGGGCATGGAGAAGGGAGTGCTTTGGATGGTGGGCCTATAATATTGACTTGTATTCCCCACTGTACAAGGGAAATACACATCAATCTAAAAAAAGGAGTCAGCATTTACAATTGCCCTGAGTCACAAAAAAGTGCCTGCTTGAAGGGGCAGGTGTAAAGGCTGATGTCAGTCCCCACAAGACAATACCCCCCAACATACAATCACCTCCGACCCCTTGCAATAGAACTGCAAGATTACAGGTGCCATGTTGGAACCCAGAACCGAGGATCACTGCTGCACCCACTAGATGCTGAGGATGCAATCAGGGAATTAGTGTGTGTGGGGGGGGTCTTTTGGCAAGGGGGTCACTATGGGTGGGTATTGATTTCAGGAGGGCCTGTAAAGCAGGGTGGCAGATGTTGTGGGGGTGTAAAGGGGTGTAGTTTGGAGTAATTGATGTTATAGTTATATATAGTAGGTTGGAGTAATTCATGTTATAGTTACGTGTATATATAGTTCCCCTGTATATAGTTTCTCATGTTAAAATTCCCTGCATGCTTCCCCTCCCCCTCACCTTATTGTTTTAACGTGTAAAATGCTTTGACTTAATGATAAAATGATATTAAAAAATCTGTTAAATACATATATAATTGCTGGAGGTAATCGGGAGGGGGCAACAGATGGAGATACTGGATTGATGTCAAGGTGTGATTGGGGGGCTGGGGGATCTTGTGCTACTGGCAGGAGGGGATCAAGTTGTACATGGAGATTGGGAGCAGCAATTTAAAAAGCTGCTCCCATGCACCTACTACTACTACTATTAATCATTTATATAGCATTACAGCACTGCACAGAAATATGTAAAAAATAAAAAAAAATAAAAAAAGACGGTCCCTACTAAACAGAGCTTACAATCTAATCAAGACAGACAATATCAGTGAGAACAAACGTCCAACTAGAGAAAAGTAAGGAGACACATAGGAGACTAAGGAATCAGGATTCAAAAGCAGCCTCAAAGAGGTGAGCTTTTAGCATGGATTTGAAAAGGGGCAGAGATTAAAGCCTGATGCACAAACTCGGGTAGTTTGACCCTGGCATAAGGAGCAGCAATGTGAAAGGATTGAAGTCTGGAGTTGGCAGTGGAAGAAAAGAGCATAGAGAGAAGCAATCCAGTAGAAGAGCAGAGTTCCCGAGGACAGGTGTAGGGAGAGGGGAGAGAGGAGAGAGGAAAGGTAGTGAAGAGCAGTAGAATGAATACATTTATTGCTCAGAAAGAAGTTTGAACTGTATACGGAAACAGAAGGCCGGTCAATGAAGTGACTTGAGAAGAGGGGTTATGTGAGTATATCGGGGCTGGCAGAAGATTAGCTGCACAGCTGCGTTTTGAACAGATTGAAGGAGGGAGAGGTGATTCAGAAGGAGACCAGCAAGGAGGAGATTGCAATAGACTAGAAGGGAGTAAAGTTGTATGATATTTTTGCCACATGCAGCGTTTTAACATTGATATTCTCACTGGGCATGGGCAGACATCGAGATGCAGTCCTGCACATCCTTACATGTATTTTACAAGAGGCTTTACATTTGCAGAGCCTTTCTTAAACAAAGTGGGAATTTATCTTCTGGAATATACTCTAAATCATTGGGAATAGGGAATTCTTTGGGTTAAAGCTGATAAATCTGTGTACTTTAGAATTCAGTTTTTGCTGAGTCAATCAGGTCTTAGTACCACCAGAGAGCTTTTTTATTTAAATCAGCGTATATCTTAGCATAGAAAGTAAAATAGGGTAAAGAGTCGCTGAAATAAATTTGTTTCTAGAGAGCTTTTATATTTAAATCAAATCAGAGTATAGCTTAGCATTTAAGTAGAATAAATAGTCTCTGAGTAGAAAGAAATAAACTTGTTTCTAGTGACCTTTACAAAGAGGCCTACCAGTTAAGAGGCAAACAATCTGTGAAGTTGTCTTAAATAGGTCTTAAAGGCAAGTGACAGATCAAAGGAGCAATTTGAAAGGCCCACTCTATCAAACTAAGGGCTGTGTGAATGACACAGGAAATTGGCAAGACTTTATCCCAGGGATACAATAGCAAAACAAAAGCTTAAAACTCAAATGAAGATAGCAGTCCAGCAGTGAGATGGGGCTTTCCAGTCTTTTGCATCGAGTGTAACATGTATGATTTTCTCACAGTTGGTGAGGTTATGCACCTAGGAAAGAACAACCCACACTATGGTTACACGATGCAACGTTCCATATTGGGAACCCAGGAAAAAGATTTAGGCGTCATTGTGGATAACATACTAAAACCCTCCGCCCGGTGTGCAGCAGCAGCCAAGAAAGCAAATAAAATGCTAGGTATCATAAGGAAAGGAATGGAAAATAAAACAAAGGATATTATAATGCCTCTGTATCGTTCCATGGTACGACCGCACCTTGAATATTGTGTGACATTCTGGTCGCTGTATCTTAAAAAGGATAGCATTATTAGAAAAGGTACAGAGAAGAGCCACTAAAATGGTAAAGGAGATGGAAGGCTACTCCTATGAAGAGAGGCTACAAAGGTTAGGGCTCTTCAACCTGGAAAAGAGACGGCTGAGGGGAGATATGATAGAGGTCTATAAATTAATGAATGGAGTGGAACAGGTAAACATAGATCAATTGTTTACACTATCAGAATACAGAAAGACTAGGGGACATGTAATGAATCTACAGGATAAACTATTTAAGACAAATAAGAGAAAATATTTTTTCACTCAACGTGTAATCAAACTCTGGAATTAGTTACCAGAGGATGTAGTAAAGGCTGTTAGTGTAGCTGGGTTTAAAAAAGGTTTGGACAAGTTCCTGGAGGAAAGGTCCATAAACCATTACTAAAAAGGGACCCAGGATATCAATGCTTGACCCAATACAAGCATTGTGGAACCTGTGTCTCTTGGGGATACTGCTAGGTATGTATGACCTAGATTGGCCACTGTTGGAAACAGGATACTGGGCTTGATGGACCTTGGTCTGACCCAGTATGGCATATCATATGTTCTTATGCTCTTATGAGGAGTCTTACATGTGCACTAGGTGCAAGGAGCTCTTTGCTCTCAGGGAACGTCTGATTTCTGGAGGCTAGAGCAGCAGACTTGGAGGACATAAGGAAGACACATAGGTACACAGACGAGACCTACAAAGACGTAGTACTGAAGTCCCACCTCCAATCTGACAACCTCCCTGTTGCCATGGAGGAGAGAGGTCACGTGACAGAAGAGCATCACCCTGGTGTGGTAAGTAGAGATCCTGTAGCTAGGACCCGTCCTTCAGGGGATGTAAAACACTCTTGCACCAAGGAGGTTTCTCCAGGGCCTGTGCCCATGAAGGGTGGATTAGGACAGCCATTATAGTTGGTGATTCAGTCATTAGACATGTAGATAGATGGGGTGGCTGGTAGATGTGAGAACCACCTGGTAACATGCCTGCCTAGTGCCACCTAGACAAGGTTTTAGATAGTGCTAAGGAGGTGTCTGTTGTCTTGATACATTGTTGGTACCAATGACATATGCAAGTGGGTGTTGAAAGTGTGGTAGGAGGTTCTGGAAGCCAAATTTAGAGACTTTTAGGTATGAAGTTGAAATCCAGAACTTCCAGGGTAGCATTCTCAGAAATCCTTCCCTTTCCATGTGTAGGACCGAAAAAGAAGGCAGAGCTCCTGAGTCTCAATGTGTGGATGAGACAATGGTGCAAGGAAGAGGGTTATGAATTTGTTAGGAACTGGGCAACATTCTGGGGAAAGGAGGGGGCTTTTCTGAAGGGATGGACTCCACCTTAACCCAGGTGGAACCAGCTGCTGGCATTAATCTTTAAAAAAAGGAGATAGAGCAGCCTTTAAACTAGATAACAGGGGAAAGGCAACAGTCACCTAAGAGCACATGGTTTGGAATAATGTATCCTTGAAGGATACTAGCAAAAGACTGAAGTTACAGCATATCAGAGAGGTTCCAATAAAGGCAAAGGTAACCCAAATGCCCTTAAGTACAGAGCAGACAGAGCTTAAAGATTCTAAATTACCCCATCTACTGATAAGAATAATATGAATAAAATACAACCTCTAAAATGCTTGTATGCAAATGCTAGAAGTCTAAAAAATAAGATGGGAGAGTTAAAAAATATTGTACTAAAGGAAAGATTAGATATAATTGGTATCTCAAAGACCTGGTGGAAGGAGGACAACCAATGGGACACTGTGATACCTGGGTACAAATTATATTGCAATGATAGAGTCAATCAAATTGGTGGAGGGGTTACACTCTATGTTAGAGGGGCCACTGAGTCACAAAGGATCAAACAAAATACACTGGTCAGAAAGAACAAATGGATGATGAAATGCTCAAAGAAATCAGGGAAGCTAACAAAAGTTACAACACAGTAATAATAATGGAAGATTTCAATTACCCCGGTATAGACTAGGTCAGTGTCATGGCAGGACATGCTAGGAAATTAAAATTTCTAGATGAAATAAATGACTGCTTCTTGGAGCAAATGGTTCATAAACCAACAAGAGGGGAAGCCATTTTGGACTAGTCCTTAGTGGAACAAAGATCTGGTGCAAGAGATAAGGGTGATGTGGCCCCTTGGCAATAGTGATCATAGCATGATCACATTTAATTTAATAAACGGAGGAAGGACAGCAAGGAAAGCCACAGTACTACCTTCTACCTTTCAAAAGGAAGACTATGATAAAATGAAGAAAATAGTTAAGAAAAAACTAAAAGGAGCAGCAGCAAATAAACATTTACATCAAGCACGTGTGTTGTTTAAAAATACTATCTTGGAAGCACAGAACAGCTGTATTCCACACTTTAAGAAAAGTAGAAGGAAGTCAAAACAAATTCCAGCATGGTTTAAAGGTGAAATCAGAGAGGTTATTGTAGCCAAAAAAGCATCTTTCAGGAAATAGAAAAAGGAGACAAATGACAAACTGGAAACAACATAACACTGGCAAGTTAGATGTAAGGCATTGATAAGGCAGGTAATGAGAGAATGTGAAAAAAAGCTTGCTGTGGAAGCAAAAACGCATAATAAAAACATTTTCAAGTACATTCATAGCAAAAACCTGTGAGAGAGTCAGTTAGACCGTTACATGATAGAGGGGTAAAGGGGGCACTAAGAGTGGACAAGGCCATAGCGCAGAGACTGAATGAATTCTTTGCTTCGGTCTTTACTGATGAAGATGTAGGGATGTTACCCATGACTGAAATGGTATTTAAAGGTGATGCTGCATAAGAATTGAAAGATGTATTACAACTATTTGATAAACTAAAGAGTAGCAAATCACCTGGCCCAGATGGTATACATCCAAGGGTGTTGAAAGAACTAAAATATGAGATTGCCAACCTACTATTAGTAATCTGTGAACTATCATTAAAATAATCTGTAATACCTGAAGATTGGCGAATGGCCAACGTAACGCCAATTTTTAAAAAGGGTTCCAGAGGTGACCAGGAAACTAAAGACCAGTGAGCCTGACGTCAGTACCAGGAAAAATGGTAGAAACCATTATAAAGAACAAAATTACTGAACATAGTCATGGTTTAATGGGAGAAAGCCAACATGGCTTTAGCCAAGGATGGTCTCTTCTATCTAATCTGTTTTTTTTTGAAGGTATGAATAAACAGGTAAACAAAGGTGAGTCAGTTGATATAGTGTGTCTGGATTTTTAGAAAGCCTTTGACAAGGTCCCTCATGAGAGACTCTTGGCAAAAATAAGTAGTCATGGGATAGGAGGCAGCATACTATTGTGGATCACAAACTGGTTAAAAGAAAGAAAAACATTTAATTCAATAAATTAACAAATAAATAAATAAAACAAAACAGAGGGTATGCTAAATGGCCAATTTTCCCAATGGAGAAAGGTGGATAGTGGAGTACCCCAGGGATCTGTGCTGGGTCTGCTGCTTTTTAACATATTCATAAATGACCTGGAAATGGGAATATTGAGTGAGGTAATCAAATTTGCAGACGAGACAAAATTATTCAAATTTGTTAAAACCCAAGAGGACTGTGAAAAATTGCAAAAGGACTTTGATAAATTGGAAGACTGGACGTTCAAATGGCAGATGAAATTTAATGTGGGCAAGTGCAAAGTTATGCACCTAGGAAAGAACAACCCAAACTATGGTTTCACAATGCAAGGTTCTACATTAGGAAGCACCGCCTAGGAAAAGATACAGGCGTCATCATGGATAACACATTGAAACCCTCCGCCCAGTATGCAGTGGCGGCCAAGGCGGCAAATAGAATGCTAGGAATCATTAGGAAAGGAATGGAGAATAAAACAAAGGATATTATAATGGCTCTGTATTGTACCATGGTGTGACCGCACACTATTCTGGTCGCCATATGTTAAAAAGGATATAGCGGAATTAGACAAGGTACAGAGAAGAGCCACCAAAATGGTAAAGGGAATGCAAGGATAGCCCTATGGGTTCTTCAATCTGCAAAAGAGATGGCTGGGGTGAGATATGATACAGATCTATAAATTAATTAATGAAGTGGAACAGGTAAACATAGATCGATTGTTTATGCCAGACATTACTAGGGGACATGCAATGAAGTTACAGTGTAACCTGTTTAAGACTAATAAGAGAAAATATTTTTTCACTCAATGTGTAATCAAACTCTGGAATTCGTTACTGAAGGATTTATTTTTATTTATATAACTGTATTTATATACCGCTTTTCACCGGGTGTAGTAAAAGCTGGTAGTATATGGAGGGGTACTTTCATCATTCCACTTTCAGCTGGTAGCTGGTAGTATAGCTGGATTTAAAAAAGGTTTGGGTAAGTTCCTGGAGGAAAGGTCCATAAACCATTATTAAAGAGGACCCGGGAAATCCACTGCTTGCCCCCAATACACGCATTGTGAACTTGTGTGTATTTTTGGACACCTGTCAGGTACTTGTGACCTGGACTGGCCACTGTTGGAAACAGGATACTGGGCTTGATGGACCTTGGTCTGACGCAGTATGGCATTTCTTAAATTCTTAAGTCCATGTCCCAACCTAGACATCTTAATTCCCCCTCCCCTTGTCCTTCACCTCCTGTCCCTGTGAATTACACTATATCAAAGCGGATAGTGTTAGGAAGCCAAATAGCTGTCTGTTTTGAGGCTATTTTATAAAGACACAAAAACGTATAGGGGAGTTATTTTAGAAGGAAGATTAAGCATGATTCAAAGTCTGTGTAAATAGACGATGAAAGTGCCCCTCCATCTACTGCCATGACAAAATATAGCATTACACTTATACAGGGAAGAATCACCCAGAACATACAGTACCTCCCTGACATCCTTGCATGCTATATCCTTGGATCTTTCCTAAAATGTCTATTTATACATATAGGCTGATTTATACGCATAAAACCTCCCTTTATTGGTGTAAACGGTATTTAAGCTAGGGGTCCTTAGACATTTCACATGAAGGGCCACAAAGGGCATTTCACATCATCAAGATGGCCATATGGGGTTGGGGTCCCCTTGGAGAAGAATTTGCTGAGTGGAAGGGGGGAATGGGGACAATTTCTGCCACTGATATCGAATGCCGATGAAAGAGGGAGGCAGTAGCAGTTACCAGGAATGAAGCAGATAGCCCTACCTCTTGCTTGCTTCCTTCCTTTTCCCTGTGGGATGGCAGGGTGGGTTGTGTGTGTGGCACACACTCTTCCATTCAATCCCCCTCCCCCAATATATTTTCCTCTCCCTTCTTCTCTGATCTTCCATGTCTTCTCATTCTTCTCAAAAAGACCGAAGCACTCTTCGTAACCAGAAGTACCACCTTCACCCCTCCAACTTCCATCAACCTTATGAACATTACTCTCCCAGTCAAGTCTGAAATTAAATACCTTGGAGTTACACTAGACAAAACCCTAAGCATGACCAACCACATAAAACAGACTGCCAAAACTATATTTTTCAAACTGAGAACCATACAGCAACTCAGACCCCTCATCGACATCAACGATTTCAGAACAGTTGTCCAGGCTCTCATTATGCCACATTTAGACTTCTGCAATGGCATACTCCAAGGAACATCCAAAAAGAATTTACACATCCTTCAAAGAGCTCAGAATGTCACTGCTCGAATCATCATGAAAGCTAAAATATTCGATCACATCTCTCCTATCCTATACGCTCTCCACTGGCTTCCTATCTATAGTAGGATTCAATATAAAACACTTGTCACCACTTTTAAACTCATTAATGACCTAGCCCCATCACAGTTGGCCACTCTACTCCAAACCCCACAAGAAAATAGAATCAGAAGAAAAACTAACCTCAACATGCTATTAATTCCCATTGCAGTGACAAAATCAAAACAAATAACCACCAACACTGCTTTTTCATATTATGCTCCCAGCCAATGGAACAAACTGCCACTAAACCTCAGAGAGATCAAAGATCTTACAACTTTCAGGAAGGAACTTAAAACCTACCTATTTAGTCAACACTATAGCAACATACAACCTGAAATCAAATTTACTACACAAAAACATGCAACAAACCAAACACAAGTCTACCCCACCTAATTCCATTTTCATATCCACCCAAGTTAGTCTACTCCCAACACTGTACTTATGATCGCAAATAACTATTATAATCTCTTGCTAACCATGTAAAGCTACTTTTTGGTTCTTTGTAACATAGTTTTATGTTTCCTTTTATGTTAATAACCCACACATTGTTTTCCATGTAACCTAGTTCTTATGTAATCTAGTTTTATGTTCACCTAATGTTTAATGTAATGCAATATTGCACTGTTTTGCTATATTGTTGTTTTAAGTTCCTTGTAAACCGCCCCTGATCTCTGGAAGAGGCGGTATAGAAAAGCACACAAATAAATAAATAAATAAATAAATAAATTCCATTCTTCATTCCTCTTCTTCCTTTCCCTCCCTTCCATCTTTTCTTATTTTTCTATCTTGCCCCTCTCCTTCTCTTCCCTTTCTCATCTACAACCCCCTGGGGTCCTGCAGTCTGACAGCTGATTTACCTGCATGCACACTCCTGTCTGTTCAAGAGCAAGCAGCGGCAGCACACACTCCAGTCTTGCAGACATAGAGAAGAGCATACCGGATACACACACATACACACACGCACCCTGGTCTCAGGAGCTCATAACACCCCGGCAAATTCTCAGTGTGGCAGCCCTGAAACAGAGAAACAAACACATACCCCCAAATGCTCCAGCATCTAGAGTGGAAAGCATCTCCTTCTATAGTGACCGTGCCCAAGCCATGATAGCACAGGGATGACTTGCAATGCTAAGGATCAAAGGAAATTCGGTGGATTCACTGTGGACAGGCTCTGCGAGGCAGTGACTATTGCTGGCTCTGTGGTGCCACCTTCCTAGCAGAGGAAAGGGACAGATGATCTGAGAAGTGAGAAAGCTTAGCAGGAAGGGATAAAGAGGGAAGGAACACAGGCTGAGACTGGGTTGTTCAGTCTGCAGCTCGGGGTGTTTCATACAGCAGGAAGAGAAGGAGGAAATAAAGAAGATTGAGAATATGGTCAAAAAAGTTTAAAAAAAAAAAAGTGTTCTGGGGTCAGATCTGATACTGGGGACAGAAAAACTCCAATGGCCACATCCAGCCCAGGGTCCTTAGTATGAGGACCCCTAACCTAAGCTTTCTAAAACTGATTAACTGCTCTTGATAAATATAACAATTTGTTGTATAAATGTAGCCCCCAAAGATGTCCGGAATTTTGGGATTAAGGTGGATACAGGCCTATCTCTAGACTCGCACATCTTTCCTCTAGTTCATGCAGTTTATGCCAATTAAGAGCTTTGGAGAGGGAGGGGATTAGGGGAGATAAAACCATCTTATACTAAATGGCTCTTATTTCAGAAGGGTTAGTCGAGAGGGGTTTCAGAAGGATTAGTATAGGAAATGTTATAGCTGTTACAATGGATGTTAGACTTTTTTGTATTAATTTCCATGCTAAGGCTGTTACCTACACTATTGAGAGTGATTTTTAACACACCTTCGGTAAAACGGATTGCATAGCACATTAAAAAATCCAGTGCATGTAAAATTGTTACCAAGGCACATGCTACGAAAACATTTTAGCACAGGTTAAATTGCATAGGCCCCTGCTGTTTTGCCCAACTACTTAAATGCAAGTTAATATTCAGCCTCTGCAGTCAGTGTTTTTACAACGCCTGCCCCCTGTAGCTAAAACTGAAGCTAGATATTAAGTTCTGGATTCCTGATTTCCATTGGCTCTATCTGGTTTCGCCGCCAATCTCACTTGCTATCTAGTCAGTGGTAATATTCAGCCACTAACCGGATAGCAAAACCACATAAAATTAGGACAACCATTGAACTGTCCTAATTTTATGTGGTTACCTAGTCGGTTAACAGGCTGAAAATTGCCGCTGACCAGATAGGTACCAGGACCATCCCAGCCCCAGCCCCACTGTGCCAAAGGAAGTCTCTGAGGATATTCAGAGACTGGCCAGCCAATGCCGCTGAATATCAGGCTCAGGGGGGTTGATGCCATTAGTAAGGCCTGCTCACCACATAAACCTTTTGAATCTTGGATCCATGTTTTTTAATATTTGCTAGATAAGACAAATGGCTTATTGAGAAAGCCAAACATGCGTCATACAAGAAGCTAACATACTACATATTGCTCTTCTTACAGCTTGCAGGCAGATTGACCATAGAAACAAGTGAACTAATGGACATGTGGAAGGGGCAGAACCTCCCAATCGACCTCTTTGAGAGCATTGTAATCGTTGGGCGCCTGGCTGAGGAAATTGAGTGGCTGAAGTTCTTTGTCCTAGCCTGCAGTTCTCTTGGAGTTGTAAGTCATAGAAATGTTGCTTATTTTTAACCAATGTGGACCCTTTAGCCAAAATTTGTTTTTGCTGACCAAAATATGCTTGTGAAAATTACATTTTGAAAATAAATGAATAAATAAAACCAAATCACCAAACCCAACCCTCCATCTACCCCGCCGACCTTTCGCAAAAGAGGACCACACTGTTACATAACTGATTATATAGAGAGTGATAGGACTGGCCCATGGATATATGACTCCCTAGGCGAACCCAACTCCCAGCATCTCCCCCTTACCTCCACCCACTGAAGGTATCTGGCATCTCCCCTTCTTTACCCTCTGCCAGAAGTGTACAGCCTCTCCCCGCCCCGAGGTGTGCAGTATCTATGCTTCCCTATGCCCTCGGCAATATGCAGCAGCTAGACTTACAGCTGTCACTGCTATTGCATCGCCCAGATTTATGGCTCTAAACTAGAGTCAGTGCAGCTGGCATAGGGGCTTCAGGATCCACACATGCTCAAGGCATGCCGCGTCCCACCCCTCAACTTCCTATTTCGAAGGCAGCAGGAAGCAGCAGGTGTGAGCCATGTGACACTCAAAACCTCGCATGAGCTGCTAGGATTCATGTTTAGCCCAGCTCAGCCTCTGACTTCCCCAGTCCCCAACACACCCACAAATTTTACCACCTAGTGGACAGGTCAGTCCTTGGTGATAGCTTTTACTGGACCAACATAAGAATTATCAGATGGTGGTGACGATGTACGTATATGTATTGTGAAAAGAGCATGTCTCTTCAGAGGCATTTTATCCAACCACAGCAGTTTAATAAAATATGTATATTCAGCGCTGCTATTCAGCTGAATACACATATGAAGGTAGATTTTAGATAGGATGTGGAGAGAGGAATTTAGAGTCTAGGTCGAGATATGGAAAATTCTCACAGCATTTTAAAAAGGCTCTGCCAAACACAGAACCTCTTGTGAAATACATGTCAGGTTGTGCAGGAGTGCACATTGATACTTCACCACATCTAGCGTGAGCTGCAATCTTAAAAAGCTGCACATGGGGGGGGGGGGGAAAGCAACCAGCTTTCCACCATATATTTAAGAGAGCTTTTTAAACTTGCTACATTCCCGATATGCATGCATCCCCTGATCCCCTCTCACCCGCATGTCTCCCCTCTCCAATTATCCACTGACATCAATCCCTGCCCCCTCCCCAAGGAAGACACCCACTGGCTCTCCTGGGAGGAGGACAATCACCAGTTTCTCTTGCTCGTGCCGACTCCGGGTTCCAAAATGGTGCTTGTGACTGCTAGTGGTAATCTCATATTACCATTAGGGTTCAGCCTACCAATAAAAACAAAATGAGTTTCCTCCTAATATGCCTTATTTGGCAGGCTGCCCCTGATATAGTATCACATGATTACTGCTAGGTGCCATGGCACCAATTTGTAACCTAGGGCCAGTATGAGCAGGAGCAACTAGGGATCATTCCTGCTCCCACTAAACTACCAGAGACCATGAACTAGGATCAGAGGGTGGAGGTGGGAGTAATTGATGCCAGGGGAGGGATCAGTGTTGGGGGGGGGGGGGTTTGATTAGAGAAGGGATAGAGTTTTGAGAAATGATCGGGGCAAGAGATAAATTTTGAAGGGGCTGATGGAAAGAAAATGACGGCAGATAAAGACCATACAGCCGATCCATTCTGCCCATCCATACCAAATACTAAGCTCTACAAATCCTTTCTTCTTGTTCCATCCTTTTCTGTATTGCCTTATTTCTGTTTTTGTGGAAAGGGACCACATCCACCCTTCTCCCAGCCTTCAAGACCACTCCCTAATCAAAAGGATTGAAAAGGTCAGCCACCAGAACTTCCCTAAATTCCTTCAATACTCTTGGATTTATCCCATCTAGCCTCCATTGCTTTGTCTATTTTTAGTTTAGCTAGCTGCTAATCAGCACAGGTTTCTGAAAATCATTCAAGATCTGCCTCACTTCCATTCCTATTTGTGCGTTTTTTCTGAAGCCCACTCCAAGCCCTTCAAGTGTGAACACAGAACAGAAATAGTTAAGTAATTCCACTTTATCCTCATTAGTCTCTACATATTACTTCTCTTCACCCTTGACTATGGCCTTACCATTTTTACACTTCCTCCTGTCACTAATGTATCTAAAAAGTGTTATCCCCCATTTTACTCCATGGGCTGTTTTATTTCAATTTGCACCTTTGTTCTTCTGACTGCATTCCCAGATTCTCTTAGCTTTTCCAAATATCACTGCTTGTCTTCCTCTTTCTATGATCTTCTGTATTTTCTGAAGGCTAACCTCTTTTTCCTTACCTTTTCAGCTACTTCTTTCGAGAACTATGGCAGCCTCCATTTCCTCTTAATTTTATTTACTTCCCTAACAAAAAGGTTCATTGCTCTTGAAATATCCCCTTTCAATTTTGCTCACTACTTTTCTACATCTCCCAAATATTCCCAACCAGCTAACGGACTCTTTGAGGTATTCCCCCATCTTAAAGTTAGTTTTCCTAAAGTCTAGGACCTCTCACTTTTGAATGAATCATCTCCACCATGTTCTAATACTGGATGTGGGTGTTCAAGTAACCACTGGATGCCATATGATCACCCCCTATAACATCAGAAACATTCCCTCATTTGTAAGCACCACGTCCAGTATGGTCCCCTCCTGTGTGGGTTTCAATATCAGTTCCCAGCAAGTAGGATAGCTTTGCTACCGGTGACAGCCTGAATTTTTGACCTCTTTTCTGTCTCTAATGGAGTTCCCTCACTTACCCTTCTTTATGCTTACTTTTACTACCATCCATTCTATACCGTCTTTTTTTTTCTTTTTTTATGTTTTAATTTTACATTTTTAATCATTTGCAAATTACTCTGATCACACTTAAGAACAATATATCAAGTCCGAATAAAAGATATACCAGTTGCTGGAATAGTTCCCCCTATAGAGAATCCAGGATCTCCCTACTTCTAGAGGACACTGCAGCAGGGATGTCCCAATCAACATTAAACATACTGAAAGCATCTATCAGTAGCACGTCTCCTTTCACAGAAATACTGTGAATATCTTCAGTTAAATCACTGTCAACTACCTCTGCCTGTTAAGGAAGTCTTGTATATCACACCTGATTAGATTTATAGCCCCGCATAATTATATCCCAGTCATGGTTCTCTGTGTATTTCTGTGACCACCACTAAATCCTAGTCATCCTCTTCCATTATAACCTCTAGAGCCAGACTCTTATTTCCCATACTATGGGTATTAGTATACACAGCTTTCCAGATGTTGCCCTTTTTCCCCATTTCTATACAGGTATATAATGTTTTACTCAACCGAGAGCTTCGTTCACCCATCCCCGATGGACCTAGTTTAAAGCCCTCTTCAGTTCTGTGGAAGACACTTTGCCCATTCTTTGTCGGGTAGCCCTTGGAAAATCATCCCATGGTCCAGGAAGCAGAAATGTTCTTGATGACACCATCCACAAAGCTTGCATTCATCTCCAGGATGCAAGCTTCTCTGCCTTGGCCTTTACCCTCAACAGGGAGGATAGAAGAGAATACTATCTGTGTACCAATCTGCTTTACCCTCTTCTCCAAGAGCCATGAAATCAATCATAGTACATTCGGAGGGATATCTAGCAGTATTATTTGTGCCAACATAGATGAGCAGTATCAGATAATAGTCAATAAGCTTGATGAGTCTCATCAAACTCTCCGTAATGTCTTGTATTTTGGGATCTTGTAGACAGCAAATCTCCCAAGACATCATGTCTGGTTAAGTAATGGATGTCTCTGTCCCTCAGAAAGGAGTCACCACCGCCACTATCCTTCACTAATTCAGTAACTTTGGGGTTCTGGTGCTCAATTACTTTCTGTTCATGGGATGTTCTCATCTCCGTTACTTCTGAGGATTAGTTCGAGGCATGGTGGAGTAGGGCTTTTGATTCTGCAAGCTCTGGTGACCCGTGTCTAGCTGTCCCATTCTATTTTCCCTTCTGATGGAGTTTTTTTTAACACATCAAGACAGCATCATCAATGTAGCTCTCACGGTCATGAATGCTTTTCAGCTTCTCCACCACCTCTCCCAGCTCCTCCATTTGTTTCCTGCAGACATCTTGCATACAGAACCAATCCCTCACCTAGGATCAGGCTATTTGGTTGGAGGCAGAAGGTTGTAATGGGGCCAAAAGCTTTTGTAACAGGATGTTTCCCAGCCATATTACAGTTGTAAAAGCTTAGATCCCTGTTTAAAAAAATGAGGGGAAAAACCCCCTGCCAAAGTGCCTACCATTTCCTCAGCCGTCCTGAATGTCATAAAAGCAGCTGGCCTCTTTTATATGAAATGTAACACTTTTGTTCCGATTCTGTGTGTGTAGTCCTGCTTGCTTGCCTCATCTGTTATTGGGTATGTGATAGTATAGCTTATCCCTGCAAAACTACTAAAATGTGTTTTATGTATCTGAGGAGTGTAATTTATGTTCCCTTTGTAGAATTACCAATCAAAATCCCCTGAAATATAACTATTTGTAAACCAAAAATTAGATCAGATAACCAAAAATTTTATTTATTTATTTATTTATTTATAGTCTCTTATATACCGCACTATTCAGCATCAGCGCGGTTTACAATAAACAAGGAGTTACACAATTCAACGGTACTTTGTGTTTACAGAAAAAACAGGAAATACAACTCGGATAACAGGGTAATTAATTAATATAACAGACATGATCTCATCCTGGCTTCAGTATTGTGTATGGGAGGTCTGTGGGGTGTCTGTATTGAATTTGTATGTTTGGAAGGTCTGTGGGTAGGTTGTGTTATCTGGATTGTTTAATGGATAAGACAAGAGGAAGAGGTAGTGTTTCAAAGCTTTTCGAAACTGCAAAAGGTCTGGTATTGATCGGATGTTTTGAGGAAGGCTGTTCCAACACCTTGGTGCACAGAAAAAGAAAGCCCTGTCAGTAGTAGTTTTGGTGTATTGTGTTATTGATTTAGGGACTAACAGAGAATTGAGTGATACTGACCTTCTATCCCTATTGAGGGGTGTTGTTTGGATCATATCTGATAATGATGCAGATGAGAGCTCTTTGATGGCTTTGAATGTAATTAGTAAAGTTTTGAAAGTGAGTCTATTTCGTATCGGGAGCCAATGAAGATGTTTTAGAATAGGTGAAATATGTTCTTTCCGGGATGCTCCATGAAGGACTCTTGCTGCGGCATTCATTGCCAATTGAAGTGGATGCAATGTGGCTTGAGGGAGACCTTGTAATATTGAGTTTGCATAATCAAAATGAGGTATGATTAGCGCCTGATAGATGGTTCTAAAATCGTCTGGCTCTAGCAAGGATCGTAGATGTCTAAGGGAACATATTTTGTGGTATACTGCTCTTACAATATTTCCTATGTGTGCTTTCATATCCAAGTTCTGGTCTAAAGTGACACCAAGGTATCTGATGGTGGTCTTGGTCTGGAGGTTAGCATCCTTTACTTTCAAAAAGGACGGAGCAGTGAAATTTCGGTTCCGTGTAATGAATAACACCTCTGTTTTTTTTGTGTTGGATCCTTAGATTTTGAGATTGTAGCCAGTTGGATACTTCATTTATGCAGTTTGTTAAAGGAGTGAGGTCAGGGTTCTCTGTTGTAAAAGGAAAATATAATAGTACATCATCCGCGTATATCATGCAGTTGACTCTAAAGGATCGTATCAGGTTGCATATAGGCTGCATGTATATATTGAACATAAGGGCGGAGAGGGAGGAGCCTTGAGGGACACCTTGTTTTTGATGAAACTGATCTGATGAAGTATCGTTGGATCGTACCTGTTGCCATCTGTCCGAAAGGTAGGATTTACACCACTCGAGTGCTTTATCGGTAATTCCCTTCCCTTTGAGACGTTCTAGGAGGCGTTCATGGCTCACAGAATCGAAAGCGGCTGCGATATCTAGGAAGACAAGGACAAACCCTTGGCGGATGTTATCAATACCTGATAATAAGCTGCTGAACAGTGTAGTTAGAAGCGTTTCCACACCGTGGGATTCTCTGAAGCCGTGCTGGCATGGGTCTAGTGGAGCGTTAATTTCAATATGATCCTGAATTTGTTTTTGTACTTCTTTTTCCAATATTTTTGCTAGTAAAGGAATGCTTGCTATTGGTCTATATGATTCTGGTTTAAGAGGGTCGAGCTTGTTGTTTTTTAGTAATGGCCTTATGGATGTTTGCTTAAGGATACGTGGGAAAGTTCCTGTTGTAAATGATTGAATCAGGAGTCTGGATATGATGGGACTGAGGTCAGCTCGTAAATCTTTGATCCAGAACGCAGGGCATGGATCAGTATGAGCGGTGGTCATGTTTAAGCTAGCAATGGTGTCCTCGATTTGTCGTTTAGGTGGTATTGAGAAGATAGTAAGTAGAGCTTGATCTACTGGATCTAGAACTATGTTAGGAGCTGAGATATTGTCAGTTTGGCAAATTTTGGATTGTAGATAGTTAGCAAATAATTGAGGGTGGATTTCGTATTTGAGTTGCGAAGCGGGTTCATTTGTCAAACGCTTAACTATGGCAAACAGGTCATGAGGCTTGTTTAGAGATCTTTTTAACGTGACCGCATGGTAATGTCTCATTGAGTCAGTAACCGCTGTGCGATGAGATGTGAGATGTAGGATATATGCAGTTCTGTCTACTTCTGAGTGTGAGCGTCGCCATCGTCTCTCAAGTTTCCTTAGGGTTGTGCGAGAGGCTTTCAGCTCAAATGAATACCAGATAGCAGAGTGTCGTTTGCTTTGAGATTTGTTAGTCGATGGACATGTGGCAATTGAACTGAGCGTATTATTCCAATTAGAAACTAAATCATCAAGGCTGCACTCTGGTAAGTTGGTTAGTGGAAGTGTTGTTTTTAGGATTAAGTCTTTGTCAAATGGCTTAAATCTTCTCAGGGTGGGACTGGTAATGCCATTCACTCCATTTTCTTCCTTTTGGTTACATCTGGGAAGGGGAACCTTGAATATAATTAGTTTGTGATCTGACCATGGAACTGGGTTGATTGATAGATCCAAGATGGATGGTGAGTTGACAGTTGTTTCAGTTGTAAATATTAGGTCTAATATGCCACCTTTAACATGGGTTGGATCTTTAATTAATTGGTTAAACCCTAAAACCTGTAAAGCTTCAAGAAAAGCTGTTACATGGGAGTCTTGGAGAGATGGTAGATTGAAGTCTCCTAGAACCAAAAATTGAATGCAGAAGTAGCCTAATGGTTAAAGCAGTGGCCAGAGACCAATGATTGAATCCCACTGGCACTCCTTGTGGTCTTGGGCAAGTCACTTAGCCCTCATACTAATCTACAGTTGTAGACATTATTGGCACCCTTGCATTTTAGGTATCTTGAGAAATAATTTGAAATATTCCAACTGTATGTCATCATAATATTTGAATAGAATGCTCAAAGGTATACAACAAAAAAAAGTTGTATGTGCAATTTAGACTTAGTAATTTCTAAGAAAACAAAATATGACCTGGACAGGATTAATGGCACCTTTCACTAATATTTGGTTGCACAACCCTTGGCAGTGATGACAACCTCCAAATGTTTCTTGTAGCCATCTATAAGTTTCACACATCTGTCTGCTGCTAATTTTTCACACTCTTCAACTGTGATTCATTCCAGCTCATGAATGTTTCCAGGATTCCTTTTACCAATGGCAGATTTCAGCTCTTTCCGAAGGTTCTTGATTGGATTGAAAGCAGGACTCATTGCTAACCAGTTTAAAACAGTCCATGTATTCTTTTTTAACCATTCTTTTGTACTTTCCAATGTATGTTTTGGATCGTTGTCCTGCTGGAGGACCCAAGACCTTTGACTCAGACCTAGCTTTCTAACACTAGGTAGCACATTGCCCTCCAAAATATCTTGGTAGTCCTGACTTTATGATTCCTTTAATATGTTCCAGGCCTCCAGTTCCTGAGGCATCAAAACAGCCCAACAACATTATGGAACCTCTACCATATTTAACCGAAGGAAGGGTGTTTCTTTTCCTTATAAGCTTCCATTTCTTCACCTGTAAATGTATTGCTGTATTGCTGGTCTACATTGCCAAAGAGCGCAAGTTTGGTTTCATTTGTCCACAAAACATTTTCCCAGAAGGATTGTGGTTTCTCAAGGTGGATTTGGGCAAAGATCAGGCATGCCTTTATATGTCTGTCTTTGAGTAGTGGGGTCCTCCTTGGCCTTTGCCCATGAAGTCCTTCTTCGTTTAGTGTGTGGCGTACGGTGCAGGTTGAAACCATCACTCCAGATTGCTCCAGGTCAGCCTTAAGCTCTTTGAATGTTGTATGTGGTATTTTTCCAACAGTTCGCACTAACATTTGAAGACTTCTTAGATTAATTTTGCTCTTCCCACCATGTCCTGGGAGGTTCTTGGCAGTTCCATGAGCAAAAAACTTATCAAGGTAGACACAGGAATCCTCAGGTCTTTGGAGATGGCCTTGTACCCTTTTGAAGATTATTGTTTGGTGATAATGGCTTTTCTGATGGTCTCAGGCAGCTGTCTCATCTTCACCATTGTGAAAATGGAACAGGAAGTAAATGTGGCCATTTTTAACATTAGATCCATCATTCATTGGTTGATTCAAATCATGCGAGTACTGACAATTGATCACAGGTGCGTCTAATTGTACTGCAATGGGAATGTGGTTCTTCTCATCAAACTGATTTGAATTGTTTATAAGGGTGCTAATAATCATGTCCCAGTTTTTATACTATTTCCTACTATTTACGTTTTTAATTGGTCTTGTTTTATTTGATTATTTTATCTGTCAAATATGTGTGCATATATGGTCCAAAGCCATTTCACTGGCCACTTTGTTTTTAGGAGATAGGTTTATTTTTTATTATGCTTGATATACCGCTCCTTAATCAGGTAATAGAGCGGTTTACAAACTAAAACACAATACAGAATTAAGGAAATTTGAAAAGAATACCAGAGAATGACAGGAAAGTCAAGCACTCGCACAAAGGCAGGGCAGGAAAGAGGAGTTAGGGGTTGGGGGAACACCGAGAAGCACAACATTACAGTAGATATTGGACATTAAGGAGTTGAACTGCAAGAGTGCCAATAACGTTGACCTCAACCGTATACCTCAGAAGTGCTGCGACTTCAAAGAACATGATTAGCTTTCCTCCCGTTTGAACTAGAGATAAAGAAGAAGTCCTAAAGCAAAGGTTCCCAACCTTTTTAGTTGCATGGACCCCTTATTAATCTCCAAAAGTTCAGGAACCCCCAGATCACAGATCCTCCTCACAACTCTTCCTGGACCTTGTCTCTTCCGCGTCAAGTCTATCCCCGCTAGCCCTCTATCTCCATTCCCTGTCTCCACCAGTCTCTCTCTTTCTCCATCCAGCCATCCTCACCCCTCTCATAGTTTGATGCAGAAACCCTGCACTAGAGCCCAGTACTAAGGCTCTAGTGCAGGGCTTCCTAAACAAATTTAGCACAGAGGTTTTGGCCAGCAACGCTGTAAGCAAACAGCAAACAAATGACCTGTGTGCAAAATATCTGCGCTAAACAAGGAGAGAAAGCCAGGCACATGCACACAGAGGTCTGCGTTAACAGCACCTCTATATCCCGCACACAAAAAAAAACAGTTAGGCAGTCGTGTGCATGTGCTGGATTGCCAAGTAGTGCATTAACAGCAATATTATTCTGAGAAGAATTTCTGCTGAAAATAATATTGATGTTTATGTGCCAAAGAGCAATCCAGCACATGCACATAATAACATTGTTCCACCACATTTCCCTGCCATTTCTTTTCAGCACTCTCTTCAGCAAAGCCAGAAAAATGTTCTGTGCACATCTCTGCAACTGCACTGCAAAGCTGCTTGCTCAGGCATGTTGCGCATTGTTTGTGCTCACATTAGATTCCTTCCTGTGTTCTGCACCCGCAGAAAATTCCGCTTAAACACTGCACAGATGTCTGTGCTAAGGGCAGCACACTCTGCTGTATCAAGCTGTAAGTCCATTTCTCCTCCCCACCTCCTGCTGCTTCTTTTCGGTCTCTCTGCACCCCAGCCAATCCCCACCAGCCTCTCTCTCTCTTCCTACAACGCCCTGTAAAATGGTCTCAGATGCCCACCTATCCATGGGCCACACAGGTTGGGAACTACTGCCATAGAGCAAACTAATAACTTCTTTAAAAAAAAATCTCTTCTGCTATAGCAACAGAAAATAACCCAACAGCTAACCCAGCAATATAAAACTGTAATAAAAATCCACTGGTTCGGGGGGGGAATCAATGTCAGAGGAGTAATCGGGGAAGCCGCCCTTGGCCTTTACACTTTCTACTTCAAGCAGGCACTTATTCATGTCTTAGGGTAACTTTAAATGCTGAAGTCTAGAATTTGTTTTACCAACGTGCATTCCCAACCAAACCACTCCCTCTCCAAGCCCTCACCAGGCCTCCTTGCAATCTAGACATGACAGAGTTCTCCATATGTTGAAACAGCTTTTGAAACTCATTATTTGCAGGGGTAGGCAGTCTGCCTCTGCAAATGCCACTACTTACATGTGGGGATGCTGCTAAAGTAACTTGTAATATCAAATACAATTTACAGTATTTGACATACACTCTTCCAAAGCCCAGAGAAGAAAACACCATCCAAGCATCACCTAATCCCCTCTTTTAGGAAACACTTGCTGAAGAGCAGAGCATTAAGTTTTCTCCTTATGGGGCTTCAACTCATATTTTCAGTGGTGATCAGAAGACAGACACCGGGCATCATTACCCTATGGGCTATATTATTGCCATGATCTGAAAGAAAAACAAATGTGGATCATTGCCCTAAGAGTTCCATGACTAAAGATTGCCAAAGGGGAACATTATATCTGACAGCTTTTGATCACCCCCGCCCAAGATCTGGGATACGTGGCATCTCTGGGTTGGAATGAATGCATAATATAGATAGATCACAAGAATCAGACTATCGCTGCTCTTCCCCTTTTGCTTGCTCCTTCCCACAGACCATCGCTAAGACACTGAAGATTGCATGTGAAATCCTGTCCACTGAGCGTGAGAGTGGATCACCACGAATTCCTTTCAGCACCTTCCAATTTCTTTACACGTTTTTAGCTGATGTAGATGGAGAGGTATCCAGGACGCAAGTAAACCGTATGCTCACCTATCTGCATCAAGAAATGTGAGTACCAACCCAAAATACTGCTAAAGTTAGAGGATGCTGCTACTGTAGTACCAGTGAAACAATTTTTAAAAATGGGGGGGGGACGACTTATTCAAATCGTTTTAGCTGACTATAGAATCTGCTAACTGACAAAAATAGTCGTTGCAATATTCAGCGGCACTATTGGCTAATGCCGCTGAATATACCCACAGACAGCTGAAAAAATGCCTAGTTAAAACCAGGGCAGTCTGTGGATGGAGCAGGGGTAGCAACTAACAGGATAGCTCGAGCAGTTTCAGTTAAAACAGCTCTATCGGTAACCGCTTTATGCTATCCACTTAGTGACTGAATAGCTAGTCAGCAGAGGGAACCAGATATGTTTTGTCATGGAACATCCGGTTTTAATTAAAGCGACGGCGCCCAGATATTTTATTTTGTCTAGCCACCACCGCCACCAAATATGTTCCCCGTGATTTTCTATGTATATTAAATTTAGGTTCCAAAATAGAAAAGCTTTAAGAACTTGATTTTATAACAGGACATCTCTGTGAGAAGTCCAAAAAGGCACCCACGTTAAGTCTGTTTAATGTAAACCACCTTGACGTGTCAAAAGGGGGAATATAAAACTAGTTAGATAAATAACTAAATGTTTTATAAGGACAACATTCCCATGAAGAATCAAACAACCCAGGTATAAATGGATCACAGTGGTTACAGCAGGCTACATCCTGTAACATGTTCCACTTTAGAATAGGCTCCCAGAACCAACCACAACAGTGCACACATACTGATGCATAAATTGACACCTGCTCCCAAAAAATATATAACCATCTGTCTCAAGCAATCACACATCCAGAAAGAAATGACTCAACTAAGGAAAGAATTAGTTGTAATAAACAATCCTGTCCCAGAACACAACTTGAAAATAATCCACCACTACTACTACTCCCACAAAAAAAAAATCAAACAACCCAGGAATAAATGGATCACAGTAGATTCCAGCAGGCTATAACCTGCAACAAGGAGACACTCAACTCACCAACAGATACTCTTACATAATGCTTACTCTTCCTTGCTAAATGAGGCGGCTCATTAAGGCCGCGGGCAAAAAGGGTAGTAACCAATGTATCAGAAATGTCTCAGGCATTGTCAAAAAATCTCAAAACAGAAGAAATGTTACAACTTGGAAACTCCTTCATCAAAAGGCATTAAGTTTGCAACATAGTTCAAGGGACAGAAGGTGGTCATATGTCTCCCAAGATCTGCAGCAAGTAGGAATATAAACCAAATTGTTAATGAAATTAGAGAGGAAAGTAGGGATTCTATAATTCATGATGTTATCCATTTCAGAACACATGATCTAGCTAAAAACAGTATCTCTGCTTTTCAAAGAAAAGTCCAAATTTTGGGGGAGAGACTTAAACCAATTGTCAACACTATAGCTTTCTCAAAAATTGTATCTGTTCATGGTAACCCTACCTACCCACACCCCAACAAAAGCATACCAATGTACATAGTTATGTACTTGTAAAAACCAGTTTATAACTAAGTTATTTGTACATAGTTAATATACATTTACTCCACATTTTATTGTAGCCTTCAAATGATTGTAAACTGCTTTGACCCGGTGAAATGCGGTATAAAAGCACAGCTAAATAAATAAATGGTAAGAGGGAAAACATAGTTATTCACCTGTAACAGGTATTCTTCAGGGACAGCAGGAATTAGTCCTCATATATGGGCAACATTGGCACCGACGGAGCCCACACAGAAGCATCTCCCCAGCTTTCAAAGAAAGCCTTTGGGAGAAGTCACCACACATGTGTGGTCCTCTTCCCACCCAAGGGTACCATCTTGCTCAGTCAGATGACATAGCTAGGACGGTAGTAAAAAATAAAACAAGGTAGGGAAGCAACTCTCAAGGGAAGAGGGAGGGTTGTAAGGACTGATTCCTGCTGTCCCTGGAGAACACCTGTTACAGGTGAGTAACTATGCTTTCTCCAGGAACAAGCAGGAAGTCAGTCCTCACATAGAGGACTCCCTAACTCCAGGCTGCCGAAGATCAAACCATGACTGCACCAACGGTGACCGAGTCGGGTAGCTGTGAGTTGCAGAAGGCGAGTCCCCAACTGAGAGACTCTGCAAGACCCTAGCGTTCAGTGGCACTATCACTGGTAGCCTGAACACAGAGGGCAGAAGTTGCCTATACCCTGAAAAGATTACGGAGAACACCTGGCCGAAAGCACTGTCCCAATGGGACTCGCTCTCCAAACAGTAGTAAGCTGCAAATGTATGAACTGAAGACCACTGGCCTTGCAGATCTCAGTCACCAGCAGTGTGCAGGTTTGACACAGATTTGGCCATCGCTCTCACACGGTGTGCTGTGAATCGGTGTTCCAGGGAAAGCCCAGCTCACTCATAGGCGAGGGCAATACAGTCCTCCACTCAAGTGGACTTAGTCACAGCCTGCTTTGGTCTTATGAAACGAAAAGCTGAGGAGCTTTGTGATGGCCCTGAGTCCGCTGTAGGTAGGTAGGACAGGGCCCGTTTGCAATTCAGTGTACAGAGTATAGTTTCCTCACAACCGGCGTGAGGCCTTGGGGAAAAAGGAGAGGAGGACCACCTCCTAGTTGAGGTGGAAAGGAGATAAAACCTTGGAGAGGAATTTGGGGTGAGTGTGGACAACCCTATTTTTATAGAATCTTGTATATGGCAGTTCCGCCACCAGGGCCTGAAATTTGCTTACTCTGCGAGCGGACGTGAAGGCCAAAGGAAGGCAACTTTCCAAGATAACACAGATAGAAATTGGCTAGAGGCTGAAATGGTGGCCTGGTGAGCTGTGAGAGAACCACAATGAGGTCCCATTCTGCCACCGGAGGGCAGAAGGGGGGCTTATAAAACAGGAGGCTCAGGATGGTGTGTGGCATATGGTGGTGTGTGGAGATCAATCACTCAGGTATACTCTCACAGAGTTTGACTTTAGCCCCATGTGCATCAGGTGCAATAGATACTGGAGCACTAGTTGCACCTGGCAGATGAACGGGTTCTCCCGCCTCTCTGCACACCATACTGAGAATCAGTGATGCCCCCTTGTGCTGGACCTTGAAGAGGGTCTTGGCGACCAGAGGGGTCAGCGGAAAAGCAAAGAGGAGGCCTTCCGTCCATGGGATCAGGAAGGCGTCCCCACCTTCGCCAGGTGTGGTTTCTGCAAGAAGATATGGGGTGGCTGTACGTGGTGCAGGGTGGCAAAGGGGTCCATCACAGGAATGCCTTAGAGGTGGAAGAGCCATGAGACCACTCTGGGGTCCAGGTGTCACTCATGCGGTTGGAGCACCCTGCTCAATCTGTCCTCCAAGAGGTTGTCCTGGCCCGGGAAGTGGACCGCCCACAGAAGCATATTGTTGCGAGCTGCAAAAGAAATGAGGGCTACCGTCTCCTGGCAGAGAGAGTATGACCCTGTGCCCCCCTAATTGTTGACGTAGAACATGGCAACTTGGTTGTCCATCTGTATCAGCACCGGCTGGTATTGCAGGCAGTGGCAGAATGTCCATAGGGCCAGGAAGAGTGCCCTGAGTTCAAGATAGATCTGTAGCAGAGATTCTTCCTGGGACTAGCTGCTTGAGTATGACGGTCTTAGCAATGCACCCCCCAATCTAGGAGGGAGGCGTCTATGGTCAGGACTTTCTGGGACAGGGACACCTGGAAAGGCACCCCAACCTGGAGGTGATAGAGAAGCTGCTATCAGTCGAGAGACTCCACCAGCTGGTGGGTTATCCTGATCCTGTCCCGCAGTCTGCCTTGTCTTGTGTCCACTGCGAGTGGAGGCACCACTGAGCTGTCTGCATGTGTAGGCGAGCTAGCGGGGTCATGTGGACTGTGAAGGCCATGTGGCCCAGGAGGCAGAGGAGGCAGCGGGCTGGCACCGAGCTACGGCACTGCACCTCCACAGCTAGCCCCCTGAGGCAGTTTGCCCTTTCCCTGGGAAGGAAGCCCTCAGCCTGCAGGGTGTCCAGCTGAGTGCCTATGAATTCCAGGCTCTGGGCTGGATTGAGATGAGATTTGGGTAGTTGATGATAAACCCTAGGTGCTGCAGCAGTAGGGTTGTATGTCCTGATGGGCCTCTTCGGCTGTGCAGTCCCTAATAAGCCAGTCATCTAGGTATGGGAAGACAAAGGCCCCTTGCAGCCATAGGTGGGCAGAGACCACTGCTAGGCACTTTATGAAGACCCTTGGCAAGGAGGCCAGGCCAAAGGGTAGCACCCGGTGCTGGTAGTGCCTTCCTCCTACCATGAGCTTTAGGTACTGCCTGTGGGAGGGGTGGATTAGGATGTGTGTCTAAGCATCCTTTAGATCCAAGGAGCAAAGTCAGTCTCTCTGGTGGAGACGGGGCAGCAGTGTTCCAAGGGAGAGCATCTTGAACCTCTCCCTCACCAGAAAGCGTAGTTACTCACCTGTAACAGGTGATCTCTGGGAACAGCAGGAATTTAGTCTTCACAAATGGGTATCATCGGTACCGACAGAGCCTGCGCGGGAACGCTCCCCAGCGTCCAATAGGAACACTTTTGGGAGCATCCCTCATCACATGCGCGCTGCCTTCCCACCTTTCCAACTGTCCCTCTTCAGTTAAGTTTGTAGCTGAGTGAAAGGATAGAGGGAGAGAGGAAAGAGACAGAGATAGAGAGACAACTCCTAGGAGAGGTGGGTGGGTTGTGAAGACTAAATTTCTGCTGTTCCCGGAGATCACCTGTTACAGGTGAGTAACTACACTATCTCCAGGAACAAGCAGGAATGTAGTCTTCACATATGGGGACTCCCTAGCTGAAGATGCCAGGGAGATGGCCCCAGGAAGCTGCCACCTATTGTGAGGTGGGCCATACTTCCTCCCATGGATCTCTGGCATACCACCAGGGTTGGTGGGTAGGGGTTGAATTAAGTCTGGAAGAGATGCTGAAGAACAGTTTGGCCAAAGAAGGCATCCCGATGGGAGGCTTTATCTAGGCAGTAGTGGGCTGTAAAAGTGTGTACCGAAGCCCAGGTGGCTGCTCGACAGATGTCATCAACAGACACAGAGTAAGGGTTAGCCATAGAGGCTGCAATGGCTCTCAAATTATGCGCTGTGACATGGCCTTCGAGAGGAAGACTCTTACTCTCATAAGCAAAGGATATGCATTGTGCAATCCATTTAGATAGAGTTCTTTTGGAGACTGGAAGTCCCAAATGACTAGAATCAAAAGCAATAAAAAGTTGAGAAGACTTTCTATGTTGCTGTGTTCTTTGTAAGTAAAAAGCCAAGGCTCTTTTACAGTCCAAAGTATGAAGGTTCCTTTCTGCCTTAGAGGCATGAGGTCTCGGAAAGAATACAGGAAGGTAAATCGATTGATTTAAATGAAAAGGCGACACCACCTTTGGCATAAAATATGGATGAGTTCTGAGAACAACCTTATCATGGTGAAACCTTGTATAAGGAGGATCAGCCACTAAAACTTGCAATTCGCTAATGCAACGTGCGGAGGTGATTGCAATCAGGAAGATGACCTTCCAGGATAAAAACTTTAGAGCTGTAGTGGCTAAAGGTTCAAAGGGCAGTTTCATGAGCTGTCCAAGAACTAGATTGAAGGACTAGAAAGGGGGGCTGTTGCTTCTGGAGAGAAATCTGAAATTGTGAGTATATACTTCTGGGAATTTTTCTGAAAGGAATTTTTTTTCTTTTAAAGCTAATCTGTGAACCCACTATTTTTTTGTTAAATCAGTCAGGGCCTAGTAGCAACAGTTTAAGATTCAATTTAAAACACAGAAGAGAACTTTCTGGTTACCTTTCATACCCAGTAGACAGCTGTAGTTTAAATTTTATAGTCACTCAGGGCCTAGCATCAGCAAAGTACTTTTAGTTTCAAATTAAAACACAGAAGAAAGCTTTCTGGTTAAATTTAGAATCCAGCAGAGAGCTTGTAGTTTAAATTTCTTAATAGGTTAGAGCCTAGTAGCAGCAAAGAGCTATAATTTAAATCAAATCAGAATATAGCTTACCTCAGTGGCACAGGACAAGGTACTGTGTAGCAGCCCTTTTTTAATAAGTGTTTTTAATAAGTGTTACAGCTTTATAGGTACTTGCACAACTTAAAAGACAGGAGGTGCTCTCAGGTGAAGCTCATTACCCAAATCAGTCATACACTAAGGACCTGAGATTAATTAAGCTTCAGGTGAACAAGGTATATTAAACTTCTTAGGTACAGTTTTAGTGGTATAAATATCCATAGCACCCTTTAGTACATAAAGAACTTAAAGATCTAAACACAAACTTAAAACTAAGATGCAGACAGCAGTCCAGCAGCGGGATGTGGGCTTTCCAGTCTTTTGCATTGAGTGTCACATGTATGATTTTCTCCCAGCTGGTGAGAGGTCTTACGTGTGCACTAGGTGCAAGGAGCTCTCTGCTCTCAGGGAACGAGTCCGTTCTCTAGAGGCTAGAGTAGCAGACTTGGAAAACATAAGACAGACAGAGAGGTACATAGACGAGACCTACAGGGATATAGTCCTGAAGTCCCACCTCCAGTCTGGCAGCATCCCTGTTGCCAGGGAGGAGAGAGGTCACGTGACAGGAGAGCATCACCCTGGTGTGGCAGGAAGTGATCCTGTAACTAGGACCTGTCCTCCAGGTGATGTAAACCCCTCTCGCACCGAGGAGGTTTCTCCAGGGCCAAGTGCCCATGAGGGAAAAGGGTTAGGACAGCAGTTATAGTTGGTGATTCGATCATTAGGCATGTAGATAGCTGGGTGGCTGGTGGACGTGAGGATCGCCTGGTAACATGCCTGCCTGGTGCGAAGGTAGCGGACCTCACACGCCACCTAGATAAGGTCTTAGATAGTGCTGGGGAGGAGTCTGCTGTCTTGGTACATGTCGGTACCAATGACATAGGAAAATGTGGTAGGGAGGTTCTGGAAGCTAAATTTAGGCTTTTAGGTAGGAAGCTGAAATCCAGAAATTCCAGGGTAGCGTTCTCCGAAATGCTTCCCGTTCCACGCGCAGGACCCAAAAGGCAGGCAGAGCTCCGGAGTCTCAATGCATGGATGAGACAATGGTGCAGAGATGAGGGGTTCGGATTTGTTAGGAACTGGGGAACATTCTGGGGAAAGGAGGGGCTCTTCCGAAGGGATGGGCTTCACCTTAACCGGGATGGAACCAGGCTGCTGGCATTAACCTTTAAAAAGGAGATAGAGCAGCTTTTAAACTAGATAACAGGGGAAAGCCGACAGTCGCCCAAGAGCGCATGGTTCGGAAGAATGTATCCTTGAAGGATACTACAAAAAGCAGAGAGGTTCCAAAAAAGAGTAAGGTAGCCCAAATGCCCTCGAGTATGGAGCAGACAGAACTTAAAGATCCCAAATTACCCATGTCTACCAATAGCCAAATTAATATGAATAAAATACAGTCTCTAAAATGCTTGTATGCAAATGCTAGAAGTCTACAAAACAAGATGGGAGAGTTAGAATATATAGCACTAAACGAGAGGTTAGATATGATTGGAATATCAGAGACATGGTGGAAAGAGGACAACCAGTGGGACACTGTGATACCTGGGTACAAACTATATCGTAATGATAGAGCTGACCAAATTGGTGGAGGGGTTGCGCTCTATGTTAGAGAGGGCATTGAGTCAGAAAGGATTAAAGTTTTGCAAGAAACAAAATTTGCTGTAGAATCTCTATGGATTGAAATTCCATGTAAAAAGGGGAAGGCGATGGCAGTGGGGGTGTACTATCGTCCGCCTGGCCAGAATGAACAAATGGATGATGAAATGCTCAAAGAAATTAAGGAAGCTAGCAAAAGTTACAGTGCAGTAATAATAATGGGTGATTTCAATTACCCCGGCATCGACTGGGTCAGTGTCACAACAGGACATGCTAGGGAGATAAAGTTCCTAGATGAAATAAATGACTGCTTTTTGGAGCAGCTGGTTCATGAACCAACCAGAGGGGAAGCAATATTAGACCTAGTCCTTAGTGGAACACCAGATGTAGTGCAAGAGATAAGGGTGTTGGGGCCACTTGGCAATAGTGATCATAGCATGATCACCTTTGATTTAATTAGTGTAGGAGGGATAGTAAGGAAATCCACAGTACTACCCTTTAACTTTCGAAAGGGAGACTATGATAAAATGAGGAAAACAGTTAAGAAAAAACTAAAAGGAGCAGTTGCAAAGGTTAAAGACGTACATCAAGCTTGGGTGTTGTTGAAAATACTATCTTGGAAGCCCAGACCAGCTGTATTCCACGCTTTAAGAAAAGTGGAAGGAAGTCCAAAAAACTGCCAGCATGGTTTAAAGGTGAGGTCAGAGAGGCTGTTGTTGCCAAAAAAGCATCTTTCAGGAAATGGAAAAAAGAGCCAAATGATGAAACCTGGAAACAGCACAAGCACTGGAAAGTCAAATGCAAGGCATTGATAAGGCAGGCAAAGAGAGAATTTGAGAAGAAGCTTGCTGCGGAAGCAAAAACGCGAAATAAAGACCTTTTCAAGTACATTTGTAGCAAAAAACCTGTGAGAGAGTCAGTTGGACCATTAGATGATGAAGGGGTTAAAGGAGCACTAAGAGGCGACAAGGCGATAGCGGAGAGTCTGAATGAATTCTTTGCTTCGGTCTTTACTGAGGAAGATGTACGGATGTTACCCATGACTGAAGTGGTATTTAAAGGTGTGGAAGAATTGAAGGAAATATCGATACATCGGGAAGATGTCTTACAACTATTAGATAAACTGAAGAGTAGCAAATCACCTGGGCCGGATGGTATACATCCAAGGGTGTTGAAAGAACTGAAATTTGAGATTGCAGACCTGCTATCAGTAATCTGTGAACTATCATTAAAATCATCTCTAATACCTGAGGATTGGAGGATCGCCAATGTAACACCAATTTTTAAAAAGGGTTCGAGGGGTGATCCGGGAAACTACAGACCAGTGAGCCTGACATCAGTACCGGGAAAAATGGTAGAAACCATCATAAAGAATAAAATTACTCAGCATGTAGATAGTCACGACCTAATGGGAGACAGCCAACATGGCTTTAGACAAGGAAGATCTTGTCTTACTAATCTGTTATGTTTTTTTGAAGGAGTGAATAAACAGGTGGACAAAGGTGAGTCGGTTGATATTGTGTATCTGGACTTTCAGAAAGCCTTTGACAAAGTCCCTCATGAGAGACTTTTGGCAAAACTAAAGAGTCATGGGATAGGAGGCAGTGTACTACTGTGGATCAGGAACTGGTTAAAAGATAGAAAGCAGAGGGTAGGGCTAAATGGCCAATTTTCCCAATGGAGAAAGGTGAATAGTGGTGTACCCCAGGGATCTGTGCTGGGTCCGCTGCTTTTTGACATATTCATAAATGACCTGGAAAGTGGAATAACAAGTGAGGTTATCAAATTTGCAGATGACACAAAACTATTTAAAGTTGTTAAAACCCAGGAGGATTGTGGAAAATTGCAAGAGGATCTTGATAAATTGGAAGACTGGGCATCAAAATGGCAGATGAAATTTAATGTGGAGAAGTGCAAGGTTATGCACCTAGGGAAGAACAACCCAAACTATGGTTACACGATGCAAGGTTCCACATTAGGAACCACCACCCAGGAAAAAGATTTAGGCGTCATTGTGGATACCTTGTTAAAACCCTCGGCCCAGTGTGCAGCGGCGGCCAAGAGAGCAAATAGAATGCTAGGTATGATAAGGAAAGGAATGGAAAATAAAACAAAAGATATTATAATGCCTCTATATCGTTCCATGGTGAGACCGCACCTTGAATATTGTGTGCAATTCTGGTCGCCGTATCTTAAAAAGGATATAGCGATTTTAGAAAAGGTTCAGAGAAGAGCCACCAAAATGGTAAAGGGGATGGAAGGCTACTCCTATGAAGAAAGGCTAAAAAGGTTGGGGCTCTTTAGCCTGGAGAAGAGACGGCTGAGGGGAGATATGATAGAAGTCTATAAATTAATGAATGGAGTGGAACGGGTAAACGTAGATCGATTGTTTACCTTATCAGAATATGGAAAGACTAGGGGACATGCAATGAAGCTACAGGGTAAACTATTTAAGACTAATAAAAAAATATTTTTTTCACTCAACGTGTAATCAAACTCTGGAATTTGTTACCGGAGGATGTAGTAAAGGCTGTTAGTGTAGCTGGGTTTAAAAAAGGTTTGGACAAGTTCCTGGAGGAAAGGTCCATAAACCATTATTAAGAAGGGACCCAGGATATCAATGCTTGAACCAGTACAAGCATTGTGGAACCTGTGTCCCTTGGGGAAACTGCTAGGTACGTATGACCTAGATTGGCCACTGTTGGAAACAGAATGCTGGGCTTGATGGACCTTGGTCTGACCCAGTATGGCATATCTTATGTTCTTATGTTCTTATGTAGATTTAAATCCCATGACGCCGGTGGTGGCCTGATGGGAGGCTTTGTTAATAGAAGACCTCTCATGAATCTCGCTACGAGTGGATGAGAGGAAATTGGCTGTCCATTTAGAGCAGGGGTCACGAGGTCCCTTCGTGCGGCCCGCGAGGCTCTACCCCGGTTAACATTACGTGCGGCCCGCCAAGGATTCCCGCCATTGTATCCACGCGCTCGCAGCTCACCGACCACCTGCAAGCGTCCCTTCTCCTGTCAGTGTCATCTGTGAAGCCGGACTTTAAGCGTTTGTCTGCTAGCATGAATCATCAGCCATCTCATTAAATTCAATAAAGGTGATCAGCCATTGTTTTCATAATTTTGCGTTTGTTGTTTTTTTTCGCGGGGGTGGGGAGAAGGGGGGTGCGGCCCGCGAGGCTCCCGGTAGTCGGCTGTGCGGCCCGCGGCCCTCTGGAGGTTGGTGACCCCAGATTTAGAGGCTTATAGGAAGCTGCAATTGCACTAAGATGGACTCTTACTGAATTGGTCTTTAGACCAAAATTTGATAAATGAAGTAGGTACTCTAGTACTGATTCCAAAGGTATCACAAGGGGGTTTAAGCCCTTTTGAGAACACCACATAGAGCGTAGTTACTCACCTGTAACAGGTGTTCTCCAGGAGCAGCAGGAATCAGTCCTCACATATGGGTGACGTCGGCGCCGACGGAGCCCTCGCGGAGCAATTTTCCCCAGCTTTCAAAAAAGCCTTTGGGAATTGCAGCGCGCATGCGCGGTCGCCTTCCCGCCCAAGGGTGCCATCTTAGCCAGTCTGATGACATAGCTAAAAGACAGCATAAAAATTTGCAAAAAAACTTAAGCAGATGATTGCAACTCCACGGGGAGGAGGGAGGGTTGTGAGGACTGATTCCTGCTGCTCCTGGAGAACACCTGTTACAGGTGAGTAACTACGCTTTCTCCAGGACCAAGCAGGAAGTCAGTCCTCACATATGGGACTCCCAAGCTTAAGGCTACCGGAGACCCTAAGCACAAAAATGAGCTCCCTCTAGCTCAGCGGCACAGAAGGAAGGAATCTTCACTGAATTATCACCCACCGGTAGCCCCCATCCGGGATGGAGGGTAGGAGTTGCTCAAACCTCGAAGAGATTCCGGAGGACTGCCTGTCCGAAAGCACTGTCCCTACGGGACTCCCTCTCGAGACAGTAATGGACCGCAAAAGTCTGGCTCGAAGACCAAGTAGCGGCCCGGCAGATGTCTGCCAGCGGAACAGAGCGGAGGTAAGCCACTGACGTAGCCTTCGCCCGAACACAATGAGCCGTGACTCGACTTTCTAAGGAGAGTCCGGCTGCCCCATAAGCCCAAGCGATACAGTCAGCAACCCAGATGGACAGAGTACGCTTGGAGACCGGGAGCCCCAATTTATTGGGGTCAAAAGACACAAAAAGCTGAGCAGCTGTACGGTGCTCCCGCGTACGGTCAAGGTAGAAATTCAATGCCCTTCTACAGTCCAGGGTATGCAGGACTCATTCAGCTCGGCTGG
This sequence comes from Ichthyophis bannanicus, assembly GCA_033557465.1. Lineage (NCBI taxonomy): Eukaryota > Metazoa > Chordata > Amphibia > Gymnophiona > Ichthyophiidae > Ichthyophis > Ichthyophis bannanicus. The sequence goes on along the minus strand of CM066034.1, from coordinate 562,939,093 downwards.
AGTGAGGCCTGGGAAAGAAGGTTGGAAGTACCACCTCCTGATTGATGTGAAAAGGGGAGACAACTTTTGGAAGAAATTTTGGGTGCGTCCGTAGGACTACCCTATTTTTGTAGAACCGAGTGAAGGGAGGATCAGACACGAGGGCCTGCAATTCACTTACGCGTCTAGCGGAAGTGAGGGCTATCAAGAATAAGGTTTTCCACGAAAGAAAACGCAGAGAACGGGTAGCCATCGGTTCAAAAGGCAGACAGGTGATCCGCTGTAAAACCACATTCAGATCCCAGTCAGGTGCTGGCGGGCGCAGAGGTGGTTTAAGTAGAAGGAGACCTCGGAGAAACCGTGCTACGAGAGGGTCGCTGGAAAGAGGTCTGCCGTCCACCGGCACATGGTGTGCTGAAAGAGCACTGAGGTGGACTTTGACGGAGTTGGACTTAAGTCCCAGATTAGAGAGGTAGAGCAGGTACTGCAAGATCACCGACACCGAGCAGGAGAAGGGATCCTGAGACTGCTGTACACACCAAACGGAAAAGCGACGCCATTTAAGGGCGTAGCATTTGCGGGTAGAAGGTCGCCGAGAAGCTAGGACGACCTCTTCCACCTCTGCCGGCAGGAGAAGGGGAGCGAGGACTACCCTTTCAGCCGCCAGGCCATTAGGTTGAGAGATCTGAGGTTGGGGTGTAGCAGAGACCCCTGATCCTGTGTTAGGAGATCCGGTTGAAACCCTAGAGGGAACGGATCCTCTACCGCTAATTGCAACAGGAGTGGGAACCACGGCTGTCTGGGCCAGTGAGGAGCCACCAGGATCATGGAAGCTTTGTCCCGGAGAACCTTGAATAGAGTTCGAGAGACTAGCGGGATGGGAGGAAAATCATAGAGAAGGCTTTCCGTCCATGAGAGTAGAAAAGCATCTGCCGCTACCCGAAGGGGATGTGGCTGACGAGAGCAGAAGCGAGGAAGTTGCTGGTTGAGAGGACTGGCAAAGAGATCCATCGTGGGGAGGCCCCACTTCAGAAAGAGTTTCTGAACTACCAAGGGATCCAGACGCCACTCGTGCGGCTGGAGTATCCTGCTGAGTTTGTCCGCCAGGCAATTTTCTTGGCCTGGGAGATAAACTGCCTTGAGAAGAATGCCGTGACTGATGGCCCAAGAGCAGAGCTTCTGAGCTTCTCGGCAGAGAAGGAAGGAGCCCGTGCCCCCCTGCTTGTTCACGTAGAACATGGCAACTTGATTGTCCGTCTGGACAAGGACGGACTGGTGAGAAGTCAGGTGGGAGAAAGCCTTGAGCGCCAGACGGATTGCTCTGAGCTCCAGGAAGTTGATCTGTTGAGCAGACTCCCACGCGGTCCAGAGACCTTGAGTACATGCCCCCTGGCAATGTGCTCCCCAACCCAGGAGGGAAGCATCGGTCGTCAGCACTTGAGCCGGCTGAGGCGACTGAAACGGCATTCCGAGCACCAGGTTCGGCCGATGAAGCCACCACTGTAGGGAAGAGGCCAGCGGCCCGGAGATGCGCACTAAGTCGGCTAGTCCGCCGGTGGCCTGTTGCCACTGCTTGCGAAGGCACCATTGAGCAGGCCGCATATTCAGGTGAGCATTGGGGGTCACGTGGACGGTGGAAGCCATATGGCCGAGTAGTCTCAGGAAGTGCCTGGCGGAGACCAGGGACTGGCTGCGAAAACGGCCGGCTAGGTCCATGAGCCGTTGAGCCCTGTCGAGAGGCAGGAAAGCTCGAGCCTGAGGAGTGTGCAGTCTTGCGCCGATGAACTCGAGATCCTGTGAGGGGAGCAAAGTGGACTTTGCGAAGTTTATGACAAAGCCCAAGTACTGCAGAAGAGTCACCGTGCAGTGTGTGGCATTGGTGACTGCCGGAGAGGACGACGCTCTGATGAGCCAGTCGTCGAGGTACAGAAAGACATAGAGGCCGTGAAGCCTGAGATAGGCCGCCACCACCGCGAGACATTTTGTGAAGACTCGCGGTGCGGAGGATAGGCCAAAGGGCAGTACTCTGTACTGGTAGTGATTTCCTGCCACCACAAACCTTAGGTATTGGCGGTGGCTTGGGTGGATGAGGATGTGCGTGTAGGCATCCTTTAGATCTAAGGAGCATAGCCAATCTCCCTGCTGGAGGTAGGGCAGAAGGATTCCAAGGGTAAGCATCTTGAACTTTTCCCGCACGAGGAACTTGTTGAGGTTGCGCAAGTCCAGGATGGGTCTGAGGCCTCCTGTCCTTTTTGGTATCAGAAAATACCTGGAATAAAAGCCTTGACCTCTCAGGTGGTGGGGCACCGGTTCCACAGCCTGTTCCTGAAGAAGACTTGCTAACTCCTGAAGGAGTAAGTCCCTGTGCAGAGGGAGTCGAGGAGGTTCTCCCGGAAAATAAGAGGGAGGGACCTGATGGAAGTGGAGAAGATAGCCTTCTCGCACGACTTGAAGCACCCAGGCATCTGAAGTGATGTTGGACCACCTGTGGGCGAAGTGAACCAGCCGGCCTCCGGTGCTGGGAGGAACCAGCTGAGGGGGAGAGGCTATGCTGAGGAAGTCAAAAACCCCCACCCTGCTGAGCAGGGGCTGGTGGTGCAGGCTTGGGGGCTTGCTGCCTACGGGACCCGTTACCCCGTCCCTTGGCCTGCTGACCCTGTTGGGGAGCTGCGGGGGCCTGATATTGAGGGTAGTGTTTATAGGCAGCCGCCTTCCTCGGGTTAATTGACTTCTTTCCCGAGCCCTTCTTTTTCTGGGAAGGGGCGGAGGTCTTCCTAGAAAGCCTGGTCCTGGTGAGAGTCTCCGTCTCGATTTGTGCAGCCTTTTCAGCCATGGGCTTGCCAAAGAGGTTCTCACCTCTGCAGGGGACATCGACCAACTTGTCCTGCACCCAAGGTTCAAGGTCAGACGACTGAAGCCAAGCCTGTCGGCGGGCACCGATGCCAGCTGCGGCCACACGAGCCGATGCTTCAAAGCCATCATAGGCTGCTCGGGACATGAATTTGGAGCATTCCCGAATACCAGTTGTCAAGGCCAGGAACCTCTGCAAAGGTTCCTCGGACAGTCCAGCGGAGAATCCGGCTATCTCTTTAGCCAGGTCTCGGAGATACATGCCCATGTATAGCTGGTAGGTCTGGACACGACAAGCCAGCATAGAGCCCTGGAAACACTTCTTACCAAGGCCATCCAGGTTACGGGCCTCCCTGCCAGGAGGCACCGAGGAGTGCATCTTTTGGCTCTTAAGCCTATGCATGGCCGATTCCACTACCATGGAATGGTGTGGCAGCTGTGCTTTTTGGAAGCCAGGACTCTTGCGGACTCGATAGATGGAATCGACCCGCTTGCTCAATACCGGCGACGAGGCCGGACTCTCCCACATGCGGAAGAGTAGTCGTTCCAGCATGGGAGGAACCGGTACAGTAAAGTGCTCCCGGGCGGGAGAGTCGTACTGAAGGGCGTCGAGCTCTTCGGCTCGAGGCTCCTCCTCGGGATCCGCAGGGAAGGCCAAAGCCTTGGCCATATCCCTGACGAAGTCCGAGAACCGGGCATCCTCCGGAGGGGACTGTTTCCGAGGTTCGGACTCAGGTGAGTCCGAGGGGACACACCGAGTCCGAAAGGAATCAGGTGACTCCTCCTCTTCAGACTCCCAGGCCGACTCCGAGGAGGAATCGGTGGGGTCGGCTCGGGCAGGCGGAGGCGTCGGCCGCCCCGACGCCGAGGGAGTCGGCGGCGACGACCTCGGTCCCGAACGGGAGGCCGAGGGTGACCTCGACCGAGGATCGACTCGAGTTCGCATGGACTCGAGGATCGGCTCGGTCTCCGGGGTCGACTTAGACGTCGACGTCCCGGCGGTCGGGGCAGCGGCGCCAGCGAGGCTAGCGATCAGTGCCCGCTGCTGGTCCATGAAGGCAGATAGTCTGCTCTCCAAGGCCGTCAACCTGAGTCCGACCTCAGGTGACCCAGCAGCCCCCGACTCGGGCCCCGACGGCGTCGAGCCCGACGTCGGACCTCTCGGAGGCGAGTCCAGAAGGACTACAGGACTTACCCGAGCAGGCAACTCCGACTCCAGGCGAGGTCGCTTCGGGAGGTGCTCCTTCTCCAAAGACCCGGGACGGCTGTCGGGGCTATGCGATCTGGCCCTCGCGGAGCCAGGAGTGTCCACTGACGCCGCCCTCGCGGGTTTTGTCTTCCGTCGATGGTCTCCGGAGGGAGAACCCCTGTCGGAGGAGCTTCGGCGATGGTCAGAGCTGGAGCCTCTGGATGCCGAGGCCTCCGACGAGGTCCGGGTACGGCTGGGGTCAGCAAAGATTCTATCCCGCTGATGCCGCCGACTCCTCAACGCTTTGGAGGACATTTTGCCACAGGCTCCACAGATCATTTCTTCATGATCCGGGCCGAGGCAGCGGAGGCAATTATCGTGTGTGTCAGTGAGTGACATATTTCTGTCACACTGACCACACCGCTTGAAACCACTGGCAGCCATCGGGGGAAAAAGGGCCCCTGCAAGGTCAAAGGACCGGGCTGCCAGCGAAAAACCTTAAACGAAACTGACCAAAAATCAGAAAAACCGAAAAATAAGAGAAGGACTCGCAACGGCGTCGCAAGTCCGGGCAGGAAAACGACCGGCGTCAAACCGAATTGAAAAAATAGAAAAACTCACGAAAATCAACTTTTTTAGCGGGGACACGACGGGTACGTCTGTAGGGCTCCGCGGAAAAAAGAAGACTGGCTAAGATGGCACCCTTGGGCGGGAAGGCGACCGCGCATGCGCGCTGCAATTCCCAAAGGCTTTCTTTGAAAGCTGGGGAAAATTGCTCCACGAGGGCTCCGTCGGCGCCGACGTCACCCATATGTGAGGACTGACTTCCTGCTTGGTCCTGGAGAATAAAACATTTCCACTTAAAGGCGTAAGAACGTCTTGTGGAAGGTTTTCTAGAAGCTTGAAGGATATCCTTTACCTGTTGGGAAAGGTTAAGATCCTGCAGGTCTAGGCTTTCAGCAACCAGGCCCTGAGATGCAGGGACTGGGGATTCGGGTGCAACAGCATCCTGTTCTCTTGGGAGAGAAGGTCTGGACCACAGCCTAACTCCAGAGGTGCAGCTTGAGAGAGATGTAGGAGCAGGAGATACCACGTTTGTCGTGGCCACCGTGGCGCTATGAGGATCATATGACCTCTGTCTCTCTGAAGCTTGAAGAGTGTTTTGGGGATGAGGGGAACAGGTGGGAAGGCATAGAGGAAGTCCTGACCCCAGTGGAGGAGGAAGGTGACCCTTGCCTGGCAATTGTGAGCCGGAATTCTGGAACAGAACCGGGGAAGTTTGGCATTCAGTGGACTTGCAAAGAGGTCTATGTCTGGGGTCCCCCAGATCTGAAATATCTGTCACTTGGTCTAGGTGGAGAGACCATTCATGAGGCAGCAGTACTCAGCTGAGTTTGTCTGCCCAAAGGTTTTGAATGCCTGGAAGATATACCACGAGAAGGTGAATTTGATGCTCTCTGGCGAGGGCCCATAGTCGTAAAGCTTCATTGCATAATGACAGAGAGCCTGTTCCGCCCTGCTTGTTCACATAGAACATGGTTACTTGATTGTCCGTTTGGACTAGGACTGTCTTGCAGCTGAGCTGGCATGGAATACTCGAAGAGCTAGATAGATTGCTCTTAATTCTAGGAGGTTTATGTGAAGACAAGCCTCCTGTGGAGTCCAGGTACCTTGGGTAGGGAGATGGTGCAGGTGTGCTCCCCAACCCACCTGTGATGCATCTGTTAGGGTGGCCTGGAATAGGGGTTGTTGGAAAGGAGACCCCACTAAAAGATTCTCCAGTGATTGCCACCATTGTAGTGACAAGATCAGTCATTGAGAGAGTTTGACATCTTGTCTGAAGATGTCCTGTGGCCTGTGTCCACTGTGTGGATAGGGTCCACTGGGCTGCTCGCATGTGGAGGCGAGCATAGGAAACTACATGAACTGTGGCTGCCATATGTCCCAGTAATTGTAGCAGTTCGAGCAGTTAGGGAGGATTTTCCCGCTGCTTGAGAAGCTAGTTGCACTATGCGAAGACATTGGGGCTGTGGGAGAAAAGCCCTTGACTGTCTGGTATCTAAACAAGCTCCAATGAACTCCAGGGACTGGGAAGGAACAAGTTGGCATTTTGGGAAGTTTATTACCAATCCCAAGTATTGGAGGATTCGCATTGTGCGAGACAGTGCAGAGCTGGCTTCTGTTACCGTGGGGGCTCAAATGAGCCAGTCGCCCAAGTAAGGGAAGATGAATATCTCTAGGGTTCACAGGAATGCAGCTACTACTGCCATACATTTCGTGAATACTCTTGGTGCCGAAGCCAGACCAAAGGGAAGAACCCTGTATTGGAAGTGTTTTCCCTTGAAAAGGAATCGTAAGAATTTCCTGTGATCCGGATGGATCAGAATGTGAGTATATGCATCCTTTAGATCTAGAGAGCAAAGCCAATCCTGACTTTGAAGGTATGGCAGAAGAGTTCCCAGAGAAACCATTTTGAACTTTTCTCGGAAGAGATATTTTTTCAATTCTCTGAAGTCTAGAATTGGTCTGTGTCCTCCTGTTTTCTCTGGAATAAGAAAATAGGGGGAGTAGAACCCTGTACCCTGTTGGAGAATGGGTATTTCCTCTATTGCTTCTTGGGCAAGGAGTGTTTTCTTGATCCAGTAGATTGTCTGCAGAGGTTTGGGAATTGAACTGTCTTACAATTGTAGGAGGGGGCATGCTGTGAAAATGAAGCTTGTACCCCTCTCCTACAATGGACAGAGTCCAATTTTCTGCTGTTATTTGGTGCCATCTGTTGGCAAAATGACACAATCTGCCTGAAATGTTTAGAGGTTCTGGACCCTTCAGAGACAGGAAGGCCAAGCTCTCTAGGAAGGAGTCAAAGCCCTTGAGGGGGTTGAGTCTGTGGAGCTGATTGAGCTCTCCGGCCTTTTGGCTTCTTTTGTTGTCTGGATTGTTGTTGTTGTCCCTTTTGGGCTACTTGACCCTGACCTTGCCCGTGCTGGGTATAGGATGGATAAAACTTCCTCTTTTCGCTGAAAAAGGGTTTTTTATAGGGTTTCTTTTTGGCTGGAGTGACTGTAGATTTTGACAATCTGTCTAAAGTGATATTGTCAGCATTTATCTCATTAGCCTTTTCCTGCCAATTCTTGCCAAAGAGGTTTTCTCCTGTGCAAGGGATGTTTCCTAATTTATCCTGTACCTAAATCTCCAAGTCTGATGCCTGAAGCCAGGCAATCCGACGTGCACCAATGGCAATAGCAGAAGTTCTGCTGATGCATTCAAAGTAGTCAGACACTGCACGATTTACAACTTGGAAACATCTTGAGTATGCTTGATAAGAGTAAGGAAGTCTTGTCATTTGTCATCAGGGAGAAAGGGGCTCATAAGCTCCAAATCTCCTGTGACTTCCTTGAGGAACATTCCCATATACAAAATATATGAGCTGATCCCAGCTGAAAGAATGGAGGCCTGAAAAGTTTGATGCCCAAAGGCGTCAAGAGTCCTGCATTCACGACCTGGAGTATTGGATGTATGTCTTTTTGCACTTTTCATCCTACGCATGGCTGACTCCACTACCATTGAATGGTGTGGCAGCTGAGTCTTTTGGAAGCCAGAACATGGTGGAACTCGATACATGGTATCGAGTTTCCTAGAATGAGGAGATGTGGTCAAAGGTGTTTCCCATATTCTGAGCATCAAATCATGAAGAATTTCATGAATGGGTAGAATGGCTGCCTCTTTGGGAACCTTAGGGTATTGGAGAATTTCCAATTCCTTTGCTCTAGGTTCCTTTTCAGGAGCTACCGTGATTGAAAGGCCTCAGGCCACATCACGAATAAAATCCTGAAAAGACATGTTTATTTTATGTTTATTTAGAATTTGATATACCGCTCAGGCCAGAGGCATTACGAGCGGTTTACAATACTATATCATTCGAGGAAAATACAGCATTTGGTCAAGTTCAGGTAATTGCTGGTAGAATATTTTTTAATACAGCACATTCTTTAATACAGCACAGCTTTTTAATTTTCACAAAGTGCACATGTTTTAGCACAAAGTTCATTTTTTTATGAGTCCAGTCACCTGGTTTTATGTCATTGATCCCTTTCACCTCTATGGTATTTGTTATCAATCTTTTTTAGCACGAATTTTCATTTCATGTAGCACATTTGCTCTATAGTGTTATTTAGTTTCATCTTTTTATTCCCTTTTATTTTTATTGTGTTTATATACAACAATATTGCAATAAAGTGACGAATGCACAGGCTATTTAGAACAAAACTTGACTCTTTTCCAGCTGTGCCTTGTAAGTAAATGTTTTATGAGGGTATTACGGTTAGTGGTTGGTATTAGATTTTTTACAGAGCATTTTTTATAGAGTCATTTGTCTGCCCTACATCTTAGAATTTAATGTTTTAATCTAGAGTTTTAATTCAATATTCTTTTTCTTAACATTTTTATTGTGTTTACTTTTTTATACATGTTATGGTTTATTTGATACTTACACTACATTATTGTCTAATTTATTGATTTTAGGTATTATTTTAAGTACATGTTTATGTATTATTTTAAACACAAGATTATATATTTTGACATTTATATTGATGTGATCATATGTCACATGCCTGTTTGATCTTGTTTTTATTTATATTTATTGATTATTGTTTAATACTAATCTCATGTTTTTATGTTTGTATGTTTAAGTATATCCCCCTGAGGAAGGCTTAGGCCGAAACGCGTAGGGGACCCAATAAAGGCACTTGTGTTCATCCATATCTCTTGCCTCACTGTGTCTCTGTTGGAATAGCAAGAGTATCCTGCTCTCTCTGTGCCTGACACAAAAGCTCCCACCAGGCTGGGTGGGAGCCGGAGCCTGTGGCTTAGGTGTTTTTGCCTTCTGAGCCCCTTGTCCCCTGTCTCTTGGTGTGAGAATCCTGCTGATGGCCAGAGTAGGGATGGTACTGATGACCCTGTGTAAAGGCCTTTTTCCCACTGTCTTTTTGTGGTGATGGGATGAGGTCTTCTTGGAGAGCCTCTGACAGTCACAAACTGCAGCTCTGTCGGCCACAGGTTTGCTAAGAGGTTCGCCCCGGTACAGGGGACATCGAGCAGTTTGTTGTGGACCCCACTGCTCGAGGTTGGAGGACTGCAGCTAGGCTTGGTGCCGTGCCCTGATGCCAGCCACTGCAACTTGAGCCACCAACTCGAAGCAGTCAGAGGCAGCCTGGGAGAGGAACTTAGAACAGTCCCTCACTACCAAGGACAGGGTCTGGAACCTTTGGAGGGGTTCCCCGAAGAGGCCTGCTGCAAACCCCGACAGCTCTTTGGCAGGTGCCTTTTGATACATGCCTATGTAGAGTTCATAGGCCTGGATCCGGCAAACCAGCATCAAGCCCTGATAGCATTTGCACTCAAGGGCGTCAATGGCCCGGGCTTCCCTACCGAGATGGACGGAGGAGTGGGTCTTCTAGCTCTTGAGCTTCTACATGGTTAACTCGATGACCATGGAGTTTTGCGGGAGATGGGGTTTGTGAAACCCCGGCCCTTTCCGGACATGGTACATATACAGTAGTCAAGCCGACAGCTGACTATAGGCACCAATGCCTCCCACATTCGGAAGAGCAGCCTCTCGAGGATCAGCTGTATGGGCACCGTGAGGGTTTCTCTAGGTGGAGTCTCGTACTGGAGAATCTCCAACTCCTCAGTGCACAGGTCCTCCTCCTCTTCAGTTTGCACAGAGAGGGCCCTGGCCATATCCCTGACAAAGTCATAGAAGGCTACGTCCTCGGGAGGAGAATAGTGTGGAGGTGCCAGGTAAGATGGGTCCAAAAGGAATGTCTCAGTGCCTTCTGGTGCTAGGGATGCCTCATCTTCCGTCTCCCACTCTGAGTCAAGAGGTGATGAGGAATCCAAGGCCTTGTGACTCCTTGTGTCAAGGCCAGTGCCGAGGGCCCGAAGACCTGTGGAGGGCCTGGGGTCTGAGTTGTGGATACTAGTCGGTGAGGACCAGATACCCCAATGAGCATGACCAGGACCTCAACCGGCGCCTAGGACTTTCTCGAGGCTAAGGGCGCTTGATGCTTGGCTTTTAATAAGTCTTCTTTCCCTACCCCCCCCCCCAACACCCACCCACCCCTGGGATAATCGTAGCTTTATAGGTGCTTAAACTACGCACAGGACCCAAAAGGCAGGCAGAGCTCCGGGGTCTCAATGCGTGGATAAGACAATGGTGCAAGGATGAGGGCTTTGGATTTGTTAGGAACTGGGGAACATTCTGGGGAAAGAAGGGGCTCTTCCAAAGGGATGGGTTTCATCTTTACCGAGATGGAACCAAGCTGCTGGCATTAACCTTTATAAAAGAGATAGAGCAGCTTTTAAACTAGATAATAGAGGAGAGCCGACAGTCGCCCAAGAGCGCATGGTTCAGAACAATGTATCCTTGAAGGATACTACCAAAAAAATGAAGTTAGAGCACATCAGCAGAGAGGTTCCAATAAAGACAAAGGTATCCCAAATGCCCTTGAGTACAAAGCAGACAGAGCATAAAGATTCCAAATTACCCATGCCTACCGATAACCAGATTAATATGAATAAATTAGTCTCTAAAATGCTTGCATGCAAATGCTAGAAGTCTAAAAAATATTTATTTATTTAATTGTTTTTTCTATACCGCACTATTTTTCATCAGCGCGGTTCACAGATAAACAAGAATTGTGCAATGCAGAACAGTCTAACATTGAACTTACAATAAACAGGGAATTTAAAACATGGTGAACAGGTGAACTATATACACTATATACAGATTAGTCTCATGAGATTTTGCCATTATTTACAAAATAGGCAGTCTGCATTGTGTCGGGGTGTGAGTGGCTAGGTGATGTTGCCTGGATTGGAAAAAATGCTGAAGGAAGAGATGATGTTTGAGTGCCTTTCTGAACCGGGGGAGGTTGCTTATGGCACGAATGTCAGGTGGAAGGGAGTTCCAGCAAGAAGTTGCATATAGTGCAAAGGCATGCTTTCTTGTAGTCTTGGAGCATTTGGTGATAGCTTTCGGGAGAAGTAAGGTGTTGCAGGCTATTGATCTCCTTGATCTATTGGGGGGGGCTGAACGAGGTCTGAGAGGGAGGTGGACGTGCATCTGTTGATTGCTTGAAATGTCATTGTTAGGATTTTAAAGGTAATCCTGCAGTGGACCGGGAGCCAGTAAAGGTCTTTTAGGAAAGGGGTGATATGGTCTTTTCTGGATGCTCCGTAGAGGGTTCTGGCTGCAGTGTTCATTGCAAGCTGCAGGGGGTTCAGCGAGCTCTTTGGGAGGCCGTGCAGTATGGAATTGGTGTAATTGAAATGAGGCATTATTAGAGCTTGAAAGACTGTTCGGAAGTCTTTTTGCTCTAGAATCCGTTTGATGTGGCGTAGTATCCGAACTTTGTGGTAAATCGCCTTTACAGTGTTGCCTATCTGGGCGTTCATGTTGAGGTGCTGGTCAAGTGTTATGCCCAGGAAAAGTTAGAATATATAGCACTAAATGAGAAGTTAGATATGATTGGTATCTCAGAGACATGGTGGAAGGAGGACAATTAGTGGGACACTGTGATACCTGGGTACAAACTATATCGTAATGATAGAGCTTATCAAATTGGTGGAGGAGTTGCACTCTATGTTAGAGAGGATATTGAGTCAGAAAAGATTAAAGTTTTGCAGGAAACAAAATTTGCTGTAGAATCTCTATGGATTGAAATTCCATGTAAAAGGAGAAGGTGATGGCAGTGGGGTTGTACTATCGACGGCCTGGCCAGAATGAAGAAATGGATGATGAAATGCACAAAGAAATCAGGGAAGCTAACAAAAGTTACAGAACAGTAATAATAATGGGTGATTTCAATTACCCCGGTATTAGCTGGGTCAGTGTCACGGCAGCACATGCTAGGTAGATAGTTTCTAGATGAAACAAATGACTGCTTCTTGGAGCAGCTGGTTCATGAACAGACCAGAGGGGAAGCCATTTTGGACTTAGTCCTTAGTGGAACACCAGATCTGGTGCAAGAGATAAGGGTGTCGGGGCCACTTGGCAATAGTGATCATAGCATGATCGCGTTTGATTTAATTAATGGAGGAAGGATGGTAAGGAAATCCACAGTACTAACTACCTTTTAACTTTCAAAAGGGAAGCTATGATAAAATGAGGAAAATAGTTAAGAAAAAACTGTGAACTATCATTAAAATCATCTGTAATATCTGAAGATTGGAGGATCGCCAATGTAACGCCAATTTTTAGAAAGGGTTCCAGGGGTGATCCGGGAAACTACAGACCAGTGAGCCTGACGTCAGTACCGGGAAAAATGGTAGAAACCATCATAAAGAACAAAATTACTCAGCACGTAGATAGTCATGGCCTAATGGGAGACAGCCAACATGGCTTTAGACAAGGAAGATCTTGTCTGACTAATCTGTTATGTTTTTTTGAAGGTGAGTCAGTTGATATAGTGTATCTGGACTTTCAGAAAGCCTTTGACAAGGTCCCTCATGAGAGACTTTTGGCAAAACTAAAAAGTCATGGGATAGGAAGCAGTCTACTATTGTGGATCAGGAACTGGTTAAAAGATTGAAAGCAGAGGGTAGGGCTAAATGGCCAATTTTCCCAATGGAAAAAGGTGAATAGTGGAGTACTGCAGGGATCTGTGCTGGGTCTGCTGCTTTTTGACATATTCATAAATGACCTGGAAAAGGGAATAACGAGTGAGGTTTTCAAATTTGCAGATGACAAAACTTTTTAAAGTTGTTATAACCCATGAGGATTGTAGAAAACTGCAAGAGGATCTTGATAAATTGGAAGACTGGGCATTCAAATGGCAGATAAAATTTAATGTGGACAAGTGCAAAGTTATGCACCTAGGAAAGAACAACCCAAACTATGGTTACACAATGCAAGGTTCCACATTGGGAACCACCACCCAGGATAAAGATTTAGGCATCGTCGTGGATAACATGTTAAAACCCTCCGCCCAGTGTGCAGCGGCGGCCAAGAGAGCAAATAGAATGCTAGGTATCATAAGGAAAGGAATAGAAAATAAAACAAAGGATCTTATAATGCCTCTGCATCATTGAATGGTGCGACCGCACCTTGAATATTGTGTGCAATTCTGGCCGCCGTATCTTTAAAAAAATATAGCGTTAATAGAAAAGGTACAGAGAAGAGCCACCAAAATGGTAAAGGGGATGGAAGGATAATGAACAGAGGCTTAAAAGGTTAGGGTTGTTCGACCTGGAAAAGAGACAGCTGAGGGGAGATATGATAGAGGTCTATAAATTAATGAACTGAGTGGAACGGGTAAACGTAGATCGATTGTTTACATCATCAGAATATAAAAAGACTAGAGAACATGCAATGAAGCTACAGGGTAGCCTATTTAAGACTAATAAGAGAAAATATTTTTTCACTCAACGTATCATCAATTCTGGAATTTGTTACTGGAGGATGTAGTAAAAGCTGTTAGTGTAGCTGGGTTTAAAAAAAGGTTTGGATAAGTTCCTGGAGGAAAGGTCCATAAACCATTATGAAAAGAGACCCAAGATATCACTGCTTGACCCAATACAAGCATTGAGGAACCTGTGTCTTTTGGGGAGACTGCTAGGTACTTATGACCTACATTGGCCACTTTTGGAAACAGGATACTGGGCTTGATGGACCTTGGTATGACCCAGTATGGCATCTTACGGTCTTATGTTCTTAGGGCTGCTAAGACAGGATGCTGGTAAACAGTGTCTTCCAAGGCCATCGAGGGTCCGCTGCTCCCGGCATGTAGGCACCGAAGAATGGATCTTCAAGCTCTTGATGTGCTGAATGGCAGACTCCACCACCAGAGAGTGGTGTGGCAGTTGAGATTTCTCAAACCCAGGGGCCTTCTGCACCCAGTACATCAAATCGAGTCGGCAGCTGAAGGCCAGCACCATCATGGGCGTCTCCCACATTCAGAGTAGGAGTTGTTGCAAAATGCTATGCACCAGCACCATGATAGCCTCATTCGGCACTGAGAGGTACTCGAGGATCTCCAGATCCTCAGCCCTCATCTCATCCTCTACCTTGAGGGAGAAGAGAATGGCCTTTGCCATCTTCTGGACAAAGTCTTGAAAGGACATATCTTCCAGGGGTGACTTCCGCCTCTCGTACGGCGGAGAGGGCTCTGAGGGGATGGCGGGGGGCTCCATCTTGGTGGCTGGTGACACTTCCTCTGTCTCTCATCCCTCAGAGAGAGACTATCAAAGGAAGTCAAAGTACCTCTGGGTCTCCTCCCAGTGCCTTCTCCTCTCCTGCGAGGATGACGGGCACTGCTGGGATCAATGGCAAAGGCTGAGACCCTAGACAAGGAGATGGCAGTCAAAACCAAGGTGGACTCTGATCATTGACCCGACATCCCAGGCTCGGGGGGGGGGGGGGGGAGGGCATGGGTCTCCAAAATGCATGTGCATTTCAAGGACCCTAAGGCTCTCGGTCAGCACTACAGTCTCTAATGGTGTTGGGGCTGGTACAACGACCTCAGACCCCTATCCCGGGGACCTTGGGAGTAGACTCTTCCCACTGGGGGACCTTTGCAAGGTCACTCCTGGTCATCACCCTCAGCATTTCACCAAGGCAGGCTCCAGTGCCAATGCTTGTGCTTGTCACAGTTCTCAATTGCCCCCCTTCGATGTCGATGAGGCAGATGACACGTCCTTCCGAGGCTCCATCTGGATGTTAATGGAGAACCTTCACTCCATGGTCCCGCAGCCCCAAGTGAGCACAGGTATGATGCAAAGGCATCGGCAGAGCCCCGTGAGGGCATTGAAGCTGATGTCTATGTTAGTGCCAAGGACGCAGAGTCCGATGGCCCAAAGGGGGACTCACACTGCTTTTCCCAGCCCTTGAGGCCCTTCCTGGTCATCTGCATGCACAGATTACAGGTGATGGGCTCATGATCAAAGGCCAAGGCACTGAATTCACTAATTATGGCAGCTGGTGACCAAAATGGTGTGAGCAAATCGAGTGTACTTTTTAAAACTGCTGACTGGTTTCAACATGACAAGAAAAATGGCTGCCACAAAATCTAAGAGCTCAATATCAACCATCATAAAAGCCCTGAAAAAACAAAAACTTCCTGAAGTGCAAAAGGAATGAAAAAACTCCCAAAAAACAATGGGCTGGGGCCAGTGCTGACAGGCTGGTTAGGCAAGGAAAACAAGAAACTGATAACCCAAAGGGCCCAAAAAGAAAATTTTCAGCGGTGAACCAGTACACATCTGTGGTACTCCACAGAAAAAGCAGACTGAGGATAAGATGGCGCCACAGCAGGCAGGAAGGCAATGGAGGCTCCCAAAAGCTTCCAAAGAAACTGGGGAGTGTTCCTGCATGAGGCTCTATTGGGGACATCACCCATGCATGAGGGCTTCTTTCCTGCTTGCTCACGGAGAGCAATATTAAAGCAATGAAATGCAAGGGACATGGGGGAAAAAAACAAGAAGTGCTCTAGATAGTTCTGGAAAAAGAAAATAGCACCACCATCCACACTAGTGTAATTTACAGACTTCCGACTTAAAAAGAAGATGTAGACAGAGAGACTTGGATCATGACATTGCAAAGGTGGCAATAAAGGGAGAAGTGATAACACTGGGTGATTTTAATCTACCGGATATGAATTGGTGTATCCGGTCTGCAAATCTGGAATGAAGTAGAAAGATCGTGGGTGCCTTCCAAGAGGCTTTGCTCAATTGATAATGGAATCCACCAGAGAAGGGTCGACGCTGGATCAAGTACTCCCCAATGGTGATAGTGTATCTAATGTCCTTGTAAGTGCCCATTTGAGCAGCAGTGATTACCACACAGTGTGGTTTGAGGTAAAAGCCAAGGCAGAATTCAATCACAGCAAATTCAAAGTCCTCAATTTCAAGAGCGCTGACTTCAATAAAATGGGAAAGTACCTGAAGGAGGAGCTGGCAGGGTGGGCGGAGATAAGGGAAGTGGAAAGGCAGTGGGCTAAACTAAAAAAAAGGCTATAAAAAAGCAGAAGATCTATATGTAATTAAAGTAAAATAAAAGGAAAAGGAAACCAAAATAGTTTTCCAAAGTAGTGGGCAGCATTCACAAAATTCAGAAGATCACAAAAAGACGACCACAGAAAAGAATACCAGACAATGCTGAAAGAGGCAAAGCACACAAAGAAGAAAAAATGGTTACAGATGTGAAACGAGGTGACAAGACCTTTGCTTAGATATATTGGGGAGAAGAGAAAAGCCAGATGTGGAATTACTGTATAAGACTCAAAGGGTCTGAAGACCAATTTGTAGAAAATGACAAGAAAAAAGCTGAAATGCTAAACAAATACTTCTGTTCCATATTCACAAAAGAAAATTCTGGAGAAGGACCATGCATGATGATTGACAAAAGTACTAATAGGAATGGAGTAGATACTACACCATTCATGAAAGAAGGTGTTTATGAACAACTTGCAAAATTAAAAGTGGACAAAACCATGGGCCCAGATACTGAGAGAGCTCAGAGAGGTTCCGGCAGGGCCTTTAAAGAATTTGTTTAATAGATCTTTGGGGACAGGGAAGGTTCCACAAGAAGGTAAAAAGGGCTTTTGTGGTCCCTCTTCAGAAAAATGGCAAACTACACATATTTAAACCTTATCTCAGTGGTGGGAAAAGTAATGGAGATGCTGCTGAAAGAAAGGATAGTGAAATTTCTGGAATCCAATAGATTCCAAGATCTGAGGCAACACAGTTTCAGTAAAGGAAGAAAACATGATCAAAGGCATGCAATGGATGTGATCTACTTGGATTTCAGAAAAGCTTTTGATACTATTCCTCATAGGAGGCTTATGAATAAACTGAGTAGCCTGAGGATGGATCCCAAGGTGGGGAACTGGATCAGAAATTGGTAGACTGATAGATGACAGAGGGTGGTGATAAATGGAAATCACTCAGAAAAAAGAAAAGTGAGTAGTGGACTACCTCAGAGATTGGTCCTGGGACCAGTGTACTGTTCAATGTCTTAGTGAATGCTGAAAGGTATAAAGGAAAAGTCTGCCTATTTGGAGATGACACAAAGATTTGCAACAGAGTGGACACCTCAAATTGAGTAGATAACCTGAGAAAAGACCTACAAAAATTAGAATAATAGTTTAATATTTGGCATTCAAGGTTCAATGCAAAAACGTGCAGAGTGATGCACTTGGAAAGCAGAAATACAAAGAAGTAATATGCCATGGGGGGGGGGGGGTGAGAGGCTGGTGTGCACAAATCAGGAGAGGGATCTCTGAGTAATAGTGTCTGAGAATCTCAAGGTGTCAAAGCAGTGTGACAAAGCCCCTGTACAAGTCATTGGTGAGGCCTCACTTGGAGTACTGGGTTCAGTTTTGGAGATTGTACCTCAAAGGATATAAAAAGACTTGAAATGGTTCAGAGGAAGGTGATCAAAATGATATGGATTTGCTTCGAAAGGCATATGAAGAAAGATTTAAAGACCTAAATGTGTATACCCTGGAAGAGAGGAGGAACAGGGGAGATATGATACGGATGTTACTTAAAGGGTATTAATGAACAGACTAACCTTTTTAAAAGATGGAGACGTTGTAGAACTAGAGGGCATGAAATGAAGCTGCAAGGAGGTAACTTAAAAACATCAGGAAATACTTCTTCATGGAAAGAGTGGTGGATTCCCGTAATGCCCTCCCCGTGGAGGTGGTGGGAGCAATAACAGTGATGAAATTCAAAAAGGTGTGAGACAGACACAGAGGACCCCATTATAGGAAGATGAATCAAAGCAAACTTAAGTAATGTTTAAACCTCAAAAAATAGAAGGAAGTAACCTGCAAACCCTAAACAAAGGCACAGAGGGGGTAACCTGCAATGAACTGCAGATACAACCCTCAACCACCTCACTGAGCAGATATGGACCATATTTGCCGTCATTATGATGAGCCCAATATTCAAAGGCATTTACATTATCTACAGATCTGAAAACTACGCAAATGCCAGTTAGTGCTGTTGAATATCTGCAAGTTCTGCCGCTACATGCCCCGATGCTAACTGAGTAGCATCGGGATGTTGTGGGCATTCTGGGCCAGAGTGGAGGCCGTATCCATCGCTAACCGGGCAGCGGCAATATTGAAACACTGCCTGGTTAGTGACCCGCGAGTAAAGAGAAACATGGGAAAAGCTGGCCTATCTTTACCCACAGAAGCTAACCGGGCAGTGGCTCAATATCGTTACTGCCCAGTTAGCTTCTACGCTATGCGACAGACCCGGATATTCAATTCCTGTGGCTGGATATGGCCCCAGCATTGAATATCCGGGGTTAAGGTTTAGCAGCGACTGCTATGCACTTTAGAAGCGCTAGCCACCGCCGCTGAATATCAGCCCTATGTTACTATGTTAAATTTGTGCATGTTCTCTATACATATACAGATATATTTTAGAAAATACACACATACTTTGCAATGCTGCCTCCGTTCTGCCCAAATTATACTGCTGGTAATGCCTATGCGCACGCAGACTGCATAAAAATAGGCGCACACCTTCCGCGCATATATTCGTACACACTTATGCGGTCATGCAATTTTATAAAAGCCCTTTTCTGTTTCTTTGGCGGGGGCAGCGGGCGCGGGTCGCATGGAATCGCCTGCTTGGAAAGTGGCGAGAGGGTGGCATGGGCCTTCCCGACTTGAAGACTTACGCATTGGCTTGTCAAGCCAGACACCTGGGGGACTGGCTCGGGGGGACGGAGGTATACACGCCTAGGGCTTTAGAGGAGTGTTTGGTGGCCCCTGCGTCTCTCCTGGCGTATTTGCATGGCACGGCCACGGATCTCACGGCTACTAGTCGGCAGAGTCCGTTAGTGGACTCGGCCCGACGCACATGGCAATTACTTAACAAATATTGGCGGGACACGTGGAAGGTGTCTTGCTGGTTGCCGCTGCAGGGCAATGCCCTCTTCACTCCAGGGTCCGAAAACGCGGTGTTTCGGGACTGGTGGATACGGGGCATCCGGTTGATAGGGCATTTGGTGGACCCAGCGGGAACCTGTAAATCATTCCGAACGCTCAGTCGGGAATACGATCTCCCTGACACGCATTGTTTTGCCTACATACAAATCTCCCACTATGTGGCTGCATTGCCGCGCGCAGCGCTACAGGCTGAACGCTCAGCCCAGATTTTGGAATTTTTTCAGTTAGGAGAGGAGCGCTCGCCGTCGATTTCCAACTTGAAACGTAATTTGGAGCGATATCGCCCCCTCCCTGATTATAGTGGAGTCGAGAGAGCTTGGGCGACTGAATTGGGTGTAGACGTGCAGCCGGGATGGGTACTGCTAGCACTGAAACGGATTAGCAGACTAGTACAAGGAGCGCGTTGGCGTGAGATTCAATTTAAGTGCGTGACTAGGGCTCATTTTTCGCCACGGCGGGCGCTGCGTAGTCGGCTGGACACGGATGGCTCCTGCCCACGTTGTTCGGAGCCCTTGGCTACTCTCCTACACATGTGGTGGGGTTGTCGGGGAATAAGGGCATATTGGGCCCGGATATGCAGATTCCTTAGCATGCTGCTTCAGCGAAGGCTTCATTGGACGGGCCTATTTATAGCACTTGATCAGTTGCCGACCCCCGGACCTGTGAAAGCGGGTGAGGGTTTGCTTGTGCGGAAGGCCTGTCTGGTGGGTAAAGGGCCGATTCTTCGACTATGGCGGGAACGCCAACTGCCCACTTTTAGTGAATGGCGGAACAACTTTCATCAATTAATGCTAACGGAGCGTTGGATGGCGCGGGGCAGTGCCAGGCGTTGGACAGTTTTTCTGTCGGTGTGGGAGCCATATATCCAGCAGCTCGGGCCCCACAGCCGTAATGCCACCCTCCAAGGGGGGAGTTGAATGACTGCGGACCTAAAGAAGTGGGTAGGCGGTAGCTGCTTTACAGTTCTTGATGATAATTGGTTTATGCAGTGGTAATGGAGTGTGGGTGGGTGGGGAGGAGAGGGGTGGGGATGGGAGGAGGGGGGTTGGGATATAATGTAAAATGCCCACCTCTTGTATTATCTTTTTGTTGGCTCCCGGGGGGGTGAAGAGTAACCCCCCCCCCCCGTGGTGCCGTTTGTTGATATGTATCTGGATCTTATGGTGGACTTAAATAAAGTATTAAAAAAAAAAAAGCCCTTTTCTGAAC
The DNA here is from genome assembly GCA_033557465.1 of Ichthyophis bannanicus. Classification (NCBI taxonomy): domain Eukaryota; kingdom Metazoa; phylum Chordata; class Amphibia; order Gymnophiona; family Ichthyophiidae; genus Ichthyophis; species Ichthyophis bannanicus. Next base: position 562,918,900 of record CM066034.1, on the reverse strand, counting down.
ATAAATTAGGCTTGACATGCAGAAAAAAACTTTATAACCCTCTCCCCGCCCCTTAACTTTTAAAATACATAACAGCTTTGTGAGGAAACTGCGGTGTAGCTATGACATTTATCATAGGATTCAGAACCTGAAAAATATTCTGGCTCTTGTGTGTCAGGGCTTGAACATTAAGATGCTACAGATTATTTACCAAAAACTCTGAACTACTTAAAAATATAATAAAACACATTCTAATGATGGAAAACAACGGTAATTAGGAGTTTCAAAGCAGAGGGGGTTGTCCAAGTAGTCATCTTGGTTCATGAGAATACTGAGGTCCTGTCGAGTATTTCCAACTTGGGTGGGCCGCTGTCAGAAACTGTTTTGGGGAGCTAAATGGATTTTTCGTCTGACCCAGTGGCACATCTTATGGGTTTTTGGATTCCATGGACGTTGCTTACCTTTCATTGGATCCAACATCAGAACTATTCAAGGATGGTGTTCACGTAAACTTTATAGACAGAAGAAGAGACAAATGAAGTCTTAAAAGCTCATGTATCGTATCATCTTTGGTCAATTCCGATGTTGGTCCAATAAAATGTTGTCAAACATAAGCAGCCTTAAGGCACCTGCTCTCTTTCCTCACAGTCATCCCCTCTACCCTTCCACCTTTCCACAAACCGCAGCAAAGATATAGAGATGCATTCGTATCAGGATAGGGTGTCCATGCATTGCTAGCATACGTCAACACGTGAGCATGGTTGTGAATCAGCTCATCACTGTCTCATGCACACGGTCATCTGAAGCAAAAAGGACATATATAATCAGCAAGTGTTTGTGATAGATTTGGCTCTAAAACCAGAAAGATCTATGTTAACTTCTATCTAGGCTATCTTACAGCATCCTAGTGGGGACAGATAAAGGGTTCAGTTTTTAATGGAACAATGCATCAGGTCAAACTGGAAATTTAGAGAACTGATTAGTTTAAGAAATGTGTGGATAATTTCAATAGCCCACATGTGGAGAGTTGCTTAGTTTAGGGGCACAATATGCATATGACAATGTGTGTTAATCTATAAAGTAGTGTACATGTGCACTTTACTGTATAGACCAGAAGTGTAAGTGGTGAGATACATGCACCAAATCTAGGCGCAACCACTTACACCAACCCTAGACTCTGTGTAAATGCCCATGACTAGATTCATAGAAAAGGCATATAGGTTATAGTATTCTACAACTTACATGTATACATTTGCACTCAACCCCTGTACTCGCACACACTAAAACCACCTACATGCCATCTCCCTGACGCACATGCTTGCGGAATTGCACCTGCCTAACCTATGCATGTAAGTCATTGGAAATAGGTGACTAACATACTTTGAAGGCACGTCAATGTACGTGACTCATTACAGAGCTCTCTCCTAAGTGTGAAACATGCAAGCTGTGTTAGTTATCAGTTGTCAAAGTGAGCAGGCACCAAGTAGTCGCAAGTGGCCCAACAGATAAAAATAGTTCATGTGCTTTTGGAATTTCAAAGTACGTACACTGTTTTCCTCCCTGACCTAACTATGCCCACGGGAAAGCACAGTTACTTACCTGTAACAGGTGATCTCTGGGAACTGCAGGAATAAGTCTTCACATATGGGTACGTCGGTACCGACGGAGCCTGCGCAGGAACGCTCCCCAGCGTCCAAAAAAAGAACGCTTTTGGGAGCATCCCACACGCATGCGCGCTGCCTTCCCGCCATTCCACTTCCCTCACAACAGTTGAGTTTGTAGCTGAGATCGAAGGAGGGAAGTAGACAAATTAGAAGAGAGAAAGAAAGAGAACAACTCCTAGGGGAGGTGGGTGGGTTGTGAAGACTTATTCCTGCTGTTCCCAGAGATCACCTGTTACAGGTAAGTAACTGTGCTATCTCCAGGAACAAGCAGGAATGAGCCTTCACATATGGGGACTCCCAAGCTAAAGATGCCTGGAGATGCCCAGCATGTTGCAAATCTAATGGAGAAGCCATGCTTCGTTCCAAGGATCTCCGGCATCCAAAGGGATGGAGGGTAGGAGTTGAACTAACAGTGTAAAAGGGGGTGCTGTGGAACAGCTGGATTAAACAAGGTATCCGAAAAGATGTCCTTGTGTAGGAATAACTGTTAGTAAGGGATAGGAGTCCCAATTCTTGAAAAAGGATTTTATCCAAAGAGATTGCAAAGCTACACATATGGGGAGGTTAATATGGGTCTGTTGTAAGAACCATCACATTGTCCTCATATGGGGTTCCCTTACTGTGAAGAGTAAAGGAAATACAATTTGCAATACATATGGAGAAAAGAAATATTAATGTCTAGAACTAACCCCAGGGGAACTGGGGAGTTCTATAAGAAGTTGGGACCTTGGAGAGAAGCTAAGCTTCCGAATAGACCAAGTCTGAAAAAATTCTGACCCTAGAGAGGGATGGTGTCTAGGGAAAGAAAGAAAAGACAAAGCTGACTGGTCTGGATCAAAAAGTTACAAGACCTTTACATAAAAAAAGGATGGGTTTCTTGAACCCCGTTAACCAGACAAAAAATTGTACTGGGCAGTTTAGCCCCCCATTTTCTGAAGATCAGTGACGTGTGTCGCATAAGTGATGGCACTTAGGCTAACAACTGCACATAGAGAGCTTCAGATATAAGGTAACCTGATTCAAGCAGAAAAAAGGTTAGGTTAAAAGAAGGAGTTTCCTAATTTTACCAGATAAATTGGATGTCCATTTAAGAATACCATAGTATGCTGAAAGCATTGATATGGACAATAACAATATTTCAAGGTCAGATTGTATAAAGTGATCCGACTAACAACCAGAAGGGTCACAGCCCTGTTGAGGAAAGTCAATGAATTCATATTAATGAATTAGTGTAAGAATTATGTGCAAGGTTACATGGAACCAGCAGGATGCTTCTTACTTATGACAAAAAGTTTAAGTCTTCAAAAGACTAGTCCTCAGATGACCAGGTCTTGAGACATACATGAAGGAGTGCAAAGGAGATCCTATGATAAAGGATCTGGGTCCTTCTATAACTTCAGAAAAAGTTGGAAGAAAGGAACGCAACATAAGGAAATACCATGCTTGCCTCCTTTTGAGGGCAGTATGAGTATTATGCGTTCTTTGCTTATTATTGACTTCAATGAGGTATTGGAAAGTAGAGAAAAATTGCAATAGATAAAGATCAACTGCAATGATTAGGAATGCATCCCTGTTGTAGAAGTTCTTTTGAAAACATAGAACCACCCAGGGAGTGGTGCCATTCCTTCACTTTCGAAGTCGTCTAGGCCCTGGTTCCTTTTCCTTAAAAGAATTTTAAGGAAGATAACAAAAAATAGGAACCAACAGGCATGGGCACATGAGTGGGTAGAGGCCACCAGTTACAGGTTCTTTAACCGCCTGGAAGTTACCTGCCAGGAGCGGACTCTGATGCTCTCTGACAAAGGCCCATAGTTGCAAAGCTTTCTTGCATGGTTGCAGAGAGCATGTTGTAGATTGCTTAAGAGAGCCCTGGCTGTTAGATAGTCAGTGTGCAACCTAATCAATTCTGAAAATACAGAATTGAACATAGCTCAAGATAGTAGACAGGGTTTCTGTCTTAGAATGATAAGTGTACAAGAGGGTTTCGAAAATGTATTTCGGAGCCATCTGTTATAAGGACAGCAGAAAAAAGGAAATAACAGAAATGATTAGGAATGGTAATACTAAATTCCTGTCTGATAAGCTGTCATAAAAAGAATATTTGAGGGGTCAACTCAAACTATGCAGGTAGCGTGGAAGAGGCAGAAACCCATGTGAGCTATCTGTTTAAGAAGCTCATATAACCCACTTGGTGGATTACTGCCATTATGGAGGGTTTTAGAAGCCGTCTGAGTTGACTATGCTCAAATGGATAGAATAATTTGGTGGTAGTTTTCAGAATGCTGTTTTGCATCCTGTGAAAACCCCAGTGCAGAAGGACCCAAAAGGGAAAAAAACTCTGTATTGGAAGATTTACTGGAGTAGGAACTCCTATACCTTCAGGAGAAGCTCTCCAGTTGAATAATATTCCTGTTAGAGACTGGATGTCTAGACTAACGGATAGAAAGTAATACCGAGTTGAAAAAACTTACTATATAGTAAGTATTATTGTTAAAGTCTTCTGCAACTAAGGTCAAACAGATGAAGTAGTGCTCATCCTGTTAAGTTCCTTGATTTTTCTTCCCATATAATTGGTTTTTTTGTTTGTTTGTTTTTTAATAAGGAAGTAGAAACTGGTGACCTGTAAGCATGAGATATCTCCGTAACTCTTGACTAGAAGAGTGGACTTCTGTTGAAGAAGAGATTCATGCCTAGAATTTAGTCAGTGTTGTCTCAGCAAGGATGAGATCTAACCAGAATGACTCTTTCAATAGAAAGATAAGTCTACAGGTTGTGAACCTCATACAGGAAGGAAAAGAATTCAGAAACCCTGAATTATTGGGTTTGCTGAGCCTGATGGGGTTTTTGTTTCCTTAGCCTGGTTTGATGTTGTCCCTATTGGGAAACGTCTGTCTGAAAGGTAGAAGATGGATAAAACTTTTTCCCCTTAGAAGAACAAACTTTTTTAGAAGATTTACTATTGGCTGGGACAGACAATCCTCTGAGGGTAGGATTATCAGTATCTAACTGACTAGCCTGAAATAGACAATCCTTGTTGAAGGGATGTTCTCCAGTACAAGGACTATTCCCCAGCTTTTCTTGTACCCATTTATCCAAGTCTGAAGCTTGGAGCCAGGCTATGCGTCGTGCTCCTATGGCTATAGCAGAAGATCTGCTGACAGATTCAAAAGAATCCAGGGAAGCACGATAAAGGAACGAAGAGATATCATGAGCATGATTGACTAGTGATAAATAGTCTGCTCTTTTATGTTCCTGAAGGAAAGGGTTCAAAAGTTTTAAACTTTTTGTTAGCTCTTCCAAAGAGGATGCCATATAGAAAATATATGAAATTATTTTTGCTGAAAGCATAGATGCTTGGAAGCATCGACAGCCAAAAGCATCTAAAGTCCTAGACTCACAACCTGGCGGATAAGAGGAGTGCTTTTTTGCATTCTTAACACGCCTCATTGCTGATTCTACTACTATAGAATGATGAGGGAGTTGAGTCTTTTGAAAACCTAGAGAAGGTGGCACTTTATAGATAGTGTCAATTCTCTTGGAATGTGGGGATACCATTAAGGGAGTTTCCCACATTCTTAATAACAGATCCTGTAGGATCTGATGCAAAGGAAGCATGATTGCCTCCTCTGGAAACCAGGGAGATTGCAGAATTTCTGAATCCCTTGGTATAGACTCTTTCCCAGGTATAGAGATGGCAAGTATTCTTGCCATATCAAGCAAGAAAGCTTGAAAGGAGATCTCCTCCAAGAGGAACCCTCTGAAATGAGGAGTATAAGCTGAACTGTTGAAAGTTCAGCTGCAGTACCGATGGATGCATCACCGACATCGGGGTTAGAAGACCGGGAAAGATGAAGCATGGGATTCTCTTTAAAGAGATGTGTTCGGTACCCCTCGAAGTCGGTACGGAGACGAGTCGGTACCGAATCCTCCAGGCTAGATAGTGATTCCAGGCTCGGCATCGAAGGAAGCGATGCCGGTACCGATGTCGATACCCGCATCTGCAGCGATGCCCAATCCAGCACCGGGAGTAATGTCGATGTCGGTACGCGTACTGATACCGACACCGGTGCCAGCACCAAAGCCGATACCGGCACCGGCATGGACGCCGATACCAGTAGTCGAAGAACAAGTCTTCGTCACTCTAGCAGTACCGAAGTAGCTGAGAGATTCGCCAGACTACGTTCGATGGCGAGCAGTCTTTCATCTAACACCATAGCCGATGCCGGGGTATCGGTACGCTCGAAGCGGTCCGGACCACCGAGCATGGCACAAGTGCATCCACGGAGGTAAAAACCTCAGGAGCAACCTGAGATCATGATAATGCTTTGGAGGCCGAAGACTCCCACCGGGATTGAGCCATGGTGTCCTCGAGGGCAAGGCCAGAGGCATCTCGATGCTTAGAAAGATCTACCTCTCGAGGACTGGCTAGTCTTAACAGACTGTTGTTTGGTTACCTGACCACGGAAGGAAGAAAAGACTCTGACTGGTGACATCATGGAGGATGTAGACCTGGTACCGAGTTGTGCTCGGTTCTGAAGAGCTCTTCTATTTAAACTGCTACAAGAGAAAAACTCTTTAGGACAATGGTCAGGATCTAAACAAGGCAGACACCAAAAATGAGTGTCTATTAACATAGTTGTACCGCCACACTTTCCACATTTCTTAAAGATAGTGGCTGGCTTTTCCATAATGGAAAGGATAGAAGGCCTAGTGGCCAAAAAGAGGTCAGACAATAAACCAGAAAAAATCTTAGTGAAAAGAAGAAATTTTCCAAGAAAAAGAAAGAAAAGCACCGGCGGTACCGGTGGGCGTCGAAGAAAGGCAGGTGCGACCACAAAAAATAAAAATAAAAAAAGATGAATTTTCTGCGGTGACAAGGACACGTCCTGTCGGCTCTGCGGAAAACGAAGAACTGTTGTGAGGGAAGTGGAATGGCGGGAAGGCAGCGCGCATGCGTGTGGAATGCTCCCAAAAGCATTCTTTTTTGGACGCTGGGAAGCATTCCCGCGCAGGCTCCATCGGTACCAACGTACCCATATGTGAAGACTCATTCCTGCTTGTTCCTAGAGATTACTCTTAATATAGCTGAAATATGCATTCATTTTTAGTCGCATTCAAGGAGGGCAAGTTTCCATCACAACATTTCATCTGGGAAACTACCATCAAAAAATGATCCTACCCATACTTAATCTACAGCAATTCTAGGATGCTTCCAATGCTTACTCTCTAGGGCCTCTAGTCTCTTCCCCAAATCCAAAAATAATTTGCGACGGGGAAGGCAGCCCAGCAGGAATACATGGTGGATGTATTTTTTCCATGGTGCAGTATTCTTACTCTCATCCTTCATGCTCCCATGTTGTTATCTTGAAAAATGGTGGCACCTGGTCCTGCGCAGTGCATCCTGGGATGCACCAAGTGGAGACAGACTGCCATATAAGGATCCCGGCCAGTGCATCCTAGGATGCATCAAGTGGGACCAGGCACCTCCATTTTTCAAGATGGTGGCACAGGAGCGAGAGCATATGGGCAGCGCTCACACACCTTTGTGAAGGTACTGGGAGGGGGTGGGAGGTTCGGGGCCGCTGAGCCACCAGTCTTATTTTTAGTTGGGTGAGTGGGTGGGAGGAAATCGGGGCTGCTGGGCCACCAAAGTGTTTTTTATTAGTTGGGTGGGTGGAGGGAGATCAGGGCCGCTGGGTCACCAGGGATTTACTTTCTGTCGGAGGATGGTTGACACTACCCCTCAAATGCTCCAGGCATCGGGGAAAGCCCCCGATGCCATTAAAATACAATCAGGATGCATATGCAAAGTAGCCACACAGTGCCCCTGTTTCTCTGGAAGAGCATGTCAAATTTGCGCCGACTTCTGTGCTCATGTGTTTTGCTTGCTCTCCCAGTTTAAAGCTGCCATTTACGCCAAGTTTAACACATGATTAATTTGCATATGCACCCCGTTCTGCATGCTGGCACTGAAGTCATGCACTATCGGTGCACTGCAAAGAGGCATACATACACAGCTGATAGCGTGAGACTTCAGTGCCGGTTTTCTGCATCAGCCAGCCCGTTAAATTGTAAGCCCTCTGGGGACAGGGAAATACCTCCTGTATCTGAATACATTCTCACCCTGTTGTACTCCACTGTACTTTCTGTGACTGAAAGAGTGGAATATAAACACTGATATAAAAGTGTATTAGAATACACAACATTATTGAGACATAGCTAGGTATTTTCCCTCTGCTATGGCTGTGTTGCCCTGTCCAAGTATCTTACAACCTGGAGTATGTTAGCATAAATGTAATGAGGATGTTGGCGATTTTCTTAGATTTTTTTTTTTTTTAATTTAAAAATGTATGTAGTCGCAGCTGGGGGGTTTTTCTCACCCAATAATTACAGCAGTGTGAAATCACAGAATAGCTACCGAATCACACTGCAGCTTTCACCTAGTATCGCTCATGGCCCTAGTACACCAGGTAACAAACGAGTGCGGGGAATATTTGCTGTGACCTCAGTTATGAGTTAGTCCCCTTCAGGCTGAAGGCTTCCTGATATGATTGTCATGCAAATAAAGCAAAGTAGCAGTGTTTTCACAGATTTCTCACAGTAAACGAAAGGGTGATAGACCTGGTAGAAGAGGTGTGCAAATGAAAACAGGAGACAAAGGGTCCAAAATACATTACAGAAATGACTCCCAGGGGAGCAAAACTCATCACTGGAGATTTCATCACTGGAAAAAGCACAGTATCCAAGTGCTGTTGTGGACTTCAGAATGTCTGTCGTGACATAAGGTAGAGATCATGTGTATAACCGAAACATGGCTCGCCGATGCAGACACCATCCTTCTAAACCAGCTCACCCCAGCTAACATGGAAGCCCACCAATCTACTAGATCAGGACGCAGAGGAGGGGGCTCCCTAATCCTAGCAGAGAAACAGCTAAACCTCAAGCTTATCAGCAGCTTATCCACTCCCATCCTAAACGCCATAACCATGGAAAACAAAGATCTCATAATTTGCCTAATATACAGAGCTCCATCACCCAACACCGATGACCTCTCGAGCATAATAGAACTGGCCACCAGACACGCTAACAGAGGCAAGCTCCTAATAATTCTGGGCGACCTCAACCTGAACTCTCTAAGCACAACCCAAGCCTCAGCCTCCCTTGAAGCCTTAACCTCACTGGAGCTCTCCCAGATCATCTCAACACAAACCCACACCAGAGGAAGCACCTTAGACCTAGTGTTTCTAACCACCACCTTCAACTCCTCTGACTCTCAATTACCATACCAAGCAATCCCAGTACCATGGTCGGATCACTACATGATTCAATTCAATCTTCCTCTAGACTTTCCACACCCCAGACAGGGGTTTTCAAACTCAACTAGACGCTTTAAGGAATTTAACAGGGACACTCTACTCACTCAAACAATCCCCAACCTTGAGTCTAACTCAGAGTATCTTCCTTTACTGATTGAGAACTGGAATACTACCTTTTCACTATCTGCCACTGCACCTCCAAACCCAAAAGCATCCAAGCGACAAAACAAAGCCCCAGTGCACTCTCCAGAAATAAAGAAAGCAAAGACCATCCTAAGATGACTCAAAGACGCTGGAGGAAAACCAAGGCACAACAGGATCAACAGGATTACTCAACCAAACAGCGTGAATACAACAAATTAATTCTCAACCGGAAAAAACACCACCACACAAATATAATTATGAGTTCTCTAAACCGTCCCAGAGAACTATTCACCATAGTCAAGAATTTATCGAGAGCCCCACAAGGCCAAGAAATAGATGCCCTAACCCCCGAGACCTACGCAACCTATATCCAAGGCAAACTATCCAGCCCACAGGCCTCTACAAAGCATCCTATCACCCTCACAACAGAACCAAATCGACCAAGCACCTGGTCCTCTTTCTACACAGTCTCTGAAGAGCTTTGCATCAAGCTCCTGAAAACCTTGAACACGTCTACATCCATCCTCGACCCATGCCCAACCTTGTGGGTAAAAAAAACTGGCAAAACAAGTAGCTCCTTCCCTCTGCAAAATAATAAACTTATCCCTTACACAAGGATTCATGCCACTGCTGCTGAAAATCTCTTCGATAAGACCACTACTGAAGAACACCACCTCCGACCCATCTTCTCCTGCCTCTTATCGCCCAATATCCAGCCTCCCGCTTCTTTCTAAAATAATTGAGAAGGCAGTCCAATTTCAACTACAAGACCACGTAGACGAATCCTCCCCACTTGATACCAAACAGCACGGGTTCCAAGAGCGCCATGGAGTAGAAACCTTATTAACATCCCTTCTGAACACAGTACTCAAAGGTATTGAAGACACCAAAAAGGGTTTCATCCTCATTTTAATCGACATAACAGCCGCATTTGATTCCATAACCCACACCATACTTCTAGACAGACTATGCGAAATAGGAGCAAGTGGAACACCGCTATCCTGGTTCCGCTCCTACCTAGCAGACAGAAAATCACAAGTCAAGATAAAATCTGACACTTCAAGACCTTTTCCACTAACACAAGGTCTCCCACAAGGTTCCGCATTCTCTGCTCTCCTCTTTAATCTGTACAAACAGCTAGTATGCAAAATCCTACAAGAACACAAAATACATTACCATCTATACGCAGATGATGTAATGATTTATTCCAAGCTAGACACTAAGAAACCCAACTACTCCCACATAACAAACTGCATGTTAGCAGTTACAGAATGGCTACTACAACACAATCTGGAAATTAATCACAAGAAATCAGAAGTTCTCATAATCACAAGAGACAATTCTTTCAACCTTCCTGAAAGCCTACCAATAGGAAGCAAATCAATCCCCATCAAAAAAGAAGTTAAGTACTTAGGAATCTACACTGACCAGAGGCTTAATTTTCAGTCTCACATCAGTAAAACCATCTCAAGGATATACTACAAAATGAAGTTCCTGCAGAATCTTCGACCGCTGTTAGAGCTGAATCACTTCTGCACAGTATGTCAGGCGCTAATTACACCGCACCTTGACTATTGCAATCTAATTCTCTACGGCTTGCCTAAATGCTCAACACAAGCCTTGCAGATGGCCCAAAATGTAGCAGCACACCTAATCACCAAAGCAAGCTCACATTACCCCGATACTTGAGTCTCTCCATTGGCTCCCCATCAGTTCAAGAATAAAACACAAGGTACTAACAATAGCTTTCAAAATACTCCATGAACAATCTTCAGACTGCCTAAAAACCCTAGTTAAAAGACTCCCTGACAATAGATCAAGAAGGTCACAACACCAAAACTCCCTGGCAACCCCCAAGACACCTACAAGCACTTCCCAGAGCACCCTACTCAGAGTTTTGGAGCTCTACATTCAAACATTATGGACCGCCCTCTCTCATCACCTGAGAGCCACCATGGACATAACTGACTTCAGAAAATCCTTGAAGACTCACCTTTTTACTGAACATTTTAAGCCATCACAAGTTAACTAACTGCAAGGCTTATAACAAATGTTATGCAATAGCCATCTCCTCATGAACATGTATATATTTCCAGTCACTTATGTAAATAGTTCTAATGCGAATGTAATCACTGTTAATTGTTATTGTAAATAGTTCCAAAAGTTCTATGTACACAAAGTTATCTATGTTCCCTGTAAACCGCTTTGAGAACTTGAAAACGGTATATAAAAAATGTTAAATAAATAAAATAAATAAATAATGGAAAATGAAAGTAAAAGCATAAGGAAAAACCTCATCTTCCTCTCTCAAATATGATTTGAATTAGTAAACTCAATCCCTGAACATAATGCAATAATCATACATACAAGGCAGGCTGAAGTTCTGAAGTAAACAGGCTTGGTCACCATATCTTAAAAAGGATATAGCTTTATTAGAAAAGGTTCAGAGAAGAGCCACCAAAATGGTAAAGAGGATGGAAGGATACCCCTATGAAGAAAGGCTAAAAAGGTTAGGGCTCTTCAACCTGGAAAAGAGACGGCTGAGGAGTGATATGATAGAGGTCTATAAATTAATGAACGGAGTGGAACGGGTAAACGTAGATCGGTTGTTTACGTTATCAGAATATTAGAAAGACTAGGGGACATGCAATGAAGCTACAGAGTCAACTATTTAAGACTAATAAAAGAAAATATTTTTTCACTCAACGTGTAATCAAACTCTGGAATTTGTTACCGGAGGATGTAGTAAAGGCTGTTAGTGTAGCTGGGTTTAAAAAAGGTTTGGACAAGTTCCTGGTGGAAAGGTCCATAAACCATTATTAAGAAGGGACCCAGGATATCAATGCTTGACCCAGTACAAGCATTGTGGAACCTGTGTCTTTTGGGGAAACTGCTAGGTACGTATGACCTAGATTGGCCACTGTTGGAAACAGGATACAGGGCTTGATGGACCTTGGTCTGACCCAGTATGGCATATCTTTATGTTCTTATGTATCACTATTCTTGGCTCAAGAGGGGCATCAGAAGAGAGACAGATATTTAGGAAATTGAAGGTAGACCAGGGGGAGAACTAAGTAAAGAGTGTAGGGAAAGATCGATCAAGAAAGAGATAAATGGATACGAACAACAATAACAAGGCATTCACAGTGCTAGCCAATGATGGTAAGTATTCAGGTGCAGTACGTCCAGGTTGGGACAAACATAATTCCGCCAATATTACAGAAAAGGCTCTGTATAAAGACATGCAGGAGTTCACGTGGATTTGCTGACACGTAGAATTGGAAAATTTTTTTTTTAAATTATTTATTTATAGAATTCCTATACAATCTACATGAAAAAATACAATCTTGCAGAAAAAGAATAATCAGGTACAAAGTAAACCAATCATATTACAACCATGAAAATATCCCCAAAAATCTCTTGTGGTCCACAATAAAGTGAGAGGAGAAAGAAAAACAAGAACCAAGGCAGGAGAACCTTGGACCTCCAAGGAATAAAACTATCTACTAGTATTTAACAAGAAAGCACCAAGTGACCACGGAGTACCCTGAATATCTTACTTAATCGAGAGGCAACATTAAACGTTATACATTACTCTGGCTCATCATTAACAGATAACTTGCATTAATAAAGGTAGCAAGATCAGTAGGATGAGGAAAAATTATTTTCCTTTCCATTTCTCCGGGCCAGTCCAGGGAAGGTTAGGTTGTCAATCCCCTTCAGCAGCTGAGGATATGAAGACATCAAGTTTTCTTGAGCCGTGAAGCCACTCCCCCTGAGGTCAACTGCCAGTCTTTCATTCCTCAGCAGCTGAAAAGGATCGTTATTAGCTCTCTCCTTTAGGTTTTTGAAGTTGGTTTTATTTATTTATGTTAATTTAATTGGCTCTGGCAGAGCTGATTTGTTTTATAGTCCTACTTTAAATTTCTTAAAGATTTTATTCAATTGTATTCTTCCTAGCAGGGAGTCTTACATTGTTTTTAATCAATGTTCTCTTCCTAGCAGGGAGACAAACATTGCTATTGATCAATGTTCTTTTCCTAACAGGGAGATAGACATTGCTGTTAATTACGGACTATGGCAGAGCCTGCCTGAAGTGTTCCGTCCTTTTTAAGAAGAGTGCAGTTAATCTGGGAGCCCCAGCTTTTCCTCTGCATTTAAAATTCATTGCTTTCTAAGTGTTCCGCTAGCAGCGGTTCAAACTTTGAAAAATCATGCAGGTTTGCAGTGTCCCCGATGGTCACAGATTTTCTGGATCATCGCGATTTTTGTAGGGGGTTCTTGTTTTGTTTTGGACTCTGCCGCGGCACACAAAAGAAACAGAATCTGAGGTGTGCAGATCGGCGGTTTTCAAATCAGCGCGGTGCTGATCTTTGCTCTGACACGGAAGATAAAGATTCAATTCTGCAGCATTTAAATCAGCGTTTTTCAGATCAGTGTGCTTTGCCTACTTTCTGATCTAGTGTGTTAAGATTTATAGTGTTAAGTTTAGTTTTTGGCAATATAAGTTGTTGCAATGGCAGAAAAGGTTGCCATGGAAACGGATAAACACTTGTTTAACGCTGAGAAAGCCGGTGTATCGGCCATTTTGAATTCTCCCGTTGTTTTACAATCTGATAAGCAACGACCTACTAAGAAAAAAGGCAAGTCTTCTAAGAGTGTTTTAAGGCAGGAGAAGACTAAGGATCCTATGCCAGAGGTAAAAGAAGATATATTATCTTTCTTTTCTCCGGATTTTATTTTAGCTATGCACAAAGCTTTTTTGGCAAGATCTGATGGTTCTGTTTCTACAGAGATGGTTAAAGGCTCTTCTTCACTTCCTGTAGATCTTCCTATTTCTGAGGACCCTGGGGAAGGTACTTCTCAGATTAAAGAGATCATTAAGGATCCTTTGGATCTTTTTGCTTCTCAGCTCCCTGTAGCTTTAGCTCAAGAGGAAACAGAAGCTCTTTCTGTTTCAGGTTTAGATGTGCCTTGTGAAGAGCTGGAAGACGGTGAAATTGCTCCTGGTGAGGACCCCAATATGTTTCGGGTTTTTCGGAAAGAGGAACTTTCAGCTCTCATTTCCTATTCTTTATCTGCATTAAACCTATTGCTTCCAGCTGAATCTCAGGATACTTTAGAGGATCCTTTATTGCAAGGGTTCAAAGCGAAACAGCGCTCCTTCCCAATGCACCGGGTCATAAGGCAAATGATTGAGTCCGAATGGGAATGTCCAGAAGCTACGCTTCGTGGTAGCCGTGCTTTATCCCGCCTGTATCCTTTACCGCAGGAAGAAAAGGATTTATTAAAAATGCCTAAGGTGGATGCAATAGTGGCAGCGGTAACAAAGAAAACTACTATTCCAGTTGAGGGAACAGCTGCTCTTAAGGATTTGCAAGATAGAAAGTTAGAAGTCTTTCTTAAGCAATCATTTGATTCTTCTGCTTTAGCCCTACAAGCCGCTGTTTGTGGGGCATATGTGTCTAGAGCATCCATTCGGTGGCTTCAAGGAGATATATCTGGGAATCCAGAGTTGTTGCGGGGAGCAGAAATCGCTAAGTTAGAATCGGCTGCTGCTTATATGGCAGATGCCTTTTATGATCTGCTCCGGATTGCTGCTAAGTCAATGGCAGCGCTGATTGCGGCTAGACGTTTCTTGTGGCTGCGTAACTGGGCAGCAGATGTGTCTTCTAAATCGCGTCTTAGCAAATTACCATACAAAGGGAGATTGCTTTTTGGAGAAGCACTTGACAAAATTGTAAAAGATTTAAATGATTCTAAAGGGGGGCGTTTACCTGAAGATAGGCAAAGGCCCGCTCGTGGTGTAGGAGGTTCTCGAGGTGCCGGACGAGATTTTAGGAGATTTCGAGGGGCACGAGTTGTTCCTTATTCCAGAGGTCGTGCGGGATTTCGTGGTCAGTCCTTTCGTGGAGCAAGAGGCTACGGTAGATCTTACTTCCCGTCTTCTCAAAACACATCCAAAAAGCCACAATGAAGGTCTCCTGGTCCAGGCATTTGTTCCTGTAGGAGGCCGTCTACAGAGGTTTTTAAAAGCCTGGACCGAAATCACCACAGACAAATGGGTGTTGGAGATAGTTCAAAAAGGGTATGCACTAGATTTCGCTTTCCCCTTGTCTCCAGCTTTCGTCCTGTCTCCCTGTGCTCCAGGGTCAAAGGAAAAAGCGATAATGGGGACGATTTTTCATCTATTACGCCTACAGGCTATAATACCTGTGCCGCAAGACCAGTACGGTCAAGGTCGATACTCGATCTATTTCGTCGTTCCGAAGAAAGAGGATTCTTTTCGCCCAGTACTCGATCTCAGGGGCGTCAACCGTGCTTTGCGGGTGCCTCATTTTCGCATGGAGACTCTGCGCACGGTACTTCGAGCAGTGCGCCCAGGGGAATTCCTCTCGTCAATAGATCTTACGGAGGCTTATCTTCACATTCCAATAAGGCTTTCTCATCAAAAGTTTTTACGTTTTGCACTTCCAATGGGTCATTTCCAGTTTCAAGCACTACCCTTTGGCCTTGCCACGGCTCCGCGGATTTTCACAAAACTCATGGTAGTGGTAGCGGCTGCTCTGAGAAAAGAGGGCATCAGAGTCCATCCTTACCTCGACGATTGGTTGATCAGAGCAGATTCTCATTTGGCTTCGGAAGTAGCAACGGCTCGAGTTGTTCAACTTTTGGAACAACTGGGTTGGGTCATAAATCAGGCAAAGAGTCAATTGCGGCCGGTTCAGCAACTGACTTATCTAGGGGCCTTATTCGACACTGTTCGAGGAGCAGCTTTCTTGACGGAAGTCAGAATAAACAAAATATTACAGCAGGTGAAGATGTTTTTAAAAGTCCAGGCTCCATCGGCCTGGATGTACTTGCAACTTTTAGGATCCATGGCGGCAGCTTTGGATCTGGTTCCATGGGCCAGAGCGCACATGAGACCGTTGCAACAGGCTCTGCTTTCCCGTTGGTCTCCGCAGCTTCACCCGCTGTCTCAATGTCTGTGTTGCCCAGAAGTAGTAAGAAAGAGTCTGGAATGGTGGTCGGACCCTGTACATCTGTCAGCAGGCATTCCTTTGCAGGAGCCCACATGGATTTTAGTCACCACCGATGCCAGTTTAACAGGCTGGGGAGCGCATTGTCAAACTCAAGTGGTTCAAGGTTTTTGGTCTCAGGAGGAGACCTTATGGTCGATCAACATGTTGGAGTTGCGTGCAGCTCGATTGGCTCTTCTGCACTTCGAACGTCTTCTCACGGGAAAGGCGGTCCGTTTGTTCTCGGACAATCTTGTCACGGTAGCATATATCAATCGGCAAGGAGGGACGAAAAGTTCTTCTCTTCTAAGCGAATGTCAGAAGTTAATGGCTTGGGCGGAGGGCCATCTTCTGGCGTTATCAGCGACTCACGTAGCGGGCAGAGAGAATATTCAGGCAGATTATCTCAGTCGCAACATTTTAGACCCAGGAGAATGGGAATTAAATGTGGCGGTTTTTCACGAGTTGACCTTAAAATGGGGTCAACCGGTTATGGATCTAATGGCAACTTTCAGCAATGCCAAAGCAAGCCGATTTTTCAGCAGACGAAGGGAACGCATGTCAGAGGGTCTCGATGCTCTAGTTCAACCTTGGCCGGAGAACGTACTTTTGTATGTTTTTCCTCCGTGGCCAATGGTGAATCGTATTCTTCAACGCATAGCGGGACACCGAGGTTCCGTGATTCTGATTGCACCAGATTGGCCTCGCCGTCCTTGGTATGCGGATCTAAAGCGGCTTCTAATAGCGCCTCCTTGGCGTCTGCCGGTCAGGATCAATCTATTATTTCAAGGACCCGTTCTCATGCCACAAGTGGATCGCTTCTTGCTTACGGCTTGGCTCTTGAGAGGGCTCGTTTAACACGTAAAGGTTATGCAAGTTCTGTGGTAGCTACATTGCTTAATTCTAGGAGGCCGAGAACATCTCTTGCTTATGTCCGAGTATGGAGGTTATTCGAACATTGGTGTAAACAACAGAATGTTCTTCCACGGGTAGCTTCTTTACCACAATTGCTCTTGTTTCTTCAAGAAGGCTTAGATAAAGGTTTAGCGGTTAATACTCTTAAGGTTCAAGTAGCCGCATTATCATGTTTTAGGGGATTGGTTCAAAATCGTAGATTATCGTTTCATCCAGATGTTCAAAGATTTTTTAAGGCGGCAAAAATTCTTCGGCCTCCATTACGTAAGATTGTGCCTCCGTGGGATTTGAATATTGTTCTAGAGGCTTTATCAAGTTCATCACTGGCTGCTATTTCTTCGCAATCTCCACGAGAATGTTCATGGAAGACAGCGTTTTTAGTAGCTTTATGTTCGGCTAGGAGAATTTCGGATTTACAGGCTTTGTCTTGTCAAGAGCCTTATTTGCAATTTCTGCCTGAACGGGTGGTGCTTCGCACAGTCCCAAGTTTTTTACCGAAAGTACTTTCTGTTTTTCATATTAATCAGTCGGTGGTGTTACCTACTTTTTCGAATTTATCAAATTCTCCGATCGATCGAGCTCTCAAGAAATTAGATCTCGGTCGTGTATTAAAGAATTACCTTAAAATTTCCAAACCCTTTCGTAAGACGGATAGACTATTTGTTCAGTATGCTGGGCCCAGGAAGGGACATCCAGCTTCAAAGTCAACAATTGCTCGTTGGGTACGATGTGCTATTACAGCAGCTTACCAAGCTGTAGGAAAGTCTCCACCGGTTGGCTTAAAAGCACATTCTACTAGGGCTCAAGCAACCTCCTGGGCGGAATTTGCTTTTGTGCCTCCGGTAGATATTTGTAGAGCAGCGACGTGGTCTTCGCTGCATACGTTTTCAAAACATTACCGCTTGGATGTTCATGCCAGGGAAGATGCAAGAGTGGGCGCGTCAGCTCTTATTGCAGGGTTGGCCGGTCCCTCCCGAGTTTAGGAACTGCTCTGGTATTGCCCTAACCTTCCCTGGACTGGCCCGGAGAAATGGAAAGGAAAATGAAATTAGATCTTACCTGCTAATTATCTTTCCTTGAATATTCTCCGGGCCAGTCCAGGGCCCCACCCTTTTAGTGTGAAGAGGAAGAGGAAGAGAAAGTATCGGGGCTTCTATGCTTTTATCTTTGTATAGATAGCTAATCGTTTATTTTAAAAAAAAAAAAAAAAAAAAAAATTAATTATAAATTTTATGAAACGGAAGTTTATACATTCCTCTGTTTCTGTAGGACTATAGAATATATTCAGTTTATAGGAGTTGATGTTATGTTTTATTTCAGTTTAATATTAGTATGCTGCTTTGTCATAAAGAAGACTGGCAGTTGACCTCAGGGGGAGTGGCTTCACGGCTCAAGAAAACTTGATGTCTTCATATCCTCAGCTGCTGAAGGGGATTGACAACCTAACCTTCCCTGGACTGGCCCGGAGAATATTCAAGGAAAGATAATTAGCAGGTAAGATCTAATTTCATTTTACAGATCTACACGTGGGAAAATCAACAGAGGCAACTCAGCAATTTACATGTGTAGGTGCTGGTCATGTTGCATAACAATATGTATAAATGCAATGGCGGCCACAGAGCTCCCCGCGCGTATAGCAGACTTGTGCGGGGTGCTCTGTCTTATTTATAGAATTCCTATACAATCTACATGAAAAAATACAATCTTGCAGAAAAAGAATAATCAGGTACAAAGTAAACCAATCATATTACAACCATGAAAATATCCCCAAAAATCTCTTGTGGTCCACAATAAAGTGAGAGGAGAAAGAAAAACAAGAACCAAGGCAGGAGAACCTTGGACCTCCAAGGAATAAAACTATCTACTAGTATTTAACAAGAAAGCACCAAGTGACCACGGAGTACCCTGAATATCTTACTTAATCGAGAGGCAACATTAAACGTTATACATTACTCTGGCTCATCATTAACAGATAACTTGCATTAATAAAGGTAGCAAGATCAGTAGGATGAGGAAAAATTATTTTACAGATCTACACGTGGGAAAATCAACAGAGGCAACTCAGCAATTTACATGTGTAGGTGCTGGTCATGTTGCATAACAATATGTATAAATGCAATGGCGGCCACAGAGCTCCCCGCGCGTATAGCAGACTTGTGCGGGGTGCTCTGTTCATAGGTAGAAAGGGGTGGGCCAGGGAGGAACGAGGGCGGCCGTGATTGGTAGGAACGCGACCCCGGACGTACAGGGCTGATTCTGAGATTGGCTCAGTATGTCTGGGATTTCTATGTAGATGGGGGACTTATTCCACCTCAGAGGTAAAATAAGTCCCCTTGGATGTCGGGACCATGGAGCCAGGCAAAGTGAAAGAAATGAGGGGTGGAGGGGGTTCCCCGCTGCCCAACCCTGGAAGGCCAAATCGGGGATTATGCTGCGGGGAAAGAGGTTTATATTCTGCAGCCAGAGATCCCAGCTCCTGAATGGAGCCGCGATGCCATGGACATGGGATGCCATGGTACTGCAGCTCCCTTCAGGAGCCTGACTGAGTTAGCCGGCATATGGCTGGGCATCCAGGGTGCCTGAATCAGGGCATGTCCCAGACGTCCAGCTACTGTGCTGCAATTCTGCTCTTGTGGGGACATCTAGCCCTCATGGGAGCAGAATCGGGTGCATCCCCAGACTGCCTGGTTGTCTGGACATCCAGACAGCCTGGAGATGCACATCTTGGAATTGGCCTCCACATCAAATGGGGAATACACGTGAAGATTTTTGACCTGCCTAGGCTGCTCCCTAAACAGATTCCAGACACATCCCTTTTCAATTTCTATGTAATAAGGAAATTCACATGTAAATTCAGCCTTTCTAAAATCGACATTTACACATGGATGACTTTTCCATGTGTATTTAAATGGCTGACATTGCACGTGGAAATTGTGAATAAGGCTTCTAAAATAACTCCATTAGTTTAAATCTGCTGAAAAGTAGTCCTAAATTAAATCCATACATTCAGTGCTGCTGACTATACATTCAGTAGCAGTGAATATACACATTCATTTAGATGATGTGGCTGACGCTTAAATTAACACACTGAACCATCATAGGCGTAGTTTGGGGGAGACTTGGGGGCGCGATGCCCCACCAAATGTTGCAGGCACTAATAGTGAACTGGTTCCCCTGCCCCCAATGTCAGAATGACTTCCTTATCCTTTGCTCCCCCCAAAGTAAGAAGCCTAACTACACCGATGCTGACCACCACCGCTAAAAGTGTGACCCCTTCTTATTAAAGAATATCAGCATCTCAGACCTAACAGTATAAGTTATTCTCTTTTTTGCACGGTTTTTACAAGCCTCCAAGGAATATAAAGTTTTTGTTATACTAAGAGTGGGAGCGATTTTTGGTAAGTGACTATGAGAAAGTAGACAGGTAGTTTCTCTTTAAAAAGTTCACTTAACAACTTGAAGGGTAAGGGTGGAGGCACAGAGACACATTATGTTGCACCTATTTAAAGGCAAATGCATGCCTCTGTGTCTTTATGCCACATTTACCCTTGCCAGGAGGCAATACCTTACACTGGCCCTGGGGCCAACTCGGCTGTGAAATGTGCAGTTTTCACTGCAGGACCATCGCCAGTTAACCCAGCAATTACCCAGACAGATTCCTTTAAATGTTAACCCCAGTCTGTTCAGGTTCTAGTGAATAACAGGGGTACAGACAGAGGCTGGTCTGAATTAAGGGAATGAAACAGATTAGAAATGAAGGGGGTAAGCAAGTAAAAACTGGAAAGGGTATGGCTCCGATATAGTACATGTTCAATAATACTTGCAGCAATAACCTTTTTGCATCCATTTCTGTACACAGCATTGGACCCGACGAACTGATCAAGGTGTCTGATTTTATTAACAATCCGAAGGTGAGGCTAGAGTAAAATCACCAACATCAAAAAAAAAAAAAAAAAGTTGCTTGTGGAAGAAATGGGAACATGCAAGACCCACTATGGTAATACAACCAAGGGACCATCATCAATACATCAGACATAAAACCATCGGCGCAATAAATAATGCAACCAAAAGAAGTGTGTACTACTATGGGTATTTGATGTGTCAAATCCGAATGCCTCTTCCATATGTTGTATCATTTCTTTAGTTTTCTTCCTTCCCTGATACACAACAGCAGAGCCACCTCCTCTCAACAATCTACTGCAAAGCAAATGCCTAGTCTAGCTTGTTATCTCTTCTGTCTGATATGAAGCCCACTATCAGCTGTAACCTCCTGTATGGTTGGGGCATAGACTGTCAACAAAGTTCAACAGACAAAATGAGGTTACTTACCTGTAACGGGAGTTCTCCGTGGACAGCAGGATAAGTCAGCCACAATAGGTGACGTCATCCGACAGTGCCGAGACAGAAGTACTCTATAGCTCAGAAGGGCATCACCCTTCTGAGCATGGGCCACCCCTCCGGGTCCACCCCTAGCCAGCCACTGAGTTACTAGCTGAGCCTACTGTTAGGGGCGTGTATCTGGGAGAAGACCGGCCCTTGAAGGGGAGGAGGGTGGGAATGTGTGGCTGACTTATCCTGCTGTCCACGGAGAACTCCCGTTACAGGTAAGTAACCTCGTTTTCTCCTAGGACAAGCAGGATGAGTCAGCCACAATAGGTGCCTCCCAAGCTATGAGGAGCTGTGGTGCAAGGGTCGGTCAAGAGAAGGAGGCCAGGCGGATGATTGTGAAAAAATTTGCCTATTTATTGAGCACGTAGTGGGTGCAGGGAGTGCTTCGAAGGTGCAAGTAACAGTGTAAATACAGTGCAAGTAACAACAAGTGCAAGTAACAGTGCAGAACGGAGTTTGCAGTTCTGGCAGTCTGGCGGTTATGGTTACCGACATTGCGGGTCTGCCGTGGTTAAGACTGTCCGGCCGAAGGCCAGGTCTTCGTTGGAGAGGTCGCGGCAATAGTGTCTTTGGAATGTACGAGGGGACGACCATGTGGCTGCTTTGCAGATATCCGCCACAGGGACGGACTTTAGGTTGGTGATGGAAGAGGCCATCGACCGCAGCTGATGCACATTGACCGGAGGTGCTGGTTCCGCGCCCACTCGCTCTAAGCAGAAGGCAATGCAGGCGGAGATCCAGAGGGACAGGGTCCATTTGGAAACAGGACGTCCAGGTTTGTTGGGGTCATAGGAGATGAAGAGTTGTGTCCCCTTGTGGTGAGGAGCAGTCTGGTGGAAGTAGATACGGAGGGCTCTGATGCAGTCCAAGGTGTGTAGCTGTTTCTCAGCGGAGGAGTGGGGTTTGGGGTGGAAGCTAGGCAGTTCAATGGACTGGTTCATGTGGAAGGCAGAGGCCACTTTTGGCACAAACTTCAGGTGCGTCCAGAGGGTGGCTCTATTGCTGGTGAGCTGGGTGTAGGGTGGGTGCGCCACCAGGGCCTGCAACTCACTGATCCGTCGGGCTGATGTGATGGCAATGAGAAATAGAGTTTTCCAGTAGATGTGTTTCATGTCCGCTGTGTGTAAGGGCTCAAAGGGGGGTAGCATAAGCTGGCAGAGGACAGCGTTGAGGTCCCAGTGAGGGATCGGATCCCTGCGCGGGGGGGCGCAAGTTGGTGAGCCCCTTCATGAAGCGGGCGACGATAAACTGTGCCGTGATGGACATGTCTCCGTAGCGATCACAGCCAGGTGGACTCGTATTGATTGACGTTGCAGTCCCTGCTGGGAGAGTTCCATGAGGTATTGTAGCACCTGAAGCGTAGGGCAGGAAAAGGGTTTGAGCCGCAGGGTGGAGCACCAGGAGGAGAATCGTTTCCATTTCAGGCCGTAGGACTTCCTTGTTGATGGCCATCTGGCTGCAAGTACCACCTGCGTGACCTCTGGCGGGAGGTGGAGGTTTGTTAGGGTGACCCACTCAGCCTCCATGTTGCTAAGGACAGGGTCTGCAGATTGGGGTGCAGAGTGTTGCCGTCGTCCTGGGAGATGAGGTCCGGCTGTAGGGGGAGGTGAAGAGGTGCTTCCTGTGCCAGGCGGCTGAGGAATGGGAACCACCCCTGGAGGGGCCAATAGGGGGCTATGAGGATGGCCTGAGTTCTGTCCAAAATGATGCGCTGCAGGGTCAGTGGTATCAGGGGAAAGGGTGGGAAGGCGTACACTAGTGACCAATCCCCCCAGCACACGTCGAATGCATCCGGGGCGATGCTGCGGTGGGAGGGACGCTTCGAGCAGAAGATGTCACACTTGGTGTTCTCCTTCGTGGCAAAGAGGTCTATCAGTGGCTGTCCCCATCTCTGGAAGATGGTGAAGGTCACCTGGCTGGAGCTTCCATTTGTGGGGGTTGAGCTGCCGGCTGAGGCGGTCCGCTAGCTCATTCTGGAGTTCTGGCAGGTAGGAGGCCTGGATGAGGCATTAGTTGCGTAGGGCGAAGATCCATATCTCTAGAGCCTCCATGCAGAGGGTGCGTTTATTGATGTAGAACATGGACACCTGGTTGTCCGTTCTGAAAAGGATGTGTTTCCCATGAGTCAGACCCTGGAAGGCCTTGAGGGCGTGTCGGATCGTCCTGAGCTCCAGGAGGTTGATGTGGTAGGACCACTCCCATGTCATCCACGCTCCCTGTGTGCGGAGGTGGAGGCAGTCTGCTCCCCAGCCGGATGGGGAGGCGTCCATGATTATGGTCAACTGGTGGGCGGGCTGCCTCAGAGGGCGGCCGAGAGTAAGGCTCCTCCTGCGGGTCCACCAGAGGAGGGAGGCTTTGGCTGTGGCGTCCATGGGTATAAGTGTGCCGAGGGATGCAAGTGCTGGTTCCAGTGCGACCTCAAGTGCCATTGTAGGTGGCACATGTGGAGCTTTGCCATGGATACGACCTGGGTAGAGGCTGCAATGTGGCCCAGAAGGCGGAGGAGTGTTCTGGCGGGCGTGAAGCCGGTCTCCGAGATACGTCATATCAGGTGGGTGATGGCGTCCCTTCGAGAGGGGGGCAAGAATTCCAGGGAGACTGTGGTGTCTATTATTGCTCCTATGAACTCAAAGCATTGTGTTGGCTGTAGGTGTGACTTCTTGAAGTTGACCAGGAAGCCCAGAGATGATAGGAGGGTGATGGTCCACTGCGTAGATGCTGTGGCTTCCTGCAGGGATGGTGCTGAAATCAACCAGTCGTCCAGGTATGGGAAAACACATATGCTCTGTTTGCATAGGTGGGTGGCCGCCACGGCCACGCATTTGGTGAAAACCCTTGGCGCAGAGGATAGCCCAAAGGGGAGGACCTTGTATTGGAAGTGTCTCCCCTGGATCTGGAAGCAGAGGAATTTGCGGTGGTCCTTGTGGATGCTGACGTGTGTGTAGGCATCCATTAGGTCCAGGGATGAGAGCCAAGCCATCCACTGGATGAGGGGGAGGACGGATCCAAGGGAATGTATCTGGAATTTCTCCTCGACAATGAATTTGTTGAGGCTGCGCAGGTCGAGGATGGGGCGAGAACCACCCGACTTCTTGGGAACCATAAAGTACCTGGAGTAGAAGCCAGTGTAAATTTCCTCCTGCAGTACAGGCTCTATTGCTTTGGAGGTCAGGAGAGAGGATATTTCCTGTGACAGATTTGTGAGAGAGGTAGAGTCCACCTTCTCTCGGGGAGGGGGGGGGGTTGTGTTGCCACGGTGTTGAGTGGAACCTCATGCGGTACCCCTTCTTGATTATTTGGAGGACCCAGTTGTCTGTTGTGATAGATTTCCAGGCCGGCAAGGCGGCAGTGAGCCGACCCCCAGAGGGAAAGGCAGGCTTTGCTTTGCTTGTCAAAAGGGCTGGTTTTGCTTTGTTGGCCTGGCTTGGGGGGGTCTTCTGCTGTCTCCAGTCGCATTGGTGAGTTTTATTGCGGTAGGAGGTATGTTGCGGTTGTGGCTTGTATCGTGGCTGCTGCCATTTCTGATATGGGTTGTACTGCCACTTGGAAGCAGGCTACTGCTTCTGTTGATAGCAGCTCTTGCGGTTGGTGCGCTCGAGGCCCTCATCCACGAGGGTCTGCAGTATGGTGCAGTGGTCTTTTATTGTGGAGACGGTATCGTTGACTCTGTCCCCGAATAGCGAGTCGCCAGTGCAGGGGGTGTCAGCGATGTGCTCATGGGTATCTTCTCTGAGGCCAGAGGCCCAAAGCCAAGCAAGGCGGTGAGTGGAGATGGCAGTTCCTGCTTTGCATGCAGCTGCATCAAAGGCGTCGAAGGCTGCTCGCACCTGGTGTTTAGTGCACTCCTGAAGATCCGCTAGAGAGGCGTTGGCAGCAGGATCACTCTCTTGCGGGAGGGCAGAGATGGCATCCTTCAGTCACCCCAGGATGATGTCTTGATAGAGGGCATGCTGGAGTTGGTGGGTGGAATCTCTTGCGCTTAGCATGGTGCCTTGGAATGCCTTTTTGACAACCTCATCAAGTAGCTTGAGATGCCTGCCCGGGGGGGTTGATGGAATGTGCCCGCGTCAATTTGGAGCATTTGAGGGCGGACTCCACCACGATGGATTGATGTGGAAGCTGCGTCTTGTCGAATCCAGGTAATGGTTGGACCTGGTTTTTTAAGTCCAGTTTGCAGGAGGAAGGAGGTCCTGAGCTGGGGTTCTGCCACAGCCTGAGGAGGTTCTCATGGAGCAGGGGATGCATGGGTATCGGTGCAGGAGCCCTCGGGATGTCTAGAAATTTTTGCGCTGCTTGTGTTTCTGGGTGCTAGTCGGAGGGCTGGCCGGTTGCAGGGAGGGCCATTGCTGCCACCAGTTTGCAGAGGAATCTGGGGTAGGTGAGGTCCTCTGGAGTGCCTGGAGCGGGGTCAGTCTCTGTAGGCACGAGGTCATGTTCCGAGGTTTCAGCAGCCACAGGGGACTCCCCATCACCAGGATTGGCGGCGTCACAGGAGGGCAGAGGAGCCGGCCCTATGGGTGCAACTGGTGAGACAGGGACACTTGGATCCGAAGAGGAAGTTGGGGTGGCTGCATGGGTCTGTACCCACTGGTCGAAAAGGTTGGAAAGCAGGGTTGAAAACTGCATCAAGTCCAGATATTGCGCTCTGTCTGGGACCCCTTGATGGGGGAGAGTCACAGTGGCAGTCTTCTGATTGGCTCTTGGGGGAGCCGTAGAAGATTGGAGATCGTGCTCCTCCGGGGATTGCAGAGCTAGTTCAGTGTCAGAGTAGGGGGGAGCACATAGCTGCTGTGAAGCACAGGGCTAGAGGAGCTGCTGGAGGGTGATCTTCTGTATCTGCGCTGGGATCTGTGCTTGCCTTTGTTCCGGTGTCTGCGGTGCCTCTTGGGAGATGGTCTGCTGCGGAGCTGCTGCTGCCCATGCTTGAGTGTCTTCTCCGGTGCCTGCAATGCCTCCCAGAGCCTCTACTACATCAGCGTGGGTTGCAGCGGTGTCTCCGCGCCGATGGAGAGGCTTGCTGGTGGGAAGGGGAGCATCGGGAGCGTCATGGTGATGCGGGCACGTTGCCGTGGCGCTGGCCAATAGTGCCATGGTGGGCAGGGCTGGGGGAGGTCTCGTTGCCATGGCACCATCCAATGGTGCCACGGGGGGGCGGAGGAAGAAGGCAAGTTGGCCACCTGCATGCCCGGGGGATCCCACGTTGTTTGCTGCAGCTGCAGAGGAGATTCCGGAGGGAGGAAGACAGCTTCAGGAGGTGCAGGCAGACCTGAGGGCATGGCAGAGGAATTGCGGCTGAAGATGGAGGCCGGAGGGGGCACATCCAGAGCCACAGAGGAGGCAGGCTGCATCATGGAGACATCGGGAGCAGCGGGAAGAGCCACGTGGCCAGCCGGAGCTAGGATCGCTGGGCTTCTTACCTCCTGGATGAGATCTTGGAGAGCATGCCGCCTGGATTTTCTGGCTCGTTGAGACATTCTGGCACAGTGAGTGCAGTCAACCCTGTGGGAGACTCCGAGGCATCTCAAGCAGCGGTCATGCGAGTCTGGGGAGTTCATCTTTCTTGAGCAGCCAGGTCATTTTTTAAAACTCGGTTTAGGAATGATTTTGATTGTAGTTTCTTTTCTGTGATCCTTTGATGTAATGTAGGTCTTGTTCTTTAGATCCTTAGTTGAAAAATTTGATGGTATTTGTAGAGAGTAGGAGAGTCCGTCTTGCTGGCAAGGCGGAAGAGTGAAAAGTGGCTGGCTAAGGGCGGACCCGGAGGGGTGGCCTGGGTGGCCCATGCTCAGAAGGGCGAAGCCCTTCTGAGCTATAGAGAGTACTTCCGTCTCGACGACGACGGATGACGTCACCTATTGTGGCTGACTCAGCTTGATTCTCCTAGGACAAGCAAGATATCAACATAACTGAAGTCAGACAAGACTGACAGGAAACAGCTACACTGGGGCCAAAAGAACAGGGAAAAGTAGGAAGAGTGAAATCAGGAAAGGAAAAATAGGCCAATGTTCAGACAGCAGGGAAGCAGGAATAAGCAAAGATCCAGGGAACCTGTTGAGCAGAAAAGGGGAAGACGGGCGAACAATACTGGGCACAGAACCCCAGCAAGTCCTTCCTTCCAACAAGGAGTCAGAGTGCAGATGGGATTATATAGTGCAGCAAGACAAACAAAAGCAGAAAGGAATTAATATGTATGCAATAAACAGACATGTAAATAATTGCACATCCCATTAGTTCATAAAACCAGCTAGAATAAAATGCATTGTAATTTTTTAAAGTTTATTTATATGGATTTAGCGCATACCTTTCCATTAGCTGTTCAAGGTGAGCTACATTAAATTTATTATGTCAAATATCAAATGTAAAAACCCAACAATTTGTCCAGTTACATAAACATACAAATAGAGAGCATCAACATGACATTATTCAAAAAAACACATTTGTGCATGAATGTTTCAGCAAAGCGCCTGCATCAAGGGACTTTGGTATATGAAAGTTCATGTAGAACAAGAATGGTTAAAGACTAGGACAGATGGAGACCTAAGTTCCAAAAGGAAAGGAGGGATTGTGAGGAAAACACATTGAAAAAGGCACACTTGCAGTGTGATGCAGTGATAGCGTTTCCCCTTTCCTCCATTCACAGATTCAGGGATCTCTGTGGGGCTCTCAAATGAAACAGCCATGATAAGGTGTATCTCAGTAGGGTCGCAGGGGATGTCTGCGAGGGGTATGGGTAAGTGGGGATACTATGGATGGTAACTGGTAGGTGGGTGGGTGTATTTAAAAAACTTATAACCCACTAAGTAACAAAAACCTCTAAGCAGTGTATATCATCAAGGGGAGAGTTTAACAGTTTATCTGTGGGGATGTGAGGGTGGGATGTCAGAGATTGGGGACGGGGATGTGTGCGTGTATCATGGGATTATCTCTGCAGGCTGTGGGGCATGCATATATGGATGTGTGTGCAAGCGAGATGGGGCACATGTGTACATTTCATGGGGTGGAAAGGTGGGTTGGGGGATGGGAGTGTGTCTTGGGGATGGGCAGGCAGGTGTGTGTGCATGCACGTGAGTATCTGTATTATGAGGATGGTGGATGGACGAATGAGGGTGTATTATGGGGCCGAATGGAGAAATGGGTGGGGGGGAGGGGAGCATGTGATATGGCTGAGCTTAAGAACATAAATGCCATTCTGGGTCAGACCAAAGGTCCATGAAGCCCAGTATCCTGTTTCCAAGAGTGGCCAATCTAGGTCACAAGTACCTGGCAGGTTCTCAAACGGTACACAGATTCCATGCTGCTTGTCCCAGGGGTAAGCAGTGGATTTCCCCAGACCACTTTGATTTATTGACTTTTCCTCAAGGAACTTGTCTAAACTATTTTTAAACCCAACTACACTAACAGCTTTTACTACATCCTCCAGTAATGAATTCCAGAGTTTGATTATGCATTGAAAGGAAACATTTTCTCCATGTATGTGTATATGTGTAATGGGGCTAGGCAATTGTGGATGTGTCATGGGGCTGGCTGCATGGGTGTTAGCTAGACCTGTGTGTTGTGGGCTTATAGGCTTTTCTCTCTCTTTTGCACTTTCCTCTGTCCCTCCCACCCTCTGGCAATATTCCCTCTCCTTTTCCCTGTGCCATCCTCCCTTTAGCATTTTCCCCTCTTCCCTTAGGGTTGCCAACTGGCTCCAGATGCGCCCGGCACGCTTGATCCAGTCCTAGGTTTACCCCACTGCATGCAGGGACATGTAGTTCTGATTTTTCCATTGCACTTCATAAGAAAAGCAAGACTACATGCCCCTGCATGCAATGGGGTAAACCCAGGACTGGATCAAGCCTGTCGGGCGCATCTGGAGCCAGTTGGCAACCCTATCTTCCCTGTCACCCACCCCTGAGCTGTTTCTCCCTTCCCTGCCTCTCCATTTGTACTCTCCCAATTCCCCTCCTCCCCTTTCAATTTTTTGCTTTCTGTTCTCTCCAACCCCTTCTTCTTCACCTGCCTTCTCCCCAGCACTGCTCTTCAGCACATGGCCACAAAGGGATTCCTTTTCCAGTGTCAGAGGAGTTGGGTCTTAGTTATTTGACTGCATCTCTTTCCTTGAAGCCTGCAGCTGTGCTCTTTATTGGGAAGGGGGAAGGAGGCTTGCTTCTTTGTCTCCCACAGCTCCTGCTGTATACTCCCAATAGCTCAGAGCACTTCCTTTGGGGAGCAGGGCTTTGCTTCCCCACCTCCTGCGGTGACTCTTCACTTCCCCAGGCAGCTTAAATTCTTCTTTGAAGAGCAGAACTTGACTTTCCCTGCTTCCCACGGCTCCTGCTCACTTTCCCAATTGGCTCAAATCATCCTTTGGGGGGGGGGGGGAGGAGGGAAGGCGGGGCTTGGCTTCCCTGCATGTCACAGTTGCTGCTCACTTCATTGGTTGACTTAGATTCTCCTTCAGAGATAAGGAATCTAGACTCCCGACAACTCATGAAACAGTCACATCCTTTCTTTGCTGGCTTGGCACCTCAATGGGGGAACTCCTCATCACTCATGGCTTCTTTATTTTAATTCCTCCACCGGCTTGGCTCCATGTGTGGTGGTGGGGTCTGTCCTCCCCACTAGCCACAGTTTCTTTACCAATCCTCATCTGCCAACAGTAAAACCATATGCACGCCCCTATTTGTTCATGTGCACATACAGATGGCTGGCTGGAGAGACAGATGGCCGGATGGAGAGACAAATGAACAGTCCCCTCTAAAAGGTGCTATCACTGAAGCAATGTGAACCTAAAAAAAGGAATTATAAGGAAAAAGGGGGACATTTCAAAATGACCTTAAAGGCGAAACTCAAGGGGGGCTTATACTGAGAAAATGACCACTTGCCAATTAGGGCAAGGTAAGCAAAAGGAGTAACCCTACAAAGAATACCTCCTAAAATTAAAGAGACTAAAATCAAAATATACCAAAACTGAAGCTCAAGCCCCAAAAAGGGAGAAGGGAGTGTTAAAATCAACAGAGTTGTTAAAAATAGAAAATAAATAACCTTCTTGACAAATGAGATTCAAGGCCAAATGCTAAAAGATTAGAGGAAAACACTATGTCATTCAAAAACACATTGGATGCACTATAGTAGATACAAACCCAATGAGAATTGCCGCGATATATTCCTTGTGCGATTTTTTTTTTCTTTTTTTTAAGTGCAATCAAGTCAATGCAGACTCCTGGCAACTCAGCAGCCCCTGGGTTTTCTTGGCAAGGTAGTAGATTGCCAGGCCTTTTCTTCTGAAGCAATGGAAGATAAAGTGACTTGCCCAAGTGGGAACTGAACCCTGAGCTCTTGAGTACTAAGCTGTTGCTCTAAATACTAGGCTACTCCTCCACTCATGAGACCCATTGTTGTTAAGTGGTGTCGAGTCAGTGTCGACTCCTGGCAACCCCCCTCTAGATAGCTGACCTAAACTTTCTTCGGTCTTCAGCCAAGCGGCTCATTGATGATAAGAGTGGTATCCATAGCTGCTGTTATTGTATCGATCCATCTCATTGCCGGCCTTCCTATTTTCGGTGACTTATCTTGCCAATGATGTCTTTCTCCAATGACCTCTCTGCATGATGTGTCCAAAGTATGAAAGTCAAAGTCCTGTCATCTGAGCTTCTAAGGAAAGCTTAGATTTGATCTCCTCTAGTACTGACTAGTTTGTTCTTTGGGCAGTCCATGATATACACAGTATTCATCACCAGTACCATAATTCAAAGGCATCAATTTTCTTCCTATCTTTTTCACTGTCCAACTTTTGCATCCATATGACGTTATTGAAAATACCGCTGCACGTCTAATCTTCCGCCAGCCTCGTCATGCCCACGTTACTCCCCTTCTCAAGTCACTCCACTGGCTCCCTATCCCTTTCCGCATCCAATTCAAACTTCTCCTGCTGACCTATAGATGCATTCACTCTGCGGCTCCCTGGTACCTTTCTTCCCTTATCTCTCCTTACAACCCCTCTCAGGAACTATGCTCTTCTAGCCAACTGCTTCTATTTATGCCCCTCTCTCGTACTGCCAAACTCAAGACTACGCTCCTTTCACCTTGCTGCACCTTACACCTGGAACAAACTACCTCTATCTTTAACCTTCTTCAAATCCAGGCTGAAAACTCACCTCTTCGCTGCTGCCTTCGATTCTTGACTCACCTAATTTCCTTTCCCCCCTATCTACCCCTACCTACACCTTGTGTTTGTCCTAACTAGATTGTAAGCTCCTTCTGTGTTTGTCTTGACTAGATTGTAAGCTCTGATGAGCAGGGACTGTCTCTTATTTGTCTGTACAGCACTGCGTCGGACTTGCAGCGCTATAGAAATGCTTAGTAATAGTAGTAGTGGTGGCGGCCTGGATAAGTTGAATCTCTGTATAGAGAGAGACATCTCAGCTCTTGAGAATCTTGTCTAGATCCTCCATAGCCATTCTACCAACAGCAATACATCGTCACATTTCTTGACTGCTAGTCCTTTCTTTGATTGTTGATCCAAGTTAAAGTTGTCAACTATTTCAATTTCTTCTCCATCAATGATGAACTTACTGATTTTGACAGTTGTCAGGATCTTTGCCTTAACGTTAAGGTGCAGGCCCATTTTAAGACTATGTTCCTTGATCTTGAAAAGCAAATGTTTCAGATTGTCTTCACTTTCAGCCAGTAATCTTCACACCTCGATTGTCTTCATACAATCCTGCTTCTCTGATGATTTGTTCTGCATATAAATTAAAGAGGTAGGGGGAACGTATGCAGCCTTGTCATATACCTTTGCTGATATTAAACCATTCTGTTTCTCCTAGTTCCGTTCGAATGGTTGCTTCTTGATCAATGTAAAGGTTGTGCAAGAGAAAGATCAGGTGTTCTGGTATACCTATGCTTCTTAATGTGGCCCAGAGTTTTCTCATGGTTTACACAGTCAAAAGCCTTGCTGTAGTCAATAAAATATGTATGGATATCCTTTTGGTATTCTTTTGTCTTTTCAAGGATCCATTAATCATGAATATATTGCAGAATTCCAGGGTTTCTCATAAATATGCTCAGATAGCTCTCATCATTCAAAAACACCTCACGCTAATTTGTGCGGCCAAAGTGTTATTTCCGCTGCCATCACAAGTGAGCATAAGGCTGAGATAGGAACCCAATAGTGACTAATGCAACACAAGAACCTGTGACCAATAAGAATATATGCAGTTAATGTATAGTGTTACCAAGTGTAGAATAAAAAACTCCATTACAACGATTAACCCAACAAAACTACCAGAGGATACTATAAAAAAAACTAACAGCTTCTATTAAAAACAGAGAGCAGTCTAAAACTAACTAAAACCTTCATAACGAAAACAAAGTGGGTAACTTTATAAACTCCCTCGGAGTTAACACACATTAGCACAAACGTATTTTGAGGCCTATTTTATAAAGTAAACTACAAGTGTACTTTAGGGTTTAAAACGGGCATACGTGGTGCAAAATTGCACATCAAACTAGTGGCAGTTACGCCTGCTCTATGGTAGGTGTAAATAGTCATGCTTAAATTTTTCAAGAACCTGCTTGTAGTATTTTATAACTGATGTGTTTAAATTTGTGCTCTGCCCTAACAGCACCTGTGCACACCAACATTGAAAGCACACACATGATTGTAGAACAGCAACCACTTAATGTATGCATGGAAGTGCTCATTCACTCATGTAATCCCCTGAAAACAGGTGATGTGCATGCATACATGGAGCTCAGTTTTACATCGTTCCTTATAAAATCAGCTGCAAAGAGTGCAATCCTTGATAAAAGTATAATGGAAAAGCAGCTAAATGCCTTTTACTCCAGTAAACAGCCAGTCGTTTTTCAAAGAAAAAGAAACATCTGCATACTGAGGCAGACAAGCTGTCTTTTAGCACTGGGCCCAATATTCAGAGCTCTTAGTCAAACAGCCTCCCATTGGTGCTAACCACGATATTCAGTGGAACTATTCAGACTGCCACTGAATATGTCCACAGACCGCTCTTGCACTATCTGGTTACTGCAGCTGTGGTCTGTGGGTGCTACCACTGCTATCCAGGTAAATGCTGACATCCAGGTTGTGGCGATTTTCAGCAGCAGTCAGTATCTGGAAACTGCCGCTGAATCTCCAGACTATCCAGATAGTGCCATGGTCACTGGACAGACTGTTGACTATTGGGCTTTTTGAAAACTGGCTCTTTTCCTATAGGTGCAGGTGACTGACATTTAGACCATTCTTGTTTGGCATCAACCTTCATAAACTAAAGTCCCCTGACGCAGGCGCTATACTGAAACATGTCGGGCATTGATTTATTTTTGTACAAGTGTGTTCTTTTGTATAATGCTATGTCAATGTTGTCTATATTTGTATGTTTGTATAACGCTACAGATTTTTGTGTTTTTAAATTTAATAACTGACATAATAAATGTATTTTACACTAGCTGGTTTTATGAACTACTAATTGATTAGATTTGCATTTATCTGCACTGCTGTTTATTGTATGCATACATTTCCCTTCTGCTTTTGTCTGGCTGGCTGGTTTGTGCAGTAGGGCTTGATCTTTGTTCTGCTTATAAAGTGCAGCCAGGGTGGAGCCAGAATAAACAGTGAGAACTGAGGATCCTGCCGGAAGTGTCTCCTGAGCTGGTGGCCCCACATGCAAGTTCTCTGCCAGCAGAGCCATGGGTCACCGGCTAGGTCTAATGCAACAAAGTGTCACATCCAAACACCATCCTAACAATCAGAATAATTAACACTGTAAATAATAATCATACTGTTGACGGTATAAGTCTGATTGTGGCTGCTTTCTCTGATATGATCTGTCAGCCAGTTGATGATACACAAGATGTACGAGACTGCATGTACAAAATGGAAACACTACAGAGAATTTCTAGAAAACATGAGGGTGGCCTCCACATGCTCACTCAGGAAAAATCTATTCTAGCAGTCACCCAAAGGGATGCTCTTACAAATTACTCACTTCACAAAAGGAGGGTCGAGTTGTAAAACAGGGTGCCTAGGCGGGAATATAGATGCACATATTTACACCAACTCTGGGGCACGTGTTATTGTGTGCATGTATGCGCCAGCTAAAACAGACACATACATGAGTATTTTATTAAAATATTTGCATAAGTACTAGTCCAAACCTCACTTAGGGTTGCCAACTGGCTTCTGATGTGCCTGACAGGCTAGAGCCAGTCCTGGGTTTACCCCATTGCATGCAAGAGACTTGTAGTCTTGCTTTTCTTATGGTGTGCAATTGAGAAATCAGAACTACATATCCATGCATGCAATGGAGTAAACCCAGGACTGGATCAGGTTTGTCTGTCCATCAGGAGCCAATTGGCAAACCTAACCCCACTCTGTCTATTCTCCGCCTCTGAAAACACACATATAGATCATGTAAGAGTAGGAACTATGTTTCTGTGCGCAAATGCCCTCCCGGGCCTACTGCCTCTTTGCAGATGATACCATACCTACTGCCTCTTTGCAGATGATACTCTACAGAACCTCAAACCTCTCAAGCCCTGGCTCCTTTCGTGCTGTATGCCAGGCCCTCACAATCCCTTCTCTTGATTATTGTAACTTGGTATGCCATGGCCTTCCCAAGCACTGCTTACAACCCCTCCAACTGGCCCAGAACACAATAGCCAGACTAGTATCCAACAGCCCTAGACGGTCCCGCATCACACCTGTCCTCTATAATCTCCACTGGCTCCCTATTCAATACAGAGTTAAATTCAAGGTGCTTACCATTACACATAAGATTATCTCCAATGAGTCCGCCCCATGCCTCTCCCCTCTCCTTTCCTCCACCAACACCACAAGAACACATCGCTCCATTACCAAGAACCAACTTACTATCCCAATAAACCAGAGACATAGCAAACAATTTACTAGTAACAGGTCCTTCTCCCTCTATGCCCCATCCCTATGGAATACCCTTCCACATATCCTGCGAAACTGCTCCAGCCACTCTGAGTTCCAGAAAAAGTTAAAAACTCACTTTTTCCTGGAGCACTTCTCCCAACCACCTTAATTCATAGCCCCCTGCTTCCCCCTCCTCTTACCCACGCTATCCCAATGTTGATCATAAAACCATGTAGCATCTCTTAGCCTGTATATACCATGTACATAGTTATTCTGTGTAAATAGTTCCACATTTTGTTTTTGTTTCTATTTTCTGGCACACATATTATCCCTGTTCATTGTTCTATGTAAACGGTTGAAACATACTGCTATAAAAATGTTCTATGTAAACCGTCCTGATTTGTAGAAGGACGGTATATTAAAAATGTTAAATAAATAAATACCAAAATCTGCAATAGAGTAGACACCCAGGAAGGTGTAGATAACATGAGGAGGGATCTAGCTAAGCTTGAACAATGGTCTAGAATTTGGGATTTAATGTTAAAAAATGTAAGGTCATGCATTTGGGCTGCAGCAATCCAAGGGAGCAATATAGTATAGGGGGTGAAGTACTTTTGTCCACTAAAGAAGAGTGGGACCTAGGCGTGGTTGTGTCTGATGATCTTAAAGTAGCTAAACAGGTAGAAAAGGTGACGGCAAAAGCTAGAAGGATGCTTGGGTGCATACGGAGAGGAATGGCTAGCAGAAAAAAGGAGGCGATAGTGCCTCTGTATAAGTCTTTGGTGCGACCTCATTTGGAGTATAGTGTGCAATTCTGAAGACTGCACCTTCAAAAGGATGTGAACAGGATGGAGTCGGTGCAGAGGGTGGCTACTATAATGGTTAGTGGTCTTCATTATAAAGCATATGAGGACAGACTGAAGGATCTTAATATGTACACCTTAGAGGAAAGGCGGGATAGAGGTGATATGATTGAGATGTTTAAATACCTCCGTGGCATAAATGTTCAGGGAGAGAGCCTCTTTCAAGTGAAAGCAAGTTCTGCTACGAGGAGACATGGGATGAGGGTGAAGGGGGATAGATTCAGGAGTGATATGCAGAAATATTTCTTTACGGAAAGAGTGGTGGATCCGTGGAATAGTCTCCCAGTGGAGGTGGTGGAGATGAGGAGAATGACTGAATTCAAAAAAGCATGGGACAAACACAGAGGATCTCTAAAGGAAAAAAGGGGACTGTTGTAGTTGTTGATATGGAAGGACAGACTAGATAGGCCATGTGGTCTTTCTGTCGTCATATTTCTATGTTTCTATAATATGCTGTCATCACATGCTCAAGTCTGTTATAAACTTACCCCCCAATATATCCCTTTCCTAATGATACAGTCCTGGGAGGCATATATCCGAGTTCAAGAAAGCATGGGACAAGCACAGAGGATCTCTAAGGGAGAAGAAGGAATTGTAGAGCTTAGCAGTTGGTATTTATGAATGGGTAGACTGGATAGGTCATATGGTCTTTATCTGTTTTTTTTTCTACATCCTATCTAAAGGGGACTAGGACCGCAATCAGAAGTGTAACATGAGAATATGAAATGGGATAGTGGTAATGAGAACTGGCTCCTCAAATAGTTCCTAAAAATGTTCTCATCACCAGAAATAGAGCCCTATTAGTAACAACATGCTACATTTATGTGTTGATTACTTTTAGTTACGCTCAAAAAACCACATCTGTGCTGATGTTTAATAATATTTACTGACTGATTTCAACTCTTAGGATCTATTGTCAGCATCCCACCAAAAATTGTCCCTTATTCTTTATTGAACATAAAATAAAATAAGAAATATTTTCTCATGGAACACAAAGGCAGAAATTTTGAATGCATTTCATACATGTGTCGAATGATCTGCAAAACACTAATCTAAAAGGAGAGTTCCCAGGGAAAGGGAGCAATCAAAAAGTGAATGTGCATGTGTGAATGTCTTTTTTCCCATCATTTTTGACGAGCTCTTATTCTAAAATTTTATTCAAAGTATAGTCCATGGTCCTTAGATGTGGGGGGGCAGATCTTCTGCTCAATTTAAAAGATAGTGTTTGAAGGATGGTCAGGTAGAATGATGACAAAGGCAAAGTAACTTCTGAAAATTCAGAAAGTCAAGAAAAGGATGGTGAATTTGTAAAATTTCTAATGCTAATTGAGTGGTACATCTCTACAACAACCTCAGTTATAATGAAGTGAAGTCTTGTCCCTGCAACATCACAAACCTCTACCAATGTGCTTTAATCCTGACCCTTCAATGATGTACTGAGGTAAGTTGCATGGAGTAGCAGTTACGATCCCAAACTAAAGTGGTACGATTGCATTTGCCCTCTAAGAAAGTATTGGAATAAAATGCATAGCGCAGTGGCTACAACCCTAAGAAGCAATGGCACAATAGCATCAGACTTTCAAAAAGCGTGGAGTGGCCTACATGGAGAGACCATGGTTAAAACCCAAACTTCAATGAGCATGGGGAGGCCATTTTTTTCTCTTTTTTTTTTTTTTTTTTTTTTTTTACACAACAGCTTCACTAACCTTGGTGGCTATGAAGATTACTGAAAAACTTGACAGTAAGACATAGAAGAGATCCTGAGTATTGGCCTAAATATGTATCTTGTAAGAAACAGGGTTGAAGATGGTGAGACCTGAAATGGCCTATTAATAGAAGTGGAGACTATCACTGTAACAGATGTTGGGCATGCGTGGGACAGAAATGTAGGAAAGTGCCTGGAAAACAGTTTGGAAGCTGGATAAGAGCCATGGGGAAGAAGGGAGTTGAAGTTGGGATGTATATGAAAATTTATATGAACATTCACCCACTGGTGGATGAATCTCAACTGGACAGACTGGATGGACTGTTTTGGTCTTTATCTGCTATTATAGAAACATAGAAACATGACGGCAGAAAAAGACTACATGGCCTATCTAGTTTGCCCTTCCATAATAACCACTACAAGAGCTCCCCCTCCCCTTTTTTTTTTACTACATTACCATGACCTGCGGCAGCCCTGCTAGTTCAGTACAAAGTCTGATGCACAGCTCTTCCAATGTATGCTAATTCAGACACGAAATACGAATTGTTATTCCTATAAATGGCTTTGAAGGGAAGAGAATGCTGAACTGCCTGGTAGGTATCTCTGTAGTTATCTTTCTATGGAACTATAATAGAACCATATCCAATTCCTTTTTCTCAAACATAAGTCAAGATTTAGGCGGCAATACGTAGATATAACGGGGATTAGTTCCCACTACAATTAGACCAAAACTCTAGATGGGACATGTGGGTATGAAGAGTGATACCTTCCACGGTTAATCTGAGACTCCCGATGAAACACTGCAGCATGGCAACTTCCACACGGAGTGGCAGAGTCATCAAGGGACCCGTGCCCCATCAGCAAAGGTGTAAGCAGGGCACTTCCAAGTTGGCAACAGGACAGCAGGTCAGGGAGTGGCACATGGCAGGTATAGGTTAAAAGGGCGGCATGCAGCATGTTATTTTTGACAGAGCCTTTTACCTAATCCTTATTGTTAATGCATAATGGAGATCTACACGCTGACTGCCTAAACTATATACAATTTATCACGTGCATATTTATTAAGGATATCCTGAAAAGATGCCCACGTTTTGGCCAACAAGGACCACAGCTGGACACCCCTGCTTCAGGTGAAACGCTAGGATATGGGAAAATCTATTTCTCCCTTCTTATGATTAGTATAAGGCTCTAGATGACTATGCTGAGGAATATGTCCTTATACTATTAGTCTGAGACTTTCGTTCAATTCTCAACCTAAGAGATGTACAGAAAGACTATAGGAACAAAAATAGATCTATCACTTCTGAGGAACCACTGGATGTATTTGTAGAAGTTAGCATTTATTTTCCTACTATCTTATGACTGCAGCAAGCAGCTGAGAGAAAGCTCTCTACAAACTGTATGCTGCTTCTGCTGTCACATGTGGGGAAAAGAGCAGAGAGCCACTGCACTAGAGAGACAGAGCTTGTTTTGTCCTGACAGGAGAGGGAAATGAACTCAACTCATACTGCTTGCAAAAGAGCTCAAAATAAGGTGATAATGAAGTCTCCTAACCAGGGCCGGTCCACGGGTTTCTGGCAACCTAGGCAGAAGCCCCAGCCATGCTGTGCTACCGCCGATTCCAACAGCAGAGTCGAGGAGGGGCACGGCTTGGCAGCAGGCCATGAGCTTTGGCATACATGGTCTGCCACCGAGCCTAGCTTTCTCTCCCCTTGCCGCCAGAATCAGCAGCAGCAGGGTGGCGGTACCGCAGTATGGCTCAGCACAGGGGGGAGAAGGATGGTGCAGTTCACGCAGGGGGTGGCACCAGACCATGTGTGTCGAAGCGCATGGCCTGCCACCCATAGAGATCTGCCGCCTAGCCTGCCTAGTGGATGGGCCAGCCCTGCCCCGCCCCAACATCCCTCTCTAACAGGAAACAATCCCAGCCTCAGAAATAACTGCAAGAAAGTGAGACAGATGGAATGGTATAAAAGGGAAAGCAACAAATGTAATTTTAAAAAGATATATACTGTTTGGTTTACATAAGAAGTATAGCTTCCTTGCCTCTCCAGGCCTGAACAAGGGGACACATCAGGGAGGACGACAACCATCATGCAACCCACGAGTGTCCCAGGTTTCCCCCAAGCACAAGGAAAGACTTGCTTCAAGCAGGGCCAATGTAACCATAAAGCAAAATAGGCAGTCGCCTAAGGTGAAAGCTTCTGGGAAATGGCAAAGAGCAGGGCATTCAAGCTAAACAACAGATTCTGGGAGCAGGGGGGGGGGGGGGAGCATAAGGCTTAAGATTTGCCTAGGGTGCCAACTCCTTGAACCAACTCAGGCTGGTCCTGGCTTCAACTTCAAGGCCCTTAATTCTAATCATATTATCTTGGGATGTAACACCAATGCCATGTTCACATCACTTTGCACTTTGCATTTAAATGGTAATCAGTTGACAGAAAATATAGAGTCAAACCTCGCTTAATGAGCACCTCGCATAATGAGTGATTCGCATAATGAGCAAAACAAAATGTAAAAAATGACTCCCTTAACGAGCAATGTTTCGCATAACGAGTGGCAAGGAAACGACGTGACATCACATGCAGGATCCTGCCTGCATCTCGGCTATCAGTCTGTGTTCAGCGCTTGTTTAGCTAGCATCTTACTGTCGCTTGTGAAACTTGTATTCAGACATTATTGTGTATTTTTTTAGTGTGAAGTTTAAGCATGCTTACACGTTTGTCCCCAAAGAAAATGCCACAAGAAGACAGGGGTAAGAGAAGAAAAATCATCATAGAAGCCTATAATCGATGAGAGTGTGTCTCTCGCCAAGATTATGGGGCTAGAGGTGGATAGCAACGACATCGATGAGCTAGTGGAAGAGCATAGCCAGGAGCTGACCACCGAAGAGCTTGTGGAGCTGCTTTCCGTGTCACAGCAAGAAGTTGTGGAGGAGATTTTGTCAGGGGAGGAGGAGAAAACAGCTTCAGCAGAGCAACAACCTTCCAGTGAAATAAGGGAGATGCTGAAAGCATGGGAAACTGTTGCATCGTACATGGAGAAGCATCACCCCAATAAGGCAGTAGATACGCACGCTACAAATTTATTTAACAATAATGCTGTCTCTCATTTTTGTCAAATTTTGAAGCGTAGGCAAAAACAAATGTCTCTAGACAACTTTCTTGTAAAAAGGGATGTATTATAAATAAATAAATTACATTATTATAAATTTGTTTGATTATTTTTTTCGGAATGGAACACATTATCCTATTTTACATTGATTCCAATGGAAAAAACTGTTTCGCTTAACGAGTGTTTCGCATTACGAGTAAGATGCGGGAACGAATTATGCTTGTTAAGCGAGGTTCCACTGTATTTCCATTGAGTAATATTCACAAAACTGGATGGGTCATTTTGGTCTCTCTCTACTAACATTTACTGTGTTACTATGCAAAAAATCCAAACATTCACATAAATAGTTCACAAGCATGCAGAGGTTTCATTGGACCCCACAACCTCTTCAAGCTACTCTCAAGGAAATCTACTATACTTACAGGATCCCCGGGTGGTACCCGAGTTAACTAGTCTTCACTCTTTTGAATGAGCAGAGTAGGGCACCCTGAGCAAGAATGTGATTCTTCTCCTGGGACTCTCCACTGGACAATTCACCAGGACAGAAATTTGTGTGGACTCTCTCCTGCAAACAAGACCTCTTCAGCAGCAGGCATACACCTTCTGGAATTTGTTTTGCTCCTGAACAGCTCTTAACATCTCTCTTTAAAAATATATTGATGAGAAAATTCCAACCAATGAGGACTATATGCCCTCTTATTAGGAATCTCACACAGATTTGTGCTTAAAGCCCTCACAGCTGTTCCAAGCTCCAGTCTCTTGAGTCTCAAAGGCTCAGACCTTGAGCCTTGCATTACTGCAGCAAAGGCAAACTAAAACCTTCTGTGCTCTTGGCATTATTCCTTCTTTTAAACCTATAAGGCATCATCTATTGGGGTGTGCCTAATACCATACTCTTCCTATGGCCCTGGGAGTATCTTTATGTAGCCTTAGGGACTTTTCATACTGATACAGACTTGCTCAGTACCAGGCGGTTTCATCGCTTGTTTTCTCACAGAATCATTTTTAGCCCCAATGGTGTATTCTTCAGTTGGGGGGGGGGGAGGGAGGGAGGATGCTTAACCCTTAAAACCCAGCTGTAGAACGTGTAACTCTTCTATTAAATAGCAAGCTTGAGTTCTGACTGTGTTCCAGTATAATGTCACCATGAAAACTGTGTCAATAGCCATACAAAACATTGGATATGAGTTTTCCTGGTTTCATCAACTCTAGCAAGCAAGAAAACTTAAAAAAATATATCTGTGTCTGTGATCCCTTGAATGTTCCATTCTCTGAGTCCCATTATCCTCCCTACACTCTATGAATGGGAGATTCCAACTCCTTAGTGAATTCCCTTCTATACCTGGGATCCTTTGCATGTTCATACTTGTTACCTTTACACTTTCATTCCATGCCTCAGTTGTTTTTTGTTGTTACCTCCTTCACCTTCTTCCTCTGAGCAAACACCTTTAGTTATAGTTCTTCATTCTTCTTTAATCTTGTTGGTAAGTTGAGCCTCTCAGAGGCCTCCAGGTATTCTCCGTTCTCACGCTCATTGGGACAGAAGGGATAGACTAAAAATCTCCTTTCAATACTGGGTATAAGGCAACTACAGTAACCTATAGATCAAGGTGTCTGTATAGAGGGGAAACCTCTTCTTAGCTCTTTGTGTTGAGGTACTAAGGGGCAGGGGGAAGGCTTACTCTTCAGAGTCCCAGTTTATTAAGCCTACACTCCATTCTCCCAAGGTCTCTTACTCTTCTCCTCAGAGTCCAGAACCATTTCCACAAACTGCATTGCTCATTGTAGTGGGTGGTGGTGGTGGTGTGTGCTGTCAATCGGGTAAAGTAAAGAAAATACCACAGTCCATTTGTAATAAACATCAACAAAAAAAATAAATTAAATGACAGTGATTGCTTTCTTCCTCTTTCCCTCTCCACGTCTGGTCAACCCTTACTTCTCTTTACCTTTCAGACTCTAACTCTTCTCTTCTGGAAGCTCGCTGGATCCACTCCTCTTCTGCCACCATGCTCTGAACAATAACCCTCTTGGTCCTGAAAATTACTTCTAGGAAATTCTTACCTTTTTCCTCTCCCTCTGTTTTGGGTTTTCTGAGCCCAGGAGGATTCCAGTTTGGCAGTCACAACATATTTTCAACTCAGGCTCTCCTTAAGCTCTTGAGAATACTGCCACACTTCCAAACTGCTTCTTCCCAAAGAGGCAAAGAAGATCAGAGACTGAAACTCCAGTAGGCGCCTTCCTTGACTATGCTTCCATCCTGACTCTGAAAACATTTTTGTTCACTTTATAATTTCTCCAGGTTAGGCTGAGGCAGATCAGGTATTCACTTCTGTGTTGGGGATAGGAGGAGTGTGAGGGTTTGGGTTTTCTTTTCTTTGTGACTAGTAAGCACTTGTATATGTTTTAATGATTGCTTACCACCTTGAATGCTATGGCAGTATAGAAATGGTTTAAAATAAATAGAGAAATAAAATGTACTGTATGTCTGAAACAGTTATTCATGGCCAGAAATACCACCCATGTGCTCACTTTTTCCTTTACCCCAAAGTCCTGTTCTGATACTTCACTGCCCACCCTTCTCATAACCCACAACTCCTTCTCTTTAGCACCCATTCTGCTTCTGGGAAGCAAAATGAGAAGTAAAAGGCCTCTTCCCTTCAAAAACACTTCTACATAGAAACATAGAAACATAGAAATATGACGACAGAAAAAGACCACATGGCCTATCTAGTCTGTCCTTCCATAACAACTACAACAGTCCACTTTTTGCCTTTAGAGATCCTCTGTGTTGGTCCCATGCTTTCTTGAATTCAGTTAC
Organism: Ichthyophis bannanicus; assembly: GCA_033557465.1. Lineage (NCBI taxonomy): Eukaryota > Metazoa > Chordata > Amphibia > Gymnophiona > Ichthyophiidae > Ichthyophis > Ichthyophis bannanicus. The sequence continues at coordinate 562,875,095 of CM066034.1, read as the reverse complement.
TGTCCTCATCTCTACCACCTCCACTGGGAGACTATTCCACGGATCCACTACTCTTTCCGTAAAGAAATATTTCCGCATATCACTCCTGAATCTATCTCCCTTCACCCTCATCCCATGTCCCCTCGTAGCAGAACTTGCTTTCAATTGAAAGAGGCTCTCTCCCTGAACATTTATGCCACGGAGGTATTTAAACATCTCAATCATATCACCTCTATCCCGCCTTTCCTCTAAGGTGTACATATTAAGATCCTTAAGTCTGTCCTCATATGCTTTATAATGAAGCCCATTAATCATTTTGGTAGCAACCCTCTGCACCGACTCCATCCTGTTCACATCCTTTTGAAGGTGCGGTCTCCAGAATTGCACACCATACTCCAAATGAGGTCGCACCAAAGACTTATACAGAGGCATTATCACCTCCTTTTTTCTGCTAGCCATTCCTCTCCGTATGCACCCAAGCATCCTTCTAGCTTTTGCTGTCGCCTTTTCCACCTGTTTAGCTACTTTAAGATCATCAGACACAACCACGCCTAGGTCCCGCTCTTCTTTAGTGGACAAAAGTACTTCACCTCCTATACTGTATTGCTCCCTTGGATTGCTGCAGCCCAAATGCATGACCTTACATTTTTTAACATTAAATCCCAGCTGCCAAATTCTAGACCATTCTTCAAGCTTAGCTAGATCCCTCCTCATGTTATCTACCCCTTCCTGGGTGTCTACTCTATTGCAGATTTTGGTATCATCCGCAAAGAGGCAAACCTTACCCGACAGCCCTTCCGCTATATCACTAACAAAGATGTTAAAAAGAATCGGACCAAGGACAGATCCCTGGGGCACACCACTGGCAACATCCTTCTCCTCAGAGTGAGCTCCATTTACCTGTACTCTTTGTCGCCTCCCACCCAACCAACTTCTAACCCAAGCAGTAACTTTAGGGTCCATCCCTAGGGTGCTCAGTTTGTTTATAAGTCGCCTGTGAGGAACAGTGTCAAAGGCTTTACGGAAATCTAAATACACCACATCTAGAGCTCTCCCTTGGTCCAACTCCCTGGTCACCCTGGTCACCCTGGTCACATATAGACAAAGGGACCTATATAGACTAGGGAGCTCTACTCACTGGCTAGGACTCTGATTCCACTTCTATTTCACCCTAAACTCATATTGTGAAAAAGAAATTAAAGTTTAGTGGAGCAAAAGAGAAGACCCCACCTCCCATACTCTCTAAAACCAACTAAAAAGTCCACCACTCATGACAGTTCTCTTGCTAATATGAATTTAAGACACAAACACTGCAGCAATTTCCCTCAAGGGGGCAGTAGCAAAATGGTACACTGCTCTAATCAATATGTCTCTGCTGCTTGGGTCATACAGTGTTAGAAAGGACCCAAAGGACCTTACACACATACAGAATGGAGGAATAGCCTAATGGTTAGAACACTGGCTTGGGAACCAAGAGACCAGGGCAAGTCACTTAACCCGCCACTGCCCCAAGTTATCAATGTCCCTGTTTAATGTACATTACCAAGTTTAAGTTACAGTGTAAAATGCTTTGTCTGAAATGATAAAGCGATATAAAAAAAATAACAGTGGTTGAGCATTCGACCACATCACACCACTACTTATGCATGATCATTGGTTTCCTCTCTCCTTCGGCATTCATTTCAAGATCTTATGTCTTGCGCACTGAGCCATTTTAGAATGGTGTATTCCCTTATCTTGCTTTTCTTGTTATTCCTTATGTTTCCACCTGTGCATTACGCTCTGCCCAGAACAGCTGACTTAGCTGCTTGAAAAAGGTAATAGTGTAAATACAATGTAGATAGTTTCCCCAGTTGTTTCCATGTTGATTTCCCTGTTTATTGTAAAGTTTACAACTCAGAATGCCTGTGTTGTATAGTTGACGTTGAATGTAAACCGCACTGATCTGAAAAGCGCGGTATAGAAGAACTGTTAAATAAAAATATCTCCTGCCTATCCTGCATATCCATCCGAACTGCTTTCTTCTACGTAGCACCTGCTTTGTGGCACACATTTCCACCCCATATCCACACTGAATCCTCTTATAAAGCCTTCTGCATGAAACTTGAAGACTTATTTCTTTCACTCAGTCTTCAGCGGACCAGGCTAGGACCAATCAGGCTTGGAACCTATGAGCCCGATATTGGAAATGCATTTACACGGTTTACAGTCAAGTAAACCGTGTAAATGCCTTAAACGGGGATATTCAACAGCACCTACAGATCTATGTCCCCCATGCGCCCTGATGTTATCTGGTTAGCATCGGGGCATGATGGGGACATTCTGGAGCGCAGCAAAGGCAGGGGAGTCTTGATAACCGGGCACCGGCCTAATATCACCACTACCCAGTTAGGCTGTGCAGCGGTTTCCTCAGGGCGCCCAACCCGAATATTCAATGCTGTCGCCACGGCACTGAATATCCAGTTTAGAGGTCAGCGGGCAGGGCTATGCGCAGACATGGCACATAGCCTGCCCAACTGAATATCGGGCCTTATATGTTTACCTAGATCATTTTTCATTATTATGACATTCCTTTTCTCCATAGATTTATATTATGTTTTAATTTTAATCTGTAAACCACCTTACTGGCCCTTCTAAAGGAGACATATGAAAAATTAAATAAAGATAAAGACATCTGTTGATAAATAATAGCCTGACACATGCAATCTTAGACGTAAAAAGGAAAGGAAAAGAGAAAAACCTGTGTGCACACGAGGGCCCAATCTTTCAGGTTACTAGGGGAAAAATACTTTGGACCCCACAACATAAGGCTGTGCCTGGATATGGAAGAACAAGAGCTGAAGTAAATCCAGTCAGTGACTGAAAACGTGTTACTTGCTTTGGACAGGAGAGGAAGGTAGCTTCTGTGCTGAAGGAACTGCAACTTTTCCGTTAACATAAGCAACGGATTTGTGACTGCTAAAAAAACTAGTTGATGTGCTGAATAATACTGAAGCAAGAATTAGATGTGGAGTAAGAGAGTGTGTCCATTTCTTTCTTTCTGGGAACCCTTGGGAATGGAAAAGTGGGCCCTTTCCCCAAATTCCCCATTAGTGAGAACAGAAGTTGAAGAAAGAAGAGTAGCTGTAGCGTTTGTACTGTTCAACAGCACTTATATCTACCCCACTTCAGCTGCCAGGGCCCAATCCCTGCCCTCCCATCCTGCTCTCCAAGGATCAGAACCTTCTCTCATCCCCCCACCCCCCTCCATACGCCTCTCCTAATTTCATTATCTTGGACAGGCAATGGGTTATACTCCTCTCTTCTTCCCTTTAGTGTCTTCCTATCAGAATTACAAACTTCCTCACAACCGTTGTGCTCACAAGTGTCTCAGTTTACTACTACTGGCCATGCATAAAGTGCTACAAGGCATACTCAGCGCTGCATAGACACATGTAGAAGACAGCCCCTGCTCAGCAGAACTTACAATCTAGTCACGACAAACACAGCAGTAGTGGACAGGATACACCTAGGGGAAGTGGTAAAGAAACACAAAGGAGATTAGGCGACTCGGGATCCAAACGCAATGGTAATACCTATAAGTGCCAGCACTGTGGCTGCTTGCGCATCCCTGATGATATCACTTGCATTCCGGCTGGATGAGCAGCCGTGAGCTGATGCTTGCCCAAAAAAGGGGAAATGCAGGCAGGAAACTGTTGTGCTTTTTTGCTACTGCTTCTGTCTCCAGTGTCACCAGATAACCTGAAATTTCTAGCCCAAATTTCATGCAAAAATAGGCCAAAGCCAGTAATACCGCTTGGCCCTGCCCTCTTTGATCCTGACTGGCTAATCTGACAGTACCTCATGTATGGCCACATTCAGCCTGCCACATAGTCCTACCCTCCATGACCATGACTGGCTGAAGTCTGGCAGTCCATCATGCATGATCACTCCTACCCTGCCACATCTCATTGGCCAACACCTGGATATGTTTCTCAGCTATTGGCAATTTCAAAGCTCCTTGGACCAATTAATAGCAGAGCAGCATGTCCAGAAGCTGCCCAATGAGATGCAGCAGGGTAGGAGAGAAAGCAGAACTACCTTTTCCTCTAGCCAGTCACAGATGATTGGTTGGACTGCAAAGTATTCAGTGCAAGAGGAAGAACTGAAGAAAACATGATTTTCTGCAGTTTGCTTGCCCAACTGATTGTATGAACAGCCCAAAAACTTGTAACCTTCCAAGGCTTCCTGTGACTTGGGCAGAAACGTTACCCAATTGCGTGGGAAAACTGCAAAAATAGCAACATTGTCTCTCCCTCTAGCCCAGTGGTTCTCAACCCAGTCTTCTGGGACTCCCAGGCCAGTCAGGTTTTCAGGGTATCCACAATGAATACGCATGAGATAGATCTGCATACAATGGAAGCAGTGCATGCAGATCTCTCTCATGCATATTCATTGTGGATAGCCTGAAAACTTGACTGGCCTGGGGGGTCCCAGAGGACTTGTTTGAGAACCACTGCTTAGCCTATCAGCTGGTTAAGGAATTCCTACATAATAAGTTGTAGGGATGGAGGCAGTATTGCCATTACTATGGTTTTCTATGGCAAGATGTTTGCCCAGGTCACCGGAAAAATTCATGGGTCACAGGATGTGGGATTTTGGGCTATTACCGGTCACTACTTTGGATGAAAAGCCCACTGAAAATGTAGCAAAATAACATTTTTAAAAAAGGCAACATCCTGGCTCCAAGAGAGTCAGAACCGTTGGTGCATTTCACTGGTCAGGTCCCATAGTAGCGCATCTAGAGCTGACCAATGAGATGTGGCAGTATGGGAGTGATTAACTGCCAGACTCCAGCCAATCATGGAAGAGGAGGGCGAGGTCATGAGGTGGGGTAGGCATAATCATACCTGATAGACTGCCAGATCAGCCAATCAGGGAAGAGGAGGGCATGACCAATGAAGGGTTACTGTTTTGGCAAGTTTTGGGCTGGAAATTTTCAGATCATCTGGCAACATTGGAAGGAGCTTTGAGGGAGAGATGAAATAGGAAAAGGAAGGAACAGAGAATGGAGCTGGAATAGTGGAGATGGACTACAAGGTTAAAAGGGTGAAGAGCTTAAAGGCTTGCTGTTAAGTGCCATTGAGTCAATGTCACCCCTCTGAATAGTTGACCAAAACTGTGTTCGATCTTCAGTCAGGCAGCTCATTGTTGATAGTGTGGCACCCATAGCTGCTGTTATTGTCTCGATCCATCTCATTGCCGGCCTTCTTTTGCGTTTATCTTCTATCTTGCCAAGCATATGTCTTTCTCTAACAGTCTCTCTTCACATGATGTGTCCAAAGTATGAAAGTCAAAGTCTTGTTACCTGAGCCTCTAAGGAAAGCTTAGGTTTGATCTCCTCTAGTACTGACTGGTTTCTTCTTCGGACAGTCCATGATATACATAGCATCCGTCACCAATACCATAATTCAAAGGCAACAATTGTTTTCCTCTCTATCTTTTTCACTGTCCAACTTTTGCATCCAGATATGATTGAAAATACTATGGCTTCGACAAGTCAAATCTTTGTATAGAGCAGGGGTCCTCAAACTGCGGCACGCCGAGGACATTTATCCGGCCGCCGGGTGTTTTTGCCGCCGCTACCTGTCCTCAGGGGCGGATCTACCATGAGGCGAAGTGAGGCGGCTGCAGTTGCTGGTTGTGTGGCAGGCTTTCCCTTCATGCCTAGAGGCGCTTTGCCTTTCTTTGGTGTTCCGGTGGCCTGATTGGTCTTGTGAGGGTGATCGGGGAGGGGCTTCGTTTCCCGCTCACCTCCCCGATGCCGATCGCAACTGCTGCAGTTGCTGGTTGTGTGGCGGGATTTCCCTTCGCGCCTAAAGGTACTTTGCCTTTCTTTGGTGTTCCGGTGGCCCGATTGGTCTTGCGAGGGTGATCGGGGAGGGGCTCCACTTCCTGCTCACCTCCCCGATGCCAACCATAAAAAAGGTAGGGGGTATTAGAATACCTTCTTGTCTATGGCAGAATGAGAACTTTTCTGATGCGTATTTATGTCCTGGAGGAGGTACTGTATAAACTTGGATTCAATATGTGAAGGGCATTGCTGAAATTGGGTGTGGACATCCAAGGTCTTGGGAAAGCCCCAAACATGCCTCTATTCAGCCTTGGATGTTTTCGCGCTGATGACATCCTTAGAACTGCTTTATAAAATGGCTCCAGGGATGCCTCTATGCTTTGATCATCTGTATGTCCATTTTCAAAGCAAGAATAGTGTTCCTAAAATACTCCCCCCCCCCCCCCCCCGATATTTATCATCTTGATTCAAAACATCTCATTCTAGTTTATTTCAGAAGTAAAAATACAATTAGGCCATACTTCTCCCTAAAGGAGGACTCTGGCTTACTCTTTCCTATAGAATTTATTAGTTGACTGGAGAGCAAAAGTGGGCAACAAAGAAGAAGGCAAAGTGGTTGGAAAACTTGGACTTGGTAACAGAAATGAAGCTAGAGAAGGACTGATAGAATTCTGCAAAACCAAAGATCTATTCATCTCAAATACCTTCTTCCAGTAACACAAGTGGCAACTGTACACAGACTTTCCCCAATGGATTGCACAAATATCAAATTGACTACATCTGTGAAGTCAATGTTGGAAAAGCTCAATAACATTAACAAAGATAAAACCTGGAGCCAACTATGGTACAGATCACCAAAATAAGATATGTGCAGTGTGCATAGGAATTTGTTCATAGTTTTTTTTTAAACTATAGCCTGGCCCTCCAACGGTCTGAGGGACAGTGAACTGGCCCCCTGTTTAAAAAGTTTGAGGATCCCTGGTATAGAGAGAGACATGTCTGATCATGAGACTCTTGTCTAGGTCCTTCATAACCATTCTGCCAAGAGCAATGTGTCAGATTTCTTGACTGCTTGTCCTTTCTTTATTGATTGTTGATCCAAGTAGGTTAAAGTTGTCAACTATGTCAATTTCTTCTCCATCAATGATGACCTTATTGATTTATATTCTTATGTTCTTATTTTGCCAGTTGTCAGGATCTTTGTCTTCTTAACGTTAAGGTGCAGACCCATTTTAAGACAATGTTCCTTGATCTTGAGAAGCAAATGTTTCAGATAGTCTTCACTTTCAGCCAGAATGTGGTATCATCAGAATAGCGAAGGTTGTTGATGAGTCTTCCACCAATCTTCACACCTCAGTTGTCTTCATTCATATCTATGTAAACCGCTTTGATTAAAGGATAAGGTGGTATATTAAATTTGTTAAATAAATACAGTCCTGCTTCTCTGATGATTTGTTCTGCATATAAATTAAAGAGATGGGGGAAAGCATGCAGCCTTGTCATACACCTTTGCTGATTTTAAACAATTCTATTTCTTCTAGTTCCATTCAAACTGCTGCTTTTCAATCAATATAAAAGTTGTGCAAAAAAACCTATCAGGTATTCTGGCATACCCATGCTTCTTAATATGGCCTAGAGCTTCTCATGGTTTACATATTCAAAAGCATTGCTGTAGTCAATAACACACATGAATATCCTGCACGTCAGGCAGTTCTCATTCCAGGTATGGTTGTAGTCTCTGCTGAATGATCGTGAGTAGAATCTTGCTGGCGTGTGGGATCAGAGCGATTGTGCGATAATTTCCACAATCAGTCGGATCATCTTTCTTCTGTATTGGGATGGGAAAAAAGAGTTTGAGAGAGCGCATGGGCTATGGAGAAGGCAAAGTTGCTGCAAAAATGGGATAAGGGGGCATAGGCTCAGAGACACAGAGTTGCTGAGAGAGAAGACAGGGAGACTCTGAGGAGAAACAGAGCTGGGATATGGGAGACTTAAGATGGTAAAGGTCTGAACAGAGCTGATGTGATCCACTATGCAAACCATAAGATTTCATGGTGCAGCATCTTGGGGGAGGGGGTCGAGGAAGGAGTGTTATAGCAGAGGCTGGCAGCCCTAAAGGCATTGCTGCTCCCGAGCTTCCTCTCTCCGTGGCCCTGGCCCTCCCAAGCTCCCTTTTCCTTTGACCAAGATTATGCTGCTGATTCCACTGTTGAGCTGTATCCCCACCCAATGGCCCTGATGCCACTGTCTAGCTCCCTCTTCCCCACAGTAAATCTCCTTTCCTAGGATCCTGACATTGTAGCTCTTGCTCTCTCCCCCCCCCTAACTACCCAGCCTGCAGGAGAAACAGGGGCAGTCTTGTGATATGAGCCTTGAGATATGTCCCAGATAAGGAGGCCTACTTTGCTCCTACTACTGGCTGTTGAGGATTGGAAAACTAGGTCAGATGTAGGGGACAGGAGAAGTGAGGCCAGAAAGGATCTGTAGGTGGTAAATGGAGCATAGTGAGAGTTTTTGGGGACTGAGGGAAGCATGGCGAGAACTTTCTAGGAGTAGAGGATGTGAGGGAAAGTTTTCCAGAGCTCAGGAGCTGGGAAGCCAATCTTGGGATGGAAGGACAGAGCAAGTGAAAGATAGGTGAGGCAGGAGAGGTTACCCCAGATGGAGAGAGCACTGGCATGAGGGGAAAAGATAGACATGAGGAATAGGGAAAGGGAGTCAGAGAAAAGGGGAGAGAGGGACTAAGGGTGAGGGGATCAAGGAAGCTGAGACATGGTAAGCGGAGCGATTTTAGGGGGAAGAAATGGGAGAAAGGACTTGCGATAGGGCAGAAATGGAGAGAGAGAGAAAGAAAAGGAACTCAAAATAGAGGGGGAGATATAGAAACGATCCTAGATTTGGGGAGGTAGGGAATAAATCCAGGCAGATAATGTGGGAAAGGAAGATGATGAGGCATTATGAAAAAGCATGAGAAAAAGAGGACAAAAAGGAGAAATGGGAAAGGAAAGAAGGGACGAAAGAAAGGACAAAAGCCAGAAAAGATCTAGAACAAAATAGAACAAAGGGGGACACCAGAGAGGGAAAAATAAAAGAAACAGGCAAGATCAGAAAATGGGGGAAAAAAAGACACACCAAGCCTAAAACTCAAGCCAGAGACAAAGTTTGGAAACTATTTTATTACCTGATGGAAAATATTATTAGCTCATAGTGTAAAATATCCTGGGACCCAGTTCAAAGTTTCTCAGCTAGATGTGCCTCCCATACACAATTTACTGGTAGGTAACAGCTGGATTTCATTAGCTGATTTGACTTTTTCCATTTTAGCATTTATTTCTCTTGTACATAAGGGCATACACACCAGCACTGAAGCTTCTGTATTGGATTTGAAATTTGTTCATGTAGCTCATAGCAGATGTGAAGATTGAGTTGTTGGGAGAAGAAATTCCCTATATGATGTTTGAATATATATATGGAATTATCTGTGCCCTGATGCAGAACTAAGTTAAGACTGTTCGTAACACGACGCTCATGGTCAGCTTTAAGGATATTCTATTGAATTGAAGTATATACTGAATGGGTTTCTCCCCATTTTTTAAATTTACTTTCATCACATAAAAGAATAAAATGACTGATGTGCTAGGAGCAGTTGATAAATAGCAGTTTTGAATGAAATAGTCGGACAAAATAAATCATTTTTTTTGAGTGAGCTCTCCTACATGCAGGATTCAGTTTTGTCACTTGAAATATGTTCTGGCAACAGATTTTAAATAATGCTCTCTTCAGTATATTTGGAACATTTATTGCTACGTTTTCCCATGAGGACAGTCCACCAGCCTCTCTCCTCTTCCTCCCAACCAAAATGCTCACTAGTGGTGGTTCAAGGAAAAACTGTCCCATATTTCACCCACCAAAACCAGTTAACTTTAGTTTAACTCTGTTGCTCTGGTGACTTGTAAGCATTTTACAGTTATAAAGTTTACTCTGGGGAAAAAAAAACCTGAGAAGCCTGTGAAGGGCTTAGTTACATGTGGGGCAGAAGGGGACAGTGACATAAATTCAAATGAGAGGGCCTCCCAGCAAGCTCCTCCTCGACTCTAAACTCCTAGGGACCAATACTGAGATAGGACGGCCATGTGCGAGCACAGTGCCTACCCATCGTCGCTGTTCTCTAACCTCAGATATTCAATGCTGGGGTATGTATGGCCCTGGCATTGAATATCTGGGGTTGCTGCACATTCCTGAAAGCCGCAGAGGCTAACCGGTTAGCGGCGATATTGCACGCTGCCCAGTTAGCTTCTACGGGTAAAGACAGGCACTGCTGGGTAGTGGTGCAATATCGCTGCTACCTTGTCAGCCTCTGTTGTCGCCCATGACAAGCCCCGGAGCGGCCAAGACACACCCTGATGCTAAGCGGTTAGCATCGAGGCATGTAGGGCACAAAATCAGGGATAGTCAGGGCTGTGAACTGTGCAAATGCCTTTCGAATATCGGGCCCTACTCTCCAGCTCCCAATCCCAAGCTCTAAGACCTCAGCTCCTTAAAACTTAGGAGAGGCATCATGTTACCACCCTGCCTCCCTCTGGCTTTCAGCAAACATTACCACGCTAATCTCATTCTGCCCCTGGGGGTTGGAGAAGCACATCGGCACTTCACCACCTAATGCTGGGCCAAAGATGATGATCACTGAAAGCCAAACACAGCATGACAACATTTTATAAAGTAAGCTATGCTTGCCACACTTTGCCTCTGCTGCTACAGTGCAAGGTTACTGGACTCCCTTCTTACTTGGGCCACTCCACACTGGGGGGCAGGAGAAGCACAAGAATTATTTGCACAAGGCATCAAAGTAAGCAGCATCAGCTTTGAGCCAGACTGAAGTGAAGACGCTGAGAGTGGAAGTGACTCAGAGAAGGATTTTGAGTAGGGGCATGTAAGGGGTGAGAAGATTGGTTTAAGACTAGAAGATGAGAGAAGATAGCTAGCTGTGAACAGAAAGACTGCTGATAAAAAAGATACTTACAAAGGAAACAGAACAGAAATTCTAAAAAAATAAGAGGAAGATGTGGAAAACAAGCGTTAAAAAAGAACGAATGAAGTGGGAGAGAGAAAACCTAGGGAAAACTAAGAGGCGACAAAGGATAAACTCTGACACAAAGGTTAAATAATTGAATTTAAATGAATTGAATTAACTGATTTTGGTATACTGTTTTTCTACCAGTCAAAACGATGCACAGAAAAAGGAGAGGTAGATTTGGAAGTCAGTTTAGCGAGGTGTCAGTGGCGTGCTATGTGGGGGGTGAACAGGGGCAGCAGATCCGGTAGCTTCTTGAAGGGATCAGGACATGCTGTAGTGTTCTTGGAAGAGAAGAGTCTTCAGGTGTTTGCAGAAGATTTTTCTCTCCTGAATGTTTCTTAAGGTGGGTGGCAGTGTGTTCCAAAGGGCAGGGGCGTAGAGAGGGAAGGATCTGTGGCAGGCAGATTGGGTGCTTTTGCGAAATTGCACTGGTGTGCTGAGCAGGTTAAGTGTAGAGCTGGGGGCACTGATCTGCGTTTGTAGGTGATGGGCGATGAGACCATACCGGGCTTTGTGAACGATGGAGAGGGCCTTGAATTTGATCCTGGAGTTGATGGGTAGCCAATGGAGGGATTTTAGGACAGGTGTGATGTGAGAATCCCTAGTGTTTGGGAAACTGTTCGAGCTGCGGTGTTCCGAGCGAGTTGTAGTGGGTAGGTGGTGCATTTGAGTAGGCCATAGTATATGGAATTGCAGTAGTTGAGCAGGGAGGTAATAGTGGCCTGGCAGACTGTGCAGAAGTCCTCATAGGAGAGGAAGGAGCATAGATTGCGTAATGTTCTGGATTTGGACTGTTTTTTTCTGATTTTTGCCAGGAATGGTACACTCCCTCACCTTATACCTTAAGGTTCAATCTGCCGTTTGTCTCCACTTTAAGATAAGCACAATCTCTTTTTTTTGGTAACATGCCATTAAGGAAAATCCATAAAGAAACCCTAAAATAATACTGGTCATTGATGCAATATATTGGCACAAGTTCCCTAACGCTACTGTGGTGCAGGAACTTTGCCATAACAGTCTGAGACCAGGGGTTCATTTACGCATTTATTCTACTCTTATATATTCATTTGCACATTGATTGATGATTTTATAGAAAAATACAAAATATAAAAAAATATTTTTTGATAGAAAGAAGGCTGAGTATTGGATTGAACCTTAAGGTATAAGGTGAGGGTGTTTAGCAATTTTTATTTTTTTGGGTAACCAAAACCCTCCAAAATTACGACCTACACTATTGAGGAATGGTACACTGGCAATGGGCCAGTATGAGGTGGGTGCTGCAGGGTCCAAGTTGGGTTTCTTTAGGAGGGGCGGGCAGAGGCCTGTTTGAGTGATGGTGGGAGGTATGCATTGGCAAGGGATTTATGAAATATGGTCAAAATATTTGGTAGGAAGTGGTCCTTTGTGGTCTTTATCCATGTCACTGGGCATGGGTCCAGCAGAAGGTTGTTGCATTGATGCGTGAGATGATAGACTTCTTCCAGTGGTAGGTCCCTGAAGGTGGTCCAGGATTGAGAGCTGTCCATTGATGGAATTATGGTAGGAAGTGCGGAAGGGTTGTTGGACCCATGTTTGGTCTGGATGTATACAGTCATGTCCTGAGGCTTGATGGTGTGTTCTTGGTGTGGTAGTGTGGGGTCTCTTGTAAGTGACTTTACCACGTTGAAGAACTCCCTGTGTCTACTGAGTGCACTGAGTGGGGTATTGTGGTAGAACTCCTTCTTAGCCCCCATCATGCTGTTACAATAGGCCTTGAGTTGCTTTAGGTATGTGGTGTGCAGTTCAGGATCTCTAGATTTCCTCCATTGTCATTTGATGTGGCAGAGGGCTTGTTTCTGGTCCCTCAACTTGGTGGAGTACCATGGTTCTTGTCTGTGTTGTTTGGTGGAGTTGGGCTGTAAGGGAGCGGAGGCTGTGGCAGAGATGATGGTGTGCCATGTTGCGATTGCTGCTTAGAGGTTGGCCATGGTTTCTGGTCTTAGTCCTTTTAGGATCAGTAGTGTATTTTGCAGGAAAGTCTGTTCGTTAAAGGCTTCGAAATGTCTGGTTTTGGGGACGGCTTCTTGTGGTGCGTATTTGATGCACTGTTGCGGCAGAGTAACCATGACAAGATGGTGATCCAACCATGGAACAGGGGTTGTAGCTGGGGGAGAGTACCCAGGTAAGGTCAGGAGGAGGTTGGGGAGGAAGACTAGGTCTAGAGTCCCTCCTTTGCTTTGAGTTGGGGTATTGATGATATGCAGGTCATGCATAGCCTGAAGAAAGGAGGTGCCTTGGTTGCTTGTGGTGGAAGGCAAGTTCAAGTCTCCAAGGAGATAGAGGTGTTTGCGGTGTGATACGTCAAATAGGGCGTCAAGTTCCTCGGCTTTGTTGAGCAGTGCCCTGTATGCCAGGCAGATGGTGATTTGCCCATCTGAAATTGCGAGGATGCCCATGGCCGGTGTAGAAGGTGACGTATGTGTATTGAGCTGGTTGAGCAGAATTCTGTCACTGTTAGAGAACCATGTTTCTGTGATGTACATGAGGACTATCTTGTTATCAGTGATCAGGTCCTGAAGAATTTGTATTTTGTTGCGGGCAGAGCGGCAGGTAATTATTGTAAGTTTGGTGAAGATTTCTGCACTAATTGGACTGGGGTATGTCAAGTGCTAGGAGTAGGGGATATGTGGGGGAGGGAAACAGTTGGTACCTGTCTGTCTTTCTCCTCCAGCCCTGACGTCATCATCATAAAGTTAAACAAGGGCATTCTATTAGCTCTTTTATGAGTGGAGGTTCTCCTTTGAAGGTCTGGTTGTTTTCTTTAGTGCTGCACTTAGTAAGGGTAAGAGCTGATAGACCAATATAAAGAGTAACACGGTGGCACATATAATCAGGGCATGAGTCCTCTGTGTCAAGGCCTAGTGACACCCCTGTGCCACCCCTTCCTGTGACCTTTTGTTGACTCATCTTACTCCTATTCCCCTTTTCTCACCACAAACCCATTCTTGCTTGTTGGCGTTTCTCATTCTTAATCTCCCGTTGCTCAGCCATGGTCCCTTTCTGGCTCCACTCATTCCTATCTCCTCCTCCTCCCCCCCCCCCCCCCGCCGCCTCATTGGAGTGGAGGAGTAGCCTAGTGGTTAGAACACTGGCTTGGGAACCCAGAGACCAGGGTTCGATTCCCACTAACACTCCTTGTGGCCTTGGGCAAGTCACTTAACCCTCCATTGCTCAGACAAATCCAAGGTTTGTTTTTTTTTGTTTTGTTTTTTTAATTTTTATTTAATGCTTCTCATGATTACAAACAATTAAAAAAAGGTAAACTTAACAAAAATACAATAATAAATTCAGAAAAGAGAATTATCACATAAGTAAATCACATCAAGGAGAGACAATCAAAACCTACTCATACACAATCAAGCAATAAAGAGTGATTTACACTCCACATAAGGGAGCTTAAGAGAAAAACAAAACCACCTATCTACTTCTCAGCCAATTCTTTATCAGACAAAAATTTCTGCAACTGCATCACATCAGTATAAGCATAACTTTGCCCCTGGTAAGTTACCAGGCAGCGACAGGGAAATTTTTTAAAAAAGGACACTCCCAGAGTTACAACTCTAGATCTTAACTCCAAAAACTGTTTGCGTCTAAATTGAGTAGCGCGCCCAACATCCGGAAAAATTTGGAGTCGATAACCACAGAACAAAGCGTCCTTACGCTTAAAATAAGCTCTAAGGACTGACAATTTAATAGACTCAGAGCCAAACGTTGCAACAACGGTGCAGCGTTTGCATATGAGATCCAAAGTATCCTCCAAAAAAGCTGTAAGATCCTGAGCAACAGACTCAGCAGGGGGAGCAACCACCCCTGCCTGATGAGATGCTGCACAGTTAGGGGAAAACGAGTAGACTTGGACAACTTCTAAAGTATCCTTGATCTGTAATACCTCGGAGAAATATTTTTGCAACAAAATTTCTGGAGACAATAGGCGAGTTGAGGGAAAATTAAGAAAACGAAGGTTTCTTGCCCTATTCTGATTTTCTAAACTCTCCAGACGACAGGAAAGAGCAGAGATATCTCTAATTAAAGCAACATTACCATTCATACTTGTTTGGAGCTGAGAATCAGCATGAGCAGAAACTTGAACCAAAGAGCCTATCTGTTTATCAACATCTTTAAATTTATCCACAACATCATGCGTAAAGGCACATAGAGCAGAGACAGTTGAAGTTAAGCACTTATCAATTCCTTGAATCGCAGTCCATATGTCCGCAAGCGTAACCTCTCCCGAAGGGAGAGGGAGAGCCTGATCAACGACAATTGGACTAACAGCTTTCAAGGAAGAAGTTACAGCATCCGGAAGAACGTCAAGAAACGTAGACGTAGACGAAGACAGTGGCTGAGGAAAAGGAGGTGGCAGCTGAGAATCAGGACTCAAAGAGACCTCATCTGGCGAAGTTGCAGGCAGTAACAACGTGTCATGCTTGTCCATGGGACCAACCAACTTACTTCCCTGTTCACCATCACCGGTCCCAGGCTTCACACCCGATTTCACATTACGCTTTCCCATGGGCACTGCAATGCAACGAACAGCGCTCAGAGAAATCCTCAAGAGCACAGAAGGAGCACAAAAGGAGCGAGTCCTGCCCCTTGTGACGCGCCCCTTAGGACGTGACCATGCAGGCCGCGACTCGCAGCCGCGAGTGAGTCCACAGTACTTTATGTGTAGCGAAGGGGGGGTCCTCGGAGGCAGGAGCGTCCACACAGTGCCTGCAACTCAGCACTGCGGCTCAGACTCCCTCCTACTGCACCGCTCAGCGCAGCTGATCAAAACGCGGCAGCTCCCAGGCAAAGATGACTTCTCCCCGACAAATCCAAGTTATTAATGTCCCTGTTTAATGTACATTTACCAAGTTTAAGTTACAATGTAAACCGCTTTGATTGAAATGATAAAGTGGTATAAAAAAAAAAAACCTGTTAAATAAATAAATTGCACCCATGCAAATCTTCCTCCCCCCATGGCACTTTTCTAAGTTCTCCCCCCTCCTTTATGTTCCCTTCCCTGGTTCTTATTCCCTTTATCCTTCTCTAGTCCTCTCTTCACCTCATTAGGAATGGTCCTGGGCCCCATGGCTTCAGATTGCAGTAAAAGGAGTGAAAATTAGTGTGGGGCTTGTGAGAGAGATCATCTTCAGGGGAGTGGGAGGCTGGGGAGGGGAAAGGGGAGAGAAGCAAAGCAGAACGGGGTCGATGAAAGGGGAGAGGAGAGCAGGAAAGGATATGAGAGTAGAACAAGCAGAGGGGTATTATGACCCCATCCCAAAACACAGGTCAAACTTTGCCTATGAAAGAATGCAATATGTGCCGGCGAGTCAATGCTGACTCCTGGCAGCCCAGCCTCTGTTTTTTCTTGGCAAGGCACGACCAGAAGTAGACTGCCAGGCCTTTCTTCCAGGCAGCGAGCTTCAAGGGAGAAATAAAGACAGAAGGAGCAAGGAAAGGAAGGAAGAAACGGGTAAGAAAGAGAAAGGAAGAAAAAGAGATTAGGAAAAGGGAGAGTTGAGAGTGTGTTGGGGAAAGAGAAAGACAGAGCATTGACTCAGTGAGAACATGCAGTGTAACAGAGTGGTGCTGGTGTGGATGGACTGAGCAGGCCTGAGCTGGGCTGGGCTGGGCTGAGCTGGAGAGAAGAGTAGTATAAAGCGAGAAGGCTGCAAGAGGGGAGAGATTGGAAGGGATAAACTCATGAGATAGAAGAGAACTTGGTGTGACTTGCGGTGCTTCTCTGGTTCTTCTTTTGGCCACATGAGTCCTTCCTATGTCCATGCTGCCTGCTTAAATACAAGCTCACTGGCCGCACCCATAATCCACCATATCGTTTTATTCCTTTTTGGCCAGAAAGTGGGCATGGTAATAAATTGTACCTCCGATCATTTTGAAATGCTGGCTCCTTCTTTGGTACCATTTTGGTTTTACAGCGAAGTTCACACAAAAGCTAACCTACTTATCCAGTTCTCTATAGCTGTTATTACTTTTTCCAATTTAAAATATCACATCGGTAGTAATCCTTCCCTATTATTTTGCATTCACATTTGTAGTTTCTTTAGGCCAAAGCACAAATATTTCTCTGCACATGTGGACCCTCTTTGACCACTACTCCCAGAAATTTATCCTGCAGATCACAGAGGTTCCAAACTAGATAGTCCAGCTTCTATGCAGGGGGAAGAGGTTTAAAGCTTCACAAACTTTCGACTGATTATTTTGGCATCCAAATCTACCCTTCTCCCACTTTTCAAGCACCTTGTCCTCTCCACTAAGGAGCTGGAATTTGTTTCCTCTCTCGTTCAAGACAAATACAAAGCTAAGACTTTTCTGCAAGGGTCTCTATTGTCTCACATACAGACAGTAACTAGTTAGTATACTCTCAGCGGGAGTGTGCAGAAATAGGAAGGTTCTCTAGGTTATTCTTTAGTTTAAGCTGAAATAATAGAAAAGTTTGATTTGAAATGATACGGATTAAAAGAAAACAGATTATAATAATTCAAGCTCAGGCTTTATTATAAAATTGAATATTTTCCCCACAACATGCCTTAATGGATTCCCACCATCCAGTATCACCAATGAACCCCTGGCTAATAAGCTATGAGCTCCTCTGTGCTCCTGCAGAGGCCCTGCGCTAGATGTGCTCCACTTGCATCGACCGGCTGTTATGTTCTTCCTCTAAGCAATGAATAGCTGTCATTAGTAGCTTTGAGGTCTTGGATTAATCAATTTCTGTCACAGCAGTGCTAACATTAATGCTTTTATCAGTCTGTGGCCCAGAGCAGCATGTGCCTTATTATATTAAATAAAGTCTTCACTGTTTTTTTTTTAATATTTTTTATCACATTTACAAAATATATCCAAGCATTACACTTGTAGATAGAAAAGGCAGGGCAAGCAAATAACCAGATGGAAAAATTGAAATATATAATCAGCAACAAAATAAAATTATACATTTCACACCGAAAACCCACTAGCCCAACAACAAGAGAATCCAAAATGAGGAAAAACATAATTCCAAACACGGAAAACAAGCTAACAATGACCGCCTAATCTGTGACTCCTGTCTATATAACTACATCCTGAGAGGCAGGCAGACCAGAGCTAACAAAGGCACCAAGCTGGGGGAAATCAAAGAAAACAAAAGACGTTCAGACTGCAGCCTGATAAGGCATTTACATAGAAATTTCAAAAAGAATTGCCCCCCAGATGGGCCACCGCGGGTTTAAACAATAAGAATTCCCGATGCCGCCTTTAGAGTGTCGTGGGCTGAATCGGGTTAAATCCGAACCTGTAATCTTTTAAAGAATATGGAACATTTGCAGAAATAACACTTTAAAAAAACACTCCCAGTCAGAGGGCAATGTAAAAGCTATTAACACTGTAGCTGGCACAACTATCAGACGATTCAAGTATTTCCGAAATATTCAATATAGCAGCATGTTGTAATCCAGGGAAAGAAGACGACTGATCTCCAGCAGAACCTTTCTTCCTTGAAGCAACATAATATTGCGGTGGTAAAGATTCATTAGTTATCACCAAAGTCTCAATAACATATTGCTTCAAATGTCTCTCACAGAGATCAGAGAAGGGCACAGAAAGTTTACCAGACACAAGTTAGAAGATCAAACTTGGTTCTCCAGCAACTCAGTTTTAACCTTCATAAATAGCCAAATCTTTGGTTACCAGAGAACAGTAATTTTCATGTTTCTGCACTTCCAACCGCAAATTCTTCACAGTCTCTGTAACCCAGCAAGTTTATTTATTTTATTTATTATTTATTAACATTTTTTATATACCGCACTATTCGATATCAGCGCGGTTTACATGGAACAAGAAACTTCAGACAAGTTACATTTATCTGATTATTACAGTTAACAGGAATTAAAAGTTCAGTAATGCTGGATTGCACCGAAGCAGAGTTAACTAATATCTGAGATGCAAGTTTATTAGTTTGTTGTACCTTTACATTACCCAAAGATGAAACAGCCAACCAAACTGATTCTAAGGAGCAAACTGCTGGACGCTCCAAAGTAAAAGAGAAGGAGAAATCCAATCCAGACTCCGCAGATCCTGAAGAAGCAGGGATGCTCACAATCACACCAGCCATTGTTGCCTCAGCTGCCCTGTTCTTCATGTCTCTCTGGTGATCCACCTATCCTGTGGCTGTTGTCTCGTTCTTCACTGCCAGCCTAACCGCCAGACCCACTGCCTCTTGCCAAGAAAAACAGCACACCCCAGCACAGGGTCAGCTGCACAGGAGATTCCCAAGTAGGCCACCCCAGTGGGAAAACCAGGAGAGGCCCACAGCACCAGTGACAGGTCACAACCGGAAGAAGATGCCGAGCTCGCTGGCCCAAGCATCGACTGGCCCGGCAAAACACCTGTCTGGTCTCGCAGACTCCCCAGACGGAGAAACTGATCCACAGGATCAGAGGTAACAGAGGAAAGGGGGATTCCCGCAGGCTAAGGAGTGTTCATGCAGGTCTTCCCCTTCCTCTTTGGTATAGTGGAAAAAGAGCCATCCGATGACAGTCGTCTTCCATTCCCGAAGTCTTCACTGGCTTAATGAATTGCTGCCTTTGTGGGTTTTATAGCTTTGCACCTTAAGAAAACAGAGCAGTCTCACCCAACAAACAGCTTAGGCATAGCTAACGACAATGGGTTTAAATTCTACATTTCTATCTGAATGATATTCAACATTCCATATACCTCAAGAGGTCCATTATTTCTCTGGATGACGAGCAGGTTGACCTAGCTAAACAAGTGGCCAATGCTACCGTGCCTGGCGCCAAATGGGCATCTGTTTCAGAACATTCTGGCAAGCCCTGAATGGAATTTCCACAGCTATCATCATCCTGCAGCTCTCTCTCTCTTACTTTGTTTTTGTTCACCAGATTTGACTTTCAAATTTGACTTAGGGTTTTACTCTTTCGAATTCCCATTCACCAAAGTGTTCTAAGTGCAAATGCAGCCAACTTGGACTGGGGAGCTCACCTTCAGGATCTGAAGACCCAGGGCGCACTGCCTCTACAAGAAAAAAGGACTTACGTCAAAACGGACGTGGTCAAGCCTTGGTACTCACTCCTCTGAGCCCAGGCAGAAAAATCCATGCCAGGCTTAGCACTACTCCCCTGACGCTGTTTTTCTCCTTTTTTGTTTTAAACTGGCTTGCAGTCACATACCTCTAAGAGCTGTCTTCAGGGGACAGCAGGGGGGACAGAGGAGGAGGGAGTGAGTGTTGAAGTTGGGTGAGGCAGCTTAAATCCTATCCTTCTAAATCCTTCCAATTTTCTGACTGTTCAACAGGTTCTTAACAGGATAAGAGCATGGAGCAGAGCCAATTTTTCCTCCTTCTATGGCTACCAAAAAGACCACAGTCTAGTGGAGCCTCCCATGTCACGCTCAAGTGAGAGTCACCCAAAGGTGATCGTTCACTAGCAAAATCAATCTTTTTCCTCTCAATCAGATCCTTATTTTTTCAGATTCTATCAGAACTGAAACAAATACAACCACCATCTTCTGGAGACAGAAAAATACTGGTTTTGCCCCTGGTGGCTCAGGCTGATAGAGGCATGGGAATGATGTCATTGAAACGGTGAAATTAGACTTACCTGCTAATTGTTGTTCCTGGAGTAGATACAGTCTAGTCCCGGACCTCTGGGTTGTCCACCTTATTCAGCAGCTTGGAGACTGAGGAACCTCCTTTTGCGATGTCACAGGTATATCCTCCCCGGTACCACCTCCATAGATCAGTTCCCTAATGACAAAGCAAACTCCCCGGAGCAACAAGTAAGTATCAACCTGCACCTAATAAATGCAAAATTTACCCTGTAACTATCCAATATCTACCAAAAGCGGGAAGAAATTCAGTTTCCCGCAACTTCAAAACTGTAAAGTGTAACTGGAAAGTTTAACTGTAAAGTTTAACTGTAAACCCGCCGAAGCCCTCCCCTCACCTTATGAAGGGACAACGGCTCACTAATATCTGCCACCCAGAGAAATGTAACCCTGAAATGAAAATGCTGCCTGTGTCCGCTTCCAACTCTTTCAGGCTGCAGACCATAGAAAACAATTAACAATTAGCAGGTAAGTCTAATTTCACCTTCCTGATCGTATCTCCAGTCTAGTCCAGGACCTCTGGGTATGTACCAGAGCAGTAAATTTAACGGGAGGGCCCCGCTTTACCAGTCTGAAGGACTGCTGCTCCAAAACAGGAATCCTGTTCCGCCTCTACATCCAGACGGTAATGCTTAAAGGAATTCAACGACGACCAAGTCGCTGCCTTACAAATTTCTAGGGGCGGTACCAGCCGGCATTCCGCCCAGGACGTTGCTTGCGCTCTAGTGGAATGGGCCTGCAGCCCCTCCGGAACCGTCCTACCCCTCAACAGGTACGCGGAAGCAATGGTCTCCTTGATCCATCTAGCAATGGACGCTTTAGACGCCGCCTCTCCTTTCCTTGGCCCTGCGAATAGGACAAAGAGCCTCGCCGATCTACGAAAACCTGCCGTCCGACGCAGATACTTTTTCAACGCTCGCCTAACATCCAAGAGATCCGGTTCACCCTGCCGCTAGACCACCCGCATCTCTACGCAACACTGGCAAAGAAATTTCCTGATTCACATGAAATGCCGATATCATCTTAGGCAAAAAGGATGGAACTGGCCTCAACACCACCTTGGATTCAAAGAATGACAGATAGGGCTCTCTACAGGATAAAGCCTGCAACTCCGAAACTCTTCTCGCCGAACAGATTGCCACTAGAAACACTACCTTCAAGGTAAGATCCTTCACCGACGTCCGAGCCAGGGGTTCAAATGGCTCCCGTTCTAATGCCTGTAGCACGAATGGTAGGTTCCACTTAGCAATTATCGGCCTAGTTGGCGGCCTTAACAGGGCCACTGCCCTTAGAAACTGCTTGATATCCAGATGTCCCCCGATCAGACGCCCACTTATCCTACCTCGGAAACACGATAAGGCTGCGACCTGCACCCTGAGTGATGCAGCCGCCAAGACCTTGTCGAAACCATCCTGCAGAAACTCCAATATTTGAGGAATGCAGGTTTTTAATGCCTCAGCCCCCCTGTCCTTGCACCACTCTTCAAAAACTCTCCAAACTCGCACATACGCCATGGACGTAGACCTTTTCCTGGCCTTCAACAATGTCGAAATGACTGGCATGGAATAACCTCTGGACCTCAAGCGAGCCCTCTCAATAGCCAAACCGTAAGTGAGAACCGATCCAAGTGAGGCATGAACAGAGGACCCTGTGACAACAGATCCGCCCGGGTCGGGAGCCTCCACGATCTGGCCACCAGGAGCCTTACCATATCTGCGTACCAAGGTCGTCACGGCCAGTCCGGGGCTATCAGAATCACCTGCCCCTTGTGTCCTTCTATGCGCTGCACCACTCTGTCTATCAGGACCCATGGCGGAAAGATGTACAGGAGCTGCTCTTCTGGCCAGCTTTGGATTAGAGCATCCAGCCCCTCCGACATCCTTTCCCTTCTTCTGCTGTAAAACTGACTGACCTTCGCCGAGTGAAAAGTTGCCATGAGATCCATGACTGGTGTGCCCCACCGGCGCTCAAGCATGTGAAAAACCTCCGGATGAAGGACCCACTCCCTGGGATCCACCCTCACCCGACTTAGAAAATTGGTCTCTACATTGTCCACGCCTGCCACATGGGCTGCCGATAACGCTAACAGATGCTCCTCCACCCACCGGCATAGCTCCTCGGCCTCGGATTCCAGCACCACACTGCTGGTGCCCCCTTGCCGATTGACATAGGCCACCGCAGTCGCGTTGTCGGAAAACACTCGCACTGCTGTTCCTCCAAGAACGGTCTGGAACCTCTGCAAGGCTAGCGACACTACTCGCAACTCCAGCCTGCTGATTGACCAAGTCTTTTCTTGTGCGTTCCAGAGACCCTGGGCAAACCTGCCCTGGAAGTGCACTCCCCAGCCCCACAGGCTGGCATCCGTCATTAGGGGCAGCCAGACGGGCGCCTCCAATGACATCCCCCTTTGCAACGACTCGGGAACTAACCACCATCGCAGAGCCACCCGCGTCTCTTCCGGACAAGGGAACCTCTGCGACAGCCGATCCTCTTGATGAGACCAGTGCCTGAGGAGCACTCTTTGCAACGGCTGCATGTGTGCCCTCGCCCACGGCACTAACTCTATTGTCGCCGCCATTGTACCTAACAGTTGCAAGTACTGCCACGCTGTGGGAGCCACCTTGGCCAAGAATGCCCAGACTAGCTTCTGCAGGCCCTGTGCCCTTTTCCGAGGAAGAAACACTCGTCCCAGCTTGGTATCAACCGAGCCCCAAATACTCCAGACACTGCGTGGGGACCAGCTGACTCTTTGACAGATTGACTACCCAACCGAGACTCTCTAGGAAAGACACTACTCGGGCCGTAGCTCTCCCGCACTCTGGTTTGGATTTTGCACGAATCAACCAATCGTCTAAGTAAGGATGTACCAGAATTCCTTCTTTGCACAGGGCTGCCGCGACTACCACCATGACCTTGGTGAAAGTGTGCGGAGCCGTCGCTATACCAAAGGGCAGAGCCCTGAACTGAAAGTGCCTGAAAGGTACCGCGAAGCGGAAGTATCTTTGATGATCCGGCCGAATGGGAATGTGAAGGTACGCTTACGAGAGGTCCAGGGAAGTCAGAAATTCTCCTTGGCGGACCGCCACTATCACCGACCGCAGGGTTTCCATGTGAAAGTGTGACACCCGAAGACAACGATTCACTCCCTTGAGATCCAGAATTGGCCGGACCCCTCCATACTTCTTCGGTACCACGAAGTAAATGGAGTATCGACCGCAACCGTAATCGTCTAGGGGCACTGGTACTATTGCTCTGAGACTTAGGAGCCTTCGTACTGTCCCCTCACCGCCTCGCACTTGCTCTGCGATTTGCAAGGGGACTCCACGAAGACGTCCTGTACCGGCCACCGCAACTCCAAAGCATAACCCTCTCGGATCACCTCCAGCACCCACTGATCTGACGTGACTCGGACCCAGGAGGCATAGAACTCCCATAATCGCTCCCCTACGGGAACCAGGGATGCCTGGGCCCCCTTGACTTCATTGTGACTTCCGCAGGTTTGAGGCAGTGGAGGAGGACGGGCCAAAACCTCGTCCTGCCCCCCAAAACACCCGGAAACCCTGGCTTCTATTGGGAAACCTGCCTCTCTGACCGGAATTATACTTCTGGGCCCGAAACTGACGAAAATCTCGCTGTTGGCCCTTGCCCACGGGAATCGACCAGCCTTGCTTAGGCTTATCCTCTGGCAATCTACCGCCTTTAGACTCCCCTAGGATCCTTGACTAACTTTTCAAGCTCCTCTCCAAACAAGAGCCGACCTTTAAAGGGAAGCTTACTTAGCCTAGCTTTAGACGAGTTATCCGCCGCCCAATTCCAGAGCCAAAGATAACGTCTTGCCGCTACCGCCGAAGCCATACTTTTTGACAGGCCCCGCATAAGATCATAATGAATATCCGCCAGGTAGGCCGCTCCAGACTCCAACTGGGCAGCCTCCCCCGCTGTGTTAGCTGCCTGACCATCTTGAAGACACTGCGACCATCGCAAACAAGCCCTGGCCATCCAGGCACCACAGATAGCAGCTTGGATCGACAAGGCATTGACATCAAACACCTGCTGGAGCAGTGAATCCAACTTCCTGTCCTGAGCGTCCTTGAGGGCCGCACCGCCCTCCACTGGGATCGTGGTTCTCTTTGTGACCGCTACCACGGCTGCATCTACTCTGGGAGACTTAAACAATTCCCTGTCCTGGTCCCCCATAGAGTAAAGACGGTTGATCACTCTAGCGCCCTTGAGAGGCGCTTCGGGCACATTCCACTGTTCTTGGATCATTTCCTGAAATACCCTATGCAGCGGAAAGACCCTTTGAGTATTTCTAAATACCTGTAACAGTGGATCTTCTAGGGCCTCATCTTCCGCCGACCCTGGAGTCGGCATGTTTAGCGCCTTAAGAGTTTCCGCAATGAGAGCAGGCAGTTCCTCTCTGCGAAAGACGCGCACAACTCGGGCCTCATCTTCCTTCTCCGCTAACTCACCTTCCTCCAGTTCCTCTTCAAGGTCCACACTGCAGGTATCGTCCTCTGACAATTGCCCCTCAGAAGCAACGGACTGATCTTTTGCCTCCTCATCTAGCCGTGGTCTCTTAGCTCCGTTCTGAACCTTTTCGTCTCTATGGGAGGCCGCAGCCCTTTTAACCCCACGTTTGGCAGGGGTCCCGTTAGCCTGCCCCTGTGGCATGCCCCCCAATGCCTGCTGCAGCACAGCTACAAAGTCTTTTGAAAAAATAGCCTCCAACCCCTTGGGCCAAGGAGCAGGAGAAAGAGGAATGTCCGGAGCAGAGGAATGGGCCCAGCCACTGGCTCCCCGAGAGGCAAGCCTGCTGCCTGAACCCCTAAAAGGTCCTCTTCCACTGCCAAATGTTCCACCTTATCATCCACTGCCTGATCCATGACAGAGGCTTCTTTGTTGCAACTTTTGCACACCCCCGCATTGGATACGTGCCTCTCCTAGCCCCACAAACAAAACATTGGGGTCTAGAGGGCATGCTAGCACTGCGCCAAGCTGTTCCCCACACTGAAATAAAAACAGAGCCTGGAGAAGATCAGAGCTGCCCAAGCAGCCTCCAGCAAGAGAAAAAAACACTTTACTTATTTTATTTTATTTTTTTTAAACCTTAACCACGTTCACCAGCTACCATGGCCAAACAAGAAAATGCACATTAGGCAGCGAAACGAGGCCCCTGCGCATAAGAAAGGCTCCTAGCAATCTTTGGTGCTGCTCTCAAGGTCTCCCGCACCGCTGCCATGCGGCCGGGCCTGATCCCCGTTTCGCGCGCAAATGCACTGACTGCACAAACCTATGGAAACAGCCTGTCTTACCTTCCGGCGATCTTCCCCTTCACCCGAAACAGCTTGCCTCTATCCATTAAGCTGTTTCTTTGCTGCTGGCTCAGAATATTATGAGCTGTGCACAAGGCGGGGGACCGCCGCGATCAGCCCGGGCGCATTGACAGGCAGACCATCTGTACAGCGCTGGCAGTACACGTTCTCCGGTTTTCTGCAAAGGAATTCTTCTGGCTCTGCCTGCAACCGGAACAAACTTCCCGCTACTGTGAGAACTCGGGAAAAGCTCACAGACCCCCGGGAGCCCAGAAGGTGAGGGGAAGACTTCTGCAAACGTTTACTATCTCCTTTTTTTTTTTTTTTTAAAGAGACAGTCCCTGCCCAAGGCAAGGACTCTCCTATATCCAAACTAACCCACTCAAAGCTAAAACGTATACTTAATTGTTCCTCCAGTAAGCCCCGGACGACCAGGCTCACCATCTCTTCAGCTGCTTGGAGACTGAGGTAACTGATCTATGGAGGCGGTCCTGGGGAGGATATACCTGTGACATCACAAAAGGAGGAGGTTCATCAGTCTCCAAGCTGCTGGATAAGGTGGACAACCCAAAGGTCCGGGACTAGACTGGAGATACGATCAGGAACTGAGCATTTCATTGGCTCTGTCTCCACTCATCTGCTGGTAGGGGAACACAGCATACTTGTCTGGACTGGTCTAACAGTACGATATGGAATGACCAGTCTAAGTAATGTTCAGTAACTTTAAAGTTTCAAAAAGACAGTAGTAGCCCTTCTCAAATTATAAGCATGCACATATACATACACGCTTAAACTTTATTTATATATAGATAAATATTTTATATATTTCTAAATTTCCTCCTCTTTTCGCCTACCAGGTTTGAAAAGACTGCATTAGAGGGATATGCAGGTGACACAATGTCCTTTGTCTCTGTCCCCACTGAAATTGGGGACCGCAGGTGGTTATAGTCCATGGAGTCTAGGTCACCACCTCAAACCTGAGGGCATCTGGTAACCTTACACTCATGTGGTTGGCTTCAGAGAACACCTGCTACAGGTAAAGCACAGTTACTTACCAGTAACAGGTGATCTCTGGGAACAGCAGGAATTAGTCCTCACATATGGATACGTCGGTACCGACGGAGCCTGCGCGGGAATGCTCCCCAGCTTCCCAAAAAGGAAAGCTTTTGGGAGCATCCCACAGCGCATGCGCGCTGCCTTCCCGCCTTTCCTAACCAACTCTCCTCAGTTCGAGTTTAAAGCTGAGACAATAGAGAGAGAGAGGAAAGGAAAGAGAGAGAGATACAACTCCTAGGGGAGGTGGGAGGGTTGTGAGGACTAATTCCTGCTGTTCCCAGAGATCACCTGTTACAGGTAAGTAACTGTGCTATCTCCAGGAACAAGCAGGAATGAGTCCTCACATATGGGGACTCCCTAGCTAAGATGCCTGGGAGATCCCCAAGGGTATGAGACCCTGAAAGGTTCCTCGTCTTCCTATGGATCTCAGGCATCCATTCAGGGAAGGAGGGCAGGAGTTGCTCAAGAATGGAACAGGTGTTTGAGGACAGCCTGACCAAACAAGGCATCCCGGCGGGAGTCCTTGTCCAAACAGTAATGGGCTGTGAAGGTATGGACCGAGGCCCAGGTGGCTGCTCGACAGATCTGATCGATGGACACAGAATGAAGATGAGCCATAGAGGTGGCCATGGCTCTCACATTGTGAGCTGTGACATGGCCTTCCAGAGAAAGGTTTTTACTCTGGTAAGCAAAAGAAATACACTGAGCAATCCAAGTGGACAGTGTTCTTTTGGAGACTGGAAGTCCTAAATGGGAAGGATCAAAAGCAACAAAAAGCTGGGAAGACTTTCTATGTTGCTGTGTCCTGTGCAAGTAAAAAGCAAGAGCTCTTTTACAATCCAGAGTATGAAGGTTCCTCTCTGCACTGGATGCATGAGGAGCTGGAAAAAAGACAGGTAAATACACCTCTTGATTAAGATGAAAAGGTGAGACCACTTTAGGCATAAAGTGTGGATTTGTCCTAAGGACTACCTTATCATGATGGAACCTTGTATAAGGTGGATTAGCCACTAAGGCCTGCAGTTCACTGATGCGACAAGCAGAAGTGACTGCAATAAGGAAAATAACCTTCCAGGAAAGAAATTTCAAGGAGGTAGTGGCTAAGGGTTCAAAAGGCGGCTTCATAAGCTGACCAAGAACCAGGTTTAAGTCCCATGCCACCGGAGGTGGTCGAATGGGAGGTTTAGTTAAAGTTAGGCCTCTCATGAATCGTGCAATAAGAGGATGAGAGGAAATAGGTTGTCCATTGAGAGGCTTAAGGGATGCTGCAATAGCACTCAAATGGACTCTTACTGAATTTGTCTTAAGGCCTGCATTGGAGAGATGCAGGAGATATTCCAAGAGGGAATTCACTGGAAGTGCCAGAGGGTCAAGGCCCTTTTGAGCACACCAAATGGAAAATCTTTTCCACTTAAAAGCATAGGAACACCTAGTAGAAGGTCTTCTGGAAGCAAGGAGGACATCTTTTACTTGCTGAGAAACATTTAAGTCCTGAAGGTCTAGGCCTTCAGCAACCAAGCTCTGAGGTGAAGGGACTTGGGGTTTGGGTGCCACAAAGTCCTGCTCCTGGGACAGAAGGTCTGGAGCAGCTCCCAAATCCAGGGAGAGGGCTTGAGAGAGATGCAGAAGTAGAGGGTACCACACTTGGCGTGGCCAGCGTGGAGCTATGCGGATCATGGATCCCTGATCCCTCTGAAGTTTGAACAGAGTCTTGGGAATCAAAGGAATGGGTGGAAAGGCGTACAGGAAGTCCTGACTCCAATGAAGGAGGAAGGCATCCTTGGCCAGAGCTTCCTGACACGGAATTCTGGAACAGAACCGGGGAAGTCTGGCATTCCACAGACTTGCAAAGAGGTCTATGTCCGGGGTTCCCCATTCCTGGAAGATTCTGAGTACCTGATCCATGTGCAGGGACCATTCGTGTGGAAGCAGAACTCGACTGAGTCTGTCTGCCCAAGAGTTTTGGATTCCTGGGAGGTATACTGCCAGGAGATGGATTTGATGCTCTCTGGCGAAGGCCCATAATCTTAGAGCTTCGTTGCAAAGCGACAGAGAGCCAGTTCCTCCTTGCCTGTTTATGTAAAACATGGCTACTTGATTGTCCGTATGAATGAGGACTGTCTTGTAGCTGAGGAGGGTATGAAAGATCTTGAGAGCGAGGAACACTGCTCGAAGTTCCAAGTGGTTGATATGAAGAGAGGTCTCCTGTGGGGACCAAGTTCCTTGGGTGGAGAGGTCTTGAAGATGAGCTCCCCAACCTGTTTGGGAGGCATCTGTTGTGAGGGTTGCTTGGGGTAGCACAGGTTGGAAGGGGGACCCCAGCAACAGATTTTGAGTGGACATCCACCATTGGACAGACCAAAAGAGACGTTTGGAGGTTGCTATTTGGTCTGAGAGAGCTCCTGATGCTTGAGTCCACTGTGTGGACAAAGTCCATTGAGCTGCTCTCATGTGTAGGCGAGCATAGGGCACCACATGCACTGTGGAAGCCATGTGGCCTAGTAGTTGTAGCATCTCCCGGGCAGTTAAGTGGCTCTTTGACTGACTCTGGGAGGCTAACTGCACTAGACGTTGGCAACGGGCCTGAGGAAGGTAGGCCCTTGCAGTAGTGGTATCCAACCAGGCCCCTATGAATTCTAGGGACTGAGTAGGGGTGAGCTGAGACTTTGGGAGGTTTACCACAAGTCCCAGATACTGCAGAATGTGCCTTGTGCGGTCCAGGGAAATCTGGGCTTCTGACTGAGATGGAGCTCGGATGAGCCAGTCGTCCAGGTATGGGAAGACAAATATTCCCAGAGTGCGCAGAAATGCGGCAACTATTGCCATGCATTTGGTGAACACTCTTGGAGCAGAGGCTAGACCGAAAGGAAGCACTCTGTATTGGTAATGTTTTCCCTGGAACAGAAAACGTAGGAATTTTCTGTGGGATGGATGGATGAGTATATGAGTGTACACATCCTTGAGATCTAGAAAACAAAGCCAATCCTGACTCTGCAGGTATGGAAGGAGAGTGCCTAAAGAAAGCATCTTGAATTTTTCTTTGCAGAGGAATTTGTTCAATTCTCTGAGATCTAGAATCGGTCTGTATCCTCCTGTTTTCTTGGGAATGAGAAAATAGGGGGAGTAAAACCCTGACCCCTGTTGAAGAAGCGGAACTGCTTCTATGGCCCTCTGGGCCAGAAGGGTAGTCACCTCCTGATCCAGAAGGTCGAGGGATGTGGGAGAATTGAAGTGTCTCACCATGGTGTAGGGAGGAAGGTCTGAGAAATGAAGTTTGTAGCCCTCTCTTATGATGGAGAGGGTCCATTGCTCTGACGTGATTTGCTCCCATCTGGGAGCAAAATGAGCTAACCTTCCTGGAATGGTGAGAGGCTCTGGTTGCTGTAGAGCCAGAAAGGTTAAGTTCTCTAGTATCAAGTCAAAAACCCTGAGGGGGTTGGGACTGCTGGGTTGTAGCAGCCCCTGCAGGTTTAGGCCTGGCCTGTTTAGGTTGCTGATGCTTAGTAGCAAAGCGACCTGTAGAAGACTGTTGACCAGAAGTGGAAGGAAATCTGCCCTTTTTGTAAAAAGACTTTTTGAAAAAGATTTTCTTGGCAGGAGTGGAGGTAGACTTTGAAAGTCTATCCAGAGCAGCATTTTCTGCATCCATTTGAGTGGCTTTAATTTGCCACTCTTTGCCAAGGAGATTTTCACCTGTACAGGGCAGATTTCCTAAACCACCTTGAACCCAGGGTTCTAGATCAGAAGCCTGGAGCCAAGCAATTCTACGAGCAGCTATAGCAATGCCTGAGGCTCTGCTGGCACCTTCAAAAGAATCAAAAGCTGCCCTGTTGGAAAACTTTGAAATGTCTTGAGTATGCTTAAGCCAAAGAAGGAACTCATCCCTTTTATCCTCTGGAATAAAAGGGAGAAAGCTGTGCAGCTTTTGTGCAACTTCCTTCAGAAACATACCCATATAAAGGCTATATGAATTGATTCTGGCAATAAGCATGCTGGCTTGGAAGATTTTCCTACCAAAAGCATCCAAGGTCCTGCATTCTCTTCCTGGAGGAGTAGAAGAGTGTCTTTTGGTACTCTTTATCCTTTTCATAGCTGACTGCACCACAATGGAGTGGTGAGGAAGCTGAGTTTTTTGAAATCCAGGAGAAGGAGGGACACGGATACATAGTGTCCAATCTACGAGAATGAGGAGAAAGGGTGAAAGGAGTCTCCCATAAGTCAATCATGTGTTCTTGAAGAATTTCATGAATTGGCAAGGTGACTGCCTCTCTGGGAACCTTAGAGTATCCCAAAATATCTAATTTTTTTGCTCTAGGTTCTTTTTCAGAGGTTACTGAAATAGAGAGTCCTTTAGCCACTTCTATTATGAAGTCTTGAAAGGACAAATCCTCTGGAGGAGACATTCTCCTTTTTGGAGAAGAGGGCTCCTCAGGAAGGGTGAGGGATACTTCAGGAGACTCATCCGATGAATCAGAATCAGAGGAATCGAAGTATCGTCTGCCTGCTTCCAACGAACGATACGCGTATTGATCGGTATCGACATCGGGCGTCCCCGGTACCGGATTGGTACCGAGAAAGAGCCCTGGACAGGGAGCCGGAGTCGGTATCCTGGCCGATGTCGATGCCATCGGTACCGGTATCGGAGCTGATACCAGTACCGGTACCGACAACGGGACTCGTTGCGGTACCGACGGCGTCGCAGCCTTAATGAAAGCCATTATAGCCTGCTGCATGGATTGAACAGTGTGATCCATGGACGCCACGACTGCCTGGATGTCGGTACCGGGAGATTGTGCCGGTACCCCAGAGCAGTCTAACAGGTGATCGGTCGAGGCCGTGCCATCGATGTCAACCTGTAACCCCATAGGAGGAGCTTTGGAAGCCAGAGCTTCCCGCCGGGGTTGTTTGGCTGGAGCAGGATCCTCAAGGATAAGCCCGGAGGCATCTCAATGCTTAGAGGGAGATTTGCCCTTTGAGGACCTGCTAAAAGTATGTTTGGTTACCTGAGACCCATCAGGAGAGGAAGACCTGGAAGATGTCGATGCCACCGCCGGTGCATCCGTGGGAAACAGTACATGGAGCTTGGCTGCCCGGTTCTGTAACCCTCGTTTAGACATTAGAGAACAGGACTGCCAATCCGGGATGGAGTGTTCAGGCCCCAAACATTTCAGACACCATTCATGGGTATCTGTGATAGAAATTGTACCGCTACACTTAGTGCATTTTTTGAACCCGGAGGCTGGTTTTTCCATGAGGGAAAATTTTCTTATGGGCCTGGAGGCCTAAAAAGAAAAATACACCAAGTGAGGAAAATATATCGTTTTTGTTTTTTTTGAAGGAAAAGAAAAGAAAAGATCGGCGGTACTGGGGAAGGCAGACACGTGACCAAAGAAATAAATTAAAATAAAGAACTTCTTCAGCGGTGACAGGAACACGACCTGCTGGCTCCGCGGAAAAGAAGAACTGAGGAGAGTTGGTTAGGAAAGGCGGGAAGGCAGCGCACATGCGCTGTGGGATGCTCCCAAAAGCTTTCCTTTTTGGGAAGCTGGGGAGCATTCCCGCGCAGGCTCCGTCGGTACCGACATACCCATATATGAGGACTCATTCCTGCTTGTTCCTGGAGATACAATTTTGCTTTCTCTGGTTAATAGTTCAACACTAAGGGGCTTGTTTACAAAGCTGCGGTAGCGGTTCGCGATCGTTATCGGAGCCACGACCCCATTGATTTCAATGGGGCCGCGGCTCCGATAACGACCGCGAACCGCTACCGCGGCTTTGTAAACAAGCCCCTAAATATAAGATTCATTATGGAAGTTGTCAATCAGTGTTTAAAATGAGAATAGATTTGAGGGGGGCAGTATAACAATCCAACCTAGAATGTGGCTTATAAATCGGCCCATTTCTCTAGTGAACGTTGATATTAAAAGTTTCACTAACATATTAGCTGGAAGGCTTTTACAGGGTTGTGCCCTTCTTGGTTAATGCTGACCAGGTAGGATTCATTAGAAATAGACAAGAAGTATGCAATACACAAACATAATAAACCTAGTTAGAGAGCAAATGTTAATGCTGCTTTCAGTTGGTGCTGAAAAGGCGTTTGGGTGCTCTGGCTGTTATTAGGATATTTAGCTTTGGAGATATTACTATAGCTATATTATGCACCTAAAGCTGTATGAAGGTGAATAGTGGATACATTATTATGTTTCTGTTAGTGGGTGGGATGAGGCAGGGATGCCTCTTTCTGCCTATTCGCTTTCCGTTGATTATGGAACCTTTAACACAAAGAACAGGGATAAAGGGTTAGTAAGTAATGTTCTCCTTAGAATTACTCTGCCTGTGCTACGGAAGAAAATGGAGACCTTTGAGCAGGTCTCCGGATTTAAAATTCATAAGGATAAATCAGAGGCGAGGAGGATTAATCTGGTTTGTGATGAAATTCAGAGAATAAAACAAGCCTCTCCCTTCAGGTGTTTGGAGGGGGGAGTTAAAATACTTAGGGGCTGATGAAAATGTGCAGGAAGCTTTGCGGAACTGGCTCAGTTTTATCTACATATTTATTCACACTTTCAAAAACATGTAGTAGACTGGATTAAGGAAAGATTCCCCTTGGCAAAATCCATATTTGTCCCATTAAACCATGGCAGTCTATATTGTTCAGTGTGGGTTCTGTGCATAGTCTTCTGTGCTATTATGGCTTTGCTATGCAGAAAACTGCACAGAGACTCACACAGACATCAGTGCACTGCTCATTTACACCCAACAGTAATGAAGTATTGGCTATTAAACCCATATGTTAAAAGATGTGTAGAAGACCTAAAGGCTCAAGAACACAGTTTTCTAATGCTGAAGCTTTAGTGCATGCCCTAAGGAGGAGAAAAAGATACCGCGTTCTTCTCTGGCTAACGTTCATGACATGAATATCTGCAAATTTCTTTCTTGTTTTACTGAAAGGGATAGGTCAGGAGGATGGGGAGCTGAGGTGATCGAATTAATGAATGTGGCAGTGCCATGGTTGTGAAATGATGGACAATGTACTCAATTGCAGAAATTTACACAATACCTTTAATGCACAAAATATGTATCTGGCCTTCAGATATATGCACATGCGCTTCCAGGTCTTGGTACAATTTTGGTGCAAAATGTTGATTCTGTTGCTAATGTATGCTGAATGTATGTATGTTCCTATGGTGACTGGCATGCTTTCCGATGTTTGTGCACATTTTTTTCCATACACATATGCATATGATTTATTGCATGAAACAAACTTTTTGTGCACGCGCGCATTAGGAAACTATGCACTGAACTTCAATGCACAACTCTTAACACACAGCTTATAACATCAGCCTCTTAGGTGTTAAAATAACTAGACATTGGGAATCTCTCCTCAAGGCAAATCTCCTTCCTGTATTATCTACTGTATTACAGGATGTGACTAAGTGAAGCAAATGTGAAATTTCCTAGGTTGATAGGATAGCTTCTATCAAAATCAGTGATCTGTCAAGTGTTAGTTATCTGTTCGACACTACCAGTGATGCAAATTTAGACACTTTTGTCAGGAGGAGGTGGGACTGGGGTAGTTTATTACAAACCCCAGATGCTGCAGGACCTGGATGGCATGTGCAGTTGCCTGCTCCACCTCTGAGGCCGTGTCTCCCTTTATGAGCCAATCGGGCAGGTAGGGGAAGACAAAGACCCCCCCCCCCCCCGGAGGTGGAGGAAAGCAGCCACGACTGCCAGACACTTGAAGACTCTTGGGGTGGAAAGCCAAGCCAAAGGGCAGCACCCTGTACTGGTAATGGTTGCCCCCCCCCCATGAACCTCAGCTACTGCTTGTGGTTGGGGTGAATGAGAATGTGTGTGTAGGCATCCTTCAGATCCAAGGAGCATAGACAATCTCCCTGCTTGAGGTAAGGCAGCAATGTTCCAAGGGAGAGCATCAAGAACTTCTCCCTCACCAGGAATCTGTTCAGATTGCGCAGGTAGAGGATGGGCCTTAGGACCCCTGTTCTTTTTGGTATGAGGAAGTGTCTCGAGTAGAACCCTTTGCCCCTGAGATGTAGGGAACTGGTTCTACCGCTCTGTCCTCAAGAAGACCTGCCAGTTCCTTCAGTAGAAGGTCCCGGTGAAGGGGAGACCTGAAGGGCTCTCTGAGAAAGAAAGGGGGAGGTGTCTGGGCCAGGTGGAGGAGGTAGCCCTCCTTGGCCACTAGGAGTGCCCAAGAATTGGTGGTGATGGATGGCCACATTTGGGCATAGTGAATGAGATGTCCCACTGTGGGCTGCTGACCTCCTTGGGTGGAGAGGCCATGCCCAAGGAGTCAAAAGCCCCCCTCCCCCGGCTGGTGCCAAAGGTGAGCAAGCGGTTCGTCTCGATGTATTGAGTCCGCCGGAGCCCGGGCTTCCAGAGTCACAGCTGCCACACAACTCCATGCTAAAGAGTCAGAAGATGCACTCCTCGGTGCCCCCTGGCAGGGAGGTACGCAGCCTGGATGCCCTCGGCAGAAAGTGCTACCAGGGCTTGATGCTCATCAGTCGGATCCAGGCATACCAGCTATACATGGGCATATACCTGAGAGATCTAGCTAAGGAACTCGCCAGGTTCTCAGCTGGTCTTTCCTCAGACCCCCTGCAACGGTTCAAGAACCGGGCTAAAGTCGTCCGTGAGTGCTCCAAGCTTATGTCTCGGGCAGCCTATGATAGCTTTGAGTCGGTGGCTCGAGTAACGGCGGCAGACATCGGTGCCTGACACCAGACTTGGCCACAGTCATCCGACCTCAAGCTATGGGTTCAGGACAAATTGGTCGATGTCCCATGCCAAGGAGAGAACCTCTTTGGAAAACCCATGACTGAGACCAAGACCGAACTGAACTGGAGACCGAGTTCATGACAAGGACCAGGCGCTCTAAGAAGACTGCTGCCCTTCCCCGACAGAAGGGCTTAGGTAAAAAGCCCTTCTGCCCAAGCAAAGGGGCTGCTTACAGAAACTACCCACCTTTTCAGGCCTCCCCAGTGCCCCAGCAAGGGCAGCAGGCCAAGGGACATGGGCAAGGACCTCATAAGCAGAAGGCTCCCAAGCCCCAGGCATTGGTACCAAATAAAACAAAACTGCAGAGAGATCATTCGGACCTCTGGAACCGAAGGGTGCCCATAGCTTTCTGTTTCGTTATAAGGCCAGAGACTTATCAGCCTCTCCCCCTTTGTATAACCCCTCTTCTCAAGTCGCTTCATTGGCTCCCTATCCATATACAGTTCAAACTTCTACTGACCTATAAGTGCACTCATTCTGCAGCTCCTCACTACCTTTCCTCTCTTATCACTCCCTAGGGAAGAACAACCCAAACTATGGTTACAAGATGCAAGGTTCCACATTAGGAACCACCACCCAGGAAAAAGATTTAGGTGTCATTGTGGATACCATGTTAAAACCCTCGGCCCAGTGTGCAGCAGCGGCCAAGAGTGCAAATAGAATGCTAGGTATGATAAGGAAAGGAATGGAAAATAAAACAAAAGATATTATAATGCCTCTATATCGTTCCATGGTGAGACCGCACCTTGAATATTGTGTGCAATTCTGGTCGCCGTATCTTAAAAAGGATATAGCGATTTTAGAAAAGGGTCAGAGAAGAGCCACCAAAATGGTAAAGGGGATGGAAGGATACTCCTATGAAGAAAGGCTAAAAAGGTTGGGGCTCTTTAACCTGGAAAAGAGACGGCTGAGGGGAGATATGATAGAGGTCTATAAATTAATGAACGGAGTGGAACGGGTAAACGTAGATCGATTGTTTACCTTATCAGAATATAGAAAGACTAGGGGACATGCAATGAAGCTACAGGGTAAACTATTTAAGACTAATAAAAGAAAATATTTTTTCACTCAACGTGTAATCAAACTCTGGAATTTGTTACCAGAGGATGTAGTAAAGGCTGTTAGTGTAGCTGGGTTTAAAAAAGGTTTGGACAAGTTCCTGGAGGAAAGGTCCATAAACCATTATTAAGAAGGGACCCAGGATATCAATGCTTGAACCAATACAAGCATTGTGGAACCTGTGTCCCTTGGGGAAACTCCTAGGTACATATGACCTAGATTGGCCACTGTTGGAAACAGAATACTGGGCTTGATGGACCTTGGTCTGACCCAGTATGGCATCTCTTATGTTCTTATGTTATATCCCTCCTCGGGAACTCTGCTCTTCTGGCAGATCCCTTCTATCTGTGCCCTTCTCTTCTACTGCCAACTCCAGACTTTGATCCTTTCATCTTGCTACTCCTTATGCTTGGAACAAACTACCTAGACTGTATGTCAAACGCCTTCTGCGGCCCTTTTCAAATCCAGGCTGAAAATGCACCTCTTCGAGGCTGCTTTTGGATCCTGATCCACTTAGTCTCCTATGTATTTCCTTACCATTCCCCTAGATATACCCTTGCCTTTAGGTGTTATGTTGTCTGCCTTGACTAGACTGTAAGCTCTGACAAGCATGGACAATCTTTTACATGTGTCTTATAGCACTATACAAATGATCAGTAGTAGTAGTAGTAGCAGCAGTTTGAGTTCCTATAGAATAGAAAGATCTCCAGTCATTAAGGCTGTGATGTACAAATCGAGACTACAAGTGGGTTTGGGGGTACCTAACTTTCCAGTGTACCATCATGTGTGTACAATAAAAGCTTTAATAGAAAGGAAGGTTTTTAAGTTAAGCTATAGGCGTCGACAGAACAGAAGATGGGTGACTGTTTTCCAATGGAACAATTAGCTCTTATATGAAAGGAATATAGAAATGCATAGAACATAGCTTCTGCTCTCTTACAAAAGGAAGTTGGCATAGAGCTTTGCAGAGGGCAGAAGCAAACAGCCCCTCAGCACCAAAGTTTTAAAGTAAGTGCTGCAGGACAGTTTGTGGCCACTGCCACCACTGCAGGTCCCAGAGGTGGGCGCAAGGGATGAATTTTGCCTAGGGCACTTCCTCTCCTTTCACCAGCCCCCCTTTCCTCAAGTCTTTCTTATGAGGGACCTTTCTGAAAATCTGCCTCTCTCATGAGAGTCAATGGCTTTCTGAAAATCCAAATACACTATGCGCTATGCAGACATACCACTATATCAACTGGCTCACCTTTAGCTACATATTTATTCACACTTTCAAAAACATGTAGATTGGATTTAGGCAAGATTTTCCTTGGCAAATCCATATTGGCTTTGTCTCATTAAACCGTGGCAATCTGTATGTTCACTAATTTTGTTTTTTTAATGGTTTCTACCATATTCCAAAGCTACGACATTCAGTATCAGCTATATGCAGATGACATGATGTGCTTCACCCCTTTTAACCTTTCTAACCCTGACTTCTCTAAACTGAGTGAATGCCTAACTAACCTAAAAACTTGGCTCTCCCAACATAACCTCTTAATCAACTAATCCAAAACAGAGGTTCTCCAGGTATTTTTTAATCCTACATACACCCCACCTCCCACTCTTACTATCGGTGATCTCACACTTACTATAAAAAAACCAAGTGAAATATCTTGGTATTATCCTGGATCAGAACCTTTCCTTCACTGACCAAATAAAGAGAACCACTAATATAATATACGCAAAGATCCGTACCCTCCGCAACCTCAAACCCCTCCTAAGCCCTAACTCCTTTCGTACTGTCTGCCAGGCCCTCACAATCCCTTTTCTTGATTACTGTAACCATATCTATCATGGCCTCCCCAAGAACTCTATTCAACTGCTCCAACTTGCCCAGAACACGATAGCGCGGCTTATAACTAACAACCCTAGACGTTCCCACATTACACCTGTCCTCTATCATCTCCACTGGCTCCCCATCCAATACAGAGTTCAATTCAAGGTCCTCACTCTCATACATAAAATCATTTCCAATGAGTCAGCTCCATGCCTCTCCCCCTCCTTCTCTCCTCCAACAGCACAAGATCACGCCGCCCTATTACCAAAAACTTACTGACCATCCCTATAAACAAGAGACACTGCAAACAATCTACAAGTAACAAGGCCTTCTCCCTCTATGCTCCATCCTTATGGAATTCCCTCCCTCACGAACTTCGGAACTGTTCAAACCACTCTGAGTTCCGAAAAAAGTTAAAAATCCATCTTTTCCTTGAACATTTTTCCCTTCCACCTTAGTTCATAACCTTTACACCTTCCTCCCTATTCTTTCTGCAACTCTCAAATTCTTTTACACAACCATATGGCTCATTGTAAATTCATATGTAAATAGTTGATCTTTGATCTTTGTAATTAGTTCTTCTCGTTACCATATTTATTCATCATTATCTTGTTCCATGTAAACAGTTGAAACATACTGCTAAATATGTTCTATGTAAACCGTCTTGACTTGTAGAAAGACGGTATATAAAATTTGTTAAATAAATAAATATTGTCCAGCGTGGACGTCAGGCTCACCGGGCTGCAATTTCTTATCCTCCAATACTGCCAATAATAATAGTTTACAAATTACTAATAGCAGGTCTGCAATTTCATTTTTTCAGTTCTTTCACCACCCCAGAATGTATACCATCTGGTCAAAGTGATTTGCTATTCTTTAGTTTGCCAAACTACCCTATTACATCTTCCAAATTCACCACAATTTGTTTCAATTTCTCCGATTCATTACTTTTACATATCATTTCTGGCATGGATATCTCTGTTACATCTTCTCAGTTAAGACCAAAGCAAATAATTCATTTAGTCTCTCTGCTATGGCTTCAGCCTCCCTTAGTGCCTCTTTTACCCCTCTATCTTCTAATAGTCTAATTGACTTCTTCAAAGGCTTCTTGCTTCAAATGTGCCTGTAAAAGTTTTTATTATGAGCTTTTACTTCCATGGCAAGCTTCTTTTCAACTCTCTTTGCCTGCCTTATCGATGCTTTGCATCTAATTGCCAGTGCTTATGCTGTTTCTCATTTTCTTCATTAAGATTCTTTTTCCATTTTTGAAAGATTGTTTTTTTGGCTATAACAGCCTCTCTTACCTCACCTTTAAACCATGCCAGCAGTCATTTGGCCTTCCTTACAACATTTTTAAAGCATGGAATTCATCTGACTTTTGGGGTCTGGTGTGAAAGCTATTTAAAGAAATTCTGGCCCTGAAAGTAGAATGGGGGCCCAAGACTTGTATGCTTGGTTTTATGGAAGTGATACCTAGGAAGGATATAGCTAAGTTGTTGCGCCAATTATTGGTTGCAGCACGCTAGGAGACCGTAGCTAATTCAAAACAGCAACACCCTCCAAAACTGGATTTATAAAGGAGAATAACTTGGAACAGCTGTATGAAAGTGTGGTAGATGAAAGCTGTCTGGTTATAAAAATGCATGGAAAACATTCTTAGACTATATGGAAAAGGATAGTGGGGTTTCATCTCCTGTGAGGGGAAAGAGAAGCAAGTGCTAAGCATCAGCAGTGGGGCGGGAAGGGATGAGGGGTTTCTAATGAGGGGAAATTTGTGTGTTTTTTACATCTTTGCTACTCAACACTCCATAGGTTATTTATGGCACTGTTGAATTTATGTGGGCATTATCTCAAGCTTCTGCTTGTTATTGGCATCAATAAAAATTAAGATTATGAAAACAAATAAATTGATTTTTAAGATTTAATTCAAAAAATTTCCAGAAGGAAGTTTAGAATGATAAACACAGCCAGGCACTCTCTACTATAATGTCCTACTGGGTTATTTAGCTCTTCCTATCAATCTTTATAGGCCTGCAAGGCACCTCTTTAATGTACTGCAAAGGCTGTTAGTGTAGCTGGGTTTAAAAAAGGTTTGGACAAGTTCCTGGAGGAAAGGTCCATAAACCATTATTAAGAAGGGACCCAGGATATCAATGCTTGACCCAATACAAGCATTGTGGGACCTGTGTCTCTTGGGGAAACTGCTAGGTACGTATGACCTAGATTGGCCACTGCTGGAAACAGGATACTGGGCTTGATGGACCTGGGTCTGACCCAGTATGGCATATCTTATGTTCTTATAACTAAACTGTACATATAAATAATTCATAAAACTGTTTATAAAAATGTGTATAGGCTTCCCTTACTATTGCATATTTTTCCTTAATTACCAGCTCCTTTTGATCCCTGGTTTGGCTTCCCCACCCTTCTTTAGAGCCTCCTGCAACCTTTAGCAAACATGTGTGTGTTCTAGGACCTCTATCACAGTATTTATACATAAACAATATGTTGCACAGAGACTCCTACCAGAACACCACTTTAAGCATTTTTTTATAATTATTTCCTACTCTTCTTCCTCTGTGAAGGTTATGTTCACAGAATCAGGATCTGCAGCTGATCAATGAATGGAAAAGAACAGGTTTCACTTGATGAGCAAGGGTTGATCAGAGAGTGGATGGTAAGAGATATTTCTGTAACGACCCAAACCCCTCTCAATCCAGAGTCAACTCTGTGCTTCCAACACACCAAGCAAATGACAATAGATGGTAACAACCACTGGCTCAGAGATTTAAGTTTACAGCAAAAGCGTGAAAAGAAAGCAAACACGTCTGCACATTGGTTTTCTGGTATGTTTTGATATAGCGTCTTTTACTCAAGGATTTAATTTCTATGACCACTTTGAAGGGAAATAACTTCTACAGAACAAAAGTACACGCTAACGTTAATAGCAGGTAATGAGGTTTCTGGAGTCCAATAAATTGCAGGATCCGAGGCAGCATGGGTTTATCAGAAGCAGGTCTTACCAGCCAAATCTAATTGATTTCTTTGACTGAGTGACCACGGAGTTGGACCGAGGGAGAGCCCTAGATGTGCTGCACTTTGATTTCAGTAAAGCCTTTGACACTGTTCCACACAGGTAACTTACTAATAAATTGAACACCCTAGCGATAAACTCTAAAATGACTGACTGGTAAGAAATTGGTTGAGTGGGAGGTGACAAATGGTACAAGTAAATGGAGCTCACTCCAAGGAGGAGGATGTTACCAGTGCTGTGCAGCAGGGATCCGTCCTTGGTCCAATTCTTTTTAACATCTTTGTTAGTGATAATGCTGAAGGGCTGTCTAGTAAGGTTTGCCTCTTTGTAGAGGAAACCAAAATTTCAATAGAGTAGATTCCATTTGGAGTATTTTGTGCAATTCTGGAGACCACACTTTCAAAAGGATATAAACAGGATGGAGTCAGTGCAAAAGGTGGCTACTGAAATGGTTAGTGGTCTTCATTATAAACCATATGGGGACAAAGATCTTAATATGTATATGTTAGATGAAAGACAGGATAGAGGAGATATGATAGAGTCATTTAAATACCTCTGTGACATAAATGCACAAGAGGATAGCCTCTTTTGATTGAAAGTAAGCTCTGCAATGAGGGGGCACATGATGAGGGTGAAAGGGGATAGACTCAGGAATAATATGCGCAATTATTTTTTTATGGAAAGAGTGGTAGATACATTGAATAACCTCCCAGTGGAGGTAGTAGAGATGAGGACAATATCTCAATTCAAGAAAGCATGGGACATACACAACATTTCTAAAGGAAAAAAAGAGGGACTTTAGTAGTTGATATTTAACGGCAATCTAGATAGGCCATATGGCCTTTTTCTGCTGATATGTTTCTATACACATTACTACCATGTTTCCCTATCAAATTTCATTAAATTATACACGTCTTATGTACATACATACAAATAAAAGCCTAAGCACCCATAATGCTTCTCATCTAACTCTGTCCTAGTTCTTAAACTCTCCTCTGTTAGCTTTCTGGAATTGTTATTTTGCGGAAAACACAAAATGCAGGACTGTAATCTAAACTGCCTACAGATGCATTACTAACAGAATGAAGTCAGTAAAGAGGTGTGGCGGCAGTACAATCTCCTGCAGGAAAATTGTACCTTTCTAGAAGTATGTTGTTGTTAAGTGCTATCGAGTCTTATGGGTCAGCATATTCCATTAACTAGCAAGCAAGTTCTTACAGTTATCAAAAGAAAATTCATTTTTATTGGTATCTTGACAACTCCCAGCATGGTATTCAAGTTGATATAGTAGTCCTGTTAAGTTTCAACCTGCCATGACCACAATTAACAACAACAAATAATCAGGCAAATACTCATTCATATAATGGAATGCCTAGCCTAGTTCTATCAAAAAATGATGCAGATAATTTCACACTCTCCCCCTTCCTTTAAGATATAAATAATTGCCAAATGCAGAAAAAGTGCTATGACTGAACATTTATGAAACTATTGCTGGAATCAGAGATCATTGGCAAACAGCCACCACAGGAAACCAGGCATAACAAACAGCAAATGACTGGGTCAGACCCTTACCTGAGATCTGGTTCTCTTCCAGGTCGATTGTTTCCAGCGTGTTCAGAGCCGTCAGCTGCTGCGGGAAATCTTGGAAACTATTTCTTGACAGATTGATGACTTTTAAGTGCTGAAGAGTTCCAGCTTCCTCGGGTAAGTGATGCAGACAGTTCCCTGCCAGGTTCAGCTCTGCAATGAAATGGGGAAAAAATGGAGATTAGGATTCCAACTTCAGCAACAATGGGCAGGAAGATCCATGGAGAAAGTGGTTTAGAAGAGATAGCATAGATACTTACCTGTAATAAGTGTTCTCCGGGGAAAGCAGGAATCAGTTCTCACATATGGGTGACGTCAGCGCCGACGGAGCCCACGCAGAAACATCTCCCCAGCTTTCAAAGAAAGCCTTTGGGATATGCACCATGCATGCGAGGTTCCCTTCCTGCCCAAGGGTGCCATCTTGTCTCAGTCAAATAACAGAGCTAAGACGGCATATTTTACAAAATAAAATATGGTAAAGAAGCAACTCCAAAAGGAGGAGGGAGGGTTGTGAGGACTGATTCCTGCTGTCCCTGAGAACACCAGTTACAGGTGAATAACTACATTTTCTCCAGGAACAAGCAGGAAGTCAGTCCGCACATATGGGACTCCCCAGCTACAGACCATCAAGAACCTGTAAAAATGTCATGGCGACCTACAAAGGGTGAACCATGATCAGCAGCAGCTGAGTCCCTGTTGAGAGACTCTCGCAAGATCCAAGTGTCCAGCAGAGAACCAGCACTCTGGTAGCTTGAACACAGAAGGGTCGGAGGGCAGGAGTTGCCTACACCCTGAAGAGATTACATAGTATGGCCTGGCCGATGGTACTGTCCCATCAGGACTCTCTCTCCAGGCAGTAGTGAGCTGTGAAGGTATGGACCAAAGACCAGGTAGTGGCCCAGCAGATTTCCATCATGGAGACGGAACACAGATTTGCCACGGAAGTAGCCATGGCCCTGATGTGGTGCACTGTGACCTTCTGGTCAAGTGAAATCCCTGCCTGCTCATAAGCAAGGGTAATGCAGTCCACCACCCAAGCGGACAGAGTTTGTTTATTCACTGGGAGCCACAGACAGCTGGGGTCATAGGATACGAAGAGCTGAGCAGCTTTGTGGCAGCCCTGCATCTGTTGCAGATAGAAGGACAGAGCCCTTTTATAATCTAGTCTCTGCCCAACTGGCATGAGGCCTCAGAAAGAAGGTGGGGAGCACAACCTCCTGACTGAGGTGGAATGG
Organism: Ichthyophis bannanicus; assembly: GCA_033557465.1. Lineage (NCBI taxonomy): Eukaryota > Metazoa > Chordata > Amphibia > Gymnophiona > Ichthyophiidae > Ichthyophis > Ichthyophis bannanicus. Next base: position 562,830,657 of record CM066034.1, on the reverse strand, counting down.
GGACACCACCTTTGAGAGAAACTTGGGGTTTGTGCAGAGCACCACCTTGTTCTTGTATAATCTGGTGTAGGCAGGCTCTACCATCAGAGCCTGGAGCTCACTGACTCTGCGAGCTGATGTGAGTGCTACAAGGACTACAACCTTGCAGGAAAGGTACCGCTGTAGCAGGCAGCCAGAGGCTGAAACAGAGGCTTAGTGAGTTGCTAGAGCATCACATTCAGATCTCACGCCAGATGGGGGGGGGGGGGGGTTTGGATAACATGAGGCCCTGCAGGAAAAGGGACACAAGGGGCTATGTTGAGAGGGGCTTTCCCTCGGGATGGTGATGCACTGTGATGGCACCCAGGTGTACTCTAACAGAATTGGATATTATTCCCACCTGCAACAAGTGGAGCAGGTACTGGAGTACCACTTGCACCAAACAGGAGAATGGAATTGCCCGTCTTTCTGCGCACCACACTTAGAAACAGCACCACTGGAAGGCATACGCCCTTCTTGTGGAGGCCTTACGTGAGGCCAGAAGAACCTCCTCCATGTCCCATGGGAGGTTGAAGGGAGTTAATGCTACCCTTTCAGCAGCCAAGCTGTGAGTGACAGGGACACCATGTTGAGGTGTAGGAGAGAGCCCTACTACTGTGAGAGTAGCCCTGGGCTCAGCCCAGGGGAATCAGCGACACTGGGCCACCAAGGGGGTATCAGCATTATTGATGCTCTGTCACACTGGACCTTGAATAGGGTCTTGGCAACCAGCGATGTCAGTGGGAAGGCATACAGAAGGCCTTCTGTCCACGGGATGAGGAATGCACCTGCTGCCACCCAGGATGGGTGTGCCTGGCGAGAACAGCTTTGGGGCAACTGCGCATCGTCCAGACTAGCGAACAGTCCATTGAGGGGACACCCCAGAGACAAAACAGCAAGGGGCTATTACTGGAGGCAGGCGCCACTCGTGCGGCTGGAGGACTATGCTCATTTTGTCTGCCAGGATATTGTTCTGGCACAGGAGGTAAACCACCCTTAGGAGCATCCCCCTGCATGACGCATAGGTGCAGAGGGCTACCACCTCCTAGCAGAAGGGATACAACCCTTTTCCTCCTTGATTCTTCACCTAGAACATTGCAACCTGGTTGTCGGTCTGGATCAGCACCTGAAGGTGCTGCAGCTGGTGGTGGAAGGCTCAAAGAGCCAGGAATATCGCCTGGAGCTCTAGCACTTTGATTTGCAACCGGGATTCCTAGGACCAGCTGCCTTGCATCTGGAGGCCCTCACAATGTGCTCCCCAGCCCAGTAGAGAGGCGTTCGTGAGGGGTGAATGCTTGGAAGGATATCGCAGCCTGAAGGTGACATGGACCCTGCCACCATCCAAGGGAATCCGCCAGCTGACAGGTCACTTTCACTCTGAGCCTGCCTGTGGCTTGTATCCACTGAGAGTGGAGGCACCACTGTGCTGCCCTCATGTGCAGGCAGGCATATGGGGGTCATATGAACCATGGAGGCCATGTGTCCCAACAGGTGGAGTAGGAGCCGGGCAGGTAGTGTCCAGCATCGGTGCACCTCTGTGGCTAACTACCTCAGGCATTTTGACCTCTTCTGAGGGAGGAAGGCTTTCACCTGGAGGGTATCTAGTTGCGCCCCTATGAACCCTAGGCGCTGGGCCAGAGTGAGGTGGGACTTGGGGTAGTTTATGCTGAACCCCAGGTGCTGTAGGGTGTTTATGGTGCACCCGGTGGTGCATTGTGCCTCTGTAGCTGTGTCCCCTTTTATGAGCCAGTCATCCAGATAAGGGAAGATGAAGGCCCCTTGAAGCCAAGGTGGGCTGTGACCACTGCGAAGCACTTTGTGAAGACCCTTGGTGACAAGGCCAGACCAAAGGACAGCACCCTGTATTGGTAGTGCTGTCCCCCCACCATGAACTGGAGATATTTTCTGCAGCTGGGATGGATGATGCACTGTGTTTGCAGATCCCCGTAGAGGAAGATTCATAGATATCTTTTAGGTCTAAGGAGCATAGCCAATCTCCCTGATGGAGGAATGGCAGCAGTGTCCCAAGGAACAGCATCTTGAACTTCTCCCTGACCAGAAACCTGTTTAGCTCTCACAGGTCCAGGATGGACCTGAGGCCCCCTGTCCTCTTGGGGACAAGAAGTACCTGGAGTAGAAGCCTGTGCCCCAGAGAGGTTTTGGCACTGGCTCCACTGCCTTGTCCTGGAATAGGCCTGCTAGCTCAGTGAGAAGCAGGGTCTGGTGAAGGAGAGGTCTGGTGGGCTCTCCTGAGAAGTATGAGGGTGGTACCCGCTTTAAGTGGAGGAGGTAGCCCTCCATGACCATTTGTAACACCCAAGCATCGGTGGTGATAGCTGTCAACCTGTGGGCAAACAGAGCTAGGCACTCCTTTGTGGGCTGCAGAGGACCCCCTGGGGGGGGGGGGAGGAGGATGTTGCACCATCCAGGCAATCAAAAGCCCCCCCCCCAGGCTGGGCTGGGGCCAGCACCTGGGTCTTCGGGGTCTTTTACTTTCAGAACCATGACTTTGGCCTTTTTGTTGCTGGCCCTGTTGAGGGGACAAGGCGGCCTGGAAATGCGGTGTACTACCAAAGCCCCCTTCTTCCTCGGGAAGAAGGGCTTCTTTCCCAGGACTTTCTTCTGGGGCTGCACAGAGGTCTTCTTCGAGAGCCTGGTTCTCGTCAGGAACTCTGTTTCTATCTCAGCAGCATTGTCTGCCATGGGCTTCCCGACTAGGTTCTCCCCTATGCAGGGAACATCAATCAATTTGTCCTGCATCCACTGTTCTAGGTCAGACAACTTCAGCCATGCTTGACATCATGCCCCAATGCCTGCGGTGGCCACCCTGGCCGAAGACTTGAAGCCATTGCAGCCTGCTCGAGACAAAAACTTTGAGCACTCTTTTTAACGCCAAGGTAAGGTTCTTAAACCTCTATAGGAGTTCCCCATTGAGGCCTGCCAAAAATCCCCAGAGCTCCTTTGACAGTTTCTTCAGGTACTTGCCAATATAGAGCTGATAGGACTGAACCCAGCAAGTTAGCATTGAGCCCTGAAAGGCCTTCCAGCCAAGAGTGTTGAGGGTTTGGGCCTCCCTGCCGGGTGGCACCGACGAATGAGTTTTTTGGCTTTTGAGCTGGCACATGGCTGACGCCACAACCATCAAGATGTGGGAAGTTGGATCTTTTGGAACCTAGGGCTTTGGCATATCAGATACATGACGTTGAGATGCTTACTGACAACTGGTATTGACATCGGTGTTTCCCACATCTAGAGGAATAGGCGGTTGAGGATAGAGGGCACCGGTAACCATAAGAGTCTTCTTAGGGTGTGCCTCGTATTGGAGTGTCTCCAATTCCTCATTGTGTGGGTCCTCCTCAGCCTCGGCCTTGATGTGAGAGCCTTTGCCATGTCCCACACAAAATTGAGGAAAGTGACATCCTCTGACAGGGTACGGTGTTGGGGCATCGGGGCAGATGGATCTGAGGGCACGTCTCTGTGTCACCTCGTGTCCAGGGAGTCTTCGGTCTCTCAGTTGGACTCAAAGTCAGAGTATGGGTCTGATGCCCCATCACCTCGGTCGAGGTCCGCTCCAGATGGTCCGTGATCTCTGGAGGATCTGCGATCCGAGCCATGGGTGCCTGCTGGGGAGGATCGGTACCCTAAGGAACAGGACCCTGACCTTGTCTGGTACCAGAGGCTCTCTCGAGGCCAGTGGCACTTGAGGACCAGCTCGAAATCCAGAGAAGCCCTTGATGTTGACAGTCCCATCGTTGAGGCGGATGAACCGGACATTAAGGACATCACCGGGGAGGCTACATGAAATCATCAATGTAGCCTCCCCGGTGATGGCCCCACCCTTATACATAAATTCCCCCCCCCCCCTTTATGTAATGCCGCTTTGACCCGGTGAAAAGCGGGATACAAATACAGCTAAATAAATAAATAAATAAAATAAATAAATAAGCACCCGCAGCATGACTACGAGGGCAGATATACTGCTCTCCAAGGCCACCATCCTGGTCTGCATACTAGTTGGCTCTGCAGCCTTTCACGCGGGCATCGAGGGCTTTGGGCCTAGCATTAGTACTGTCAACAGAGAGTCCTCGATGAGGATGGCCTCTGAGGCCCGAGGCCGGTCAGCCAGTGCCGACGACTCCTTGCAGGACAGCTTGAAAGGCCACTCCCGCTCAGACTCCTCAGACTCACGCCTGGGACTGCGGGACCTGGGGTGGGATTTCCTCTTATTTATTTATTTATTTAACTATTTATATCACGCTTTTCACCGGGTCAAAGCGGTGTTACATATAAGGGTGGGGAAAATTAAGTATCAGGGTGGGGCCATCACCAGGTGGGCAACATTGATGATTTCGACATAAGACAGACTTTAGACATGGACAGTATAGTGCAGTTGTCGCTCAGAGGTTCATGATGGGTGAGTTCAGGGGTTGGTGCGTTTTTTGGTGGGGGTTGTCTTGAAATATTCTTGGAATAGGATGGTTTTTAGCTGTTTTCTGAATGACAGGAGATCGTTATTGTTTCTGAGGTGGCTCGGTAGAGAGTTCCATAGGGAGGGTGCATATAGTTCAAAGGCTCGGTTGCTTGTCCGTTGAGAGCATTTGGTTCTTTTGTGAGGGACGGTGAGGTAGTTGCTGGAGACCTGTTTAGTTGTTTTGCTGTGGGCTGGACGGGTCAGCAGGGTGCGAAGCTGGGTGTTCGGTGCTTGGTGGATGGCTTTGTGGGTGAGTAGGATGGATTTGTATTTAGTTCTTGCTTCAAAGGGAAGTATGTGTAGGTCTCTTAGAATTGGGTTGATGTGGTCACTTTTCTTTGCTCTCTGAATGATTCTTGCTGTGGTGTTCAATGCAGTTCGGAGGGGGTTGGTCTGTGTGGCTGGTAGTCCATGGTAGATTATGTTGCAGTAATCCAGATGTGGGAGTGTCATAGCTTGCATCACCGTCCTGAAGTCCTGAGGTTCGAGGAGAGGTCTGAGGCGTTGCACTGTTTTCGCTTTATGGAATATATTTCCTGTGGTTTTGGTAATTTGTTGCTTGAGGGTTAGAGCTTGGTCAATGATAATGCCTAGATATCTTATTTGTGGCTGTATTTGGATGCATGTGGTTCCTATGTTGAGGTGTGTAGGTGGTGTGAAATCTGGGTCTTTTGTTACTATGAGGGCTTCAGTTTTCTTTATGTTTATGGATAAGTTGTTTTCTTGTAGCCAGTGGGACACTTCGGAGAAGCATGCTGAAAGATGTATATTTGTTGGGTTTGTGGTTGTAATTGGGGCGTAGAGCATGATATCATCAGCATATATATGGAAGTTGATGTTGTGGGTACGTATGACTGAACAGAGTGGTTGTAGGTAGATGTTGAAGAGCATGGCTGATAGCGTGGATCCTTGAGGTACTCCTTGGTGTTGCTGGAAGGGGGGCGAGGTCGAGGTGCTGGTACGGATCAGTTGTTGTCTATTGGTTAGGTAGGATTTAAACCATTGAAGTGCGGTGTCTTTGATCCCAATTGACTGCAATCTTCGTATGAGGATGTTGTGGGAGATGGTGTCGAAGGTTGCTGATATATCAAGGAAGATCATGGCATATCCAGAGTGTTTTTCTTGGGTTCCTATGATGAGGGTGTTCATCAGTGTGGTCATGAGGGTTTCAACAGAAGCCATGTTGTTGAGGGTCTAGTATGTTGTTGATGTCTAGGTGTTCTTGAAGCTGCTGCTGGACCTTCTTCCCAGACCCATTCTCTGAGGCAGCCTTACGGGTTGTTTCTTCTTGTGCTCCACCTCTGGGGATTTCTGCTCAGAGGAGCCATGGCCGTGGGACTCCGCTCGGGCTTCACAGAGCCCCGAGGTATCAGAGGGAGCACTGGAGCATGGTGCCACCAGAGACTCTGGCGTGGAGTCAGACTTCTGGAAAAAAACTTTTCCTGCTGCTGACGATGGCACACAAAAACCATAAGATATGCCATACTGGGCCAGACCAAGGTCCATCAAGCCCAGTATCCTGTTTCCAACAGTGGCCAATCTAGGACACAAATACCTAGCAGTTTCCCCAAAAGATACACAGGTTCCACAATGCTTGTATTGGGTAAGCAGTGGATTTCCCAGGTCCCCTTTAATAATAGTTTATGGAACTTGTCCAAACCTTTTTCAAAACCCAGCTACATTAACAGCTTTTACTACATCCTCCAATAACGAATTCCAGAGTTTGATTATGTTTTGAGTGAAAAAATATTTTCTCTTATTAGTCTTAAACGGGTTACACTGTAGCTTGTGATAAGGAGGCTTATCATAGCTCAGGAAGGAGCTATAGAAAAGGTGAAGTGACTCTGAACAAGCAACCTGTCAGTTCTGGTAGAAATAAGAAAACAGAATTTTCCCATAAAAGACTACCAGTCCCAGAATGCACCAGGTTTCCAACAGCCATTAGAGGAGCTGAAGTGGGGAAACGTGTGTTCAATCAGGAGGGCTATGAGGTAATCCCTAAGCACTCATCTCAAAGGGCAGGGCCTGATTCAGCACAGCTGCACTGTGTTAGGGAGGAGCACTCATCTAAGCAGAATAAAGGTAGAGTTTACTCTACAGAGAAGCAGCTTGAGCTTGATCATCTTCATCATCAGGAGGATCATCAGAAGCAGAAGCCCAACCGGATGGATAGAGAGGGAAAGAAACCCTTTGGAAGAAAGAGGAGAAAAGCCTTTGAGAGGTCTAGAAGAGTCCAGAGCAGTACGTATACTGGGAGGCATTCCAAGGGCCAGCATACACCATTGGACTGGGGAAAGCCAGAGGAATGGTGCTGCAGAACTAGGAATCTCCAGACGGTACCTGTGAGGGAGACGGCTGTACGTGGAAGGGACCCTAAGACCCGTGCCAGAAGGTATGTGAAGAGAGATCCAGTGTCCAGGGATCTGGATTGGAAGGCTGGACATAAGAACTGGACTACATACTGGCCAGGCTATATAGAGAGGAACTCTAACAGCAATGGAAGCTCAGGTATGAACACTGATCTATGCCCTAGCTATAACCTTGAAAGACAGCAGGGAAACAAGTATTCTCCTGAAAGTGCTCCATTGGGAGATTCATCTGTGCCAATCCATGATATTGAACCCATGCTTGTTGAAGAAGAGGGGGTGATAGCAGATGAAGAATCTGTTTACATGGACTGCTCTCTGTCTAAACTCCTTTGGTGATTTTCTGTTACAAAGTACAGCAACCATCACAAAGAAATACAAACTTGTTCTTTAATCTACTCAGAAAAGCTCCTGAGTAGGATTTTTAGCCACGCAGTAGAAAGCAAGCCAGCTAAGGGGTTTCAGCTGGATAACTGCTAGCAATTGAGCCTTACCTAATTGCTTGTGAGCTCTGAGAGAATCACTTCTGAATCTATGTGGGAAGATATAAGAAGTTAACCTGAAAAGAACAGTTTTTTTCTTTCTTTGTGGATCTTGTTTATTGTTTGATACAGTGCTAAGAGAATATTAGCTAAAGCCTACAGAAAAGACCAGTTTGTTACCAACCAGGTCTTATTTCTTTTGCTTTGATTGCCTGATAAGTTAAAATGTTGTTTTCCTGATTTTGTTTTTTCAAGTTTAACACTGAAAGCAAGTAACCTGATTTATGTGCTACCAAGCATATCTGTGTTGGGAGAAATAACCCTATAAATAAATATCTTATTGGCTTTACCCAAAAGCACAACTAATTATTGTGAGCAGCTGTGTCTGGTGTGAATGGACTGCATTGACCACAATCCCTTGCAAATCATATTGACATATGCACTTGCCAAGACTGTGAACATTCTCACCCAGGCAGCCGTCTGACAAGCTTCATTGCACGTCCCCTAGTCTTTCTATATTTTGACGGTGTAAACAATTGATCTACATTTATCTGTTTCACTCCATTCATTAATTTGTAGACCTCTATCATATCTCCCTTCAGCCGTCTTTTTTCCAGCCCTAACCTTTTTATAGGAGTATCCTTCCTTCCTCTTTACCATTTTGGTGGCTTTTTAAGATACAGCGACCAGAATTGCACACAATATTCAAGGTGCGGTTGCACCATAGAACAATGCAAAGGCATAATATTATCTTTTGTTTTATTCTCCATTCCTTTCCTTATGATTCCTAGCATGCTATTTGCTTTCTTGGCTGCCGCTGCACACTGGGCAGAGGGTTTCAACATGTTTTCCATGATGACACCTAAATCTTTTTCCTGGGTGCCGGTTCCTAATGTGGAACCACCTTTTAAGGCCTTTGAGGTCATAGTTCTGCAGAGTTCGCAATCGGAATCATTATACTCCAGGCTGAGGCACCGGAGGCAGGAATCGTGTGGGTCATTGAGCGACAGACATCATTTTGCCACACCAGTCACACTTCTTGAAAAAAATGGGAAAACGAATGGATGAACCAGACGAATGATGCCAAGGCGAGCTGGCTCGGGGGTGGGAAGTTACCGGTATGCAAACCAGACAAAACAAATAAACAAAAAAAACAAACAAAAAAAAAGTCACACTTTCCTGAGGGAAACTGGACAACGTCTGAAGGGCTCCGAGGAAAAAAAAAAAAAAAAAAAAAAGATTGAGGCAAGGTGGTACCCTTGGTTGGGAAGGGGACCATGCATGCATGGTGCATCTCCTAAAGACTTTCTTTGAAAGCTGGGGAGATGCTTCCACGTGGGTTCCGTCAGCACCGATGTCACCCATATGTGAGGATTGACTTCCTGCTTGTTCCCAGAGAAAATGAGCTAGCTGTTCTTGCCTAAATTCTATACAAATAACAAACCAAAAGACTCCTGGACTCCTTTATTGATCTCCTTAGCTCATCCACTGAACAAAACCCTGTAATCATGCTAGGTGATTTCAACCTACCATCACTATCAACACAAAACTCCAAATTATTTCTGGATGCTTTATCAGATATAGATTATCATCAAATAATAAATACCGCAACACATATAAAAGGAGGAACACTAGACCTGATCTTTCTCCCCGATTCACTCTTCAAACTAATCAACCCAAAATCCATAACACTCACAGAGACACCCTGGTCTGATCATTATATTATCAATATAAATCTCACATATCATACTGCTAATGCCAAAAGCTATACATTAAGTGGTCCCACATCAAAATTTAAAAAATTTAATGAGACGGAATTCCTCGATTCAACAATCCCCCATCTCTTGCCATCCACATCAGACCTAGATGATGCTGTCAACAACTGGTATGAAACCATCAATAATGCAGCCAAAATCAATCACACAAATAAACAAAGGACACACCCCAAAACAAACAGTACACCATGGTTCAATAACACATTAAAACAAATGAAAAAAGAACTAAGAAAACACGAAATTAAATGGCGAAAATCTAAGTTGACCATACATAAGGAAATATACAATAACCATCTCTTAAAATATAAAGAAACACTCGATAGTACAAAGAAAAAACACTACGCTGCAACCTTATCAAAATCATATAACAGACCTAGAGAACTATTTTCTATTGTCAGAAACCTTACCAATAACGCTCAAACTTCTAGCAACGAAATCACCGACATCTCAGTACAAACACTAGCTAATCACTACCAAAACAAATCAAAAAAACCTCAAATGTTTTTTGATACAATTAACACCTCTCACCAATCTGTTGATGAATGGTCAGACTTTTACCCCATTTCAAGTACGACATTAAAAACTATCATATCCGGACTCAATACCACAACCTCTTATTTAGACCCATGCCCAGTGTCATGGATAAAAAACACACTGCCAACCCTACTATCCTTCATTCTCCCAATAGTCAACCTTTCATTATCCCAAGGCTACCTCCCAAAATCACTCAAACATGCACAAATACGCCCAATCCTAAAGAATGGCAAACTAGATAAAACATCCCCAGTATCATACAGGCCCATTTCTAGCATACCATTTTTGGCCAAAATAATAGAAAAAGTAGTGCAATTACAGACACAGGAATACATAGACACATCTTACCCGCTTGACGAGCAACAATATGGATTTCGGCCCCGCCACGGAGTAGAAACACTACTAACAGTATTAATTGATACTTTACTAAGAGGAATCGACAATCATAAACAAGCATTCATCCTCCTCTTCATCGACATATCAGCGGCCTTTGATAGTGTACATCACTCAATAATGCTCAGCAACTTAAGGCAGATAGGCATAAGCTCTACAGTACATAATTGGTTCACTTCCTATTTAAATAACAGAACACAAAATGTACGAATAGGTAATCAAACTTCAACTACATATAACCAAGAAATAGGTTTACTACAGGGATCTGCACTATCAGCCCTACTTTTTAACATTTACATAAAACCGGTTTGTAATATCTTTAAAAAATTTGGAGTACAATATCACCTCTATGCAGACGATATTATGATGTACATACCATTTACTATCCCTAACCTACCGTTACAACTCCTCTCAGACTGCTATAATGAAATCACAATTTGGCTAAAAACTCAAAACCTCCACATAAACCATGCTAAAACCGAAGTCCTAATCGTAACAAAAAATCAATCATTTATCCCCCCAACACATATAACACTACAAGATCAAGAAATTAAAATAAAAAATGAAATAAGATATCTAGGTGTTATCCTAGATACACACCTTACAATGGAAACCCATGTTAGAAACACCATAAAGAAAATCTATTTCAAACTTAAAATTCTCAAACAACTACGTCCGCTAGTATTTGTACAAGATTTCATTAATATAACACAAGCTATCATAACCCCTCACTTCGATTTCGCCAACCTAATACTTATGGGCATTTCAAAACAGAACATTAAAAGAATACAACTAGCCCAAAATGCAACGGCTAGAATTATACTAAAAATAAACTCACTCCACCACATAACACCAATAATGGCATCCCTTCACTGGTTACCAATACAAAGCAGGATAATATACAAAACAATAATAACCTCATTTAAAGCATTAAACGACATGGCGCGGACAACACTATGTAATCTAATATGCAAAGAAACACCTAAGCCTACTCATAGAAAAGAACATTTAAATAAACTAAAGATTCCAAAGGACTTCATAAAAGCACATAAATTAACCAACAATAGAGCCTTCTCTCACATAGCCCCTACTATCTGGAATTCCTTACCAGAGGATCTACGTTCACTAACAGAGATCATGGAATTCCGCAAAAAATTAAAAACGTATCTATTCACTAAACACTACAATACCATGGAAAACCTTGCACTCAACTTAGATAAAGGCTAAACAGGTAACCGTCCACATAAAGCACAAACCCCCACCTAAATGGACAACACACTTAGCTCTAACGAAATAACGACCCTATCTCTTATGCCCTAATACCTAAGCATGTATATAGTTGTATCTGTTATGTATTGTCTTATGTATATAGACACTACACTTTGTTAGTTAATTGTTTTAACACGGTTCCAGTTTAAACTCACTTTGTTTAATTTACGATATTTTAAGATGTTCTATGTAAAATTAAGATGTTCTATGTAAAACAAACTTCGCTTTGTTGACTGTTGTTATTTGTACACCGCAACTGATCTCTGGAAGATGCGGTATAAAAATGAGTGTTAAATAAAATAAATAAATAAATAAATTTAATGATTGTTTCTAGGGGCTACCAAGAGCAAATGGAGTTGCACATCAGGATTAAGGTGCGCCAGCCAAGCCGTATATGAAGACTCTTTACTGAAGCAGAAGGGCGTGCTACCTGTCAGTACTGAAGCATATGTGAAGGTCAGCTAGGTTCTGAGGCCAAGGAGGTGCCCATTGGAAGTTTATACTGTATAACAAAGACACATGCGTATCTATGTCTCTTTATAAAATGCCAGCACAAAAGTAGCCAAAATCATAGAAACATGACGACAGAAAAAGACCACATGGCCTATCTAGTCTGCCCTTCCATATCAACTACTACAACTGTCCCCTTTTCTCCTTTAGAAATCCTCTGTGTTTGTCCCATCCTTTTTTGCATTCAGATACTGTCCTCGTATCCACCACCTTCACTAGTAGACTATTCCACGCATCTACCGCTCTTTCCATATTCCATGGCTAGAATGGGACTGTGTACATTTAGTCAATTTGGGAGCAGGTGTAGATTTACAAGGCTGATGTATACATACAGCTGCGCATTTTATAAGCTACATGCAGACTGGGATTTACCTTAGGCAGTCTTTCCCTCTCTTGAGCCCCACTGCACCCATCAGTCTCCATGTAGGCCAGGAGCTACACTGCCAGCTCTTCAATCTTCTGATTTCTCTCGACTCTCCTCTTCTCTCCTCCCCCCCCTCTCTGGCCTGTGCCCCATTGCTCCCATCCTCCTGTGCAGCTCCTCCTACACTTACTGCCTCAGCTTTCCTTCTCTGTCCCACAGCACTCTCTTTCCCCTGCTTCACATCCTCGTCTTTCCTAGTTACTTCCCTATTTGACCCATTTAAGTGCTCCGGCTATTGCGGTACGTCTCTTTTGGTATTCCTTTCCAAATCCTTTTTTGCTCTGTTTCTCGTTCTGCATCATTGCTCAGCTGTTTTAAAACCTCTTTACTCGGGTACTTTTTTTTTAAATTTGTCCAATCGGAGATCTTATATTTGTGTCAGTTGTCTTCTGCAGCTTTTCCTTTCGTATTTTTCCACTTTCTTTCTTTTGGTGGGTCTCTTTATGCACCCTCTGTAAACAAATACAGTTTGCGGCTTAATAGTAGCTTTACATTATTTCCTTGAAGAGTAGCCTAATAGTTACAGAAGTGGGCTAAGAACCAGGGAAGCCCGGTACAAATTCCACTGACCTTGGGCAAGTCATTTAAGCCTTCATTTCCTAAGGGAGAAACTTAGATTGCAGAAAATACTTACTGTACCTGAATGCAAGTCACCTTGAAAAAGGCAGGAGTGAAATCCAATTTCCTTTCCCCCTTCTTCTTTTATCTTCAGCTATCCATCTAACAGTTTCATCCCTCAGCATTTTAATTAGTTTCTGTGTTTTCTCTCCTGTTGCAGTGGATCCACGAACATATTCACTATTGCAGCATCACGGATGTTATCTTCTCCTGAAGGATATGCACTATTACTACCATAATCTTTAGCTCTAGTGTATAACTAGGGTGGACACTATTTTATCCTGGGCGACATGCAGTCAGTATATATTGATTTCTTTATTCTTGGGGTAACCACCTGACGAGGGTTATGACTGAATTGACCCCGTTTCTTGACTACACCTCTGGGGAGGCCCCACGGCCGGCCTGTCCACTAGACAAGCAAGGCAGCCACCTTAGGCGGCTGGCCCGGGTAGGCGGCAGCGGTGGCACACATGGGGGGCCGCGCCACGCCTCCCCTAGTTGCCGCTGATTCCTTTTGGGGGGAGGCGGGCAACAGTATTTCCAAAAGCTGCCCGCCTCCCCCTCCCGAGAGGGAATCTGTGGCAGCTGGGGGGCGCAGAGGCCGGGGTTTCTGTCTAGGGCGGCAGAAACCCTTGGCTAGCCTTGGGAGCCTCCTCCATTTTGGCTGCTGGTGGGGGGAGGGGATACCAGCTCATCTTTCACCTCAGGCAAAAGATTGTCTTGAGCCGCCTGTGGATTTTTGAGCTCATTTTCTCGAAGTATCCTATTTTTGGAACTTAGAAAAATAGTAGCCCTCAGCAGAAGTGATAAAAGATCTTAAAGGTCAAACCAAGGACATAATAAAATACAGTTATTTTAGGGAGGGAGACAATTGGAAATGTTTGAGTTGCTGATACAATTTTGTGCAAAGTATCAGTTGGAACAAAGATGAAAGAATCCTATAGGTGTAGACCAGGGGTCGGCAACCCGCGGCTCCGGAGCCGCATGCGGCTCTTTCTCACCTTTGCCGCGGCTCCGGAGCACACTGCCCGCCCGGTATTAAAACGTGGCGTTATGGGCTCCCTCCATTCTTCTGCAGCCGCGGCTCCCTGCCTCTTAAGGAACCGCGGCTGTGCTTTTAAAATCATCTCGGAGCCCTTCCTGTCTTGACGGGCTCCGTGCAGCATTGTCCCGCCTCTAAAGGAAGTTTTGGAGGCGGGACAATGCTGCACGGAGCCCGTCAAGACAGGAAGGGCTCCGAGATGATTTTAAAAGCACAGCCGCGGTTCCCTAAGAGGCAGGGAGCCGTGGCTGCAGAAGAAGGGAGGGGGGCTGACATGGAGGGAGGGGGGCTGACATGGAGGGAGGGAGCAGATATGGATGGATGGAGGGAGGGGGGCTGACATGGAGGGAGGGAGCTGATATGGATGGTTGGCGGGAGGGGGGCTGTCATGGAGGGAGGGTGGCTGACATGGAGGGAGGGAGGGGGCTGACATGGAGGGAGGGGGCTGATATGGATGGATGGAGGGAGGGGGGGCTGACATGGAGGGAGGGAGCGGATATGGAGGGAGGGAGGGGGGGCGCTGACATGGAGGGATGGATGGGGGAGACAAGGAGGGAGAGAGCTGATATGGATGGAGGGAGGGGGGCTGACATGGAGGGGGCTGACATGGAGGGATTGGGGAGGCGGGCTGACATGGAGGGAGGGAGCTGATATGGATGGAGGGAGGGAGGGAGGGAGGGGGCTGACATGGAGGGATGGAGCACTGGTAATGGGGTTGAGGGGACGAGCACTGGAAATGAGCTGATTAGGGGAGGCTAGGACTGGTAATGATTTGATGGGGGTAGGACTGGTATTGGGCTGATTAGGGGAGGCTAGCACTGGTAATGGGGTTGAGGGGGGATTAGCACTGGAAGCGAGCTGATTGGGGGGCTTTGACTGGGCATGGGCTGATTGTGGGGAGGGGAGGATAGAGCTGCTGGCCCTGGAAGATAACTGGGGGCTAAGGCTACACATGGGCTGATATGAGGGGATGGGAGAATGGAACTGGATCTGAGAGGGGCTGCCATGGTATTTGTACTAGAAGGGACTGGTCAGTGGGGAAGGAGGGGGACTGGAAGGAAATGGACACCAGTGGCAATCATGGGAATGCAAGTTGACATTGGAAGGTACTGGGAGTGAGGACTGGAAAGGGGCTGATATTGGGGAGGGTTACTGGGACTGGAAATAGGCTGATGGAAAGAAGTGAAGAAAACGAAAGAAGAGATAAAAATGGCAGATGGACCATAGACCACAGAAAGAGAGCCAAGAGAAGAAAGGAAAGCAGAAGCCTCAGATCGGGACCAGCATGATCAAAGAATAAATTGGTCAGACAACAAAGGTAGAAAAAATAATTTTATTTCATATTAGTGATTTGACTACAAAATCATCATCATTTTGAAATCAAATATTGTTACTTGTTGTTGTGATATTTTCTGGCGTATTTTTTTTGGTGTGCGAAGGAAGAGGGGTAGTCTTATACGGCGAGTATAGGCCAAACACCTATATTTTAACAGGAAAAGTAGGGGGTCGTATATAGCATTAAGGTAAGAAACAATATATGCAGTGTTAGATTTGTTTTAAATGTCGCAATGGTTTTGCGGCTCCCAGTTTTTTTTTTCCCTTCGGAAACGGGTCCAAGTGGCTCTTTATGTCTTAAAGGTTGCAGACCCCTGGTGTAGACAAAAGAAACAGAAAAAGGATGACCTGTAAGCTGTGAAAAGTTAACCAATTTTCTGTCCAGGAAAACTGCAAAATATGTCTGGAATGGATTATATCAAAGATGGCTTGCTTTGTCAAGAAACGACAAAATGATTCCTTTACATTTCCAGTCGTGATGAAGAATGTTATAAAACAGTCAGCGCAATTGAGGACAGAGGGGACAACATATTTTCTGGAGAAAGAAATGGAATGAGTTTTGCTTACTGCTTTAGACATGTATTTGATGTGTTGTTGTTGAGGATTTCTGACAAAAATCATTTTACTGGGAGAACTTCCTTGATTATGAACAGGTTTCTGCCTAGCCTCCATCTGAGCCAATTCTAAGATTTACCCAAACTGAGTCTGACAAGTCCAGACCAGCCAAATTATCTAGTTCCAAGAGGGAGATTTTATTTTTTGCTAGTCTGGTTTTGAATTTACATCTGAATGCCATGTGGTATTTGTAGTCCCCGATTCTACCCACTGAAATCAGTGCTGCAGGTATCAGAATGCATCAGGATGTGATTGCTGGACATTAAGGGGAGGAATGGCTCAGTGGTTGGGACAGGTTACCTCAGGCCGGGGGTTCAATTCCCACATGGGGACAAGCAACCTCAGGCCAGAGGGACTGGGGTCTCTAGTCCCATGGCCACTCCTTGTTTTTATTTATTTATTACAGTTTCTTATATACCGCACTATTCGGTATCAGCGCGGTTTACATTATAACATAATGACCATAACAACAAGCTGTTTGGTTTGGCTTGTGGCCTTGGGCAAGCCACTTAACCCTCCATTGCCTCAGGTACACTTAGATTATAAGCCCTTCGGGGACAAGGGAGTAAAAAGTACCTCTTAGTATACATGTAAATCGCACTGATTCTAAAGAGCGCGGTATAAAAAAATAAATAAAAAAAATTTAAAAAATGAAGAACTGTCCTAAAAATCTCTCTCCTGGAACTGGGCAACTTACAACTGACTTGAACCAGAACTGCCAAAACATGGTTAAAATCAGGTTAGCGTCAACTCAGAAATGTGGACAAAAATGCAACCAAGAATGAGCCTTTGCTAGCTGGCGTCAGAAAGGTGTCACAGCTCTCAAGTTAAAACATACAAGCAGTACTTGACTCTCACCTCATCTTGGAAAGGCAGTTCTGATTAGAAAAGTTAGCAAAATGTGCTTCTATTTCTGTTATGGTCTGTTTCCACAACCTCCCCTCCCCCCCCCCACCTCCCTTTTCACTGGGATTCATTCTGAGCCATCTTTTTAACCCATGATGCAGACTAGCAAGATTGCCAAATCTTACTACATACCCTCCTTAGAGAAGGCGAGAAACAGGAAATTATAGCCCAGGCTAGAACCGCAGTTGCCAAATTTCAAGAGGGTCTTTCTCCCCTGAAAATAAAATATCCCCTGATGTTGTAGAAATCGACCCAGGGTGGGATTATAATTCTTATGCTGGCCGTAAAGGATTGCGTCTTCTCAGACGCTCAATATTGTCTGGCCTGCAAAACGCAGGAAAAAAGACCACTAATTGGCAGAAAGGTTTATGAAGTCCAACAGGGGACAAAGCATTCCTCAGACTTTTCCAAAGATTGCGAGAGGCAGTCAGAATTTGGGGAGGATTAGACCCTGAGGAGGCTGCGCAATCGGCTCTCTTCAGGGGCCTTTTTAAAGGAGCAGTAGTGCACACCTGACATTAGGAGGTCGTGCTCAACAATGACACTGAGGGACTGACCCTAGATTCTGTTTTATCCATTGCTACCACGGCTTTCAATAACCGAGAGGCACGAGATAAGAAAGAAACCCAGAAAGAACAAAAAGCAGTATGGATGTAAGCTGCAGCCCTAACTCAAACCCAAACCCAAACCCAAACCCAAGCCCAAGGGAGAGGTCCCAGCCACCCACCGGCAGGCAGGGGACCCATCCCTCCAGGTTATGCATGTTATTCATGCGAAGCATTAGACCATTTTAAATGAGACTACCCACAGCAACAGGGCATTTTTCCCATTCCACGAACTGTCCCTGGTCCCTTCCATGGGAGGGGGCGGGGAGGGGTTCAAGGGAGAGGACAGGGGAGAGGAAATTCATTTCCCCAGAACATGGGAGGTTCCAGGCCCCAACCCTCCAGAGAAAAATCAGATTGATTTTTTTCTGAAGATGGGAACTATGAATTTTATGATTGACAATTAACAGCCCAGACCTCAGAGAAATCAAAGAAAGGCAGACGCGAACACAAAAAAGAAGAACAGAAGGGAATTATTTTCTGCAGTGACAGGATGTGCAACCTGTCGGCTCCGCGGAAAACAAAGAACTGGAGAGGGACAGTTGGGAAACGCAGGAAGGCAGCACGCAGGCACTGTGGGATGCTCCCAAAAGCTTTCCTATTGGATGCTGGGGAGCGTTCCCGCACAGGCTCCGTCGGTACCAACGATACCCATATGTGACGATTACATTCCTGCCTGTTCCTGGAGATGCTTTTATCCCCTTTTTTCCTCTATGTATTCTGGCCCGACACATGAAGGCAAAGGAGGAAAGATACCTACACAAATTTTCACAAGGTTGGTACAATCCTAAATTTGGAAAAAAAAAATTGCAGAAGAAATGTGCGCGTCTTGTCTGCAACTTCTCGGATTTGTAAACAGTGCCCCCCCCCCCCCGGTGCAGGTTTTTAGCTAATGAGTTGTTTAGGATTGGCTGTGTGCAAGCAGCAATCCCAGGGATGAGCCTAGATGGCTTCCAGGAGCAAAATCATGGGCTTTTGTTCCTTTTGAATGCTTACAGATTAATTTTACTGAATCATTTGACTGGATGGGTGGAAGCATTTCCAACCACAAACAAAAAAGCACAAGTTGCCAAGGTGTTACTAAAAGAGATTGTACCCAGATACGGTCCTCCGCGAGTAATAGACTCGGACTAGGGACCTGAATTTGCTTCAAAAATTATTCAGAGTTTGTCAGAATCTTTAGGGTTTACCTGGATGTGTCATACTCCCTGGCACCCTCAGAGCTCGGGACAGGTTGAGAGAATGAATCAGACTTTAAAACAGCAACTGTTGAAACTCTATAAGGAAACTAAATTGTTCTGGTTAGAAGCTTTACCTCTTGCTTTGTTCAACATCAAAACTGCCCCAAAGGGGTAGACTGAAAGTTTCTCTTTTGTAACTGTTATATGGAAGACCGTCTACTTTTTACGCTCCTAAGCCTCACAAAAAATGCAATGTGTGCCTTCGAGTCAGTCCTGACTCCTGGCGACCCAGAAGCTCCTGGGTTTTCTTGGCAGTGTCACCGGAAGTAGATTGCCAGGCCTTTCTTCCGAGGCAATGGAGGGTTAAGTGACGTGCCCAAGGCCACAAGGAGTGCTAGTGGGAATCGAACCCTGGTTGCTTGGTTACCAAGCCAGTGTTCTAACCACTAGGCTACTCCTCCACTCCAAGCCTCACATTTGGCCTTCACATTTGGCCTCTTATTTTCTAGCAGCAGAGGCAACTCTCTTCCCTCCACAGGTATGCTCAACAGTTCCAGTCCCTTCCTCTAGACATCTCAGCGCATTCCTTTCAACCTGGAGATTGGATTCTGATAAAGGCACACAGTCAGCACACGCTGCAGCCACCGCGGGAGGGACTGTTTCAAGTTCTTCTGACAACATCGACTGCAGTGAAGGTAGCTGCTAAAGCATCCTGGATCCACTACACCCACTGTAAGCATTCTCCACCTCCAAACCAGACCTCGGGGCAAGGACGACAAGTAGCTGACACCGGGGTAGCCAAGGCCCTAGCAGCTGGAGAGGGAGAAGAGAAGACTCCTGAAGAAAAGTGGCTATCAGCCTGAAGGTAAAGCTGAAGAGGACACAGAAATGAACATTTCCTGTTACCCTTTTTGGCAAACCTGCTGATATAGAATTGATATAGAATCCCCTTCGCTAATTAGCGAACCGGGAAGTTTAGAGTGGACTGGATTTTTTCGTCACATGTTTTATTTCTGTTATCATCGTAATCTTGTTATTATTTACTTGAGATGCAGCTTTTCTGTTGTGTATTAGTGAGACTACCCCCGCTCTCCTTGAGTATAACTGGAAAAACTGTAGTTGTCAGGAAGAGAGAAATTATACTGAATGCCCTTTCAATTTGGCAACAGTGACATTTCTTTCCTCCTTCCTGTAAATATACTGAAATATGAGTGACTCTACAGACACAAAGGAATGAATATCTTTCTGAATGCATAGATGGCCTTTCCCCCGTGGTCAACAAATCTTTCGTTTAATGGGAGTAGAGTATGTCAGAGAAAATTCTAAACCCCAGTGGAAGGGCACTAATAGAATAACCCCCCTTCCCCTAATCCATATGACTCATTTAACCAAACCTATGTCCTGAGTGAGGAAAGACATTTTCTACATTGGGAGAAAATTTTGCATGCGAGATTGTTAAAGGAAGCAGTGAAAGCTACTACAGGAAACTGTTATGTGTGTGCCCATGTTCCATCTCATCAGAATGAGGGAGTCCCTCTGATTGGACTGGAAGCATACTTACTCTTACGATTTACTTAGTTTCACTCCTCCACTACCTTTTAATATAGTTTCTACCTTTCTGTCCCTAACAAATCTTGGTCATAGTAACCTATGTTCCCATAGAGAAGGGACTGGCCAAAAACTAGGGATAAGTGTGTGTGAATATAAGATCTCTCTCAATGACTACATTACACCCTTATTAGCTCCTCCCTGACTATATCCTCACCTAATTTGACTGAGATATTGTGTTTAGGCAGATCTGAATGTGTTTTC
Source organism: Ichthyophis bannanicus (assembly GCA_033557465.1). Classification (NCBI taxonomy): domain Eukaryota; kingdom Metazoa; phylum Chordata; class Amphibia; order Gymnophiona; family Ichthyophiidae; genus Ichthyophis; species Ichthyophis bannanicus. Next base: position 562,810,301 of record CM066034.1, on the reverse strand, counting down.
CTTTCTCCTGAAGTAGTTGTGTGGGGGCTAGTAGCATGGAAACTCCCTCCTGGAACCTATTGGATCTATGGGTATAAAGCATTCTCTACCTTTCCCTGGCAGGGTCAAAGTCTATGTTTCATTGGGCAAGTTATCCCTGGTATCACAATCACCTCTTCCTTACCAGATGGCAGGATAAGAAACAAACATGACTGATACCCTGAATAAAATCTCAAGTGCATACGATGGGGATTCTGTAGAGAGGGCTATAATTATAGATTATAAGGTCTTTTGCATTAGGATTACCAACTTGTAATATAAACTGTAAATAGTTTCACATCAACTACTGTTGTTGACGTATATATAGTTACCCTTGTTATAGTCCCAAGTTACCAATCCTGTTACAATGTAAGCATAAGATCTTTTTGTTCTGATGCAAAATTTTTGTTATGTGTAAACCGCACTGATATTGAAAAGCGTGGTATAAAAGAGCCTGTAAATAAAATAATAAATAAATAATTCCCAGTTATAGGTGTGTTTTTGAATCATGGTGAAATTCGAGCCCTTGCCTCTATTCTTTCTGCCTTCATGAAAGAGAAAGCAAGGTCTCTAGCAAATATCAGAGATGAGATAAGCCAACTCTCTAGCCTAGCTCTCCAGAAAAGGTGGTCCCCTAGACTATTTGCTAGCATCACAAGGAGGAGTCTGTTCTTTAGTAGGCACTGAATGTTGTACTTTTGTTTCAGATCAGATCCTGAATGTAACTGCCCATATTAACAAGATGAAATCTTTACAACCCCTTTTGACAGATATTATTAGGGATAAGACACGTTTAGGAAACATATCTGACTGGTTTAGCATCTGGGGGTGGCTGAAAGAACTTTTAGTTTCCATTTTTCTTTTTGTGCTATTACTAGGGCTGTGCTGCTGCTTTCTGTGCATCTCAAATTTTGCAGCTATGATGAAGACCTGTATTTCTAAACCTCCCCTGAAGCAGCTTCTTCTTGCCAATTATAAAGTCTCAGAGACTGAGGCCTCTTTACAGAAGGAAATGATGCTCAGATCTGGCCACCTGCACTCCCTTCCCTGAGGACCCCCCCAGCCTAAGAAGCAGCACTGAAGAACCCAGGGATGTGGAGCGCTGCAGGCCCAGATTCCTTGTTTCCCTTTCCGGCCCCTCCCCCTCATTTTTGTGAACACTGGCCTGGTCAGGAATGACAAGCCGCCACTAAGAATTTTATTATATATATACACATATACACACATTTATATATATATACACACACATTATATATACATATACACACACACATATAAACTATTAATGCATTAGCTTAGCCACCATTTTGAGACATTTTTGTAATCATGGTCTGTTTCTTATTTCCCTAACATGCCTGTTTCTTTTTCCCCCTGGCTGATCTAAAGGACAGGCTAGAAGACATTCCTTTGTTTCTCAAAGCTTGACTCTGATAAGGACCATGCTGTGAAGCAGTTAGCAACTCACAGTGGGAAACTAGTCAAGGACAAACTCTCTCTCACAGATCTCCCTCTGAGCTGACCCATCCATAGGGAAAGAATATTGTTTGCACAGGCCCCGTGTTTCAGGGGGCCCCGCACCAACAACATCCCACATTGAACACCGGCAGGCAGGGCGGCTTTAGAGGGAGCCGGAGAGGCCTCAGCTCACCTCTAACAGCTGCCGAAGTGAAGCGCGTCTTTTTCCTTCACTTCAGCAGCTGTACTGAAGTTTAGAACACTGCCACGCTGAGCACCAGGAAACAGGAAGTCCCCTTTGACCTCAGCGCGGCAGCGTTCTAAACTTCAGAACAGCTGCCTAAGTGAAGGAAAAAGACGCACTTCACTTTTAGATAGCCGCAGGACTCTTTGGGAGGGGGGGGGAGAGCTATAACTGGAAATTTATTTATTTTATTTTTATTTATTTATTTAATGGTATTTATATACTGCCTTATCATTCAATCAAAGCGGTTTCCATGGCAAACAATCAAGGGGGCAAATGTTTTCATGCAGTGTACAGAATGGTGTGTATGTGTTGGCGGGGATTTGATTAGATTAGGCTGAAATGGGCTGAGTGTAGGGGGGGCTTGAACTGGAAATAGCTGATGGGGAGGGGGCTTGGAATGGGGCTGTGGGGGGGAGCTAGGACTAGAAATGGGCTGAGTGAAAGGGGGATTGGACTGGAAATAGGGGGGCTGAGTGAAAGGGGGATTGGACTGGAAATAGGGGGCGCTAGGACTGGAAATGGGCTGATGATGGGGCTAGGGAAGGACTGGAAATGGGCTGATGATGGGGCTAGGGAAGGACTGGAAATGGGCTGATGATGGGGCTAGGGAAGGACTGGAAATGGGCTGATGATGGGGCTAGGGAAGGACTGGAAATGGGCTGATGATGGGGCTAGGGAAGGACTGGAAATGGGCTGATGATGGGGCTAGGGAAGGACTGGAAATGGGCTGATGGGGGACTAGGACTGGAAATGGGCTGATGGAGGGGCTAGGATAGGACTTGAAGGACTAGAAAAAGAGACTGCTACTTCTGGAGAGAGATCTGCAATTGTGAGTATATACTTCTGGGAATTTTCTGAAAGGACTTCTTTGTATTAAAGCTAATTAATCTGTGAACCCAGTGTTTTTTGTTAAAACAGTCAGGGCCTAGTAGAAGCAGTATAAGTTTAAATTTAAAACATAGAAGAGAACTTTCTGGTTACATTTCATACCCAGCAGAGAGCTTGTAGTTTAAATTTAATACTCACTTGGGGCCTAGTATAGCGAAGTACTTTTAGTTTAAATTTAAAACACAGAAGAGAGCTTTCTGGTTAAATTTAGAACCCAGCAGAGAGCTTGTAGTTTAAATTTCATAATAAGTCAGAGCCTAGCAGCAGCAAAGAGCAGTAATTTAAATCAAATCAGAATATAACTTAGCATAAAAGGCAAAACAGGGTCAGTACTCTTTGAGCAACAAATAAAGTCTTCTAGAGACCTTTACAAAGAGGCCTTCTACCTAGGGGGCAAGAGACCTGTAAAACCTTTTCAATAGGTGTTAACACCAGGTGGCAGGTCAAAAGGCCATTTTGAAAGACTCCTTCTATCCAAGCAAGGACTGTTAATCACCCAGGACGTTGGTCACAGCTTACCTCAGCAGCAAAGGACAGGTACTGTGTAGCAGCCCTCTTAATAAGTTTTCTTTCCCTCCCTTCCTTCCCAACACCCACCCACCCCTGAGATAATCGTAGCTTTATAGGTTCTTACACATCTTAAAGGAAAGGAGGTGCTCTCAGGTGAAGCTCGTTATCCAAATCAGTCATACACTAAGGACCTGAGATTAATTAAGCTTTAAGTGAACAAGGTATATTAAGCGTATTAGGTACAGTTTTATTAGTATAAATATCCATAGCAACCCTTAGTAAGTAAAGAACTTAAAGATCTAAACACTAGATTAAAACTAAGATGCAGACAGCAGTCCAGCAGCGAGATGGGGGGCTTTCCAGTCTTTTGCATTGAGTGTCACATGTATGATTTTCTCCCAGTTGATGAGAGGTCTTACGTGTGCACTAGGTGCAAGGAGCTCTTTGCTCTCAGGGAACGAGTCCGTTCTCTAGAGGCTAGAGTAGCAAACTTGGAAGACATAAGAAAAACAGAGAGGTACATAGACGAGATCTACAGGGATATAGTCCTGAAGTCCCACCTCCAGTCTGGCAGCATCCCTGTTGCCATGGAGAAGAGAGGTCACGTGACAGGAGAGCATCACCCTGGTGTGGCAGGAAGTGATCCTGTAACTAGGACCTGTCCTCCAGGTGATGCAAAACCTTCTCACACTGAGGACGTTTCTCCAGGGCCATGTGCCCATGAGGGAAGGGTTAAGACAGCCGTTATAGCTGGTGATCCGATCATTAGGCATGTAGATAGTTGGGTGGCTGGTGGACCTGTGGATCGCCTGGTAACATGCCTGCCTGGTGCAAAGGTAGCGGACCTCACGTGCCACCTAGATAAGGTCTTAGATAATGCTGGGAAGGAGTCTGCTGTCTTGGTACATGTTGGTACCAATGACATAGGAAAATGTGGTAGGGAGGTTCTGGAGGCTAAATTTAGGCTTTTAGTTAGGAAGTTGAAATCCAGAACTTCCAGGGTAGCGTTCTCCGAAATGCTTCCCGTTCCACGCACAGGACCCAAAAGGCAGGCAGAGCTCCGGAGTCTCAATGCGTGGATGAGACAAAGGTGCAGAGATGAGGGGTTTGGATTTGTTTAGGAACTGGGGAACATTCTGGGGAGAGGAGGGGCTCTTCTGAAGGGATGGGCTTCACCTTAACCGGGATGGAACCAGGCTGCTGGCATTAACCTTTAAAAAGGAGATAGAGCAGCTTTTAAACTAGATAATAGGGGAAAGCTGACAGTCGCCCAAGAGCACATGGTACGGAAGAATGTATCCTTGAAGGATGCTACCAAAAGCAGAGAGGTTCCAAAAAAGAGTAAAGTAGCCCAAATGCCCTTGAGCATGGAGCAGACAGAGCTTAAAGATTTCAAGTTACCCATGCCTACCAATAGCCAGATTAATATGAATAAAAAACTGTCTCTAAAATGCTTGTATGCAAATACTAGAACTCTAAAAAAATAAGATGGGAGAGTTAGAATATATAGCACTAAATGAGAGGTTAGATATGACTGGAATATCAGAGACATGGTGGAAGGAGGACAACCAGTGGGACACTGATTCCTGGATACAAACTATATCGTAATGATAGAGCTGATCAAATTGGTGGAGGGGTTGCACTCTATGTTAGAGAGGGCATTGAGTCAGAAAGGATTAAAGTTTTGCAGGAAACAAAATTTGCTGTAGAATCCCTATGAATTGAAATCCCATGTAAAAAGGGGAAGGCGATGGCAGTGGGGGTGTACTATCGACCGCCTAGCCAGAATGAACAAATGGATGATGAAATGCTCAAAAAATCAAGGAAGCTAACAAAGGTTACAGCGCAGTAATAATAATGGACGATTTCAATTACACCGGTATCGACTGGGACAGTGTCACAGCAGGACATGCTTGAGAGATAAAGTTCCTAGAAGAAATAAGTGACTGCTTCTTGGAGCAGCTGGTTCATGAACCGACCAGAGGGGAAGCCATATTAGACCTAGTCCTTAGTGGAACACCAGATCTAGTGCAAGAGATAAGGGTGTTGGGGCCACTTGGCAATAGTGATCATAGCATGATCGCCTTTGATTGAATTAGTGGAGGAGGGATAGTAAGGAAATCCACAGTACTACCTTTTAACTTTGAAAGGGAGACTATGATAAAATGAGGAAAATAGTTAATAAAAAACTAAAAGGAGCAGTTGCAAAGGTTAAAGATTTATATCAAGCTTGGGTGTTGTTGAAAAATACTATCTTGGAAGCCCAGATCAGTTGTATTCCACGCTTTAAGAAAAGTGGAAGGAAGTCCAAAAAACTGCCAGCATGGTTTAAAGGTGAGGTCAGAGAGGCTGTTGCCAAGAAAGCATCTTTCAGGAAATGGAAAAAAAAGCCAAACGACGAATCCTGGAAACAGCAGAAGCACTGGCAAATCAAATGCAAGCCATTGATAAGGCAGGCAAAGGGAGAATTTGAGAAGAAGGTTGCTGCAGAAGCAAAAACACGAAATAAAGACTTTTGCAAGCATATTCGTAGCAAAAACCCTGTGAGAGAGTCAGTTGGTCCATTAGATGATAGAGGGGTTAAAGGGGCACTAAGAGGCGACAAGGCGATAGCGGAGAGACTGAATGAATTCTTTGCTTCGGTCTTTACTGAGGAAGATGTAGGGATGTTACCCATGACTGAAGTGGTATTTAAAGGTGGGGAAGAATTGAAGGAAATATCGATACATCGGGAAGATATATTACAACTATTAGATAAACTGAAGAGTATCAAATCACCTGGGCTGGATGGTATACATGCAAGGGTGCTGAAAGAACTGAAATATGAGATTGCAGACCTGCTATTAGTAATCTGCGAACTTTCATTAAATTCATCTGTAATACCTGAAGACTGGAGGATCGCCAATGTAATTCCAATTTTTTAAAAGGGCTCCAGGGGTGATCCGGGAAACTACAGACTGGTGAGCCTGACGTCAGTACCGGGAAAAATGGTAGAAACCATCATAAACAACAAAATTACTCGGCATGTAGATAGTCATGGTCTAATGGGAGATAGGCAACATGGCTTTAGACAAGGAAGATCTTGTCTTACTAATCTATTATGTTTTTTGAAGGTGTAAATAAACAGGTGGACAAAGGTGAGTCAGTTGTTATAGTGTATATGGACTTTCAGAAAGCCTTTGTCAAGGTCCCTCATCAGAGTCTTTTGGCAAAACTAAAGAATCATGGGATAGGAGGCAGTGTACTATTGTGGATCAGGAACTGGTTAAAAGATAGAAAGCAGAGGGTAGGGCTAAATGGCCAATTTTCCCAATGCAGAAAGGTGAATAGTGTGTACACCAGGGATCTGTGCTGGGTCCGCTGCTTTTTGACATATTCATAAATGACCTGGAAAAGGGAATAACGAGTAAGGTTATCAAATTTGCAGATGACACAAAACTATTTAAAGTTGTTAAAACCCAAGAGGACTGTGGAAAATTGCAAGAGGATCTTGATAAATTGGAAGACTGGGCATCTAAATGGCAGATGAAATTTAATGTGGACAAGTGCCAAGTTATGCACCTAGGGAAGAACAAACCAAACTATGGTTACACGATGCAAGGTTCCACATTAGGAACCACCACCCAGGAAAAAGATTTAGGCGTCATTGTGGATAACATGTTAAAACCCACGGCCCAGTGTGCAGCGGCGGCCAAGAGAGCAAATAAAATGCTAGGTATCATAAGGAAAGGAATGGAAAATAAAACAAAAGATATTATAATGCCTCTATACCGTTCCATGGTGAGACTGCACCTTGAATATTGTGTGCAATTCTGGTCGCCGTATCTTAAAAAGGATATAGCGTTATTAGAAAAGGTTCAGAGAAGAGCCACCAAAATGGTCAAGGCTGGAAGGATACTCCTATGAAGAAAGGCTAAAAAGGTTAGGGCTCTTTAACATGCAAAAGAGATGGCTGAGGGGAGATATGATAGAAGTCTATAAATTAATGAACGGAGTGGAACGGGTAAACGTAGATCGATTGTTTATGTTATCAGAATATAGAAAGACTAGGGGACATGCAATGAAACTACAGGGTAAACTATTTAAGACTAATAAAAGAAAATATTTTTTCACTCAACGTGTAATCAAACTCTGGAATTTGTTACCGGAGGATGTAGTAAAGGCTGTTAGTGTAGCTGGGTTTAAAAAAAGGTTTGGACAAGTTCCTGGAGGAAAGGTCCATAAACCATTATTAAGAAGGGACCCAGGATATCAATGCTTGACCCAGTACAAGCATTGTGGAACCTGTGTCTTTTGGGGAAACTGCTAGGTACGTACGACCTAGATTGGCCACTGTTGGAAACAGGATACTGGGCTTGATGGACCTTGGTCTGACCCAGTATGGCATATCTTATGTTCTTATGACTGGAAATGGATGGGGGAGCTAGAACTGGAAATGGGCTGATGGAGGGACTAAGATAGGAAAAGAAATGGGATGCTGGAGGGGCTAGGATAGGACTGGAAATGTGCTGATGGGGGACTAAATGGAGCAGATGCTGGGTGGGGCTGGAACAAGAAGGGAGCTGATGTTGGAGAGGACTAGAATGGGATTGGGCTGGGAGAGTGAAATGGAGAGGGGGAAAAATATTGTATGGGAGGGAACAAAAATCTACGATTGGCTAGGTACTGGGAGAGTAAGTGGGGATTGAGGATGGAGGGGTAAAATTCGAGTGGATGAAAAAGGAATAAAGAAAGAGATGGAGGAAAGAGCAAAAGGGGAAGATCAGTATGTTAAAGCAGATGTAGAGAGAGAATGGAAAAAAACTAGAAGAAAGGACAAATGGACAGCAGACAATGGAGAGTTAGCAGAAGACAAGAAGAAACCAGAAGAAAGTGACTGGAGCAATTGCAACTGAAAAATAAAATGCACAAACAAAAGGTAGAAAAATACTTTACTTTGAATTTATTAACTGGAATATGTCAGCTCTGGGAAATGTGCGTATTTAACGTCTGCATTTTGTTTAGTACAAATTAATTTCTAGTTTTATTTCTGCAGTGTTGTTGTACATTCCAAGTTTGGCTTTTGGGGTTCCCAGTTTGATTATGTCTTGCTGTTTCTAAATTGTGATCCATTTTTCTTTGTTTGGTGATGGTCTATGTTCCGATGGTGTAACCAAGCTGAGGTATTCTATTTATGTGGTTTCTATTTGGCAGTGCCACTTATTCTCTTTCCCAGTAGGAGACGTATTGATATTCTCTGAGATGTATCGGTTTAATAATTGCAGTGTTGCCTTTTGATAGGTAGGGTTTGGTGCTTTATGAGTCCTGGTAGTACTGTTATGATATGGTGGGTTTGCTATGGGTTCTAAATGGGCAGTGTACTTCCTAATGTGCCTGGTGGTTGGCAATGGAGTATAATAATGCAGAAATCTGGTAGTCTTTCTTTATCCATACACTCATTAAGAGGCATGTTTACTAAAAGTTAGTGCATGTTAACATTATGCAAATATTTATGCAAATGAAGTCCTTTATGCAAATGAGGCCCCACACCAAGTCTCCGCACATGGCCCGGCAACCCCCTTGAGCCACCCCTGATCTCACTTACTGTCATCCGTCTGTCAATGAGGCAGTAACTTCCTATAATGCTGCACTCTCCTCGGCTCTGGATACTCTCGCTCCACTGACCCCACATCCTGTGAGACGTTCTGCACCCCAGCCCAGGCTTTCATCCACTACCCGCTATCTACGTTCCTGTGCCCGTTCTGCTGAGCATGCTTGGCTCAAATCCCGTTCCCCTGAAGACTTTCTACACTTCAAATTCATGCTTGTCTCTTTCCAGTCAGCCATAGCTCTTGCCAAACAAGACTAATATGTCCATCTGACTAACTCTCTTGCCTCTGATCCTCGCCGTCTCTTTACTATTCTCAGCTCTCTCCTTAAAGTGCCTCCGCCTCTGATCCCCCCTCCCTTTCTGCCCAAACCCTGGCTGACTATTTCCGTGACAAAATCCTCCAATTCCCCACAAACTCAACTACTTCCCCTCCTCCCCCTCTCCACTCCCAACTCTCTTTCCCCCCCCCCCCTTTCCCTTGCTACCCTCTCTTCCTTTCCTGTCATCTCTAAAGAGGAAACTGCACACCTTCTTTCTTCCTCCAAACTCACCTCCTGCTCCTCTGATCCTATCCCCCACCCGTCTCCTAAGCCCCATCTCCTCCACAGTTGTCCCTTCCATCTCTTATATTCTCAACCTTTTGCTCTCCACTGCAACTGTCCCTGCAGACTTCAAGCATACTGTGGTCACACCTCTCCTCAAGAAACCATCACTTGATCCCACCTGTCCTAATTATCGACCCATCTCTCTCCTTCCCTTCATTTCTAAACTACTTGAATGTGCGGTTCACCGCCACTGCCTCGACTTCCTCTCCTCTCATGCCCTCCTGGATCCCTTACAGTCTGGCTTTCATCCTTTACACTCTACTGAAATGGCTCTTGTCAAAGTCTCCAGTGACTTGTTCCAGGCTAAATAGACATGGCAATAGCTCTAACTATTATAGTGGAATAGTTAGAGCTATTGCCATGTCTATTTTCACAGACCCTCCTGAAGAAACTCCTGACATGGAGTGAAACGCTATGAGGGCGCCAGTTAAAGCGTAGAGGCATTGAAAATCAATCACAAGCAGTTGGCTATTTTCATGAGAAGAAAAGTCTTCAGATAAGTCTTTGGATCTTAAACACATTCCCAAGCTAAGGCTTTTTGATGAAATACAGCTTTGAAGAAAATTAGCCAAGGCTTTTTTGATGAAATACAACTTTTAAGAAAAATCTCTTGTGCAATAGTTTTGCTGGATATTTATTGAAAGAAGATTGAAGTTGGCATCGAAGATTGGTGTTTATATAGTAACAGAGAAACCTGGGACTATAAATTGAGCACGAATAGTGCGGTTACAGAAGAGTTTTTTAGAAATAATAAGGTTTTTTATAAAGAAATAAGTCATAGTTAAAGAAACATCTTCCCAAGAGTTTCTCACACTAATTGGTGATGGCAGTACGGGTGTTAAGTGATACAACTTTTCTTGCATTCCAGGGTGGTTGCTGATGTGGTTGAAGCGCTAATGCTCAAACAAACTCTTTGAAAAAGCATTTAAAGCGCAGTGAGAAGCTGAAACCCCCTAGTCTATTAATAACATTACTTACTAACATAATTTCTAACACTGGTGCTGACATTCACCTTAGTATTTACACCGTTTAGATGTTTATATGAAATTTGTTTTCCACTAAAGAAATTTGTTATATTGGTGTGATTTTTTACTGTTGGATAGTCATAATTCACTCCGCAAAGACCGAATATATTTTTTGTTTCTATCTCTATAACACTAGCAAAATCCGCCCTTTCCTTACTGAACGCACTACTAAAACGCTTATCCACTCCTTAATCACCTCCCATCTTGACTACTGTAACCTACTCCTTGCTGGTCTCCCTTTGAATCATCTCTCTCCCCTTCAATCTGTTCAACACTTCGCTGCATGGCTAATCTTCCGCCAGCCTCATCATTCCCATATTACTCCTCTTCTCAAGTCACTTCACTGGCTCCCTATCCGTTTCCACATCCAGTTCAAACTTCTCCTGATGACCTATAAATGCATTCACTCTGCCGCTCCTCAGTACCTTTCTTCCCTTCTCTCTCCTTACAACCCCCCCCAGGAGCTCCGCTCTTCTGGCCAACTGCTTCTATCTGTGCCCTTCTCTTCTACCGCCAACTCCAGACTTCGCTTCTTTCACCTTGCTGCACCTTACGCCTGGAACAAACTACCTGTGTCTGTACACCAGGCACCTTCTCTAACCCTCTTCAAATCCAGGTTGAAAGCTCACCTCTTCGCTGCTGCTTTTGAATCTTGACTCATCTGATCTCCTTTTCCTTTTCTTTCCCTTTGTTTTACCCTGCCTACACCTTCTGTGTTTTGTCTTGACTAGATCGGAAGCTCTGATGAGCAGGGACTGTCTCTTACATGTCTGTGCAGCGCTGCGTACGACTGGTAGCACTACACAAATGCTCGGTAGTAGTAGTAGTACTGTAAAAGCAAGTTAGAAGTAATTGCAATTATGTTCAGGATGTCACCCCCAGTTCTCACCTCATCTTGGGTGTGGGCATCAGAACAAGACCAACATCTTAGTTCTCATGCAAAACACAAATGCAATGTGTGCCTTCGAGTCAGTCCTGACTCCTGGCGACCCAGAAGCTCCTGGGTTTTCTTGGCAGTGTCACCTGAAGTAGATTGCCATGCCTTTCTTCCAAGGCAATGGAGGTTAAGTGACTTGCCCAAGGCCACAAGGAGTGCTAGTGGGACTTGAACCCTGGTTGCTTGGTTACCAAGTCAGTGTTCTAACCACTAGGTTACTCCTCCACTCCAGTTCTCATGCATATCCCATTTATTAGTTGAGATTCCTCAACAAGTGAAACTTTCGTCCCTCCTTCCTCACACCCTTTGGTATGTCACATTCTTATCTCACCTCTCTTTGACATGCCTTTTTTGTTCCTAAAGGAAACAGCCTATAAAATAATTTGCTTTATCCACGGGAAAAGTTCTAAGATGCATTATAGCCCACCTACTTTCCTTGTACCAGAAAAGGTATAAAAGTCTGTACTTTGCTATTGACGTTGTCACTGGTGGTTTCATTACTTGTGACCCTTTGCTGCAGCAAAGTTTTTGCCTTGCAGATTGGTGTGTTCTGGATAATTTTCCCTACTGAAGTTCGAATTCTAAGTGAGAGAAAGGATTTGGAGCTCTCACGACAAGAGTCAACTCAGAAATACGGACAAAAATGCAACCTGGAATGAACCTTTGCTGGCTGGCGTCAGAAATGGGTCACAGCCAGTTCACCTGTCAAGTTAAAAACATATAAGCAGTACCTGGCTTTCACCTCATCTTGAAAAGGCAATTCTGATTAGAAAGGTTATCAAAATATGCTTCTATTTCTGTTATGGTCTGCTTCCACAGCCCCCATGTCCACCCCCTTCACTGGGATTCATTCTGAGCCATTAGACTGATGAATGCCTTACCTTTTCCTGGTGACTACTGTGCAATTGCTTTTAATAACACTGAAAGTTTTAGTACAATGGAGAAAATCAATCCCTTCTCTTGCTGATTTCTGACTTGCCATGATGCATCATTGCAGAGTGCAGCTAAGGTAATATTATCCCCATGACACAGTATAACAGCAGCTGCTTGTGGGGTGGTGGTGGGGGTGTGGAAGGACTATCATCATGAAGCATTACACTGACTATCTACACAATAAGATAATGGAGAATATGGATATAGAGCCCTGAATTATTTTCTTTTCCTAAATAAATTTAGTAAGAACATCCAGTTGTCTCTAATTATTATGAATTCTGTTTACTATTTTGGTGGCCCTCAACCCACATCCTAGTTTAGATAGGATGTTTTCCTTTCAGGTTTCCTAGGATCCCAAGGCTCGAATTAAAGCAACATCCTGCACCCACAATTAATGGACACGAGGACTCAACTTCTTGACTCTAAGCCAATCAGAAGCCAGGTCCTACCTGTGTTAATCAAGAGAAGCAATACAAAGAGAAGAGGTTTAATTTGAATCTGAATCCTAGAGCTAAACTTGTAAGAGAGAGAGGAGCCAGGTCCCGCAGTCTGTCAAATCTGGGCTTAACTTATGGAAGCTCGTTATACTGCTGATTCGTTCTCCCCCATGGAGTTGATTTTTATCCAGGGCCAGCCCAAAGGTTTCTGCCTTCGTAAGCAGAAGCCCTAGCCGTGCTGTGCCCCCTAAAGCTGTGCTGTGCTGCTTCCCCTCCCCCCCCCCCCGAGTGCCAAGCCATGCCCTGCCATGATGAATCATGCTACTGATGACTCCAGCGGTGGGGTTAAGGTTCGTCTCAGTGGCAGGCCATATACTTCGGCACACATGGCCCGCCACTTCTGACCCCCCCCCCCAGACATAATGTCAGGGGTTCAGATGCGGCAAGCCATGTTTGCCATTGCATATGGCCTGCCGCTGAGCTTAGCAGTCCACCCTCTGACACCAGAATCAGCAGCAGCGGGGGTGACAGCACGGTGCAGCTCAGAATGGGGGTGGGAAGGGCAGCGGCGGCAGACCATATACACCAAAGCACATGTCCTGCTGTTCACAGAGATCTGCTGCCCCAGGTGGTCACCTAGCCCACCTAGTGGATGGGCCAGCCCTGCTTGTATCCTACCTAAAAGTAGTTAGCAGATTTCTGATGAGCAAATCAAGGATATTTTGTCCCATAGTAGTGAATGAGTATGTGAGCAATTTCTGAAAGGAGCAGGAAGTAATGTTCCCTCTAAGTTGCATGGTTTCTTCTGTTGGAGGGTGATGCTTCACGATTGTGATTTCAGTGGCAATGAGCAGGCAGTCTTGTGGAACCTGCTTGCTCCTCGTGATTGAAACCACAATAGTGAAGCATCACTCTCTTCAATCAGGAACATGAGTGGAGGATTTCCACGCAGCTTAGAGGGAATGCTGCCAGGGAGTTTTCATTGGTAAAATCCTTAGCAATTTTAATTTCAGTACATGCAATTTCTGGTAATTAAAAGGCATACAGGGGTTATTCAGCAGTGGTGACTAGCACACTTAAAAGTAGCTGACCATCACCGCTTTAACATAACTCCAAAAATTCAATGCTGGTATCATATCCGGCCACCGGCAGTGAATATTCAGTGTGCCCCAACCGCATATTAGCTAGCTGGGCAGCAGAGATATTCAGTCAATGCCCACTTAGCTAACCTGCTGAAGTTAGGTGAGCCTTTCAAGTGCCTAACTGCAGCTGGTTTACAATTACTAGCCAGCGGCTGAATATTGCTGCTGACCGGTTATCATAATTGCTGCTCCCGGAATGCCCCGATACTAAGCGGTTAATATCAGGGAGTTTAAAAGGCTGTCAGAGGGGAATATTTAGTGGCACTAACCAACCATGTGCTGCGGAATATCCCACTCACCACCATTAGTATGTCTGCTAACTGCGTTAATCGCTGACTATGCCCTCCATATACTTTTGTTGCATATTTTTTTCTCTTATCCATCTAATGCAGCAGCAAATTCTGATTTAACCATATTTAGTTTTTTTGATTGTGTTAAGTTCTTTCTGTGCAAAAGATCCATGCTGGCCATGATACTCTTAATGACGTCTCTGGAAATGTTGATCGATTAATATGTTCTACCAACCAAAATGTTTTCACACTTTTAGAGTCTCTGATTTCTTTTTCTTGCTTCTCTCTCCCATCCCACTTTTCTGTTCTATATCTTTTTGTTCTCTCTCTCGTGTCTTTACCCTCACTCTTCTTCTTACTTGCTTCAGTTTTTTCTTCCTCCCTTGTCTCTTCCCCCACTAGCCCCACCCCAGCTGTCAGCGCTATTCTTGCTTTTAAATCACTTCCTTCTCCTTCTTGATATCCTTCCTCTGCCTTTATCCTCTCTCTCATCTGTTCTTTCCCCACTTTCTCTATGTTCTTTTCCTCTTTTCTTTAATGCTTTGTGCTCTCTCTTCCATGTCTGCATTCCCCCTCTTGTTCTTCCTAGCCATTCATCCTCCAACCCTCCCAGCACCTTCTGCTCTCTTTTCCTCTTGCACTCACAATCTCACTTCCTCCTATGCTCTCTCCATAAACCATACTCCTCTTTTTTTACTCCTGCACTGGCAACCCCCTCACCTTCTCCTATGCAGGAGAGGTGGTGAGAGAACTTGTAGTTCAGACTTCTCAATTGCATGCCCTAATGAAAGCAAGACAACACACCCATGCATGAAATGGAACACACACAGGACTGAATCAACATAGTCGGGTGAATCTAGCCAGTTTGCAACCACAAATTCTCTCCTGCATGTTCCCTCTCTCTGTATCTCCTGCAATAAAAACAATACCTTTACCCAGATAGTCATCAGGACAGTGACGATATTTAGTCTGCTATCTGGATAATTCCAGCACTCATCACACGATGGGACCAATTCTATAGAGGGCGCAGACCGTATACACGCAAAACCCACATATATCCCTATTTGAATGGACTTATGCACATGAATGGCTACTTACGCGCACATTGTACTTGGGCATTATTTTGGAAGCACCTGCTTATATCTCATCGCGTATACCTTCAGTTGGGGTGTACACAGGGTGGAGCCTACATCTATACATGAAAGTTAGAGAATGCTATTACTTATGCGGGTCACTGGGCCAGTCTAGAGCAAGCATAACCATGATGCTTAGCTTAAGATGCACCCGTCTGCCTCTATTATTAAACATTTATGATGCGCTACAAGGCATACACAGCACTGTACAAACACAGATAAAGACAGTCCCTACTCATTAGAGTTACAATCTAATCAAGACAAACAAGACAAAGGTTGGAAATAAGGATAGACTAGGGAAGGGAAAAGAGACAACAAACAAGATACA
The DNA here is from genome assembly GCA_033557465.1 of Ichthyophis bannanicus. Lineage (NCBI taxonomy): Eukaryota > Metazoa > Chordata > Amphibia > Gymnophiona > Ichthyophiidae > Ichthyophis > Ichthyophis bannanicus. Next base: position 562,794,763 of record CM066034.1, on the reverse strand, counting down.
TCTTTGAAATAAGAATCATAGGCATTCACAAAGAATTTATTTAATGATAGAGTGGTGAAATTCATGAGCTGTAAACATTAAACTCATGCGTTCTAGGCTTTAGGGTCCCTTTGGATACAAAACTTGGTTGCATTTGCTGGGGACAGTAGCATAGAACATGCTCATAGGTTACAGTGAAACACCTGTATCCTACATGGGAGCTTGAGGGTTTTTTGCTTGCAACTTGCTTTCTGGCTATTCCTTCTGCATTTTGTGATGGTAATATAACACGAGCTCCCTTGGTAGTTAGACATTTTAGCAATTAGTCGACCCACAAGGGTCACCAGGAGTTGGCAAAAATAACAGCAACTAATAGCTACAGGAAGACATCATTCCACTCCCATCCAGCAAGCCTACTACTCCTCTTAAATTGATACCGTTCGTATCATCTTATTCAGTGAAAACATTTTCCACAAACGAATGGGAAAATTCCTGTTGTAAAAGAACTTTAGCATCATTTTAATAGAGCCAGGTGATCGAACACTGCTCGCAGCATGCATCTTCCTCAGTTATGGGAAACAGCGCATACTGTATGAGGCATGGGGGGTTAAGGTAAAACCAACAACAGTGGTAAAATACAAATCCAACTCCATGACCCCTTGAGGGGGTTGAAAAGTAAATCTTTGCAGTAAGCCTGCGAAAAACAGAAACAGCTCCATTTTGGCTAGACTTTCTCCCACGCAAACTCTTCTTCCTGCAGCAAAAGGTATAAATGCATCTTTCTTCAGGAACTTCCCATTAGCATGAAGAAAGTGAGAAGGATTGAACTTGTACAGTGTTTCCCACTGGGATTTATCATACAGTACCGAGGTCAGAAGTGCATGTCGGTGGCAACTGCCCATGATACACTCATTGGAATAATGTTAGCAAAACCTTCGATTTCATGGACCACTACATCGGTGTATGGCATATTTTTCCGATCCTCCACTTTCGGTACCTGTCCTGGTTTAATAACGTCATCAATTTCTTCTTGAACTTGTCCTCTTCCAGTCCAAAACTTCTGTCTTTGTAGTGGAGCCTGTATCAGTGCTGTTCTGGGCTGGCACTGGTCCCTGCAGCTGTCCTTCTTTCAGATTCTTCAGGTATTGTTCAAGTACCTACTACTTGACTTTAAGAAATCAATCAAGGAAGACCTAACCTTTTCTTTTAGTGTTTATGGTGATAATCCCAGCCACTGTCTTAAGTCTTTTCATATTTAAAAAAAAATTTAGAAACAAAACTACCTCAAAAACAAAAGATTAATTATTAATCCCTAACTAAAACCCCTCACATTCATACACATTCACACTTCCTGAAAGCTGTGGCACGTCACTCTCAAAATTCCTTTTCCTTAGCTGTCAGTTTAGTTCTGAAACGTCTGGCTGGTACCGGGACTGTACGTTGGGATCATATGTGAAGTAGAGGATTTAACCCAGTCCTTTTTTGAAGCTGAGTATATTATTCTAACATCATAATTTTGAAGCTGAGTATATTATTCTAACATCATAAGGACTGAGTTTTGTTTTGTTTTTCACATTATACGCATGAGGTCATTGATGTAATACAACACGATTGCTGATATTAGGTGTGAACCTAGAGACAGCAGTGTTTTTTTATACTGAGACCTCGTATGCTAATTCTGATCCTTCATATAGTTAAAAGTGAAAGATATATTTTGTTTTATTGAATGTACATTGTCGTTCAGTGACCAATAGATTTTTTGTGTGTCAGTTTAGTTCTGGCTATCAGAGAAAAACACATACAAAGCTGCCTGCTTTTAAAACAGTGCTTATGAATAAATTTTGCTTTCTCCTAACACTGTGGCAGAAGTTCAAAGCAGCTGTATCAAACTGCACAAACTAAGAAACTTTTTCTCATAGCATCAGATCAGAACTTTAAACTGTACTATTCTAAAACGTAAAGTCCATGCACGCTATTGTTTACAGAACGCGTCCCCAATATGTGCACAGCAATGTGCTCTGCTTGTATGTGATATTATAGAATTACCCTCCACACATATATTCAGCAGCACTCAATACGCCTGGCTGTAGGTTGGGGTGCCGAAGTCTGCACTCCTGGAACTCTCAATGTTACTGGTACGGAGACTGCCAGGAGTGCTGCCAAAATCCTCTCAAGAGCTAGTATGTGCTGGTCTAGGGAGATGGCCGATGTTTGGGTAAAATCACATACGGGGCTCTGAGCCACCGTCCCAGAACATGGAACCGGTAGATTTCCAGAGCTTGATGCCTCAGGAGCATCCCAGAGCACCACTGGAGGGAGGAGTGGCCTAGTGGTTAGGACAGGGTACCTCAGGCTGGAGGGCCAGGGGTTCAATTCCCACCTGGGGACAGCAATCTCAGGCCGGAGGGACTGGGGTTTCTAGTCCTATAGGCACTCCTTGTGGCCTTGGGTAAGCCACTTAACCCTCCACTGCCTCAGGTACACATAGATTGTGAGCCCTTTGGGGACGAGGGAATGTATCCAGTACCTGCTTATATAGTGAATGTAAACCGCTCTGATGCCCTTCAGCCTGGGCGGTATATCAAGAATTGCATAAACATAAACAAACTTGTGCTTTGGAGGAGAGATCCTCCCGCCGTGGCTGTTTGGCTGGCTGGTCTGCATCGGAAGCACCTCTAGGGGAGTCGTGATGCTTATGCTAGGACTTTTCCCTGGCCTCAGAAACAGTCTTCGATGCTGAAGATTTGGAAACAACCACAGACTGACTTACTTCTATGTGTGGACTTGGAAGAAGCCTGAAACCCATGAGAAGTCGTCGATGCCCTCAATGAAGTGGAAGGGGAACAATGATTCGAACTGTCTGGCTCAGTTCTTGAGGCCTCTCTTTGTCATTTATTGGCACAAAAGAAAAGAAGTGGATTCATGTTCAGGACCCAAACATTTTAGACACCAGTCATGTTTATCGGTGACTGAAATATTACCAGCACATTTGATACATTTCTTAAACACACTGACTGGCTTTTTCATGCCTGAAAAAGTTGTCTTCGAGAGTGAAGATGGCCTATGGAGGCCTAGTGGCCTAGTCTAGAGGTGAAAATCAATAGAAAAGAAAAATTGAAAATAAAAAGGAAAAATATTGAGACCAGTGTCAGTCTGATTCGACGGAATCAGCATCGACGAGAAGGCAGAAGCACAATATACCCAGGACGACACAAAAATGAAACGTTTTTGGGCGGTAACAGGACGATGCGTCCTACTAGCTCCGTGGAAAACGAAGAACTGAGGAGGAGTTGGGAAGGCAGACACGCAGGTGCAGTGGAGTGCTCCCATGGGCTGTCCTATTTGATGCTGGAGAACGTTCCCCATGTGCTCCGTCGGTGACGTTCACCCATATGTAAAGACTGCATTCCTGCTTGTTCCTTGTTTCAGCCACTAATAAATATGACTGGTGTCTGAAACATGTCATAACAGATGACCTTTCAGAGTGGATTTCAACTTCAGGACAAAAACAAGTCCACAGGGACTAGAGACATCTCATGTTTTGCGAAAAATTCACGAATAAGGAGCAATGAGCAATTGTGACATGGTTCGCTTTTTGCTCATCTGTCCAGAGACGTGGGACAGATTTTGCAGCAACATGATGCATCTGAAGTTTTTCAGTCACAATTGTGTGACACAAACTTTTACTGATGCCTATTTCTTCAGAAACTACATGGATAGTTAGGTGACGATTTTCAAGAATCAAAGCACACACTTTAACGTGATCATCGTCCATTGACATGGAAGATCATCGGGTTTTGAGATCTTCGGTGAACGTTCTGCCCGATTTGAAACATCGGTATCATTTGTAACATTGTGGCTGAAACAATCCTCTCCATAAGCTTGTTGCAACATCTGAAAAGTCTTGGTAAAAGTCAGTTTTACACAGAATTTCATGCAAACGCGTTGCTCTTCAAGATCCTTCATATTTCAACTTGCAAAAAATAGCAAAAGGCATATGACACAAGTTCACTCTACTGCATGTTGTCCATAACTAATTCATGAGGTGCGATTGAGCAGGTGGAAAGCTAAAGCTCAAGGTCACCACTACACATCACCATTATCGCTAGTCTGCTGTGTTAGTTCGCTGGTGCCCTCTTTAGCGAGTTTGGTTTCTTTTTGGATAGACCTCACAGATGTAAGACACAGTCCCTGCTCATCGGAGCTTACAATCTAATCAACAGTGAGCAGGACCTCAGAAAACACCCATAAATAGCAACAGAAGCATCGGGAATCTTGAACGATTTTCAGAAGACTGGGTTCGAGAGGAACTGGCTAAACTAAAAGTAGACAAAGCCAAGGGGCCAGATGGGATACATCCAAGGGAACCTGGGAACATTCTAGTGGCTCCACTGTCTGATCTTTCCAATGCCTCTTTGGAGTCGGGAGTAGTGCCAGAGAACTGAAGAGAGGCACATGTGGTCCCATTACACAAAAGCGTTGGTAAGGATGACATTGAGAACTACAGGCCAGTTAGTCTAACCTCTGTGGTTAGTAAATTATTGGAAAGGCTACTAAAGGGGAGAATAATGAGGCTTCCAGAGTCCAATGGATTGCAGGATCTGAGGCAGCATGGATTCACCAGAGTCAAATCTTGTTTGACAAATCTGATAGATTTCTTTGACTGGATGACCAGGGAGTTGGAACAAGGGAGAGCCCTAGATGTGGTGTATTTAGATTTCAGTAAAGCCTTTGACACTATTCCGCACAGGTGACTTATAAACAAACTGAGCACCCTAGGGGGATAGACCCTAAATTTACTAATTCAGTTAGAAATTGGTTGAGTGGGAGGTGACAAAGGGTACAGGTAAATGAAGCTTACTCTGAGGAGAAGGTGGTTACCCAGTGGTGTGACACAGGGATCCTTCCTTGGTCTGATTCTGTTTAATATCTTTGTTAGTGATATTACAGAAGGAATGTCAAGTCAGGTTTGCTTGTTTGCAGACGAAGCGTACTCACTCACCTGTAACAGGTGTTCTCTGGGAACAGCAGGTATCAGTCCTCACATATGGGTGACGTCGACGCCAATGGAGTCCGCACGGAGCATTTCCCCAGCCTTCACAGAAAGCTTTTGGTAATGCTATCACGTATGCATAGTCCCCTTTCCGCCCAAGGGTGCCATCTTGTTCAGTCAGATGAGATAGCGAAAAAGGACAAAACACAATGTAGGGAGACAACTCCAAAGCGAGGAAGGAGGTTTATGAGGACTGATTCCTGTTGTGCCTGAACACCACCTGTTACAGGTGAATAATTACGCTTTCTCCAGGAACAAGCAGGAAGTCCCTAGCTCCAGGCTGCCGAGGACAGAACCATGACAGCACCAATGGCGACCAAACGGGTAGCCATGAGTTGCAGAAGGTGAGACCTGACAGAGACTCTGCAAGACCCTACCGTCCAGCGACACTATCACTCCGGTAGCCTGAACACAGAAGGGATGGCGGCAGGAGTCGCCTACACCCTGAAAATATTACAGAGAACTACCTGCCCGAAGGCACTGTCCCTGTGGGACTCACTCTCCCGGAATTAATGAGCCACAAACATATGAATTGAAAACCATGTAGTGGCCCTGCAGATTTCCATCACTGGCATTGAGCGGAGGTTGGCTACCGACAAGGCCATAGCCCGCACGTGATGTGCAGTGATCCAGTGTTCAAGGGAGAGGCCTGCCTGCTCGTAGGCAATGCAGTCCACCACCCAAGTGGACAGAGTTTGCTTCATTACTGGGAGCCCCATCTACTGGGATCATATGACACAAAGAGCTGAGAAGCTTTGCGATGGGCCTGGGTTCTCTGTAGGTAGAAGGACAGGGCCCGCTTACAGTCTGGCGTATGCAATATAATCTCCTCCCTGCCGGCATGGGGCCATGGAAAAAAGGTGGGGAGGACCACCTCCTGGTTGAGGTGGAAGGGAGATACCACCTTGGGGAGGAATTTGGGGTGTGCGCGGAGCACTAGCCTGTTCTTATAGAACCTTGTATATGGCAGATCTGCCACCAAGGCCTGGAGTTCACTCACTCTCTGAACGGATGTGATGGCCATCAGAAAGACCATTTTCCAGGAGAGGTACCTCAAATGGCAGGTGGCAGGCTCGAACGGTGGTCTGGTGAGTTGGGATTGCACCATGTTAAGGTCTCATTCTGCCATCGGAGGGCAGAGAGGGGGCTTTGATAGCAAGAGGCCACGGAGGAACCTGAAGACCAGGGGCTAGCTTGAGATGTATTTTCCTTCACAGGATGATGGTGAGCAGCTATGGCACTCAGGTGGACCCTCGCGGTTTTAGACTGCAGGCCAGCATGCGAGAGGTGCAGTAAGTAATGTAGCACTAGTTGCACGCGGCAGGAGAAAGGATTCTCTCCTCTCTCTGCACATCAAATGGAGAATCTTATCCATTTGAAGGCATACGCTCATCTGGTGGAGGGTTTTCAAGAGGCCAGGAGGATCTCCTCAACTTCCTCCGGGAGATTGAAAGGAAATAAGGCTACCTTTTCAGCAGCCACGCCATCAACGCTAGCAATCCCAGGTTGGGGTGCAGGAGGGAGCCCACCTCCTGGAACAGTAGGTATGGATCGACCCAGCGGGACTGGGAGTATCACCAACAAGGACAGCAGCAGAGGGAACCAGGGTTAACGGGCAAATCTGGGGGCAATCAGAATTACTGATGCCTGCTCACTCTGGACTTGAAGAGGGTCTTGGCCACCAGTAGTGTCAGTGGGAAGGCATAGAGGAGGCCCTCGGACCACAGGATCAGGAAGGCATCTACTGCCATCCTCCCCAGGTGCGGCTGGCGTGAAGCGGGGCAGCTGCGTGTTGTCTTGGGAGACGAACAGGTCCATCATGGGCCTGCCCCAGAGGCGGAAGAGTCTTTGTGCCATCTAGGGTTCAGACACCATTCATGTGGGTGGAGGACTCTGCTGAGTTTGTCCCCTAAGCAAATGTCCTGACCTGGGAGGTATACTGCTTGTAGAATCATTCAATTGCGTACCACAAAGGAGAGGAGAGCCACCACTTTCTGGCAGAGGGAGTACAAACCCGTGCCCCCCTGCTTGTTCACATAAAACATGGCAAACTGGTTGTCCATTTGGATCAGCACAGGGCAGTTGCACAGGAGGTGGCTGAATGCTCGCAAGACCAGGAAGATAGCTCTGTAAGATCGGCGACTCCTGCGACCAGCTGCCTTGAGTGTGGAGGTCTCCGCAGTGTGCACTTCAACCCAGGAGGGAGGCATCCATGGTCAAGACCCCCTGTGGCAAAGGTGCCTAGAATGGCATCCCTGCTTGGAGGTGACTTAGGGACTGCCACCAGTTGGCAGGTGACCCTGACCCTGTCACGCAACTTGCCCGTGGCTCAAGTCCACTGGGATCAGAGGCACCACTGAGCTGCCAACATGTGCAAGTGGGCTAGGGGCGTGACGTAGACTGTGGAGACCATGTGACCCAGTAGGCGGAGGAGGCGGTGAGCTGGTACGAGCTGTTGAGTCTGCACCTCTTCCAACAGATGCATGAGGCGATGTGCCCTTTCCTTTAGGAGGAAGGCCTTGACCCATAACGTGTCCAGCTGGACACCTATGAACTCCAAGTTTTGGGCTGGAGAGAGGTGGTATTTGGGGTAGCTGATGATGAACCCTAGGTGCTGCAAGAGGCGGATTGTTCAACCTGTGGCCTGGCTGGCCTCAGAGGCCGTGCTGCCTCTGATGAACCAGTTGCCCAAATAGGGGAAGATGAAGGCCCCTTGTAGGCACATGTGGGACAGCCATAACCCCCAGGCATTTTGTAAAGACCCTTGGTGAGGAGACCAGGCCAAATGGAAGCACCCTGTACTGGTAATGCCTCCCACCACGAACCGTAGGTACTGTCTGTGGGAGTGATGGATCAGGATGTGGGTATATGCATTCTTTAAGTCTGAGGAGCACAGCCAGTCTCCCTAGTGGAGGTAGGGCAACAGGGTTCCAAGGGAGAGCATCTTGAACTACTCCCTCACCAGAAACTTGTTCAGGTTTTGCAGGTCTAATATGGGCCTGAGGCCCCCAGTTCTTTTGGGGACAAGGAAATACCTGGAATAAAAATCTTTTCCCCACAAATGCCTGGATACAGGTTCTACCGCCCTGTCCGTGAGCAACCCTGCAAGCTCTGAGAGGAGCAAGGACTGGTGAAGGAGAGGCCACATCAGATACCCTGCGAAGAACCCTGGGGATGTTTTCTGGAACCTGAGGAGATAACCCTCCTTTACCATCTGTAGGACCCACTGGTCCATGGTGACCCCAGCCCAACTGTGGGTGAAGTGTGCCAGGCTGCCCTCTGTGGCCTGGGAGCGTCTCCAGGGAGAGAGAAGGCCCTGCCCGGTGGAGTTAAAAGCTCCCTCCAGGCTAGGTGGGAGCTGGTGGTTGAGGTTTCTGAGTCTTCAGCTTCCTCTGCCCATGATCTTGGTTCTTGGGCTGGGGACCCTGTTGCTGTTGCCTCGAGTAGGGTTGGTAATGGCCCTGGTGAAAAGACCCCTTTTTCCCCCAATGGCTTCTTCCATAGAAGGGTCAAGGTTTTCTTCAAGAGCCTCTGCCTGGTCACAACCTCAGCCTCTCTCTCGGCCATCTTGTCAGCCATGAGCTTGCCAAACAAGTTTTCCCCGGTGCAGGGGACATCGAGCAATTTTTCTTGCACCTATTGCTTGAGGTCAGAGGTCTGCAACCAGGCCTGGTGCCAGGCCCCAATACCTGCTGTTGCTACCCCAGTTGCAGATTCAAAGTAGTCATAGGTGGCACGGAATAGGAACTTCGAGCAGTCCCAGATCTCGGCTGTCAGGGCTTGGAACCTCTGGAAGGGTACCCTGGAGAGGCCTGCGGAGAAGCCTTCTAGTTCTTGGATGAGGCCCTTGAGGTGCATGCCTACGTACAATTCACAGGCCTGTATCTGACAGCCCAGCATGGATCCCTGAAAGCACTAGCACCCAAGGACATTGAGGACTCGGGCCTCTCTGCCCAGGGGAACAGAAGAGTAGTTCTTCTGACTTTTCAGCTTTTGCATAGCAGACTCCACGACCATGGAGTTATGCGTGAGTTGGGACTTTTAGAAACCCGGCCCCTTCTTGACATGGTAGATGATGTCGAGGCATCATCTGACCACCGTCACCAAGCCTGGGGTCTCCCACATCCACAGGAGCAGCCTCTCGAGAATGGGCCGTACCGGCACTGTAAGAGTCTCCTCTGGCAGGGACTGATACTGGAGAATCTCCAGTATCGCAGGTCCTCCTCTGACTCGGTCGGGACGGAAAGGGCCCGGGCCATATCCCAGACAAAGTCGTGGAAGGCCATGTCCTCGGGGGAGGGGGGGGAAATGGCACCAGGGCTCCAGGAGAGACTGCTCCAAAGAACTTCTCTGTGTTGAGAGGTCTTGGGAGAGGCTTCAACGTCAGTCTCCCAATCAGAGCCAGAGGGCGTTGAGGACTCCAAGGCTCAGGACTCCCATGCCTTGAGGCCAGCCCTGAGGAGCCAAAATCCTCCGGTGAATCGCAGGTCAGACTCCCGAACACTAGCCAGGGAGGACCATACATCTGAGGATCCGGACCTCGATCTCAATCGGTGTTGAGGGCTCACCCGAGGCCAGTGGCGCTTGGGGCCTGGCTTGATGCCCAGGGACTCCCTCGCAGTCGGGGGCCAAGTTGTCAGGGCAGATGATGCAGACGAACCTAACATCATCACCTGCTGTGAGGCTAGGATGACAGAAATATTTTGCTCCAGGGCCGCCATTCTGGATTCAATGCTAGAAGGCTTCGCAGCTGTCGGCGAGGGCACCGAGGGCTTCGTGCCTGACAACGGCACTCTCGCGAGTGCATCCTCGACAAGGACCACGGCCTTAAGGAGCCTTGCACGATTGCCACCGTCTGAGAACTCCTCCTTAGAAACCTTAGGGGGCGCTGCTCGGAGTCACTCGTCCCGCCGTGAGACTTTATACCGGGTTTCACCGGTGGAATCTCGACTGGTCTTGAGGATTTTTACTTTTTCTTTCTGGGGTCCGGGGTCTTTACAGAAGAGCCGCAGTTGCCGCAGGACTCTGAAGATGCCCGAGGCTCAGTCAGGGAAACAGAGGCCAAGTCGAACCGCGGGTCATCCTCTCCTGCAACTCCGACTTTTTCTTGTTGATTTTCAGAATCATGGGGATATTGAGCCCACTGTCCAGTTTCGGCAACACAGCAAAAGTTGGGCTCTTTATCAACTGGAAAACTTGGCAAGATCATGGGATAAGGAGACTGGGATAGCTTTTAGTGGATACCCAATTAAAATCTTTCAGAGGGATACAACAGGATTTTCAGATTCCTTCTTATTATTTCCAATAGTATCATTTGTGCCACTTCATTAAAGCAAGTGGGGTAGATCTTACAGAGTTGTCAGAGAAATGGCTGCTTGAGGATATGGAAACAGTGGCCTCAGCTCATAAAAAGTCCAGTGTCATTTTTATTCTCTGCTCTGAGACACTTCATATCAAGCCTCCATGGGAGTGGTGCGTGTCTGAAAAACGGACTTTGAGCATATGCTTGACGAAAGATAATGGCAGCTGTACTGGCGTAGTATGGCCTGCATCTCACTTTCAGCTTCCTTCTCACAATCTATGTATTTTATTGCTCATAAGGCCTTCTGGACTCCGATAAAAGCTGCTAAGGTTTCATCTGTGTATGATCATTTATGCTGGTCTTGTAAGAAGGAGGTTGGCATCTTTGTACATATGCTTTATTATTGTTTCAATTTAAGTGAATTCGGAAAGGGGTTTGGGAAGGGATAAATTTGATTCTTCAAATACAAGAAGATTTTATTTATAAGATTGTCATTTGGAGATCTTTTGGTCTGGGCACTTGGGTTCCTCAGTCGAAAGCCTACTTGCTTAATTTTCTTATCTCTATGGCCATCAAATTGGTCTTAACTCATTGGAAGGATAATAAGGGTGTATCATTCAGTGCCTGATGGAATTCTACTTGTGTTGCTTCTCCATATGAGAGGACTGCAGCTGAGAGGCTCTTATCCTAATTTGTTTCTGACGTATGGTGGAACTAGCTGGTTGTTGTTTTTTTTTCATTAAGTCAGTGCTGACTCCTGGTGACACACTGCCTCTGGGTTTTTCTTAGCAATGTATCACCAGAAGTAGATTGCCGGGCCTTTTCTTCTAAAGCAATGGAGGGTATAGTGACTTCCCCAAGGTCACAAGGAGTGCCAGTGGGAATTGAACCCTTGATCTTCTGGGTACTAGGCAATTGCTCTAACCACTAGGCTACTCCTCCACTCCTGTAGCTGTTACTGGTTGTAACTATTCCTTATTTCTTTTATTTTTTTCTTTAAAGACTGGCTTAACTTTCGCCACAGAAGCTAACTGTGCAGCGGCTGAAAATGACCGCTGCCCGGTTAGCTTCTTTGCTGTCTGGCTGACCCAGATATTTAGTGCTGGTGGCCAGTTATGACCCTGGAATGGACTATCCGTGTCTACAGTTCAGTGGCGATGGCTAGCTGCTTTATCAGAGCTTGCTGACGCTGAATATTCCCCCCTAGCTTTCTACCTGAGGCAATGGAGGGTTGAATGACCTGCTCAAAATCCCAAGGAGCAGCAGTGAGATTAGAACCTGGCTCCCGCGGTTCTCAACCCTCTGCTCTTGAAGATGCCTTGGAAGATTACATTCCATATTATTTCCCATTTCCATTTATTACTTGCTGCACACTCTCCCCTATAACAAAGCCCTTTACAAACTTTAATAATTAGATTTATTAAATAACACAAGTTCCCATATGTAATACCATAAATATCCTATCTACTCCTCCACTATACTCCACTGAAACCTCAACGGAGCACAGCCCCTGACAACGAAAGAGGGGCAGTTTCTCCAAATGGACTAGTTTTGTGCATGGCACGACAGTCATGAATCTCACTTCCAAGCCCAAGCTGGTGTTTGGAGTATGGACCGTCATCTCAACCAGAAATAGGTAATTCAAGACACTATCATATTCATGATCTTAACCTACCGCTGAATACATTTATTCCCAAATTTAAACACCTTATATGTCTACAATAATTGTATAAGCACACTAGAAGCTACTTGCTTTGGTTTTACCCTTGTGACAATTACTAAGTAGACCAGGGCTTGCCTGCCATAACCGCCCAAGCATATACCTGTTTGTGTCATTATTACATGATGTCATGCATGTCTGTTCTACCTGCAATGTGAGTTTATTTATCTGTTGAACAGCACACCTTTATAGCTACCAGCCAATTTAGCAAATGTATAGCTACCACCCAGTTTAGCAACGTCATATTGCATTTTAGCAGGTAGAGGCCCTTTTCACCCTACCCACCAACTACACTCAACAGGGTAGATACCCAGAATGTCCCCCTCAAGCGTCATCATAGTTGCTCTATACCTCCTCTCCGGATGGACCAGTAATGCCACAGCCTTATCCCCTAATCAAAACCATATACCAATTCTTCAGAACCATAGGAGAAGATGGTCAAATGCTCCCTTCCACAATTCGGATGAACCGCCCCGAACATTCCACTCCCACTTATTACACGTCGCACTACAACATAATAAGAAATCAAAGCAAGAAGAAAAATCCCATCCCCAAAACTTGAGATGTGCTCTCAAACGCCCGTTCAATACGCAAGAAATGGCCAGTGATCTTCGACGTGATATCTCTCCATGACCTTGACATACTCTTGATTACAGAGACATAGCTCTCCAATGACGATAATGTCCTACTTAACCAACTCTTACCTACCAATTTCACAATACACACATGCCACAGAACCAACAATGGGGGAGGAGGAGTACTCGCCCTCACCAAATCGGACCTCCATTTCCTACTGGTAAGCGCAGACAGCACAACAAACCTTGAGTCAATTACAATAACCAACAAACTCTGCTCCATTAACCTCCTTTACAGAGCCCCATCAACGGATTTGGATGTCCTCTCTTCAATAATCGATCTGGCATCCAACACCCAGAGTCCTTGCACACCAAGCTGGATTCTGGGAGACTTCAACCTACCTTCTCTACAAGAAGCTCAGGCATCATCCTTCCTCGAGGCTCTCAAGGATTTAGGATATAGCCAACTGGTAAATGAACCCACTCATGCAAAAGGAAGCATATTGGACTTGGTATTCGCTCCACAGACATCTCTCAACTCAAACAATGACCCTGGGCTGTCCATCATCGCAGTTCCTTGGTCTGACCATAAGCTGATATTCCAAATACGCCTGCCCAGGAACACTCAGAACAAAGCCAGAAGGCCAAGCAGCACTGCCAAGACACCACCACGAAGGTCTCAAGCCTTCGACAGGGACTGGATCCCGAGTAAAACCCGCCCACTCCTCGCCTTGACAGCACTCAATCCTGATGATTTGGTTTCTGAATGGAACAATAGCTTCAGTACTCTTGCACTACGTCCACCGTCCAACAAGCCTCCAAGGAAACGACCCTCTGTACCCTGGTACACCTCAGAGCTACCTTCCTCACTCACCCTCCTAAGGAAGTTGGAAAGATGCTGGCATCGATCACACTCCCCGGAAGACCAAAGGGCATATAGCTCTCATCTTGCACGGCACCATGAAGCAGTAACCGAGAATTTAAGGCGATTCCACACTGACACTCTAAAACGATCACTGAACAAACCACACGACCTGTTCGGCCTCGTTAAAAATCTAACTAAGGAACCTGCCCCCGAACAAACAAATGAGATCCACCCTCAAGACTTTGCGGATTACCTGCAATCAAAGCTATGCCAAACTAACAAATCTCCAGTTCCCACCGTGGCCCAAGTTCCAACCAATATAACACCCTTGACCACTTTCAGCACTCCATCCAAGAAACACATTGAAAACACTATTGCTACGATCAACACCACCACTGCTCAGACTGACCCTTGCCCTGCCTTCTGGATAAAGGAGCTACGATCTGACCTTAGCCCTTTTATAGCCAGGTTCATGGACCGATCCTTCACAACAGGTACATTCCCCCAATCTCTCAAACACACATCCATTAGACCTCTGCTAAAAATAGCAAGCTCAACACCCAGAAGGTTGACTAATATAGACCAATATCAAGCATACCACTTCTAGCCAAAATAATGGAAAAAGAAGTTCAAAGACAAATTGAAGAACACATCGACACCGTTTCGCCGCTGGACCCTTGCCAACGTGGTTTTAGAGACTATCACGGCGTTGAAACGCTCCTCACCACCCTCCTTAATAACATAACTGCTGGAATCAATAACATATGTCAGGGGTTTGTCTTCATTTTCTTGGACATAGCAGCTGCCTTCGATTCAGTAAGCCACGAGCTTCTCCTAGAGCGCCTCAAGGAGAAGGGTATCTGTAAAACAGCAATAGACGACTAGTGCAAGTCATACCTCTTGGACAGATGGCAGCACGTACAATCAGGGACTTCAACATCTGAACCATTCCACCAGAAGCAAGGTGTCCCACAAGGATCCTCCTTATCCACCCTGATGTTCAACATATACATGCAGCCCATCTGTAACCTCATCCGGTCTTACAGTGTTAACTGCTTGATATATGCAGACGATGTACTACTTTACATGCCCTTCTCGACAGAGAACCCAGACCTCTCCCCTCTGACAGACTGCTTCAATGCGGTATCCAATTGGCTGCAATCTCAGAACCTCAGAATTCAACACAAGAAAACAGAGGTCCTGTTCATCACGAGGAATCCAAACTTCACCACACCGCCCCACCTAAAGGTCAAGGAAGCTGAACTACAGACCAAACCCACCATCCGGTACCTTGGAGTCACCTTGGACCAGCTCCTAGACATGAAGGTGCACATAAGCAACGTAGTTAGAGCGGTATACCACAAGATCCGTACCCTCAAGCACCTCCATTTCCTGCTAGAACCGGATGACTTCCGGACAATTTATCAAGCACTAAATCATACCACAATTTGACTACGCCAATTCAATCCTGCATTGTCTTCCTACAATCTACTTTGAACCCTCTACAGCTCGCGATGAACGCTGCAGCAAGGATACTACTTGGAGCTTCCAAGAAAGATCACATCACGCCCATCATGAAACATCTCCACTGGCTTCCTATACAGGCCAGACTCACTTTCAAAACCCTACTGCTTACCTTCAAAGCTATCAATGGGCTCTCCTCTGCATCACTAGCAGATCTTATCCAAATCACTCCCCCAACAGGTCCAGAAGATCAGTAGCGGTCAACACACTAACAGTCCCAAAAGAAATAACCCAATGCACTCAGGCAACACCAAACAGAGCCTTTAAATTTTGCGCACCTAGAGGCTGGAACACTCTACCACCCAACATACACTCAATCCCTGACCTGGCCCAGTTTAGGAAGGCGGTAAAGCACTACCTATTCTGCATGTACTACTAGGTAGATGGCGCAGCGACACAATAGCCCCCTCCCCTCTATTGATCCCCCCCCCCCTGTTCTGTGTCCCACCGCTTTGACCCGGTGAAAAGCGGGATATAAATGCAGTTAAATAAATAAATAGCCCCGTCAACGGACTAGACTAGGCCACACAATCAAATCCAACCCTACAAGATACCAATGAATATGGCTAGTGAAATACGACTTCCATGAAGATTAGATGTAAATAGTTTCCCAAGTTCTCCAAGTTTTCGTACCTGTTCACTGTAAACAGTTCCGTAAGGCAATGTGTATGTTTTATGTTCCATGTAAACCACACTGATGTTGAATAGCACGGTATAAAAGAAATGTAAATAAATAAAAATAAATAAAAAAATAAATCTAATAAAATCAGCCCCACTAAAATAAAACAAACAACACATTATGGACCTAAGGTAGCTAAACAAAGAGGGTTATGTCTACTAAAGTGAGCTAAGCAGTTAGCGTAGGTTTTAATGTACCCTAAGCCTTAGCATGGGTTTTAACATGGACTATGGATACCGTACACTAAAAACAGCTGTGCAGTAAACATCTGGTAGATTGACTCCTGGCTGGGGGTCAGAGCCATCATTTTGAAACCAGGCAGCAACAGGGCAAGAACAGAGGTGTATTGCTCCTGCGCTGTACACTAGATGACTAGACTAACCAGGGATACCTTTGGGTAAGTAACAGGGGGCTAGAAGGTAGGGGGAGAACCAGGTGTTCAGCTGGGGGGAGGGGGGACAGGCTCCAGATGGGGTATTGTGGAAGAAGGAATGCTACCAATGGAGGAAGAGGGGTCCTGATATGGGAGGGGCTACCACAATGAGATTTCTACTATGGGGAGGGGGGTGCTGCTGCTAGGGGGGGGGGATTTCTGTAAAGAGGTTGTAATAGGGTGGTAAGGGCAGTAAAGGGGAGGGGGGGTAGCTGAGCTGCAGAAATGTTTTTTCTCTTATTTAAGTTTGGCCAGAAATGAGGCCCAACATAAAATCACTGGCAGATCTGCGCTATCTACCGGTGTATTTAATGTGGACAGGGCCAATGCAAGCACTGGAGGCCCTCCATCCTGCCACCCATTGCCACCACTGCTGCCCCTCTCCGGGGTCTGTAGCGGTATCAATGACATGGAAACCGTGAAGTAGTGTTTATCTAAACTCTCTGGCATTGCATTGAGGTTCCTGCCTTTTAAGACCTGCTGCTTCCACCCCCGGAAGTCTGCATTGAAGGGGAGTGTGGAAGTGACAAGTCTTAGAAGGCAAGAACCATGACACAGTGCCGGAGACTTTAGGTATAATCTAGTAAACTGATACAGTTACCCCACAAAACCTATATCCATATAAGAGATAACTACTTGTGAATTAGCCCGAATTTTCCAACTAAGATATTTTTTTGTCAGATCATTTGCCCTGGGAGTAGGAAAACATGTCCTCTCTCGTGAAGCAAACCCTCCATTTTTCTCTTTATTAAAAAGAGAGAATAAACTCTCCAGCAATGAGGCAGGGTGCAAAACTGCTCCTCAATCTTATATCATCACCAAAGAACTGTCAATATAAAGAGAAGACTTATCTCATAGTTCGGGAGAGTCAACGCACTTCCACCCGTCCTCCTTGCAAATCAGAAGATGATCGCCAGTGCTGTATCCAGCCGTTGAAACACTTTCCCAGCAAATTCAGCCAGTTAATCCAGTTAATGACTCAATCCCGAAACGAGAGTCCATTCAACCCCCCTATATATTTTCCGGTGGGGCTCAATCAGCAGTCCAAAGGTGAACTATCTTCGACGGACGCATTATCCCTTCTAAAAATGTGTACACAACGCCGCGTTTCGGACCCTGAAGCTCCTGGCCCTTCCTCCTGCACCTACGTCTCTAAACTACAATTTCCCCCCATGGATTTTAAACCCAGCCTCGTTCCAAACCCAACTTTAGGTAAGCACTGTGCTGCACTTTCAATGCCATTGCTACCACTGTAGGCCCGGGAAAGGGATGGCAGCAGCGGCTATGGCACTTCAGAACATCTGTGCTCGAGGTGACCACCTAGTTTACCTAATGGTAGTGCCAGCCCTGAATATGGACCCGTACAGTATGACTGTGCTCCATGTGTTAACTATAGGGCATTGACTGACCATGCCCCCGACCATGAACACACAGTCTTTGTACTTACTGCATGTTCGTTTTTGCTCCTAACATGCAAGTGTAAAATTTTACCATATTGCTTATGACTGAACAGAATTTACGGAGCGTGAACATACCGATCTATCTAAGCAACAAGTTCGTTTTTCTCTTTAATTACGTCTCCAGTGTCCTTTTAAAACACCTCAAATTGTACAAAGTACAGACAGCAAATATTAGCATGACAGTATTAGAATAGCCACACTGTGAAAATCTTAACTGGTAGGTAGAATTCAACAGTGAATCATTCCTTTTAATTAACCCTCCGAGAACAACTGGCTCCAATTCATTCCGATGATGTACGTGAAAAAGGTAGGGGCTGCCTTTGTTTCCTGTAAAGTCCTATGTAGTTACCCAGGACTACCTGTCTCTAATACAGGCTAAGCTGGTTTGCAGAGCAAACTAAACAGGTTCCAGTCAGTCACACACCAAAAAGAGTCTCATGTGAGACCCCCACAAATATACATTGCTCTTTTCTCCCCTTCTCTTTTTCCTCCTCTCTTATTCTTTCATAAGAACATAAAAGAGTTGCCATACTGGCTCAGACCACAAGTCCATCAAGCCCAGTATCCCGTTTCAAACAGTGGCCAATCTAGGTCATAAGTACCTTGCCGTATCCCAGAGAGAAGTTAAGACTCCATGCCTACCCTAGGGTTGCCAACACACCCCTTCGGTAGGCAGGCAAGCAAAACAACATGTATTGAGTACAATATGCTCTTTTACCTGTGAACATAGGCAATAATGAAAGCCATTACTTCCACTGATAAAACACTATTTAACTATGGAATGGGATTTCAATATCAGAGTGTTGATTTAGCTCACACCTTTTCAATAGTAGCTCAGGACGAGTTACATTCAGATACAGGATGTAGTTCCTTCCACAGAGGGCTTACAATCTAACAGGCTGATGTAGAAAACTAGCACAGCCTTTAAGCACAGATAACACCACTTTTAAGCACACTTACTGCTACCACCAAAGGCAGAAAAAGCATAGTTACTCACCTGTAACAGGTGTTCTCCACGGACAGCAGGAATCAGTCCTCACATATGGGTGATGTCAGCACCGACGGACCCCTCGCAGAAGCATCCCCCCAGCTTTCAAAGAAAGACTTTGGGAGATGCCACCACGCATGCATGGTCCCCTTCCCGCCCAAGGGTACCAGTCAGATGACATAGCTAAAAGAGAGCAAAAACAAGATGGTAAAGAAGCAACTCCAAGGGGAGGAGGGAGGGTTGTGAGGACTGATTCCTGCTGTTCCCAGAGAACACCTGTTACAGGTGAGTAACTACACTTTCTCCGGGAACAAGTAGAAGCCAGTCCTCACATATGGGACTCCCCAGCTAGAGGCTACCAAAAGCCCATAGAAAAAATAGGGGCTTCCTCGTGGGGAGCTGCAAGCAGTAGCAAATGAGACTGCATCCACAGACCAGAGTAGGACCCCTGTGTCCGATGAAACCAGCACTCCGGTAGCCTGAACACAGAAGGGTCAGAGGGTAGGAGTTTCCTAAATCCTGAAAAGATTACGGAGCACAGCCTGGCCGAAGGCACTGTCCTGTCGGGACTCTCTTTCCAGGCAGTAATGGGCTGCAAAGGTATGGACTGAAAACCAGGTGGCGGCATGGAAGATGTCCACCAGTTTGTCACCGAGACCGCCATGGCCCTGACATGATGCGCTGTGACGTGGCCTTCCAGCAGGAGCCCCGCCTGCTCATAGGTGAGGGCGATACAGTCCACCACCCAGGTGGAAGGAATACGCTTGGTCACCGCCTCCCCCAGCCTACTGGGGTCGCAGGAGATGAAAAGCTGAGCAGCTTTGCAGTGGCCCTGACTGCACTGGATATAGAAGGAGAAAACCCTCTTATAGTCCAAGTGTGAAGGACCATCTCCACCCAACTGGAGTGAGGTCTTGGAAAGAAGGTAGGGAGCACTATTTCCTGGTTGAGATGAAAGGTGATACTACTTTGGGAAGGAATTAGGGGGGTGTGTGGAGCACCACTCTCTTCTTGTAGAACTGGTATAAGGTGCCTCCGCCACTAGGACATGAAGCTTGCTAACTCTGTGAGCTGAGGTGAGTGCAGCCATGAAAGCCACCTTCCAAGAAAGATAGCAAAGGTGGCAGGTAGCCAGAGGCTCGAAGGGTGGGCGAGTGAGCTGCCCCAACACTACAATGAGGTCCCTTTCAGTTGCTGGAGGGTGAACTGGGGGCTTCAATAAGAGGAGGCCCTGAAGAAAATGGGTCACCAAAAGCTGGACAGAGAGGGGCTTGCCATCCACCAGGTGGTGGTGCGCCGCAAGGGCACTAAGGTGCACTCGGACGGAGTTAGACTAGAGCCCAGAATGAGAGAGGTGGAGAAGGTACTGTAACACCAGACCCATTGGACAGGAGAACGGGTCAGCCCCATGGTCGATGCACCAAGCCGAGAACCTGCACCATTTGAGGGCATAAGCCTTCCTAGTAGAGACCTTGCGAGAGGCCAGGAAAATCTCCTTCACCTCAACCGAAAGGTTGAAAGGGGCCAGAGTCAACATCTCAGCAGTCACACTGTCAGCGACAGGGAACCTAGGTTGGGGTGCAGAAGAGAGCTCCCCTCCTGAGGCAGAAGTCCCAGAGCGGTCCCCAAGGGGATTGAGGTCTCCATCGTCAACAGGAGGAGCAGCGGGAACCACGATTGCCTGGGCCACCGAGGTACTATCAGGATGAGCGAGGCCCTGTCACAGAGGGTCCTGGAAAAGGTCTTGGCGATCAGCAGTGTGGGAGGGAAGGCATACAAGAGGCCTTCCGACCATGAGACAAGGAACGCATCCTGCTGCCACCCTGGAGGAGTGGGCCTGTCAGGGGTGCAACTGGAAGTTGTCCGGGCTGGCGAACAGGTCCATCATGGGCTCCCCCCAGAACTGGAAAAGCCGACTGGCTACCCCCTAAGGTCCAGTTGCCACTCATATGGCTGGAGGACTCTGCTCAGCCTGTCGGCCAGAAGGTTGTCCTGGCCTGGTAGGTACACCGCCCGCAGGATACCCTGTAGGATTGCGTACGAGCAGAGGATCAGTGCCTCCTGATAAAGGGTACGAGACCCCGTGCCCCCGTTTGTTCACAAAGATCATCACCACCTGGTTGTCCATTTGGACCAGCACCGGCTGGTGATGCAGGTGGTAGCAGGGCTTATATGGCATGCAGCTCCAGGAGGTTGATCTACTGGGTGCTCTCGTCTGGTGACCAGTTGCCCTGGGTGCAGAGCTCCCTGCAGTGGGCTCCACAGCCAAGCAGGGAGGCATCCATGGTAAGGACCCTTGAGGGGCTCGGGGCCTGAAAAGGCATGCCCGCCTTGAGATGCTGGAGAGATTGCCACCAGACCAGTGAGTCCGCCAGTTGGTGGATTACAGAGACCGACTCGGAGGCAAACCATGGCCTAAGACCACTGGTCACAGAGACACCACTGCGCTGCCCTAATGTGGAGGCAAGCATCTGGGGTGACATGGACCATGGAGGCCATGTGCCCGAGGAGACACAGAAGCAGCTCGGTCCATGGGCAAGAAGGCCTTCTACTGGAGAGTGTCCAACTTTGCCTCGATGAACTCCAGACACCGTGCCAGGAGGAGGTGAGACTTGGGGTAGTTTATGACAAACCTCAAGTGTTGCAGAACCTGTATGGTGCATGCGGTGGCCTGCTGCACCTCTGTGGCCGTGCCTCTCTTTATGAGCCAGTCGCCCAGGTAGGGGAAGACTCCTGGAGGCAGAGGAAGGCGACCATGACTGCCAGGCATCTTATGAAGACTCTTGGGGCCCGAGGCCAAGCCGAAAGGGAGCACCCTATACTGACAATGCCTGTCCCCCGCTATGAACCGCAGGTACTGCCTGTGGTTGAGGTGAAGGAGGATGTGGGTATAAGCATCCTTGAGGTCCTAAGGAGCATACCCAATCTCCCTGCTGGAAGTATGGCAGCAATGTTTCAAGGGAGAGCATCTTGAACTTCCCCCTCATCACGAATTTATTGAGATTGCGCAGGTCGAGGAAGGGCCTTAGGCCACCTGTCCTTTTTTGGCACGAGGAGGTACCTGGTGTAGAACCCCTTGCCTTTGAGATGGTACGGCAACGGTTCCACCACTTTTTCCTCAAGAAGACCTGACAACTCCTTCAGTAGAAGGTCCCGGTGGAGGGGAGACCTGAGGGGCTCTCCCGGGAAATAAGAGGGAGGTGTCTGCGTCAAGTGGAGGAAGTAACCCTCCCTGACTACCCGAAGTGCCCAGGAGTCAGTTGTGATGGTCAACCACCTCTGGACATAGAGGGCCAGATGTCCCCCAAGGGCTGCTGATCTCCTTGGGGTAGATAGGCTATATGCTCAAGGAGTCAAAAACACCCCCCTGGCTGGGCCGGAGCTGGTGCCTGGGGTTTTGGATCCTTCTGCTTTCGAGGGTCATGCCCATGTCCCTTGGCCTGCTGATCCTGTTGGGGAGATGGGGAGGCCTAAAAAGGTGGGTAGTTTCTGTAAGCAGCTCCCTTCCTCAAGTAGAAGGACTTTTTACCCATCCTTTTTATCAGGGAGGGGCAGCGGTCTTGTTTGAGAGCCTGGTACTCGGCATGAACTTGGTTTCCAGTTCAGCAGCCTTGTCAGTCATGGGTTTGCCAAAGAGGTTCTCTCCTTGGCATGGGACATCGACCAATTTGTCCTGAACCCACAGCTCGAGGTCAGACGACTGTAGCCAAGCTTGGTGCCGTGCACTGATGCCCGCCACCGCTACTCAAGCCACCAACTCGAACCAGTCATAGGCCACTTGAGACATGAATTTGGAGCACTCACGGACTGCCTTAGCCAGGTTCTTGAACCGCAGCAAGGGTCTCTCGGAGAGACTAGCTGAGAACCCGGCAAGTTCCTTTGCCAGGTCTCTCAGATACATGCCCATGTACAGATGGTAGGCCTGGATGCGGCCGAAGAGCATTGAGCCCTGGTAGCACTTTCTGCCGAGGACATCCAGGGTGTGGGCCTCCCTGCTGGGGGGCACTGAAGAGTGCGTCTTCTGGGTCTTCAGCTGATGCATGGCCGACTCCACCACCATGGAGTTATGCGGTAGCTGTGACTTTTGGAAGCCTGGGCTCCGGCAGACTCGACACTTCGAGTTGAGCCATTTGCTCACCACTGATACCGAAGCTGGTGTCTCCCATATTCAGAGCATCAGTCGTTCCAGGATGGGAGGGATCGGCACTGTGAGCGATTCCCGCAGAGGAAGATCCACCCGAGGATCCTCCTCCAACTCCGTATGGTATGCCAGGGCCTTTGACATATCCTTGACTAAATCAAGGAAGCCCATATGCTCCGGCGGGGACCGCTAGCAAGGTTCCAAGACAGGAGAGTCATATAGGACATCGCAGTGGCGATGGGTATAGGGGGAGTCCTCGTCCTCTGTCTCCCACATAGAATAGTCTGTCGAGGACTCATAGGAAGGTTGCTCTGCGGGCCTCAGGGCTCCCAATGCTCTGCGACCGGTGCCCAGCATACTTGTCAGGGATGACTGTGATCCTGTCAAGTGGGACTCGGATCACGACTCGGCCGAGGATCGGCTCAGCCTCGGGGGATATCGGACATCAAGGGCCCAGTGGTTGGGACGAATGAACCAGTCTTGCTGGACAACAGCGCCCACTGCTGGTCCATGAAGGCAGACAAACTGCGCTCCAGGGTCACCATTCTGGACTCCAGACCAGAAGGCTCCACAGCCTATGGCATGGGCACCGAGGGACTTGAGCCCAATGCCGGCTTCCCCAAAGGGGAATTCTCAACAAGGCCAGTACACGGTCGGATCCTTTTGGGGGACCTTGCAGGCCGCTCCTTCTCCAAAGTCTCAGACAAGCGTCTTGGACTGCGGAACCAGGTCTGGGGGGCACTTGGCCAGTCGGAACCGTACAAAGATGCCACCTTTGAAGGTTTCTTCGTCGTACTGGGTTCCCTCGAATGAGACCCCCTTTCTGAGAACTCATGATGGGGCTCGGGTTTGGGAGATTCTGCCCGAGATGTCAAGGCCTCAGACGAGGCCCTGGCCTTCGGAAGCACCGGGGACTTGGGGAAAAGGTTATCGTGCTGCTGCTGGTGGCTCGAGGGCCTTTCTGGACATCCTTTTGCAGAGACAGCAGGCTGCTGGGTTGTGGTCTGGCCCAAGGCAGCAGAGACAGCAGTCATGTGTGTTGATCAAAGACATAATTTTAGAGCACCGATCACACTTCTTAAAGGCACTGGTAGCTACCCCTGCGCGGTAGAACACTCTCCAGGCTGCCAGTTGGAAAAAAGGTGTGAAGACGCCAAGAAAAGAAAGAATGAAAACTACAAAAATAGACCCGAACTAGATGCCAAGGTAACGAGCTCGGGTGGCGGGAAGAGTACCGGTGCGATACCGGAGGTACGTAGGAAACTCAGAGAAAAATCAACTTTTTCCGAGGACAAGCCAGACGGAAAAAAGGAGACTGAGCAAGATGGCACCCTTGGGGGAGAAGGGGACCACGCATGCATGGTGGCATCTCCCAAAGGCTTTCTTTGAAAGCTGGGAGGATGCTTCCACAAGTACTCTGTTGGTGCTGACGTCACCCATATGTGAGAACTGACTTCCTGCTTGTTCCCAGAGAAGAGACTAAGAAGAACTAGCTGCAATGAAATGCACCTTTTCTAGGATACAAACAGAACAAAGTCCACCACCGCTCCCACAAAGAATCAAACATCCCAGGAACAAATGGATCACAGTGGGCTCAGGTAGATTGCGATCTGTAACAGAGACATCCTACACATCAAGAGATATCCCTGCATGCCTTCTCTGCTTTGACTAATGAGGATCACCAATCCATAGAAACTGAAGGGCCCTTAAATGAGTCAGTCAATGCCCAATCTCCTGCTAAAGCACCAAATATGAAGAAACACTCAAACAGAAAATGACTACTACTTGGAGATTTCATCATCAGAGGCACCAACCTGGGAACAAAGTTCAAAGGAGAGAAGATAGTAAAATGCCTCCCAGGCTCTTCAGCCAGCAGGAATACAAACCAAATTGTTGATGCACTTAACGCAGAAAGTGAGCACTCCAAAACTGATGTTATCATCCACTTGGGTACAAATGACCTGGTTAGAAACAGTTCCTCTTGCAGTTCAAAGGGACTTCCAGACTCTGGGAAAGAAACTCAAGCCCATTGTTAACACTGTAGCATTTTCAGAAGTTCTACCTGTTCATGGTAAGGGGGCAGAAAGGCTGCATCGCATAAACAGCTTTAATACATGACTCCAGACCTGGTCGAACAAGAAGGATTCAGATTTATTGGCGACTGGGGAAACAGATGGACCAACAAGAGACTATACTGTGCTGATGGAAAACATCTCTCTGTCACAGGAAAAGAATCCTAAGTGTATGTGGATATCATTTATACTAGAAAAAGGGGGGTGACGGATGGAGAAGGACTAGTTCAGGACGTCACTCCCGGCAAATGCAGATCATCATCAGAAACAGCCACACTTTTAAACCACATATCAACGACAAGTGGGAAGAAGTGGACAGAACAAAATTAATGCAAAATACATGCAAGCCAGTTTAATGCTGGAAAGCAATGAGCACAAGTACTCGAAGCTTAGCCAACAAAGTTCTGGACCTGGAAGCCCTAATGGTGGAAATGGACTTGGACATTGTGGCCATTACAGAAACATGGTTTAATGAATCTCATGAATGGGATATAGCCATAGATGGCTATAATCTATTCAGAAGAGACAGAGAAAGTCGAAAAGGAGGAGGAGAAGCCTTGTATGTAAAAAGCGATATTAAAGCTACTGCAATGCAGGGGGCATGGGGAAAAGAAGACGCGCTCTGGATTGTGTTGGAAAGAGGAGATGGCATTGTCATCCATACTGCTGTAGTCTACAGACCTCAGACTCAAATCAAAGAAATAGATAACGAATTGATTATAGATATTGCCAAGATAGCCACAAAGGGGGAAGTGATCATATTGGGTGACTTTAATCTGATGTGGATTGGAGTACTCCTTCTGCGAATCTGGCAAAAAGCAAAACAAGTGTGGATGCTTTCCAAGATGCGTCACTTAAACAAATGGTGATGGAACCAACCAGGGAAAGCTCAATGCTGGATTTAGTGCTCACCAACGGTGAGAGCGTGTTGAATGTCTGGGTGGGTGCCCCTGTGAGCAGCAGTGATCATCACACGGTGCGGTTTGAGATAAAAGCAAAGGTGCAGTCCAATCATAGCAAGCTCAAAGTTCTAAACTTCAAAAACACTGACTTCAGTAGAATGGCCAAGTACCTGAAGGAGGAGTTGGCAGGGTGGGAGGGGGGATAAGGGAAGTGGAATTGCAATGGGCTAAACTAAAGGTGGCAATAAAAGGGACAACAGTTAAATATGTAAGGAAAGCAAATAAAAACAAGAGAAGAAGGAAACCTATTTGGTTCTCCAAAGAAGTGGCTGCTCAAATAAAGGCAAAAAAACACAGCTTTCACAAAATTTAAAAGCTTGCAAACAGAGGAACACAGTAAGGAATACAGGAGCAAACTAAAAGAGTCAAAAAGAGAAATAAGGAAAGCAAAATCAAAGGCAGAGGAAAAGATAGCTAAAGATGCGAAGTGTGGCGACAAAACTTTCTTCAGGTATATTCGGGAGAGGAGGACAATCAGAGATGGAACTGCAGGACTCAGAAGTGCTGGGAACGGATTTGTGGAAAGTGACATTGAAAAAGCAAAATTGCTAAACAAATACTTCTGCTCTGTTTTTACTAAAGAAATCCTGGAGAAGGACCATCTGTGACTCCCAAATATAAAAATGGGAATGAAGTAGATACCACACCATTCACTAAAGATGATGTGTTAGAACAATTTGCAAAACTGAAAGTGAACAAGGCCATGGGACCAGATGGGATACATCCCAGGATACTGAAAGAGCTCAGAGAGGTTCTTCCAGGGCCATTAAAGGATGTTTTCAACAGATCATTGAAAACAGGAGTAGTTCCTCAGGACTGGAGAAGGGCGGATGTGGTACCTCTTCACAAAAGTGGCAACAGGGAAGAAGTGACAAACTACAGGTCCATGAGCCTTACCTCGGTGGCAGGAAAAGTAATGGAGACGCTTCTAAAAGAGCGAATAGTGGACTTTCTCAAAACCAACAGGTTGCATGATCTGAGGCAACATGGTTTTACCCAATGACGATCTTGCCAAACAAATCTGATTGAGTTCTTTGACTGGGTGGACCAGAAAACTAGATCAGGGGCAGGCGATGGATGTCATCTACCTGGATTTCAGCAAAGCCTTTGATACTGTTCCTCATAGGAGACTTATCAATAAACTCAGTAGTTTGGGGATGGGTACCAAGGTGGTGAACTGGATCGGAAATTGGTTAACTGACAGAAGACAGAAGGTGATGGCAAATAGTCACGTCCCCTCTCCGTTAGTTACAGGAACTCCAAATCACCTAGTGAGTTAGAATTCCCCACATAGTAAGGTCCACTGATCATTAATTATAAGGATCCACTTACCATTAATTACGTTCCATTGTCCTATAATCTAAAGATGTAAATAGTTTACTTTGCAATCCAAGTTACCTTCCTGTGATTCATAATTACCTTGTTAGCCAAGTTTATTGACCCTGTTGAATGTAACTCAGACACTTGTTTTTGTGCTGAATTTTTGTGTTTGATGTAAACCGCGCTGATGTCAAATAGTGAAGTATATAAGAAATGTAAAATAAATAAATAAATAAAATAAATAAATAAATAAAATAAAATAAATAAAGAGCTCACTCGGATGAAAGGAGGGTGATTAGCGGAGTGCCCCAGGGTTTGGTCCTGGGCCCGGCTCTGTTCAATGTATTTGTGAGTGATATTGCTGAAGGACTGCATGGAAGTGTTTGTCTTTTTGCAGATGACACGAAAATTTGCAACAGAGTGGACTCCCCTGAGGGAGTGGATAACATGAGGAAAGATCTACAAGAGCTGGAAGAATGGTCTAATGCTTGGCAGTTAACATTTAATGCAAAGAAGTGCAGTGTCAAGCACTTGTGAAGCAGAAATCCAGGGGAAATGTACATGATAGGGGGCGAGAGATTGGTGTGCACGGACCAGGAGAAGGACCTTGGTGTGATTATTTCTGCGGATCTCAAGGTGGCAAAACAATGTGACAAGGCTGTGACAAAAGCCAGTAGGATGCTGGGTTCCATACAAAGAGGAATTACCAGCAGAAAGGAAGAGGTACTAATGCCACTGTATAAGTCACTGGTGAGGCCTCACTTGGAATACTGTGTTCAGTTTTGGAGACCATATCTTGCAAAGGATAAAAAGACTGGAAACTGTTCAGAGAAAGGCGACCAAAATTATTTGGAGCCTGCATCAGAAGCCTTATGAGAAGAGACTTGAAGACCTAAATATGTACACTCTGGAGGATAGGAGGGACAGGGGAGATATGATTCAGACCTTTAAATACTTAAAGAGAAATAATTAACAAACAAACCTCTTCCAAAGACAGGGAAGCTGTAAAACTAGAGGGCATAACATGAAGCTGCAAGGGGGTAAATTGAAAGGCAATGTCAGGAAATACTTTTTCACTGAAAGAGTGGTGGATGCTTGGAATGCCCTCCCGATGGCAGTGGTGGGGGCAAATACAGTGACAGAATTCAAAATGGCATGGGATAGACACAGTGAATCCCTTTACAGCAACAGGATAAAATCAAAATAAACTTAACTAATTTCTCAACATACAGGGGTGTCCTACACGGAGCGGTGGGTTCACCCCTAAAACAAAGACATGGGGAGGGGTGGCCTGCATGGAGCGGCAGGTGCACCTACACTTGCCATCTTACTGGGCAGACTAGATGGACCATACTGGTCTTTATCTGCCATCATTTACTATGTTACTATGTTACTATGCATAAACAGCAACGGAAAAACTAGCGCAAAATTAACATCAAGAGTATTTAAATTAGAAGCAAATGAGCTGCACATAATGAAATGGCATGCAAATATTGCCTGCGCCCGATACAGAGAAAAGCGTTAAGGATTTTGCAACCAGCCTTAACTTCACTAACTCTACATCTTAAACATCTAACGGGTGCCCCCAACAGTATTTTGATGGCATCGGGTGCTTTCTCTGATGCCTGGATCATAGAAATTTAGAAACATGACGGCAGAAAAAGACCACAGGACCTTTCTACTCTGCCCTTTCATATCAATTACAATAGTCCCCTTTTATCCTTTAGGGATCCTCTGTGTTTGTCCCATGCTTTTTTGAATTCAGATACTGTCCTCGTCTCTACCACCTCCACTGGGAGACGCATCTACCACTCTTTCCATAAATAAAAATTTCCACATATTACTCCTGAGTTTATCCCTTCACACTCATCCTATGTCCATTCATAGCAGGGCTTGCTTTCAATTGAAAAATACTCCTGTGCATTTATGCCACAGAGGTATTTAAATGTCTCTATCATCTCTCCTCTATCCCACCTTTCCTCTAACATATATATATATATTAGGATCTTTAAGTCTGTCCTTATATGCTTTATAATGAAGACCACTAAACATTTTAGTAGCCATGCTCTGCACAAACTCCAACCTACTTATATCCTTTTGAAGGTGTGGTCTCCAGAATTGCACACAATACTCCAAACGAGATTGCACTAGAGACTTATACAGAGGCACTATCACCTCTTTTTTTCTGCTGGCCATTCCTCTCCCTATGCATCCAAGCATCCTTCTGGCTTTTCAACATCATCTTTTCTACCTGTTTAACCATTTTAATATTATCAGAAACAATCATGCCTAGGTCTCGCTCTTCTTCCATGGACAGAAGTACTTTGTCCCCTACACTGTACTGTTCCCTTGGATTTTTGCAGCCCAAATGCATGACCCTGCATTTTTTTAGCATTAAATCCCAGCTCCCAAATTTTTGACCATTCTTCAAGCTTAGCTAGATCCCTCATGTTATCTACTCTTTCTTGGGTATCTACTCCATTGCAGATTTTGGTATCAACCGCAAAGAGGCAAACCTTACCAGACAGCCATTCCACAATATCACTAACAAAGATGTTAAAAAGAATCGTACCAAGGACAGATCCCTGCGGCACTCCACTGGTAAGCACTTCCTACTCAGAATGAGCTCCACTTACTTGTACCCTTTGTCGCCTCCCACTCAACCAATTTCTAACCTAGTCAGTCACTTTAAGGTCCATCCCTAAGGTTCTCAGTTTGTTTATGAGTTGACTGAGTGGAACGGTGTCAAAGGCTTTACTGAAATCTAAGTACACCTCATCTCCCTCGGTCCAACTCCCTGGTCACCCAGTCAAAGAAATCTATCAGATTTGTCTGACAAGACCTGCTTTTGGTAAACCCATGCTGCCTCGGATCATGCAATCCACTGGACTCCAGAAACCTCACTATTCTCTCTTTCAGTAGTGTTTCCAATAATTTACTCACCATAGAGGTTAGACTAAGTGACCTGTAGTTTTCAGCCTCATCCTCATTTCCACTTTTGTGTAAAGGGACCACATGTGCCTTTCTCCTGTCTTTTGGGGTCATGCCAGACGCCAAAGCAGCATTGAAAAGGTCAGTCAATGGAGCAGCTAGAACGTCCCCAAGTTCTTTCAATATTCTCAGATGTATCCCAACCGGTCCCACTGCTTTGTCTACTTTTAGTTTAGCTAGATCCTCATGAACACAGTCCTCAAAGTCATGCAAGATCCCCATCACTTCTGTTCCCATTTGTGGGTGTTTTCTGAGGTCCTACTCCTAGCCCTTCATCTGTGAACATAGAACAGAAATATTTGTTAAGCAATTCTTCTTTATCCTCATCAGCTTCTACATAGTCCTCCCCTTCACCCTTGAGTCTGATAATACCACTTTTGCCCTTCCTCCTCTCACTAACGTATCTGAAAAATGCCTTCTCCCCTTTTTTATTGCATTGGCTATTTCTTCTTCTTTTGATATCTTTGTTTTCCTGACTACTTTGCTAACTTCTCTAAGTTTTTCCAAATATAGATGCTGGTCTTCCTCTCTCTGTGAGCTCTCTTGTATTTTATGAAGGCCACCCTCTTTTTCTTCACCTTTTCAGCTACTTCTTTTGAGAACCCTAGTGGCCTTTTTTTCCTTTTATTTACCTAACAAAAACGTTTGTTGCCTTTAAAATATCCCCTTTCAGCTTTGCCCATTGCTTTTCTACATCCCCCAGCTGTTCCCATCCTGCTAATAACTCCTTGAAGTATTGTCCCAGCCTGGCAAAGTTGGTTTTCTTAAAGTCTGACACTCGCTTTTGAATGGCCTATCAGCCCTAGTCCTAATATTGAACCACACCATCTAGTGATCACTGGATGCAAGATGATCTCCCACTATAACATCAGAAACACTTTCCCCATTGGTAAGCACCAAGTCCAATATGGCCCTTTCATGTGTGGGTTCTGTTACCAGTTGCTGGAATAGTTTTCCCTGTACAGAATCTAGAATCTCCTTACTTCTAGATGACACCACAGCAGGGATGTGCCAATCAACATTCACCCATCAGTAGCACACTTCTCCCTGTGAGGGAGATCTGTATATCACACCAATGCAAATGGATTTCCCTTTCCCTCTTTCTAGATTAACCCACAGTGCCTTCTCGCTCCCTTTTAAGCCGTGTAATTCTGAGAGATCCCACGTGATGCGTGAGTGACCAGGACGTGTTTCTGCTCGCTCCGGGGCTGCCCTGGGCAAGACATTAAATTTTACCAACTATTACCCACGAAACCTGCGATTTCTGCCAAAAGACGACAAGGCACTGTTGGCTCTCATGAAGCGCAGCTCCAGAATTGAGGGTTCACTGACCACGCCGCAGAAAAAAAAGATTGGGAGCGTGCGGGAAGGCCGGGGGCCTTGCAGTCGGCGGCGTTGCAGCCGCCCTCACCGAATGCGGACAGCATGGAATCGGGCTCAGAGGACCTGGCTAGAGAGGTGGCAAAGCTACTGGAGCCGAAGTTTGACCAGGTACTTAAAGCTGGAAACCCTGGGGGATTCGTTAACGGAGGTTGGCAGAAGGGTGGAGGAGCTGGAGCAACGTGTCTCGGCTATCGAGGATGAGGAGGGACAGCAAGACCGAGTGCGCAGAGAGCAGCAAGAACAGATTAACCTCCTACAAGCTAAAGTAGATGATCTGGAGAACAGATCGAGGAGGAATAATTTGAGAGTGGTGGGGGCACCCGAAGAACACACGGAGAGCATGCTACTGCCCTTACTGGGAGAATGGCTGCCCAAGGAATTGAGCCTCGTGGCTCTGGCAGGAAAATTAGATATTGAGCGTGCGCACCGCCTGGGACCGAGGAGGGCGGACCAGCAGAAGCCACTGGTGGTAATAATGAAGCTGCTCAACTTTCAACATAAGGCTCAAATACTGCAGGCTTATCGACGGAAGAGAGCGCTGAAATTGGAGAATCATAAATTACTGATCTTCCAGGACTATTCAGCGTTGGTGACGCAAAAACGAAAGGAGTTTGCATCTATCTGTATAGCGCTATTTAAGAGGAAGATACGCTTCACTTTAGTGTTCCCGGTAACACTCAGGGTCACAGACCATGGACGGAATTACATGTTTCCAACGGTTAAAGCAGCAGCACAGTTTCTGGCGGGACTGCCGAGTATAGACAGTGGAGGAGAAGAGTCTGCGCTAGAGACTTGAGAGGGCCTATAAGATCAGGCCTGTATGCTGCAACGTGAAGAATCTCAAGAAGAGCAGGATGATGAACAAACAGAGTCCTTTAGATTTGTGATAGGCTTATTGTATGGACTTTACCTGGTAATGTGGGTTGAGTTGCTGAGAAGCCCAGGGCAGCCCTGCAGCATTTAATTGGGATCGAGCCTCAGCGGAGTTGCTGAGGGTAGAACTGTTATTTTTGATGGGGAGTGGGGAGGGGACACGTTGGGTCACCAGGGGAACAGAAGTTGGGCAGGGGGATTGGGGGTGTGTATGGGGGTATGCATGGGGACGGTATGTGAGAAGTGTCTGGGTTGAGAAGTGTGGGGGTGGAGGGGTTCGGGGGACAGCACGAATGTGGGCCTGGCCATGGGCAGTGAAACTATTTGGTAAGCATGCGACTAGGGGTGCTTGGGATTTGTGTGCCTGTCAGTTCGGGGTTGAGGCTGGGCAACCCGGAGCTGTAAAGAGTATGGGAGGAGAGCCTATGCTGCATACACTCAAAACGGGGAGCACATGGGACATGACCTGAGGATAACAACTTGGAATATGGGAGGAGTGAGCACCCCGGTAAAGAGAACAAAAATATTGCAGGCCCTAAAAAGAGGGAAAACACACATAGCACTGCTCCAAGAAACTCACTTAGGAGACAGGGAGCATGCGAAATTGAAGAAAGACTGGGTGGGGCAGATTCACGCGGCTTCATTAGGGGGGAGGAAGAGAGGAGTGGCGATTTTGATCAAGAAAGGGATCACAGTAGAGGTTATCAGGGAGGAGGCAAACCCTCAAGGGAGATTTGTGTTCTTGCATGCAAAGATTCAAGGGGAAGAATTGTTTTTGGGCAACATCTACGCACCGAACAGTTATGACCACCAGTTTTTCAAGCTGCTGTTGGGGAAGATTTTAGGGGCGCCAAAGATTCCGGTGATATTGGCGGCAGACTTTAATTGCCCGCACGATCCGATGCTAGATAAATCACTGGCAGGTAGGGAGAGGGAGACTACTGAGTGGGCCAATAAAGGAGTGGGATATCTCTGTAAAATGGGAGGTTTGGTAGATACCTGGCGAATTCTACATGTAGGAGAAAGAGACTACACGCATCTGTCGAGAGCACACCAGACATGGTCTCGGATTGATTATATCCTTGTCTCAAAGGAGAGCTTTGGGAAGGTGGTATGGGTGGAGATTGAACCAATTGTGGTATCTGACCATGCTAGGGTTACTATGGATTTCCGAGGCCGATCTCCTGGAGAGCTGAAGTGGTCATTTCCCAGGCATCTGTGGCAGAATGAAAATTTTCGCCAATATTTGATTCAACAGTGGGAGGATTATTTACGGATTAACGAGGCATCTGGAGTAACCACAGCGACCTTTTGGGAAGCTGGTAAAGCGGTCCTAAGGGGGTATATAATAGCCTATACTGCAAGGGAAAAGAAAAGAGTCAATGCAACAATACTTGAGCTGGCTAAACAGCTGCAGGTTGCGAAGGGGGAAGTCCTTGGGCAGCCACGCTGTCTCCGGAAGTATTTAGAAGTGCAGAGAGCCCTAAATGAGGCTTTACAGGAGAGGGCGGTATATTCTATGCAGTATTATCGCCACCAACTTTTCCGATATGGAGATTGTACAGGGAGGCTCTTAGCGCATTTAGTAAAGGAGAGAGGGGGCCCTCAGGGAGTCACCGCAATTAGGGACAGAACTGGAGTGCAACAGAGAGAGCTAGCAGAGATAGTTCAGGCTGTCAGGCAGTACTACCTAGACCTCTATACGCCTGAAGAAGAGGATAGAGTGAAAGAACGTAAGTTTTTAGATGCCGTTCGGCTACCACAGCTGACAGCTGCGGACCTGCAGGAACTGAATAGGTCTATTGCGGGTGATGAGATAATGAGCATAATCAAAGCAGGTAAGCCGCACAAGACTCCGGGACCGGATGGCTATGGGACAGAATTTTATAAAATCTTGATGGCCCAAGTCACACGTACTTTAATGGCTCTATATCAGGAAGTGCTTGAGAGGGATTCTTTCCCGAGAGATATGCATACGTCAGCGATTACTGTCATACCTAAACAGGGCAGGGACCCGGAGGACCCTGCGTCCTATCGGCCGATATCGTTAATAAATTATGATATGAAGATTGTGGTGTCGGTGTTAGCGGCCCGGCTACAAAAGATCGTAGCAAGAGTGGTTGGTAGTCACCAGTCGGGTTTTGTGAAGGGTAGGGATGCCTTCTCGAATATTAGTAGGGTCTTGCTGGGAATGGAGAACTGTCTTATGCAAGACGTCCCCTTGATTCTGGTGAGCTTAGATGCCGAAAAGGCCTTCGACCAAGTATCCTGGCCTTAAATGTTTGAGGTGCTGGCCAGATTTGGATTCGAAGGGGCGTTCCTAGATTGGGTAAAAGTGCTTTATGAGGACCCTTTGGCCTGTGTTACCAGTGGAGGGATATATTCTCAGACCTTCTCTCTGAAGAGGGGAACTCGACAAGGTTGCCCATTATCTCCCCTTTTGTTCGTGCTGCAATTAGAGCCACTGCTGCTATCTCTTATTGAGAACGAGAGAGTGAAGGGCATAGAATGGAGAGGTGGTGGTATTAAAGTTAGTGCGTTTGCTGACGATATGTTGCTGTGTTTGAGTGACCCACAACAGTCGCTGATCTCTGCCTTGGGAATCATTGAATGCTTTGGAACGTTCTCAGGATTACGTATAAATAGAAGTAAATCACTGGTTTTGGATGTGGGAGGTAGAGCGAAGCCAAAGTGGCAGGGGGTGTTTCCACTGCTCTGGGCATCTGGGAAAATCCGCTACCTGGGAATCCAAATTCCGGATCATATTACAAAACTTTATGAGGTCAATATTGCCCCAGTGTTAGCAAACACAATAACTCGCCTGCATCGGTGGAGGGACCTCCCCATTTCACTCATGGGCCGTGTGGCCTTGTTTCAGATGATAGAGCTGCCAAGGTGGAAATACTTACTGCGCCACTTACCTGTGTGGCTTTTGAGGCAGGATCTAATAACGCTGCAGAAACACATTGCTAGATTTCTTTGGAGGGGGGAAAAATCACGCATAGCTCTGGCGGTATTGATGAGGCCTAGGGAGGAGGGGGGCTTGGGTTTGTTGTCCCTGTGGACTTATAACCTTGCTTGTATGCTCAGACCATTGAAAGATTTAATTGCAGGCTCGTCAGATATAGTGCCTTTGAGATTACTCGATCAGATGTCGCAGCCCTACCATAGAGCGTACCTCTTGTATGCGGCTGCCAAATACCTTCCCTCGGCTTGGCGGGGAGAGGGTTATCTTAAAGTCCTTCGGCAGGTATGAAAAGTGCTGTGCCAACAGAAAGGACTCAATTGGCATGCCACGGATTGTCTTCCCCTTATGGGAAATGGAGACTTTGTGCCGGGGCAGCAGGGCGGGGCTCCTAAGAGATGGTTCCAGAGGGGAGTTGAATATGTTGGGCAGCTGCGAATGCAGACGGCCGGGGAAGTAGATTCTTTTCTAAATCTGGCCAAGAGGTTCAACCTCGACCAAAGAACTTTTTATTTCTATTTTACATAGGGGGCATCCAGAAGAGGCATGGACCGGTCTGTTTCACACAGGGTTTGTGGGGTTTCTTGACCGACTGGGATGGGAGGACGTCGGTGAGAGCTCTGCGGGATGAGCTGTGCCCCGGGAGGGAGTTGGGAGCATTGGAACTGTTAGCTCAGAGGTGGGTTAGAGATGGTGCTTCGGGGGTCACGGTTGATATGTTGCAAGAGGCTTTCCTGCGTATGAAATCTATGTCTGAGTCAGTGCGGTTCCAAGAAATGCAATACAAATTGGTGTGGAGGGCATACGTGTCTAATGTATGGGCGGGTAAAATGGGACTGCTCTCGACAGATGTGTGTCAGCTCTGTGGGCTGGAACCAGGCACCTTGTTACACAGATTCTGGTTCTGTAAGCAGATCCAAGCTTTTTGGAGAGAAGTGCAGGTTCGGTTAGGGAATTGGGGACAGCAGATAGGGTCAATCTCGATGACATGGGGTTTGTTCGGTGTTGTAGGGGAGGGGGAGCGCTTCCTAACAAGCCATTGTAGGAAATTATATGATAAGGGCTTTTTAGTAGCGAAACGCTGTATCCTCAGACATTGGGTGTCTAATAAAAGCCCAGAGATTGGGGAGTGGCACCGAGGGATGGTAGACTTAAGGGATATGGAGGAACGGACTGGTCAGCTGCTGGGAGGGTGTAAGCAGGTGGAGTGGTGTAAAATATGGAGTGCGGTCCTGTCTGGAGGGGCGCCCCAAGGAGGGAGCCCAGGCGATAATATGGAAGCATAAACGGGGGGGGGGGGGGGTGTGAGCGAGTGTGAGTGTGAATGGAGGGTGAGGGGGGGGTGTTGGTTTTAGGAGTTAGGGGGAGGGGAGGGGAGGAGGATTATAGATGGATGGGACAGGAGGAGTCTGTTATAGTTCTCTTTGTTTTAGGTGGGTATAGAGCCTGATATATGCAGATGAGGGTCCCTATTTGTGGTTGTAGTTCTGCAGATGAAACCTGGAGGAACCAATGCTCTGAAGCTTTGAACTGTATTCTCACCTTTTATGGCTGAAGAACGTTTAGTGTGTCGATGCCAGTTTGCCGATGGGGTGGATGGGGGAGGGATAGAGGTTAAAGGGAAGCACCTCCGGCATATTGTTGCTGGATCTGTGTTGCTGAGTTTGTTATGTTTCTGTCTTACCTATTCCTAGTTGTATTAGAGTTGGGGTGCTATACTGATGGGTGCGACTTTCTGACTTCTGATGTATAACGTTTGATTTAGGCCATTGCAATGCATCTTCTGTTTGGCAATGTGAAATAATAATAATAATAAAAATGATATTCCATAAGCCCTGTAATTCTATAGCTTTAATATTTTTTTATATATAGTGCCACTCCTCCTCTCCTTCTTCCTATCCTGTGTTTCCTGAATAAAGTATAGCCTGGTATATTTAAATCCAAGTCATGGCTATCCATGAACCATGACGCTGTAACCGCCACTAAATCCAAGTCAGCCTCTTCCATTAAAGCCTCAACATCTGGGATCTTATTTCCCATGCTACGAGCATTTATACACACTGCTTTCTGGATGTTGCCCCTTTTACCCATTTCTACAGAGGTATTTAATGTTTTACTTACCTGGGGGCTTTCTTCACCCATCCCCAATGAATCTAGCTTAAAGCCCATTTCAGTAGGTTAGCCAGTCTGCTGTGGAAGACACTTTGACCCTTCTTGAACAGATCGACACAATCTTTGCTCTGCAGCTCTTGGAAAATCATCCCATGGTCCAGGAAAACAAAATGCTCTCGATGACACCATCCACGCAGCCATGCATTTATCTCCAGGATGCAATTTTCTCTGCCTCAGCCTTTACCCTCAACAGGGAGCATTGAAGAGAACACCATCTGCGCATCTATCTGCTTTACCCTCTGTCCCAGAGCCATGAAGTCACTTTTGATATGCTCAGTGGGATATCTAGCAGTATCATTTGTGCCGACATGGATGAGCAACATTGGATTATAGTAACTTGATGAGTTTCGGCAAACTCTCCATAACATCTCGGATTTTGGAACTTAGCAGAAAGCACACCTCTCTGGACATCAAATCTGGTCAGCAGATGGTTGCCTCAATACCCCTCAGAAGAGAGTCACCAACCACCACTATCCTTCACTTCCTTGTGGCCACTGATTCTGCAACTTTGGGATGCTTGAGCTCTAGTTCTTCTTTCCTGGAATGTTTTCACCTCCCCCACATCCAGGGCTGCATACTGGTTCTTCAATTCAAGGGCTGGTGGAGTTGGATTGTTGATTCTGCAGGCTCTGGTAACTCATATCCAACTCTCTTCATTCTGTAGCCTCCCATTTTTACCCCCGTCGCAGATCTTGGATGTTTCATCAATGTACTTCTTGCTGTCTTGAATGCTTCTTAGCCTTGCCACCTCTTCTCTGAGCTCCTCCACTTGTTTCATGAGGGCTTCAGTTTGCAGGCATCCTGCACATGGAACCAGTCCTTCAACTGGCATCAGGCTCTCTGTCTGGACAGAGACAGAAGCTGTAATGGGGCCAACAGCTTTGGCAATACAATTTTTCCCAGCTATCGTTCAGTTGGTGGAGCTCTGGTACCTGTTCAAGTAAATTAGAGAGACTTACCAAGACTTAACTTTTCCTCAGCTGTCCTTTAAGAGAAAAAGCAGTTAACCTCTTATGTGTGTTCTAACAACACTGTTCTACATCCCTATCACCCTTCCTATCACCACCTTGATTTGGTTAATATGTCACTTCTAGACCATTTTATTTAAACCATAGCCCTGATGGAAATGGGCAAAAGGGGTAACATATGGAAAGCAGTGTGTATAAATGCCCGTAGCATGGGAAATAAGATCCCTGATGTTGAAGCTTTGGTGGGAGTGGCTGACTTGGATTTAGTGGAAGTTACAGAAACATGGTTCACAGAAAACCATGACTGGCATGTACCTACAGCAGGCTATACTTTATTCAGAAAGGACAGGGTAGGAAGAAGGGGAGGAGGAGTGGCAATATATGCAAAACATATTAAAGCTTTGGAATTACAGAGCTTAAAAGGGAGAGAGGAGGCACTGTGGGTTAAACTAGAAAGAGGGAAAGAGAAATCTATTTGCATTGGTGTGATATATAGACCTCCCTTACAGGAGGAAGAGGTGGACAGAGAGTTAAAGACACATGCAGTATTGCTAGGAAAAGGGGAAATCCTACTGATAGGGGGATTTCAATATGCCAGATGTTGATTGGCACATTCCTAAATAAGAACATAAGATATGCCATACTGGGTCAGACCAAGGTCCATCAAGCCCAGTATCCGCTTTCCAACAGTGGCCAAGCTAGATCATACGTACCTAGCAGTTTCCCCAAAAGACACAGGTCCCACAATACTTGTATTGGGTCAAGCATTGATATCCTTGGTCCCTTTTTAATAATGGTTTATGGACCTTTCCTACAGGAACTTGTCCAAACCTTTTTTTAAACCCAGCTACACTAACAGCCTTTACTACATCCTCCGGTAACAAATTCAGAGTTTGATTACACGTTGTATGAAAAAATATTTCTCTTATTTGTCTTAATTTACCCTGTAGCTTCATTGCATGTCCCATAGTCTTTCTATATTCTAATAATGTAAACAATCGATTTACATTTACCCGTTCTACTCCATTCATTAATTTATAGACTTCTATTATATCTCCCCTCAGTCGTCTCTTTTCCAAGTTAAAGAGCCCTAAACATTTTAGCCTTTCTTCATAGGGGTATCCTTCAATCCCCTTTACCATTTTGGTGGCTCTTCTCTGCACGTTTTCCAAAAACGCTATATCCTTTTTAAGATACAGCGACAAGAATTGCACACAATATTCAAGGTGCAGTCGCACCATGCAACGATACAGAGGCATTATAATATCCTTTGTTTAATTTTCAATTCCTTTCCTTATGATACCTAGCATTCTATTTGCTCTCTTGGCTGCCAGTGCACACTGGGCGGAGTGTTTTAACATGTTTTCCACAATGATGCCTAAATCTTTTTCCTGGGTAGTGGTTCCTAATGTGGAACCTTGCATCGTGTAACCATAGTTTGGGTTGTTCTTCCCTAGGTGCATAACTTTGCACTTGTCCACATTAAATTTCATCTGCAATTTTCCACAATCCTCATGGGTTTTAACAACTTTAAATAGTTTTGTGTAATCTGCAAATTTGATAACCTCACTCGTTATTCCATTTTCCAGGTCATTTATGAATATGTCAAAAAGCAGCAGACCCAGCACAGATCCCTGGGGTACACCACTATTCACCTTTCTCCATTGGGAAAATTGGCCATTTAGCCCTACCCTCTGCTTACTATCTTTTAACCAGTTCCTGATCCACAATAGCACACTGCCTCCTATCCCATAACTCTTTAGTTTTGCCAAAAGTCTCTGATGAGGGACCTTGTCAAAGGCTTTCTGAAAGTCCAAATACACTATATCAACCGACTCACCTTTGTCTACCTGTTTATTCACACCTTCAAAAAACATAATAGATTAGTAAGACAAGATCTTCCTCGTCTAAAGTCATGTTAGCTGTCTCCCATTAAGCCATAACTATCTACATGTTAAGTAAGTTTGTTCTTTATGATGGTTTCTACCATTTTTCCCGGTACTGACGTCAGGCTCACCGGTCTGTAGTTTCCCGGATCACCCCGGAACTCTTTTTAAAAATTGGCGTTACGTTCGCCATCCTCCAATCTTCAGGTATTACAGATGATTTTAATGATAGTTCACAGATTACTAATAGCAGGTCTGCAATCTCATAGTTCAGTTCTTTCAACACCCTTGGATGTATATCATCCGGTCCAGGTGATTTGCTACTCTTCAGTTTATGAAATAGTTGTAATACATCTTCTCGATGTATCGATATTTCCTTCAATTCTTCTGCACTTTTAAATACCACTTCAGTCATTGGTAACATCCCTACATCTTCCTCAGTAAAGACCGAAGCAAAAAATTCATTCATTCTCTCCGCTATCGCCTTGTCGCCTCTTAGTGCTCCTTTAACCCCTCTATCATCTAATGGACCAACTGACTCTGCTGCAGCATCATCTAGAAGTAAGGAGATCCTGGATTCTTTACAAGGAGAACTATTCAGGCACTTGGTAACAGACCGCACACGTTAAGGGGCCATACTGGACTTGGTGCTTACCAATGGTGAAAGTGTTTCTGATGTTATAGTGGAAGATCATTTTGTATACAGTGATCATCAGATGGTGTGGTTCAGTATTAGGACTAGGGCTGTTAGAATCCATTCAAAAGTAAAGGTCTTAAACTTTAGGAAAACTAACTTTGCCAAGATGGTCCAATACCTCAGGGATGGGAACAGCTAGGGGATGTAGAAAAACAGTGGGCAAAACTGAAAGGGGATATTTTAAGGGAAACCAACCTTTTTGTTAAAATGGTAAATAAAGGTAAAAGGAAAAGGAGACCACTATGGCTTTCGAAAGAAGTAGCTGAAAAGGTGAAAAAAAAAAAAGAGGGAGGCCTTCATGAAATACAAGAGATCACAGAGAGAGGAAGACAGGCATCTATATTTGGAAAAACTTAGAGAAGCTAGCAAAGTAGCCAGGAAAGCAAAGATTCAAAAAGAGGAGAAAATAGCCAATGCAAAAAAATGGGAGGATAAGACATTTTTCAGATATGTTAGTGAGAAGAGGAAGGGCAAAAGTGGTATTGTAAGACTCAAGGGTGAAGGGGAGGAATATGTAGAAGCTGATGAAGATAAAGCAGAATTTCTTAACAAATATTTCTGTTGTGTGTTCACAAATGAAGAACCAGGAAAAGGACCTCAGAAAACACCCACAAACAGGAACAGAAGTGTGGGGCATCTTGAACAATTTTCAGAAGACTGAGTTTGTGAGAAACTAGCTCAACTTAAAATAGACAAAGTGATGGGACCGGATGGGATACACCCTAGAATACTGAAGGAAGTTGGGGACATTCTAGCAGCTCCATTGACTGACCTTTTCAATACCTCGGATTTGGGAGTGTTGCCAAAAACTGGAGAGAGGCTCATGTGGTGCCTTAACACAATAGTGGAAGTAAGGATATGGTTGAAAACTACAGGTCAGTTAGTTTAACTTCGGTGGTGAGTAAATTATGGGAAATGCTGCTGAAAGAGAAAATAGTGAGGTTTCTGGAGTCCAGCAGATTACAGGATCCGAGGCAGCATGGATTCACCAGAGGCAGGTCTTGTCAGACAAATCTGATCGATTTCTTTGATTGGGTGACCAGGGCGTTGGACCATGGGAGAGCCCTAGTTGTGGTGTATTTAAATTTCAGTAAAGCCTTTGACACCGTTCCTCACAGGTGACTTATAAACAAACTGAGCACCCTAGGGATGGACTCTAAAGTTACTGCTTGGGTTAAAAATTGGTTGAGTGGGAAGTGGCAAAGGGGACAGGTAAATGGAGCTCACTCTGAGGAAAAGGAAGTTACCAGTGGTGTGCCCCAGGATATGTCCTTGGTCCGATTCTTTTTAACATCTTTGTTAGTGATATAGTGGAAGGGCTGTCGGGTAAGGTTTTCCTCTTTGCAGATGATACCAAAATCTGCAATAGAGTAGACACCCAGGAAGGGGTAGATAACATGAGGAGGGATCTAGCTGAGCTTGAAGAATGGTCTAGAATTTGGCAGATGGGATTTAATGTTATAAAATGCAAGGTCATCAATTTGGGCTGCAGCAATCCAAGGGAGCAATATAGTGTAGGGGTGAAGTACTTTTGTCCACTTAAGAAGAGCAGGACCTAAGCGTGGTTGTGTCTGATGATGTTAAAGTAGCTAAACAGGTAGAAAAGGTCACAGCAAAAGCTAGAAAGATGCTTTGGTACATACGGAGAGGAATGGCTAGCAGAAAAAAGGAGGTGATAGTGCCTCTGTATAAGTCTTTGATGCGACCTCATTTGGAGTATTGTGTGCAATTCTGGAGACCGCACCTTCAAAAGGATATAAACAGGATGGAGTCAGTACAGAGGGTGGCTATTAAAATGGTTAGTGGTCTTCATTATAAAGCATATGTTGACCTATTTAAGGATCTTAATATGTACACCTTAGAGGAAAGGCGGGATAGAGGCGATATGCTTTGAGACGTTTAAATAACTCTGTGGCATAAATGCACAGGGGGGGGAGCCTCTTTTGATTGAAAGCAAGTTCTGCTATGAGTGGACATGGGATGAGGGTGAAAGGGGATAGATTCATGAGTGATATGCGGAAATATTTCTTTACGGAAAAAGTGGTGGATCCATGGAATAGTCTCCCAGTGGAGGTGGTAGAGATAAGGACAGTATCTGAATTCAAAAAAGCATGGGACAAACACAGAGGATCTCTAAAGGAAAAAAGGGGACTGTTGTAGTTGTTGATATGGAAGGACAGACTAGATAGAAAAAGACCACATGGCCTATGTTTCTACTGTATGTTTCTGACAGACATATGTGGTCAAAAAATGCTTTTTACTCCTTAGGTTTACAGGATTCCTCTCCCAAAATTATACTTTACCTCAGAGTGAGGTGAGAGAAAGAACTCTCACACGCAGGCATCTGCATTGTCGGCAGAAACTAACATAATGGCTCAGCGCAAGTAGAGCGAGTGCAACTAATGCCACCTCAGTGTGTCGTCTTAGTTGCACCTGCAGCTGTTTTGCCAAACTGAAATGCAGTAACTGCAGGGGAATGTAGCTACCTCTCTGCAGTTAGCCTATGGCCCCGAGTTATGAAACTCTAGAATTAGTTACCAGAGAAATGTAGCAAAAGCTGTTAGTGTAGCTGGGTTTAAAAAAGGTTTGGACAAGTTCCTGGAGGAAAGGTTCATAAACTATTATTAAAGAGGACTTGGGAAATTCACTGCTTGCCCCGGGGCAAGCAATGCAGAACCTGTGGGCCTTTTTGTGAATCTGTCAGGTACTTGTGGACCTGGATCGGCTACTGTTGGAAATAGGATACTGGGCTTGAGGGACCTTGGTCTGACCCAGTATGGTGCAGAACTTAGGAAACATGCGACTAAATACACCAAACAAGAGGGGCTCAAAAGCACCCATGCAGCACCTCCCACTTCCACAAAAATAGGAGCAACTTGCACTTCCTAATCTCTGAAAAACACACTTCCTAA
Organism: Ichthyophis bannanicus; assembly: GCA_033557465.1. NCBI lineage: Eukaryota > Metazoa > Chordata > Amphibia > Gymnophiona > Ichthyophiidae > Ichthyophis > Ichthyophis bannanicus. The sequence goes on along the minus strand of CM066034.1, from coordinate 562,750,843 downwards.
TCTCTGAAAAACAAGAGAGACTTTGTGACCAAGAAGGGCTTGGCAACGCCAACATAACTCTTGAAACTGCTCACTGGTATTAATGTAAATATAAAGGGTGGCCCAAAAAAAGTGAGAACATCTCGTAGCATATAAGTTATTTAAAAATTCAAAAAGACAGATGTAAACAATTGACAAATTTAAAAAACAAAGATGGTGACTGGAAATTGTCGAAATAAAGACGTTATATAGCTAAAAAAGGTAAATAAGGAAACTATTTAAGCTTTTAATTTACGAGATGTTCTCACTTTTTTTGGGCCACCCTGTATATTCTGCAAAAAAACAAAGGAACTGCAAGATGCTCACACACCCAGGAACTAACAGAAAAAGTGAGAACCATGGCACAGTATACAGTTACCCATTGGGGCGGGACACAGCTGCACAGGTTCCTTCGCAGAGGCATGAAGGCTCCACATTGGTTTAGCTTTCTATTTAAACTGAATATCGCTAGCACAGCCACAGTTCTCTAAGAGGCAGGACCCACAGCTGCCAGTGAAAGGAGAGGGTGAGTATGCCGCTGCCGAGAAGCACACTCAGCAGCAGCAGCCACTTGTACGCTTGTTTGGGGTTTTTGGGGGGGGTAACTTTTGAAGGCAGAGTGAGGTGACTGTTTGGGGGCATTTTTTGCCACCATCAAAACTTTGCCACTTGAGGCAGACGCCTCACTCCGCCTCATTATAGAGCCACCCCGTGGATGGGATCGCAAGAAAGTTTTATTAGCTTGTCCAATGGTCCCTCTCTACACGGACCATATTTTGCATGGTAGAAACCTTTGTCTGGGATAATGGGACCTTTTAAAAAACAGAAACACAACATATATAAATTACAAATATCAAAGTACATTATGCTGATAAAAGAACATATAAAAAATCATATATCTCAAAATATAATCAATATCATGAAATGAATTATGTATAAAATATAAAATATCACATTCAAAATTATACCAAGAGTTAAAATAACAAACATAAGAACATCCAATAAGTATGTATGATTTAAAAACATCAAAACAAATACCTCACAACAAACATGAGTACGTGAGGATAGAAACTAAATTAGTAACCTCTAAGACAGATGGAACACTACAGCAGTGTATCTGTGTATCTCTGCATACATAAAATATGGAAAGGGAGTACTCACTTTGACAAAAAGGCACCTCTATGGACAAATCAGGTTTACACTGATGTTGTTGTAAATCCACAAATAAGTCAATTAGCTACTGAAAACAAACTGAGGGAGTGGGAGGGAGTAGGGTGAAGGGGAGAGAAAGGGGAGGAGGGGATGGGAGAGGGAAAGCGGAGAAAAGGAGAGAAAAGAGAACCTCTATAGAGTAGATATCACAAAATAAATGTGCCAAAAGAAATTGAACAAACTTAGACCCAATGTAAAATATGTTGTTAAGTGCCGTTGAGTCGGTGTCAACTCATGGCGATCCTCAGGATAATTGTCCTAAATTGTGTCTGGTCTTCAGTCTGGCGGCTCATTGTTGACAGACTGGCACCAGTAGCTGCTGTTATTGTATCGATCCATCTCATTGCTGGCCTTCCTCTTTTGCGTTGACCTTCTACCTTGCCAAGCATGTCATCTTTCGCTAATGATTTCTCTCTTTGCATGATGTGTCCAAAGAATGAAAGTCAAAGTCTTGCCATCTGAGTTTCTAAAGAAAGCTTAGGTTTGATCTCCTCTAGTACTGACTAGTTTGTTCTTCGGGCAGTCCATGGTATACACAGTATTAGTCACCAGCATCATAATTCAAAGGCATCAATTTTCTTCCCAACTATCTTTTTCACTGTCCAACTTTCGCATCCATATGACGTTATGAAAATAGCATGGCTTGAGCAAGTCTAATCTTTGTATGGGGAGGAAATCTCTGCTCTTGAGAATCTTGTCTAGGTCCTTCATAGCCATTCTGCCAAGAGCAATGCATCATTGGATTTCTTGACTGCTTGTTGCTTCTTTATTGATAGTTGATCCAAGTAGATTAAAGTTGTCCACTATTTCAATTTCTTCTCCATCAACGATGAGCTTATTGATTTTGCCAATTGTCAGAATCTTTGTCTTCTTTACATTAAGGTGAAGGCCCATTTTAAGACCATGTTCCTTGATCTTGAGAAGTGAATGTTTCAGATCATCTTCACTTTCAGCCAATAATGTGGTATCAGCATAGTGAAGGTTGCTGAAGAGTCTTCAGCCAATCTTCACACATCTGTTGTCTTCATACAATCCTGCTTCTCTGATGATTTGTTCTGCATATAAATTAAACAGGTAGGGGGAAAAGTATGTAGCCTTGTCATATGCCTTTGCTAATTTTAAATTTATTTCGCACAAAAAGATTCAAAGTACCAAATACAGGATTATTTCTGTAGGATTTGCTCAAGGTACAGCAGATGGTTGGCAAAGTAAACAAAAGAACCCAAAAATGGCTGTTTAAAGTCTTCTTACTTTCAGAAGCACAGCCTTTGATAGCAAGGTTGCCACTTTCCTTTTTGTCCTTGCTAATTACAGCATAAAGTCCAAACAAGCTTAATCTTCTGTGGCAGTTTGGCTTCTGTCAGCCTCAATTCCTTCTAGGCTGCATTTCAGGTACAACAGAACTCAAAACAAGACGCAAACATTCAGACTGCCATAAAAAACTCTCAACAGGCTTGTCACATAACAGAGGAGCAAAGAAAAACTTTTCTAGCAGGTTAAATTGGCTTCTTGCCGTTTCACAGTTCAAACCACAGGTGGATAACAAGCATGAATCACAGCTTCCTGCTTATCCTTATACTTCAGTAAACTTCCCTTTTAAAACATATGGGAATTTACCACCACACTGCCTGTTTCTTATGTTTACCTTTTCAGGGAGGATAATTCTTTCAGGACTGGCTTTTCCTCAAGACTTCATGACAAAAGCTTGGCACAGAGAGCAATCCATAAGGATGTCTTCTTCCCCCAACTCTGCCACTGGCTCTCCCAGCTGCATGGGTTCTGACTCACCCACCCGGTCAGACTGCTCAGCTGACAACCTCTCCAGTGCTCTGAGAGCTTCTCCACTTCCTGGCTCCAACCTCTGCTGCCAACCTGTTGCAGGGAATTCAGCCCTCTCAGATCCTGGTAGCTCGGCTCTTCTGCATGAGTCAGCACCTTCTCTAACTCCTTCTCTTCTCCGGTCTCTGCCTTCTCCTCCCTCTCCTCCTTTCTTCCTTCCTTTCTCCCCTTCTGTATACTTCAGCATATGCTTATACCTCCAGGGTTCTAGCCCCACCTCCTTCCTTCCCAGGTGTTGGCAATCCCCCTGCCTTCTGGTATTTGAGTAATCAGGGAACTTGTTGAAGTAAGGTTTTTGGACCTCGTGCCTGTAATCTCTCTCTCTTACTCTATTAGACACTGCATGAAACCTGTGCCAGCTGGGGATTTTCTGGTTCTTAGGTGTGGCTGTGGCTTTCTCACCCTGCACTCCTAAAAGGGGACCCTTTACTAGGGTAAATTCTTTACATTTCTCACCTCCCCCATACTCAGGATTGATGACCTTGCCACAGTATCTTGTAACATTTCAATTCGAAACTGGAATTTTTTCTTCAACTCTCGTAGCTTTAGGAATGCCAATCTTGTTCTTCCTCTAATAATTTCTGCTTCTGTTTCCTTGCATGTATCATTGTAGTACTTCTCCTTCTTGTCTTGTTGCACGTTGGAAGTCTCTATGGAGTTCTGAGATTGCCCAGAAATGCAGAGAAGCTAAAGCCAGAGGGGAAAGAGGCAATTTTCAGAGTTTCTTCGGTCATCCATTTTGGCCGATTTTGCTTTTATATCTTTTGTAGAGATTTCTCGTTTTCTTCCAACACAACCTTCTTGATGTCATCCCATAACACTTCTGGAGCTCTGTCATTTGTATCTAAAGCAGCAAAATCGGTTTTGCAGGCAGTCTAAATTTCAGTGGTATATTCTCAAGGTCATATTTTCCTACATTCATGAGTGGATTGCTCTTTTTCAACTTTAGCTTGAGTCTGCATACTAGTAGTTGGTGATCTGTACCACAGTCAGCTCCAGGCTTTGTCTTTGTTGAAGTTATAGAGCTTTTCCATCGTAAAATATAGGGATTGCAAAACTGAGTACCGGTCTATACAATTTGGCAGACTATAACTGAAAACCATATCCAGTCATTGGCAAGCAAAAAAAGCTAATAGGACCAGCATCAGTAAGTGACTAGGAAACAAACATGTTTCCACTACCATCTAATTATAAAATCATCATGGTTATATAGTGTGGAGAATATGAGACCTCTCTAAACGGAAAGGTTAACTACATAAAGTAGAACCAAATATAGAGAACTATTCAGGAAGGATATGGCAACAACAAAAATGAGGGTTTATGTGCAGGAGACAAAAGTGCCTACCCGTACTACTGCTGTAAAGGGCAGCACACTCTTTTAGAAAAGAGATGAACAAGTATAAGGATTTTAAGATCATGTTGTTGTTGTTGTTGTTGTTAAGTGCCGTCGAGTCGGAGTCGACTCATGGCGACCCTCTGGATAGCTATCCTAAATTGTGTTTGGTCTTGAGTCAGGCGGCTCATTGTTGACAGACTGGTACCCGTAGCTGCTGTTATTGTATCGATCCATCTCATTGCTGGCTTTCCTCTTTTGCGCTGACCTTCTATCTTGCCAAGCATGATGTCCTTCTCTAATGATCTCTCTCTTCGCATGATGTGTCCAAAGTATGAAAGTCGAATTCTTGTCATCTGAGCTACTAAAGAAAGCTTAGGTTTGATGATCTCTAGTACCGACTGGTTTGTTCTTCGGGCAGTCCATGGTATACACAGTATTCGCCGCCAGCACCATAATTCAAAGGCATCAATTTTCTTCCTGTCTATCTTTTTCACTGTCCAGCTTTCACATCCATATGATGTTATTCAAAATACCATGGCTTGAACAAGTCGAATCTTTGTATGGAGAGAGACATCTCTGCTCTTGAGGATCTTATCTAGGTCTTTCATAGCCATTCTGACAAGAGCAATGCGTTGTCTGATTTCTTGACTGCTTATTGCTTCTTTATTGATAGTTGATCCAAGTAGGTTAAAGTTGTTCACAATTTCAATTTCTTCTCCTTCAACGATGAACCTGTTGATTATGCCAGTTGTCATGATCTTTGTCTTCTTTACATTAAGGTGCAGGCCCATTTTGAGACTATGTTCTTTGATTGTGAGAAGCAAATGTTTCAGACCATCTTCACTTTCCGCCAGTAATGTGGTATCATCAGCATAGCGAAGGTTGTTGATGAGTCTTCCACCAATCTTCACACCTCTGTTGTCTTCATACAATCCTGCTTCTCTGATGATTTGTTCTGCATATAAATTAAACAGGTAGGGGGAAAGTATACAGCCTTGTCTTACACCTTTGCTTAAGATCATAGGCGACCTCGAATCAAACCAAAACAAGGTCTTTAAATCAAACCACTACCTTGCAATGTTCAGGTGCCGCTGCCACATGAACAGCAAATAGATCAGCCTGGTAGCGGGTAGCCACCATTTAAAACCTAAAAGGCCTGCCAAAACAAAATCCAGTCATCATCATGACCAATAAACAAAACGCCAATACATATCAGATCTGATAGACCTTTCGCACGGGCTGCGGAGGAGAAGTCAAAACCAAAAGAATAAATAAATGACATTAGAGATGTTGACATTTAGTATACCGCTAAAATGAATGAAGGAAAATCTAAAACTATATATTACAGATGTGCCACTAAAATGAAAATAAAACCAAAAGTGTCTCTAAACAAATTGCTAATGCAGTAATCCGACACATGAGCTACGGGAACAAAATCAAACCAGAAAAATAAAGGACAATAAACAATATTGTGATACTTGATGTGCTGCTAAAACAAGGGGAATTTTAAAACAATATATTATATAAAAGTGTACTGCTAAACCTAAACCAAAACCATTAAAACAAGGGGGGGGGGAGAAGGGGAAATTCAGCTAAAACAATGAAATGCAGAGCGCACACACATTCAGGGTTGTATAGAGAATGTCACAGTGAATGGTAGATGCCATAAAAATTGTATTAATCGAATATACCGCGCTAACATAAAGGGAGGCAAAATTAAAACCAAGGAGTAAAAGGATATAAATAAAAAATGAGCATTTACAAGGATCATACTTAACTTTTATAGGCAGGATTTATTACCTTTTTTATACATTTGTTTAGCTCGTTTTAATGGATTACTAGGTTTTTTTTATTTATATCCTTATACTCCTTGGTTTTAATTTCATCTTCCTTCATTTTAGAGGCTTATTCGATTAATACAATTTTTATTCTTTGGTGCACTTCATCACCCTGCTCCTTTGTACTTTATATTATATTCTGCAGGTATGTTTGCTTTGCTTTTCTGGACTATTTCCATGTAGAGATCATTAGCAGTCCCACTTGTTCTGCTTTCCCAGTAGGAAAGGTATTGATGTTCTCTAAGATGTATTGGATTAATATTGGTAGCACTGCCTTTTGTGTGAGTCCTGGTATTATGCTGTGGCAGGTTTGCTTTGGACTCTGACTGGTCTTTTTGCAGGGTTTTATAGGACGCCCTCATGTACATGATAGCTGTCCCTAGAGGGACGTCATATAGAAGAAATTTGGTAGCCTCGCTCTAACTCCACTGCACATGTAAATGATGTTCAGACACTCAATTTATTAAGTTATTGTTGGGAAAAAACGACACCTAATTTGGTCAGTCAATGAAAAGTCACCTGTCTCTAGCATTTTTGCTACTCCAGACTAACACAACTACCCCTTAGAAAATTTTCATCATGTTGGGACAAAAGAGAGGCTTGCAAGGGACCCAAATGGAATCTACTGGGGCAGGGAGGAGGGGGTTAACAGCACAGTAATCACTTGCACAGGGCAGCACCGGCCCTGTGATTCTGATATATGGGCATCTATTCTTGATATATGGACATTTATTTCAGACATAGAATTTGATATTTTTGTGGCAGGGGGAGGGTATTTGTTGTGAGGGATTAAGGGTGGGCACAGGAATTGCATTACCTCTGGCCCCATTAAGACGGCCTCTGGGAGCCTCAGGATGTGTTGGTGGTCCAAAGCACCCAGAAAGAAAAAATAATCCATGAACAACACAGTTTAAGAGGTTGACTGCAAGTTAGATTATTCATATATCATGGAAGTTACTGCAGATTTGAGACTCTCATAATAAAGTAAGCTATGGCAAAATGCAATATTTTACTGCGCTTAGTATCTGCTCCTCTATTTTATTTATTTATTTATTTAGCTGTATTTTTATCCCGCTTTTCACCGGGTCAAAGCGGCGTCACACAAAAGGGGGGGGAATTACGTGTAGGGGTGGGGCCATCACCGGGAGGCTACATTGATGATTTCAACATAAGATATGGGACAGACTTTGGACATGGACAGATTTTGGACATGGACAAATTTTTGGACATGGTTGGGACAGTACAGCTTGAGTTGAGTGGTCATGGTGGGGGGATCAGAGGTTATTTCGCTTTTTGGTGGGAGTCATGTTGAGGTATTCGTGAAACAGGATGGTTTTCAGCTGTTTCCTAAAAGATAGTAAATCGGTGTTATTTCGGAGACAGTTCGGTAGAGAGTTCCATAAGGATGGTGCGTACAGTTCGAAGGCTCGATTGCAGGTTCGTTGCGAGCATTTGGTTCTTTTATGAGGGACGGTGAGGGAGTTGCTGAGGGCCTGTCTGGTGGCTCTGCCGTGAGCTGGATGAGATAGTAGGATGTGAAGTTGGGAGTTTCGGGTTTGATGTATGGCCTTGTGGGTGAGTAGGATGGCTTTGTATTTAGTCCTTGCTTCGAGGGGGAGTATGTGCAGGTCCTTCAAAATCGGGGTGATGTGGTCGGTCTTCTTTGCTCCTTGTATGATTCTCGCTGTAGTGTTCAATGCTGTTCGGAGGGGGTTCGTCTGTGTGGTTGGAAGTCCATGGTATAATATATTACAATAGTCCAGATGTGGGAGCGTCATGGCTTGCATTACAGTTCGGAAGTCTTGATGTTCAAGGAGGGGTCTGAGACGTTGGACAGTCCTTGCTTTGTGGAATATAGTTCTGGAGGTTTTGGAGATTTGTTGCTTTAAGGTGAGTGCTTGGTCGATGATAATGCCCAGGTACCTTATTTGTGGCTGTATTTGAATGTTTGTGGTGCCAATGTGGAGGTGTGGAGGTGGTGAAAAGTCTGGATATTTTGTGACTATGAGGGCTTCTGTCTTCTTTATGTTGATGGAGAGGTTGTTTGCTTGTAACCAGTTGGACACCTCTGTGAAGCATGTTGATAGATGGGTGTTTGTTGGGTTCGTGGTTGTAATGGGGCATAGAGCATGATATCATCTGCGTAAATGTGAAAGCTGATGTTGTGGGTGCGTATGACTGAGCAGAGTGGCTGGAGGTAGATGTTGAAAAGCATGGCAGATAGTGTGGATCCTTGGGGGACTCCTTGGTGTTGTTGGAATGGGGGGGGATGTCTTGTTGCTGGTGCGGATTAGTTGCTTTCTGTTTGTTAGATATGATTGGAACCATTGAAGTACAGTGTCTTTGATCCCGATTGCTTGCAGTCTGTGTAGGAGGATGTTGTGGGAGATGGTGTAGAAAACTGCAGATATGTCAAGGAAGATCATGGCATATCCGGAGTGTTTTTCTTGCGTTCCTATGAGGAGAGTGTTCATCAGTGTGGTCATGAGGGTCTCGACTCCATGTAGAGGGCAGAATCCGTGTTGTTGTGGGTCGAGTATGTTGTTAAGATCAAGGTGTTCCTGTAGTTGCTGCTGGACGATCTTCTCGATTATCTTGGTGGTGAAGGGTAGGCTTGCTATGGGTCTATAAGACGCTGGGTCTAGAGGGTCCAGGTTTTGTTTTTTTAATGATGGTCGGATGATTGTGGTTTTGAGGGCATCTGGCATGCTTCCTTGGGAGAAGGATTCCCTGACGATGTGGGCTAGAGGTATGCTCAGTTCATTTCGTGTTTTCTTTATCCAGTCAGAGGGGCCTCTAAATTATTTGCAGTTGTCATTACTTTGATGTTTCTTCTCTGCTTATTTTGAGCGATACTTCCAGCAAACCATCAACAAGAAAAATAGTTTCAGTACATTTCAGAAACATTTTTTAAAAACCACATATCAAACCAGCAACTCAACATGATTGCCTGATGCATTTCTTATTTAACTGACAACCCAAAATGACAGTCAATCAACATCTACTCCCACTGAGTTGTTGCTGTTTTCTCCTTTATTTATCATGTACTTTCTGAAGTCTCCCTTGACAGGTGACATTTTAGAGGGGTTTTTTGTTTGCTCTCTTTTTAGGATTTCTTTTTGGCTTGCCGTTTCTTCTTGCTTCTTCAGAGTTACATTTCAATCAAAACGGACTTCCTGCTGAGGCATCAGACGGTGTTCACAACTACTTAAGAGCCCCCCGCCCTATTTTTAACCCTCTGGCTCCTCCATCTAGCTCAGCTACTTCAGTACCAGTGCTCAGCCAGGGGTCACGGACTGACCCTCCACTGGAAAGTAGGTGCTCATGCAATCTGAGTTTAAGCATCACTGCTCTGTGATGACCATTTCCCTCCCTTGCATAGTTTGAGCGCTGCCTCCAGTATCCCCTTTCCCCCGTCACCTGAAGAGCATGAGCCAGGTTCAGGAAAGCAGACGCCAAGCTCCTGTAAGCTGATGTTCTGCCATCAGTCTGGTCCCTTTGTTGATATTTTAAGGCATGTCGGCACCTCTCTGGCAACATTTGAAAATTATGCATTGGCTAAGGGAGTTATTGTAGACGCCTTAATTCATGATTCACAGGTGTATAATCAGGCAAATATTCATGTCTTAATGCACCCATGTGTAAACCACCATTTTAGAAAGGATCTAATTTACACATACAGTAGCTATATGTACCATGCAAAATTGTATGGGGGTGTGTCCTTGGCAGGACAAAAATTGGCACGTGTATTCCCCATTTCATATAGAGAATGCGTGTTGGAGCCTAAAATTGTCCTCATCGGGATTTGCATCTGTTCCCTGACGCAAATAGGTATTAAAGTGTTCCCTCTGACCATCCTTTTACATGAGGGAGTAAAGGGGGAAGGGCGATATCACCTTTAATCCCCCAATGTTTATTTGTCCCTCCCCCCCAATTGAACTGAGGTCAAGATGGAGTCTCCTGTGGCTAATTAAGAGCATCTGCACCTCAAGGTTTGCAAAATGGCTCCGCTGCAGGTGCCGGCACTTACACGCATAGGTTGCTGAGTTTCCCCCGTCTATTTTTACCAAGTGTATGTACAGGAGATAGATTTGCATGCAAATTTCTGTCATGCATATTCACCGAGGATATCCTGAAAAGAACAGACTACGGATCCTCCGGCACAGGTTTGGGAGCTATGAGCCAAGTAATCACCATTCTTAAAGAAAATTCTTGATACCTTAAAATAATAAAATTGTAAGTTTGCAAATTCAGTGTGAAACTAAACAGTCTCATGGCTCTATTTTCAAAACTTTTCGTCATTGTAGCAAAGGTTCTCAATCCAGTCTTCAGATCACATCCCGGCCCATCTGGTTTTCAGGATATCCCCAATGAATGTGCATGAGAGATTAGCACATAACGGAGGTAGTGCATGCCCATCTCTCTCATGCACATTCTTTGGGGATATCCTGAAAACTAGACTGGCTGAATATGTCCCAAGAGTCCCCATTTTATAAAATTACCCTCCACAAGGGTAATTTCATAAAGCATTTTTCATGCATTAGCCCTGATATAGGAGTGTAAAAGGCCTCTTGCAAAATGACCTCACTAGTTAGATGCGTACTTACACCCAACCCGCACGAATGTATGTCTGAGCTTGGGTCATGTGCACAGTCACAAAGCGCACACACACAGGTTATAAAATTCGGCTTTCTGCGCATACTTCGGCCACGTACATTCATACCCACTCTCAATCGGCTGCAAATGTGGACATGTGCACTGCAGCCATGATTGTGACAGGGTTTGAGAGGCTATTTTATAATGAAACATAGGTGCTTACACATTTTTTTTTTTAAATAACCTCAAAACAGGCACGTACATGGCCTCTCAACCCACACGGCCTGTCATGACATCACTCTCCATGAGACGCCTGCACGTTGCACTTTTTTTCCAGTCCATTCCAGAAATTCATCCAGGTTAGTATTCAGCCATGGTGGTGGGCATTGTTTGTTTTTTTTAATGCCAGACACGATGGCTAAAAAGAAATCTACATATTCCATTGGCAGTATCCAGATTGTGACCAGCACTGAATATCTGAATAGTATGGCCAGAGCTCCTGCTATAAAGTAGTGTATCCAGATAGCCTTAGGATAGTTTTTTTTGCTGTGCTATACTGTCCAGTTACATGTACAGCGGTGCTAAATATCACCAGTACATGACCGGACGCACAGTGGCCCTCAGTGTAGATACTGGAATAGGCCTCCACGTGTATAGTGCCACTGAAAATCCCAGTCAGTAGCGCTTATCTGGACAGCTGGTGTTGCTAACCAGTTACGCGACTCTGAATACTGACCCAACGAGGTTGCCCCTTTTTCTTCTTTCAGAGTTTCTACAGCACATACTGTAATTCTTGTCTTCAGAACTGAACTCCTACCTCTTAGCTGGCTGAAGGTCGTGAAGAACTTGCCAGTGAGGGACTTGATCTCATTATTGGCCAGCGAAATGGAATAAATCGCCTCTATCACATCCTTCATCACGGTGTAAATGCCTATAGGGAAAGCATTCAGCTGGCAGTCTGCCAAATCTGTAGACACCACCAAAACAACAAAAACAAAGAAAAAGAAACAATAATCAGCACAAATCAGCAGTCTGACTAAAGAGAATACTTGCAAACCCACGGCTCTGCCGCTCTTAGCACAAATGTTTGAGGATATTAAAATTTACAATCCATATCTAAAACTCATAAACTAGTTGCAGAAAGGAAGAGGATTTTTCAGTTCATCCGTTATCATGTTTTCTTTCTTCCTTCTGTCAGATAAAAACAACACATGCCACCACAGTAATGTAGAGGCACTTGCTGCCTCGTGTATAAATGTCGCCCTTCCTGCCAGTGCGTCAGCTGATTGGCTTACACGCCGACAAGAAAAGAAGACAAGACATTCCAAAAAAAAAAGGCCAAGGTCGCAGCATAGCAGAGGGAACTGGCACAGCTTGGCAGGTCCTTACACCTCTAGGTCACCATTTCAAATTCAGATAACTAAAAACTCACTTCTTTCTTTATTACATCAGCAAAATTCATCTCTTCCTTTCTGCACACGCTAATAAGACCCTCATCCACTCTCTAGTCACCTCCCATCTTGACTATTGTAACCTGCTCCTCACTAGTCTCCCTCTGAATCATCTTTCTCCCCTTCAATATGTTCAAAACTCAGTTGCACGGCTAATCTTCCACCAGTGTCACTATGCTCATGTAAACCCTCTTCTTAAGTCACTTTACTGGCTCCCTATCCATTTCCGCATCCAGTTCAAACTTCTCCTACTGACCTACAAGTACATTCATTCTGCGGCTCTTCGCTACCTTTCCTCTTATCTCACTCTACACCCCTCCTTAGGAACACCAATCTTCTGGCGGATCCCTTTTATCTGTGCCCTTCTCTGCCACTGTCAATTCCAGACTTCATTCATTCCATTTTGCTGCTCCACATGCCTGGAACAAATTAATTGAATCAGTATGATGTGCTCCTTCTTTAGCCCGATTCAAATCCAGGCTAAAATAACACCTCTTTGAGGCCACTTTTGGATCCTGATTCTCCTCACTCTCTTGTTCACTACTTATGTGTATCTTACCATTCTCTAGTCCCCAGTTTTGCAATGTTTTTTCATTTTGATTAGATTGTAAGCTCTGATGAGCAGGGACTGGGTCTTACATCTATATCTACAGCGCTGTGTACGCCTTTTAGAGCTGTACAAATCATTAGTAGTAGTAGTAATAATGGCAGGTCAATAGTGATGCAAAGTCACTACCATTTAAAACGACTTTGTGGACTATAAGAAATAATTTGGCCTTCTCATCACACTTTTAAAGGGCAATTTTAAAACGGGTAACCTATGTGAAAAGTCCAAAAGGCACCTATTGTATACACACAGCTTAGGCACCTATGGGACTTTCTAAAATAGATTCAAAGTAAGACCCCCCGTCATACAGAACTTACGTCTGCTCTGATGGTGTATATATGTGCTCAATGCATTTACATGCAGAAAGTAAAAGCTGAGTTTTAATGAACATCATTGATGTTTCTCATTTTTGTTACTCCGATTCTATATTGTCTTTATTATTGATTCAACTGGGGTGGCTGCCTTTACTAGGAGGATGGGATGGTGTAGGCCTTTAACGCATGCAAGTGCTCTAAGGCCCAACACTGTACTAAGTGTACTTGATGCTGCTGCGCATAGTTAGCTCAGAAGGAAGAATCGCGGCGCAGTGACAGCAACAGACGGGGAAAAGAGAGGAGGAAGCCATCTTGGGTATAGTGAGGAGGAGGGTATAGAGGATTAAGGCAGGACTACTGAGAGGAGGAGTGCAGGGAAGTGTTCCAAGTGGCATCCCCCGACTCAGGCCACGTTTGGCAGAAATCTAGTCCGTCTGGTGGCTGGGGCAGACCCTCGACGACACTTAAAAAAAAAACAAAAATTCAACAAGGCAATATCCAGTCGCCGGCATTGATTATCCAGATTGACCAGACAGCGTGGAAGCTAAAAGAGCAGTGGCAATATTCATCCGCTGCCCAATTATCTTCTATGGCGACAGCTGAGCTAGCTTTTAAGGTGCCGAATTCTCACAACTTAAGCTGAATATCATCGCTGCCCACCCTGTGTTACATTGCCCAATCCAGTCTGAGACCTTTGAGTTCTTATTCCAGCAATAGAATCTGTGTGGTTATTGGAACAACATTGGTTAAACAGATACACATGTGGACATAGGAACGCTATTGATTAAATGGATACACATTGTCACCAGTCATAGCCTAAGTACTTTTTGAGGGAATTGATTATTTGTAGTATTTGGTTTTGAGGAGGCTTGCTTCTTGAGCTCTTCACTGCTCTGAAGAGGATGACATTTGTGGACAAGGAGGGGCCCCCCCCCTTCCACATCTACCGGAAGCACACACTGTTGCCTGATGAGGTAGGGGCAAAACATGCCACTATCTGAGTTTTAGGCAAGATGATCCCTTAGGAGTAGCCTAGTGGTTAGAACACTGGCTTGGTAACCAAGCAACCAAGGTTTGATTCCCACTAGCACTCCTTGTGGCCTTGGGCAAGTCACTTAACCCTCCACTGCCTCGGAAGAAAGGTCTGGCAAGCTACTCCCGGTGACACTGTCAAGACAACCCAGGAGCTTCTGGTTCGCCAGGAGTGACTCGAAGGCACACATTGCATTTTTGATCCCCTAGATCTCCAGTTCTGGAGGGCCACAAGCCAGTCAGATTTTCAGGATATCCTTAATTAATATGCATATATTTGCATGTACTGCCCCCATTGTATTCCAATATATCTCATGCATATTCATTACAGATAGCCTGAAAACCTGACTGGTTTGTGATCCTCCACGACTGGAGTTGGAGACCCTTGCCCTAGAACAGGCATGTCCAACAGGTAGATCGCGGAGGGGTCAGAGGTAGATAACCAGCCCCACTTGGCTCCATCTCTCCAGCAGCATCGCCCCATCGCTAGGAGAGAGCTCATGCCGGCAGGTCGTCTGCCGAGGGCTTGCCACCGCTGCTGATCCTTTGCCTGTCTTTTTTCCCTGCCTGCAGGAATCTTTCCTGCGGGTGTATTGGGGCGCTTGTTGTTTTCGTGCCAATAGTTTGTGGGTACCCCAAGGGGCCGTCACCCGCACCCCATGATGAGACGCCACAGGCCCAGCGTCATACCTGGTCTCCTGCCTCTCAGAATCACCCATTCCTGCCCCCGCCCCAACACCCCTTACAAGTGTGTTATATACCGGGCGATATCCATTCACTTGGGCTTTACCTGAATACACTTACCATATTAGTTGTGTCGTGCGCTGGTCGTTGGTCGCTTTATAGTTCGCTTTCATTAAACGTTTTCGGGCAGACACAACAAAGTGTCAAGAATTTGGTGATTTTGGCGGGCTTTTCCAATTTTGTGCTAACTTGCCTATGCCTTGCCTTTGAATTGGTTCAAACCACTGTGACTTTTGCTTGCCTCTGCAATTTTATTTTGCCTAGCCTTTATGTTGATTCTACACTGCAACTTTATTTTGCCTTTCCTTTGCGTTTATTCTACACTGTGTGCAGAATTTCTTAAATCGCATGTGGTGGTATTTTAACTTCTTTGGCAATATTTGATTTTATCTGGTTTGCTGGACAGGTGTTTGAGCTTTTTTGATGGTTGTTTGGTGGTATTTGTTATTGGTACCAGTATGATGAATTCTTATTTTTTACTTTTAGAACTGCATGTGTGGTTTTGGCATCTCCAGTCCTTTTATTGCACATCATCCAGAGGTCTTCAGTTCCTGTTGACCTTTAATACTTCGGGACAGTGACAGTTTTGGACCAGATTCAGCCAGTGTTTATACTAACTTAGCAGATTTGGCCTTCTTACATCCAGCCACTCCAGTATAAAGAAGATGAGTGTTCCAAAGAAGAGCAAAACCTATCACTTTCATGATGAACGGGAAATGGACTACTTCATCATGGTGAAAGACAAGTGTTGTTGTCCAATTTGTAATGCCCCAGTATCCTTGCCCAAAAAGGGTAATCTGGAATGTCATTATAAGGCTCTGCATAGCAATAAGCTTGATGCTGATTTTCCACCCAAAAGTGAAATTTGTAAACTGAAGCTCAAAGAACTTAAATCGAAATTGGCTACTCAGCAACAGTTGATGGCGAAGCCAAGGTCACATTCGGTCAATGCAACCATAGCATCCTTCAAGGTCAGCAACCCGATCACAAAGAAATGCAAACCTTTCACTGAAGGGGAATTTGTAAAAGATTGTTTTCTTGAAGCAGCTGACAATCTTTTTGAAGGATTTAAAAATAAGAAAGAGATCATAGCTGCTATTCAAGATGTACAATTGTCAAGAAACACCGTCGTGCGGCAAATACAAAAGATGTGTGGAGACACAACTGAACAATTGTTGGAGGATGTTTCAAATTGTGTCGCTTTCTCACTCCAACCTGGATGAATCTACAGACATAAGAGACAGAGCCCATTTACTAGTCTTTATCCTGATGGTTTTGAAGACTTTTGAAGTGTTAAAGAAGAACTACTTGGAATGATTTCTTTAAAAGGGAGAACTACCGGTCAGGAAATATTCAGTTCTTTCCATTCTTGTGTGACAAAGTGTAATCTTCCATTGCATAGACTTGTTTCCAGCACTACTGATGGAGCAAGAGCAATGACAGGTGAGGTTAACCGTTTCATAGCCCTCTGTAGACAGCATGACGACTTCCCAGATTTCCTCTCTTACTACTGCATCATTCACCAGCAAGTTTTGGCAAGCAAGAGACTCAATACAAAGACTATCTTGGACATCACTTTCAAAATTGTAAATTCAGTTCATGGAAGATCACTTCAAAGACAGCTTTTCAATCTTACTCTTGATGAAGGGGCAGCGGAAATCATTTTGCACACAGATGTAAGGTGGCTAAGTAGGCACAAATTTCTGCAAAGATTTCATGATTTGCTGAATGAAATAAGAAGTTTTTTGAAGCAGAGCAAATTTGAGCTGATGACTGACCTTGCAAACAACACTTTTGATCATTTTCCTAATACGCAGGACCATCTGGGACAATATCCAAATTTTGTTTTTCAGAACAAGAAGTATGTGATAGAAATATGTTCTGTTATCCAGAATTCGAAAATAGATTCTGTGACGTCCAAAAAATTGGAACAGTTGTGGAGTACTTGTCATATCCATTCAAAGTAGATGTGGACATTAAAGAAATTGAGCTATCAGTAAAAATTACTCACTGAACAAGCCATCTCTTGAAAACAAAATATTAACCCTTAAAAATGACATTTTTCTCAAGACCTGTGCTGAGCAAAAATCGTTTTGGAAGCTAGTGCCTAGAGACAAATTTCCCAACTTGAGAAGATGCAGTGAAGCCGTACTCTCCTGTTTCGGTCCAACTTATTTTTGTGAATCTGCGTTTTCCCATCTGAAAATGACAGAGTACACAACGTTCCAACATGACAGATGAACATCTCCAGGATTCCCTGAGACTGGCCCTCACACAATATTCACCCACTTCAAAAAGCTGGTGGATGAAATGCAGGCTCAGACGTCTCACTAATGAGCAAGAGCGAAATATTAAAGATTGTACAAGATCAGCCTGGATCAATACTCAACCTAAATTTAACACAAATTACTCAATAAAAGTTAAAGTTATTACTCAATAAAAAAAAACTAAGAAAAAATGTACTTTTCATTTCCCCTTGCAGTTCTTACTGGATCTTTGTCTCTCTATTTTGTTTTTGCTTAATTTGCTTAACAGCTGATCACATCCAAGTAAATGACAGAAGGTTCATTAAAAATGGGGGGGGGGGGTAATCCTCCAACTTTATTAGGTTAAAATTTAATTTGAAACTAATTTGAAACTTAATTTTCATGGTGGTAGATCACTGGTACTTTTGGCCGGAAAAAGTAGATCATGACCTGTTCGAAGTTAGACATGTCTGCCCTAGAGGAAAAGTGGACCAGAAGCTGTGAAGCAAGTGTCATTTGTGCCCCAACCTTGTATTAGGCTGGAGCGTCTATTAGCAATGGTTGTCCTTCAGTAACCAAAAGGAGACCGTAGAGTCAACCTTATTTAGGAAGTAATACCAGCACATACTATCACTGCTTGAGTGTCTTAGCACTGATCAATGGCTAGACAATGGAAAGAGTAAAGGAGAGGTGCAGTCCTGGAACTGGGGACTATATGCTTCTAGTTGTGCTGCCACTGCTGGTGAGACACTGCTCAGGTGTAGCTAAAGAAGCAGAGTAGAAAACATTTCCTCTTCGTCAGTGGTACAGAGCAATGGAACAAAAACTGGGGACCATGTGGTCCTAGTTTGTTGCCACTACCAGTAAGAAGCTGTTCTGGATGCACAGGTGAGGTAGCAAATCAGGAAAAGTTCTCTCTCTTATCCGTGGCCTAGAGCAGTGGTCCTGGAACTGAGGGCCATACGCTCTCAGTTGTGCTGCTGCAGCTGGAGAAAAACTGCTCTGGGTGCATGGCTAAAGAGGCAGTGCTGTCAGTGCAGGGCCAAAATATTGAGAGAGAAGATGCAGCAGCCACAAGGCTGTTGAATCAGGCCCTAAAGGTTGTGAAGGCATCTCAAAGATAGAGAAGGAATAACTGAAATTACTACTGAAAACAATGAGAAAAGAAATATGAATGCCAGAAAAGCTGCGTCCACACAGGCCCACAGATGAAGACAATAGAGGGGAAGGAGCAACAGTCACACAAGAGGGATCACTCACATGTGCCCAAAGAATTTTTCTGGACTCTTCTGGGCTCTGGGAGAATGGGTCTGATTGAGTACCATCAGGGACGTCATCACCCATCTTTGTGGGTTATTATATCCTACTTGTCCATGGAAAAATTACCTCCCTTCCCTTGCCACAGAACTGGTGTCTTCCTGCGAATGAATAAGAAATCTGTATGGGTGCAAGCAGATCTTCCTTGCTCCTTCTCAAGCTAAGTTCCTGCCCATATCTTCCTGATAATTTCCCCAACATGCCAAGTCTGCTGACAGTGGGAGAACCATGGTACCTTAGACCAGAGTTTCTCAAGCCATTCATGAAATACCTCTAGCTAGTCTAGTTTTCAGGATATCCCTTATGAATATGCATGATATAGATTTGCATGCAAAAGAGGCAATGCATATTCATCATGGATATCCTGGAAACCAGACTGGCCATGAGGTACTCTAGAGACGGCTTGAGAAGCACTACCTTAGACCACATCCTCCTCTTTCACTGGAAGGAAGGCCAGCCATTGAACCACACAAACTACAAAGGTCCATGAGAGGAGATCTCAGGGAGAATATGAGAAAAAGCAAATGCTACCAGAATAGGTGTGTGTGGATGCATGAAAATGTATATTATGTGGAAAAAGGTAGGGGGTGTGGCCTTATTAATACTAGCTGGCACTGATTGAAATTTTACTGGAAAATGTTTTAGACATCAGCACAGCAGTCTGCAGAGTCGGCATGGCTGTATCTGAACCTCCCTTAACTGGTGCATCTGGCGATCCTGGCCTTTAGTGCCTGCAACTCGCTCGTTCAGAAAGGGCAGTGGTGATTTTTCAGCATGGAAATGACTATTGAGTTTCCTTGCTGATCTGCTCCCTTGCAGTTGGACAGCTTTGATCGGAGGAACAAGGAGGGTAAATGTCCAGGAACATCTAGGATGCATGGCCGCTACTATCGAAAATAACTCACTGCATCACCTACCAGTTTCACCAGCCACAGCACCCACACTAAGCACCCACCACTAACATATCATTTGGATGGATAAAGGGAAACTAATCCAAAGGGTAATCTATCCATCTAAAAGCTTTATCTCCTCCTTTTATTGATGAGCTATTTTCTTCTCTCTCCCTTTGTTGTTTCCTGATAATTCTGCCTGTCCTCATCCTCCTGCATTTTTCTATTCTTTGAATGCTATTCTTTTGCACTTCTCATCTCTCTATTACCTCCTTCGAGGCAGACAAGGTCATTTTCCTCTTCCCCTTGGCAATTTGTATTACAGAGCTTTGTCATCATCAGTGGTGTTATTGCCAACATAGTTTCTCTGTACCCTTCAAATCCTGGATTCCTGATATAGAAGTAAACTACGACAAAATAGAGGCCTTCGTCATCCATAAAGACCCAAAATACAATCCATCACCCACCATAAAAGTCTCAGGATCGCACCTAAAGATAAAGTCTGAAGTAAGGTATCTTGGTATAACCATAGACCAACACCTAACGTTACATTCACACATCAGCAACACTACCAGAGCCATATACCACAAAATAAAAACAGTGCAACATCTTTGAGTTATATTAGACTTCCAACCCTTTAGTACTGCTCCACTTTGTCTACTGCAACATCTTCTTTCAAGGCCTACCAAACTACACCTTTTGTAACAAGCATAAAACACAGCTGCCTGCATCTTATCCGGCACATCCAAAGTGAGCACATAACTCCAATACTAAAGCAGCTACACGTGTTGTCTATCAAAGCTCGAGCAAAATATAAAGCCATACATACAATCTTCAAAGAATCCCACAGCCTCTCTGCAATCTACCTCCAGTTGCTACTACTGAAAACCCCCAACAACAGGGACAGAACACAGTTACAGAACATACTCAAGGTACCCACCACAATCACAAAGAGCAATGGAGCCACTGTAAACAAGGCCTTCTCGCTTTATGCCCCGGTCATATGGAATTCTCTACCAAATCACTTACGTGCAATAACCAACCTAATGGACTTCAGGAAGAATCTGAAAACACATCTTGTCCATGAACATTTCAGAGAAGAAATATGACCCCTGAACTCAGACCCTCCTAGAGTCCTTCTCTCCCCACTCACTGTCTCTACCCCCCATCCAGTTGTCCATCCAAGCTAATATGGTACCTTCCTTGTATTTACACTCAACTGCATCGCTTGAGCTTAACTCATGTTTTACCCTGGCCTTTTTCCCTGTCTGCCATGTATATCATTTGCTCCATGTATAATTTTAGCTTTGTTGCTAACTCGTTCCATGTTTGACCTATGTTCAGTCAACTCGCCCCTAATTTGTTCTTTGAATAAGTTAAGTTGTTAAGGTATGTTACTTTAAACCCGATTGTTTTATGCATATCTTATGCTAGTTCTCTGTAAACCGCATTGGCTTCAAGATGAATAAATAAAGATGATGGGTAAGGCTTCTTCCATCAAACTGAAGGCAGTCCTTCTGAAGTCCAGGAACCTTTGCTCTAACGATGCGTAGGCCTTGTAGCACTATATAAATGATTAATAGTAGTACTAGTGGTATTGTTTGGGCAAGTCACTTAACCCTCCATTGCCTCGGAAGAAAGGCCTGGCAATCTACTTCCGGTGACACTGCCAAGAAAACCCAGGAGCTTCTGGGTCACCAGGAGTCAGGACTGACTCGAAGGTACACATTGCATTTGCAGTGGTATTGTTTAGTTCAGAGCAGTATCAAATACTGAAACACACTACAGAGCATTGGCATTCACTTCCAGTCCTTGAGGACCACCAATAGGACAGCTGTTAAGGATATCCCTAATGGACCTGCATCTGAGATTTGCATAGCATGCAGGTCTCTTGTATATATTCATTAAGGATCTCATTGTTTTAATAACTCTCTTCCTTTTCTCATTAACATTTGTACTATAAACCATCCTGCTGCCCTGGTTTGTTAAAGAGCAGTACTGTAAATACTGAGCAATAAATCAATGACCCTCAAGGACCAGCAGTGAACGGCACCATTGTATAGTGATCCCACCAGACCCTTATTTTCCTCCTTTCGATTGGGCCGTGCCAGTTTTAATACAGCCTCTCTGCAGATGGAGCTCTTCAATTAGTTGCAGCAAGATGGCTTCATGGTATGGTAACATAGTAAAGGAGAGCAGAAAGATAAAAATGGCCTATCACATCTACTCCGTGAAGTGGTCAGAGCTGCAAGTGCTACTTGGTGCAATTTGTTCATGGTTGTAACTACTGCTCTGTGCAGTTTGCACCCCATGCCTTCTAGAGAGGTGCAAGTGTCATGTCGGAGCAGTTTTTGAGCTGAGGCAGTCAGTGCTTGGTTTCACTTACACAAGCTTTCCAGCTAATGATATATATATTTCAAGCAAAAAAGAGAGGTCAAGAAAGCACGTTTATTGTCACAGGAGTTCAATCCCTAACTAGGACAACATTAATATAGAATTAAAAAATTACTGTTTTATAGAGAAATACTCATTGGGGAAGAAAATAATGTATGCATATCCCCCCCCCCCCCCATTCCCCCACCTCCCTGAGGTTGGGAGGTCTAAGGGAGCAGCCTAGAAAATGGCTGTTAAACTCTCGCCTTTTCCATTTATTTCTTGATATGCTGCCTTTCTGTACATTCTTGGGAAGAATTTCAAGCATGAACAAGGAAATCAAAGAGCAAGGAAAAACAAATCATAAAATATGTAAATAAGCCTGCACATTAAAGAAACTGGCCTGGAGAATCAAAAAAGTGTAAAAAGAATAAGCGAGAAGACGTGTAATGAAAGCACTTATAGAATCATCCAGTAACCTAGAGAATAACCAACAAACTACTTGAGCTTCCTCCTCCTGACACCCATTCCCTGCCTCTGCCCCCCTTTGGTTCCCCAGAAAAAGTTACATTTTTTTTCCACGCAAACAAATAAAATGTGCCAATGCAAAAAGCTAGCATGGGCTTTACGAGCCCCTAACACCAAGCTTAAGCACACTAAGATCCTTCAAATGCAGAAAACAGACGTATGTGCCAACAGAAAAACAGCACCCAACTAATGCCATACGTATTTAAATCTATTTAAAATAGATTTAAATAATTAAAAGCTCATTTAATCAACTGGTCTAGTATGCAAATCATGGCGTGCCCCCGACAGTATTTTGATGGTACCAGGTGCTTTCCCCAATGCCTAGATCATCTTCTCCTCAGCCCCTGATGCCATCAAAACACTGTCGGGGGCTGGTGCCCCGACAGAAAGTAAGTACCTGCTGGTCTAGTGGCCCTTTGAACCCCCCACTCCAAAGTAAAATTTAAATTACCTGGTGGTCAAGCAGCCCCAAAATCCAAACTGATCCCCCCGTATCTTAAAATAGGCAGGAGCACTGCCTACATGCTCCCACTCTGGTCTGCCATCTTGTAAAATTGCATGTCTGGCTCCATGCGGTGCATCCTGGGATGCGCCGGGTGAGGTCAGACTACCATATAAGGTAGACTATGCCTTATATGGCAGTCTAACATCCCTAGGTGCACTGCGCGGGGCCAGGTGTGCCATTTTACAAGATGGTGGACCAGAGTGGGAGCACATAGGCAGTGCTCCCGCCTATTCTAAGGTACAAAGGGGGGCGGTTTGGATTTTGGGGCTGCTAGAACACCAGGTAATTTTATTTTTACTTTGGGTTGGGGGGGTGGGGGTTTCAAGGGGCCGCTAGACCACTAGGTAATTACTTTTTCTCAGGGGCACTGGCCCCCATCAGTGTTTTGATGGCATCAGGGGCTTTTCCCGATGCCGCAACCCTCCCCGGTGCCATCAAAATACTGTCGTGGGATGAGAGAATGGGCCGCTAGGCCACCAGGGATTGTTTTTTGTCAAGTACTGCCCCCGATTGTATTTTGATGGCATCGGGGGCTTTTTCCAATGCCATGATCATCACTGATGCCATCAAAATACTCATAAGCAAAATTAGCTACACAGTACCTGGAAAGCAAGCCAAAGTAGCGCAGGCTTCTTGTGCGCATGTGTTTGGCTTGCTTTCCCAGTTTAACACTGTAGTGGCTCATTTGCATACTCTATCCTTCCTGCGTCGCTTGTTAAAATGCGTGCAGTCAGGAATGTAAAAAATTGCTTCAGCGCATGTCTAGTGCCAGCTTTCTGCATCGGCCTGAAAGTAAGGACAAGAAAACAACTTTCACAGCAGAATAATTCCTTTCAGTTTGACAATTTACTGGAGAGGAGTTCAATAGTACGAGAATCAGCAGTGGCTATAGAACATCAAACTGTTCTTCAGTTGCACAGAAGGCTTAACGTTAAAAGAGCACATTTTCTGCACTTTATGAATCAGAGTGAAGTACTAAATTAAGAACATCTGAAAGGACTCGGATAAAGGCAGGCTACAAAGGGAAGCCAACTTTAAATGAATGCCATGAAAGCTGAACAAAATGGCATGACCCAAACGTATGATGGAAGATAAGGACGACACTGAAGTATACAATTTTGCACTACATATAGAGAATGAAGAACGAGTATAATTGAAGTTTAGTTTGTGAGGCTTTTCTGTGCACATCTTTGATTGGACAGACACAGGAAAACTCAATAACTGCAAGTGGAGATGATGAAAAGAAGAATCCATGCTAATGAATAATTAAATCTATCTGACAAAAGAAGTAGGGCTAGCATTATCCGACTCGTTTCTCTAAACTCACCTCAGAAAACAATCTGCAAAGAACTTTCAAGAAGAGCAGCTAAAGGCATGAAAGCAAGTGTTTTACTCCCAAGTACTATTAAATAAACTGGTGTGACTTGCAAATATTCGGGCAAGAGACAAACAGCAATTTCAAGCATAGAGGTAAAACTAGCCCATCTCAACAACTATACAGTATTTTAGGTAAAAAATAATTTGTTATGGGCAAAAAAACCACAAAATATGCCTCAGCTTAAGCACAGTTTAGCTGTGCAGTTCAATTTTTATCCTAAAATATTATCTAAGCCTACCCAAAACTTCCACACAAACTTAAATCTTCTCCAAAGAAGTTGTAAGTGCCAGTAGAAATCAGTGCATAAGCATGTATCTGATTGAGTGCATGCATAAGTAACGAAGCCACCCCTATGCCGCTATGTCCAGCTCAGAGAACACCAAGGCATGTATCACGTACTAGAAGACAATTTTTCCAAGTACCTACATTAGGCACATATATGAAAAAGGCTGGGGCAACGCGATGAGGCACCCTCGACCTTTGCTCCTCAGTCTTTAGTATTTTGTGGCCCACTTTTTGAATTCGTTCAATTCTCATGGCACACCAACCCAGTTTGGCATGATCCTTACTCTCAAGTTCCTCCCACTAGCCCTTATCTGCCCATCACCTACAAACCTTCACCCTCAACATCTTGGTCTCGCCCGATCTCCACCAACATGTTTAGGAATCTTCACACTGTCAACCATTCAGCTCTCTCCACTGCTGTCTTTTCACCTCTTTCCTCCACTGTGTCATCTGAATCCATTGAGGGGGCAGTACCCTCCTATAACACTACACGCTCCTCTGTGCTGGATGCACCTACTCCTCCCATTCCAGCCCTGTGAGGCATACTGTACATCAACTCTGGCTGTCCTCAACAACCCGCTACCTACATTCCTGTGCCCATTCAGCTGAGCACCTTTGACTTAAATCATGTACCCTTCTTGACTACCTACATTTCAAATTCATTCTTTCCTGTCCTATCATATTTTGGCGTTCCTTTTCTTGGCAGCCTGTTTATTGTAAATCGCTTTATTGCTTATGTAACGAACGGTATATCAAAAATGCCAATAAAAATAAAGATTCCTTCCAGTCAGCCATAGCACTTGCCAAGCAAGAGTATTATATCCATCTGACTAACTCTCTTGCCTTTGACCCTTGCCGTCTATTTGCTATGCTCAACTTTCTCCTCAAGGTCCCTCCTCTCCCAATCCCTCCTTCACTATCTGCCCATACCTTGACTGACTACTTCCATGACAAAGTCCAAAAGATTAGCCTAGAATTTTCTGCAGGACCAACGCCACCTCATCTTCCCCCTCTTCAATCCGAAATACTTCCTTCACCTTCAGGCACCCTTTCTTCCTTTTCTGAAATTACCAAGGAGGAAATGGCAAATCTCTCCTCCTCTAATCCCATCTCTCCCATCAACTAAGCTCTCTCTCTTCTGCCATCATCCCTTCCATCTGTCATATCCTTAACCTTTTGTTTTCCCACTGCAACTGTTCCTGTGGCCTTCAAACATGCTGTGGTTCCACCTCTCCTCAAAAAGCCTTCACTAGATCCTACCTGTCCTTCCAGTTAACCGACCTCTCTCTCTCCTCCCCTTTGCTTAAAAACTATTTGAACAAGCAGTTCACCACTGCTGTCTTGACTTTTTCTTCTCAAGACCTTCTGGACCAACTGCAATCTGACTTTTGTTCTCTACATTCCACAGAAATGGCTATTGCCAAAGTCTCCAGTGACTTGTTGCTTGCCAAATCCAAAGGCCTCTACTCGATTCTCATCCTTCTTGACCTTTCTACTGCTTTTAACACTGTTATCACCACCTTCTCCTTGATACCCTGTCCTTGCTTGGATTTAGAGGCTCCATTCTGTCCTGGTTTTCTTCTTATCTCTCCTATCACACTTTTAGTGTTTGTTCTGGTGGTTCCTCCTCTACCGCCATCCCGCTTTCAGTTGGTGTACCTCAGGGCTCTGTCTTGGGATCTCTCCTTTTCTTTCTCTACATTTGGTCCCTTGGTTTTCAATACCATCTTTATGCTGATGACTCGCAGATCTACTTTTCTGTGCCTGAAATCTCTCCAGGAATCAGGCCCAGATCTCTGCCTGCTTATCTGATGATTGGATGTCTCATCGCTGTCTGAAACTGGACATGGCCAAAACTGAGCTCCTTATCTTTCCCCCTAAACCTACCTCCCCCCCCCCCTTCCTCCCTTCTCTATTTCTGTGGATAATACTACACGCCTCCCGTTTCCTCAGCTGACAACCTTCGGATCATCCTTGACTCTACGTTCTCTTTCTCTGCACACATCCAACAGATAGCTAAAACCTGTCACTTTTCTCTATAATACTGTGTAGAAAGGAAGGGCCGTATTTTGCCAAACTACTAAGACACTTATCCACTCTTTAATCACTTCCAGTCTAGACTACTGCAACCTCCTCCTTTCTAATCTCCCTCTGAATCATCTCTCTCCAATCTGTTCAAAATTCAGCTGCACAGCTAATCTTCCGCCAGCCTCTACATACTCATATAACCCCCCGTCCCCCTTCTCAAGTTGCTTCACTGGCTTCCTATCCATTTCCGTAGCAGATTCAAATTTCTCTTAATGACCTATAAGTGCATTCATTCTTCTGCTCCTCACTACCTTTCCTCTCTTATCTCTCCCTACACCCTTCCTTGGCAACTCTGCTCTTCTGGCAGATTCCTTCTATCTGTGTCCTCTTCTACTGCCAACCTCAGACTTTGAGCTTTCCACCTTGCTGCTCCTTATGCCTCAAACTACCCGAGTCTGCGTCAGACTTCATCTCTAGCCCTTTTCAAATCCAGGCTGAAAACTCACCTCTTCGAGTCTGCTTTTGGATCCTGATCCACTTGGTCTCCTATGTGTTTCCTTGCTACTCCCCCAGATGTGTCTTTGTCCTCAGCTGTTGTGTTGTCTGTCCTGACTAGACTGTAAGCTCTGACTAGCAGGGACAGTCTTTTACATGTGTCTGTACAGCCCTGCATATGCCTCATAGCATTATACAAATGACAAGTAGCAGACATAGTAGTAGTAGTAGCAGCAGCAGATGTAGTAGCAGCAGATGTAGTAGTAGCAGCAGCAGCACTTTTATCCTGTCTTAGTCGTATTCTTCTGGATTCAGTCTGATGTGTGAATATGTACACTCTCCTCCTACCAAGGGAATAAGACTACCTGATTTCTTGAGGGTGAATCTGGGACACTTGTTCTCCATAGTACCAGCATTAAGCAGTTCAGTTTAGAAAGCTGAACACTTTTTTTTCTGGGGCACTGTCCAATAGAAATGGGGCAACACCCTCATGAACCAATGACTAACCATGGCCTACCAGTCACCCCAAGGCATAGCAAAGACTTTCCAAAGTCACACCTGTGTGCACTGTTTGAGAAGCACTGCCCTAGACAAACCTCACCCATGTGGCCCCCCTCTCCTACCCCCATTGACGCTGCTGCTACCCATCTCTGGGACCTGCAGTGGCAGCAATGGCCTCAAACAGCCCTGTGGTGTTTACCTTAAAGCTCTGGTGCCACGGGGCTGTTTGCTTCCACCCTCTCCAATGTCTAAACAGGAAGTTGCCAGTGGGTGTCAGAGGGAATACAAGCCAAGCAGCCCTGCGGTGCCGAAAATATACGGTAAGTACCGCAGGGCTGTTTGAGGCAATTGCTGCTGCCGCCGCAGGTCCCAGACAGGAGTGGTAGTGGAGATAATGGACCAGCCCTGGACCATTGGCAGTTTAGGAGGCCACTTAGTTCACCTAGTGTTTGCACTGGTCCTGTATATAGGGTGACCTTATAAAGCTCTGCCTAGTTAACATGTGTTTTTCTGTGTATATTTCATGCCTGTTATAGACATACTTGACTTTATAAAATACAGGTGCAAATGGCTAAAAATGCACATTACATCAAGGCACAATCATTTACACAATCCAAAGGTGTAAGGGACCACACCTAGATTTGGGAAGAATGTGCGTAAATTACATATTTTATAAATGTATGTGCACTCCGCCCATGCACAGACCCACAGTGAAAATGTGCACCATTGTCCTTGCGCATGTACTTATAAAATAGCAGCCGATGAAAGTTTGCATATAAATACCCAATTATGTGCATTAATCACTAAGAAATTCATTTACATGCAATGATGGCATGTAATTTCAAGTGACATTTTAGAAAGAGCATCCAAATGCAATCTGGGACATCCAGGGCAGAAAAATGCCAGAAACATCTGTGTTTTGGCCCAATTTTAGAAACTTAGATGCCCCCGACATGGACACCCATGCCTGGGTCCATATAGTGTCCACACTGTGAAACCATGGGACAGGGACGTCCATCTCAGGCAAGCTTGCATACAGGGACATGGAAATAAGAAAATATGAGCCACCATTCCCCATCAGTGTTCACTATGAAAATGCAAAATAAAGGGGACATGAGTGTACTTCCTTCTCTAAACGATCCAGATGTTTGCCTGGCAAAACCACCACTTTTCTGATGCCTATTCATGCCTGGAACTGGTACAACCTATGATGCATCTTGGGACATCCAGAATGTTTCTAAAATCAGGTGAGATTGTCCAAGTTACTGGGAACGCTCCAGCCATGCCTGCACTATGTCCTCGTTCCAACGTAGATGTCTACAAACCAAGCTTCTAAAATAGTTCCAGGGGCGTGTCAATGCTTTGGACTTCTGTGCCCATTTTCAGATGTCTAAAGCATGAATAGGGTTTCTAAAATAACCCCCTTAATATAAAAAGGAATTTTCTTTTGCCACATGTTTTAGTACAGATCTCAGGTTTAATTAAAAGATAGATACTAACTGCTTAAAGTAGTTTAGGGAAAAAAATCCCTTTAATACAGAATTTGCACAAACCCACAGTAATAGTTGACAGTGTCTTCAGATTTATTTATTTATTTGGACAGTTTTCTATACCGCCCCTTCCAGAGATCAGGGGCGGTTTACATAGAACACAACAAGTTACATAGAACTAAGTGTAACTATATACACAGAACACAACACGTTACATAGAACCAAGTATAACTATATACATTGCAACAAATGAACATTGTATCTTGTTAAGTATTTACATTGAGACATAAAGCAACATTGTAGCAGTTTTTTTTAATGATTGTTATACCGATCAGGTGCTGAATATGCTTTTGGGGAGTTTGTGAGGTATGTAGTTTTGTCTCTGATTAGGTAATGCCTTGTGGGGGGGGGGGTGATGGTGGTATTGTGGTTGCTGTAGTGTTCAATGAAGAGTCGAGTCTTTAATTCCGTCCTGAAGTTTGTATGTCTTTGAGTGATCGTAGCGAGTCTGGTAGCGAGTTCCAAAGTACTGGGGCTGTGAAGGTAAAACGCTCTGTTGCTTGTTATCTGTTTGGTTTTACGTATAGTGGTGGGAATGTTGAGGAGGTTCAGTTTACTTTTCCTTCTGTTTCTGGTGTTGAGCTGAGCAGTTATAAGGGATGACAGATATGATTTAATGCACACTAATGCCTACATTAACTGACCAGTGCAGAAAGGGGTGGAGAATGGGCAGGGCAGAGAAAGCGGCCGGGGCCAGGAGATGACTTGCCCTAGGTGAACTTCATCACTTGCTCCCGCCCCTCATTGTCGCCACTGTCGCCCCTCACTAGGATCTATAGTGGCAGCAATGGCTTGAAATACCTCTGAAGAACTTACCTGCAAACGTCGGCGCTGCAGGTCTGTCTGCTTCCACCTCCACCAATGGCCGACTTCCTGTTTGCAAGGGAGCAGAGATTATTTGATAAACAATAAAAACCACAGGGGTCGTTTTGGAAGCCCTATTCATGCTTTGGACATCCGAAAACAGGAATGGAGACATCAAAATCATAGAGACATCTCCAAAGCCATTTTAGAAGCCAGTTATGGGGATATCCCCAGTGTGGGAACATCCAAGTCTGAACGGTGGCATGGTGAAGGTGTGGCCAGAGCATTCCCAGGAACCTGGACATCCCTGCCTAATCTCAGAAATATCATGGACGTCCAGTGTCATGTCTAAGTTTAGACCTGCTCCAGGCACAGACAAGCATCTGAAAAGTGCTTGGTTTGGCTGAAAAACTTCCAGAGAATGTAGAGAGGATAGCATTCCATCATCCCCAATACTCAGTACAATGTCAATGATAGCAGCAGTGGGATGTGAACTCTGAATGCCCCATTCCTAGCCCACTTCTCTAACCATTAGGCTATCCTAGATGTCCAGGTTCTGAAATATGGTTCTGGGGACATCGATGTAGACGTCCATATCAAGCACATCCACGTTTGTGAAGTCGTGTCTGCATCTGGATCTGCCTACTTTTTTTATTTTCCAGATGTTCTGGCTTATACATCCCTTCTAAAATCCCCCTCCATGCATATTCAGCAACCAATAAAGCATAGTTACTCACCTGTAAAAGGTGATCTCCGGGAACAGCAGGAATTTAGTCCTCACATATGGGTATCGTCGGTACCGACTGAGCTTGCACGGGAACGCTCCCCAGCGTCCAATTAGAAAGCTTTTGGGAGCATCCCACAGCGCCTGCGTGCTGCCTTCCCGCCTTTCCCAACTGCCTCTCTCCAGCTGAGTTTTAAAGCTGAGACAAAGAGAGAGAGCAAGGGTAAGGAAAGAGATAGAGAGATACAACTCCTAGGGGAGGTGGGTGGGCTGTGAGGACTAAATTCCTGCTGTTCCCAGAGATCACCTGTTACAGGTGGGTAACTATGATATCTCCAGGAACAAGCAAGAATGTAGTCATCACATATGGGGACTCCCTAGCTTTAGGTGCCAGGGAGAGACCCCAGAAGTTGTGTCCCTGAACTGGGCTCCACTTCCCCCCCATGGATCTCTGGCATCCTACCAGGAATGGTGGGTAGGAGTTGATTAGGTATGGAACAGGTGTTGGAGAACAGCCTGACCAAACAAGGCATCCCAGTGGGAGTCCTTGTCCAAGCAGTAATGGGCTGTGAAGGTATGAACTGAGGCCCAAGTGGCTGCTCGACAGATGTCGTCGATAGACACAGAGTGCAGATGAGCCATTGAGGTTGCCATGGCCCTCACATTATGAGCTGTGACATAGCCCTCCAGAGAAAGGTTCTTACTCTGATAGGCGAAGGAAATACACTGAGCAATCCAGTTAGAGAGTGTTCTCTTGGAGACTGGAAGTCCCAAATGAGAAGGATCAAAAGCAACAAAGAGTTGAGAGGACTTTCTATGTTGCTGTGTTCTTTGTAAGCAAAAGGCTAAAGCTCTTTTACAGTCCAAGGTATGAAGATTCCTCTCTGCATTTGATGCATGAGGCCTTGGAAAAAACACAGATAGGTAGACCGCTTGGTTTAGATGAAAAGGCGAGAGCACCTTTGGCATAAAGTGTGGATGAGTCCTAAGGACTACCTTGTCATGATGGAACCTTGTATAAGGTGGATTAGCTACTAGCACTTGCAACTCATTAATGCAGCGTGCTGATGTGATTGCAATGAGAAAGATAACCTTCCAAGAAAGGAATTTCAAGGAGGTAGTAGCTAAAGGTTCAAAGGATGGCTTCATGAGCTCCCAAGAACCACATTTAAGTCCCATGCCACCAGTGGTGGCCTAATGGGAGGCTTAGTTAGAAGAAGGCCTCTCATAAATCTTGCTATAAGAGGATGACAGGAAATAGGTTGTCCATTTAGAGCAGGGGTCTCAAACATGCGGCCCGCGAGAGACCCTTGTGCGGCCCGCGATGCATAGGGGGGAAAAAAAAAAAAACCCGGCTTCTGCTGCTGCTGCCGCCGCTGCCGTGGCCGGCAATAGCAGCAATATCGCAAGTCCCGCGGGCTCCCCCCCACCCGGCAGATCCCTTCCTGCTTGCCTGCCAATGCTGCCAGTTCTCCGCTTCGGCTTTCAGAGCCGCGAAGGGAGAACTTCTCCCTCGCGACTCTGTTAAGCTCGCCGGGGCAGATGGGAAATTTCCCATCTGCCCCAGCGGGCTTAACAGAGTCACGAGGGAGAAGCTCTCCCTTCGCGGCTCTGAAAGCCGAAGCGGAGAACTGGCAGGCAAGCAGGAAGGGATCTGCCGGGTGGGGGGGAGCCCGCGGGACTTGCGATATTGCTGCTATTGCCGGCCACGGCAGCGGCGGCAGCAGCAGCAGAAGCCGGGTTTTTTTTAAAGTTTAATTTTCCCGGGGGGGGGGGGAGGGAGCAGGACTTGATGGGGGGGGGAGCAGGACTTGATGGGGGGGAGCAGGACTTGATGTAGGGGGGGAGCAGGACTTGATGGGGGGGAGCAGGACTTGATGGGGGGGAGCAGGACTTGATGTGGGCTGGGGGGGGGTAGTACTGAAAATGGGGTGATGGGGGTTAGGACTGGTAATGGACAGATGGGGGTTAGGACTGGAGGTGGTCTGACTGGGGGCCTAAGACTGAAAATGGGGTTATGGGGGGGCTAAGAATGAAGATGGGGCGATGGAAGGGTTAGGCCTGGAAGTGGGCTGTTGGGGGCTTAGGACCGATAATGGGCTAGGGGGGGGGCTAGAACTGGTAATGGACTGGGGGGGGTGCTATGACTGGAAATGGGCCGAGTAGAAGGGGGAGCTTGAACTGCAAATAGCTGATGGGGACAGGGTCTTGGAATGGTAATGGGCTGAGTGGAAGGGGGCTTGGAATGGAAATGGGCTGATGGGGAGGGGGGCTTGGAAAGGAAATGGGCTGTGAGGGGAGGGAGCTAGGACTGGAAATGGGCTGATGATGCGGGGACTAGAAGGGAGCGGATGCTGGGTTGGGCAGGAGCTAGAAGGGAGTTGATGTTGGGGGACGATTAGAATGGGATGGGGCTGGGAGAGTGAAATGGAGAGGGGAAATATATTTTGTGTGGGAGGGAAGAAAAATCTACAATTGGCCGGGTATTGGGAGAGTAAGTGGGGATTGAGGATGGAGGGGTAAAATTTGAGTGGATGAAATAGGAATGAGGAAAGAGCAAAAGGAGAATGATTAGTATGTTAAAGCAGATGTAGAGAGAATGGAAAAAAACTAGGAAAGAAGAAAG
The DNA here is from genome assembly GCA_033557465.1 of Ichthyophis bannanicus. Classification (NCBI taxonomy): domain Eukaryota; kingdom Metazoa; phylum Chordata; class Amphibia; order Gymnophiona; family Ichthyophiidae; genus Ichthyophis; species Ichthyophis bannanicus. The sequence goes on along the minus strand of CM066034.1, from coordinate 562,717,606 downwards.
GAGAAATGGACAGCAGACGATGGAGAGTTAACAGAAGACACAAAGAAACCAGAAGAAAGTGACTGGAACAATTGCAACTGAAAAAAAAATGCACAAAAGGTAGAAAAATATCTCTTTATTTTGAATTTATTAACTGAAATATGTCAGCTCTTGGAAATGTGCGTCTTTAACGTCTGCACTTTATTTAATACAAGAGGAAATCAATGTATGGTTTTATTTCTACAGTGTTGTACATTCTAAGTTTGGCTTTTGGGGTTCCCAGTTTAATTGTCTTCCTGTTTCTAAATTGTGATTCCTTGTTTGGTGATGGTGTATGTTCTGCATGTGTAACTGAGCTGAGGTATTCTGTTTATGTAATTCCTATTTGACATTGCCACTTGTTCTCTTTCCCGAGTAGGTCATGTATTGTTATTCTCTGAAATGTGTTGATTTAATATTTGCAGTGTTGCCTTTTGATAGTTAGGGTATGGTGCTTTGTGAGTCCTGGTAGTGCTGTTAGGACACGGCAGGTTTGCTATGGGTTCTAAATGGGCAGTGTTTCTAGTAGTTCCTAATGTGCCTGGCGGTTGGCACTGGTTTATAGTAATGTAGAAATCTTTTAGTCTTTCTTTATCCATACACTCATTAAGAGGCATGTTTACTAAAAGTTAGTGTATGGTAACATTATGCAAATATTTATGCAAATGATGCCCTTATGCAAATGATGCCCTTATGCAAATGATGCCTGCGTCTTGTGCGGCCCCCGGGTTACTCTACAAGTCCTCATTTGGCCCTCAAAGCAATTTGAGTTTGAGACCCCTGATTTAGAGGCTTAAAGGAAGCTGCAATAGCACTCAAATGGACTCTTACTGAGTTAGTCTTAAGTCCTGCATTGGATAAATGAAGGAGATACTCCAGCAATGATTCCAGAGGTATCACAAGGGGGTTAAGACCCTTCTGTGAACACCATATGGTAAACCTTTTCCACTTAAAAGCATAAGAACATCTTGTGGAAGGTTTCCTGGAAGCAAAAAGAATATCTTTTACTTGCAGAGGAAGATTAAGATCTTGGAGATCTAGGCCTTCAGCAACAAGCCCTCAGATGCAGAGATTGGGGATTGGGATGCCTAACATTCCGTCCTCCTGAGATAGGAGATCTGGAGCAGACCCTAACTCCAGGGAGGGAGCTTGAGAGAGATGTAGAAGCAGAGGGTACCACACTTGCCGTGGCCAATGTGGAGTTATGAGAATCATATGGCCTCTGTCTCTCTGAAGCTTGAACAGGGTTTTGGGAATTAGGGGAATGGGTGGAAAGGCATATAGGAAGTCTTGACCCCAATGAAGGAAGAAAGCATCCCTGGCCTGAGCCTTCTGAGCCGGAATTCTGGAACAGAACCGGGGAAGTTTGGCATTCCACAGACTTGCAAAGAGGTCTATGTCCGGGGTTCCCCAAATTTGAAAAATCTTGGTTACCTGGTCTGCATGCAGAGACCATTCGTGTGGAAGCAGAACTCGACTGAGTCTGTCTGCCCAAGAGTTTTGTATGCCTGGAAAATACACTGCCAGGAAATGAATCTGATGCTCTCTGACGAGGGCCCATAGTCGCAAAGCTTCGTTGCAAAGTGACAGAGAGCCTGTTCCCCCCTGCTTGTTCACATAGAACATGGCTACTTGATTGTCCGTATGAATGAGGACTGTCTTGTAGCTGAGCAGGGTGTGGAACACTCGCAGAGCAAGGAAGATTGCTCTGAGCTCCAAGAGATTGATATGTAGATGACTCTCCTGTGGAGACCAGGTGCCTTGGATGGAGAGGTCTTGGAGATGAGCTCCCCAACCCATCGGAGAAGCATCTGTTGTGAGAGTTGCTTGGGGTAAGTGTTGTTGGAAAGGAGACCCCAGCAACAGGTTTTGAGTGGACTTTGACCACTAGAGGGACAAAATAAGGCGACTTGTGTTTGCTATTTTGTCTGACAGGCCTCCTGATGCCTGGGTCCATTGGGTGGATAAAGTCCACTGAGCTGCCCTCATATGGAGGCGAGCATAGGGAAACACATGCACAGTAGATGCCATGTGGCCTAGTAGTTGTAACATTTCTCGAGCAGTTAGATGAGGCTTTAGCACTGCTTGAGAAGCTAACTGCACCATGCGAAGGCAATGGGCCCGAGGGAGATAGGCCTTTGCCTTTTTGGTATCCAGCAAAGCTCCTATGAACTCTAAAGACTGAGTGGGAGTTAGACTGGATTTTGGGATGTTTATTACCAGCCCTAAATACTGAAGGATACGCATTGTGCAGGATAGAGAAGTCCTGACCTCTGACTCTGTTGGTGCTCGAATGAGCCAATCGTCTAAGTAAAGGAAGACGAATATCCCTAGAGTGCGGAGAAATGCTGCTACTACAGCCATGCATTTCGTGAACACCCTTGGTGCTCAGGACAGGCCAAAAGGAAGCACCCTGTACTGGTAGTGCTTTTGCTGAAAAAGGAACCGAAGGAACCTTCTGTGGGTTGGATGGATGAGGACATGAGTGTACGCATCCTTGAGATCTAGAGAACAAAGCCAATCCTGACTATGAAGGTATGGCAGCAGAGATCCGAGAGAAATCATCTTGAATTTCTCCTTGACAAGGAATTTGTTCAATTCTCTGAGGTCTAGAATAGGCCTGTAACCCCCTGTTTTCTTTGGGATAAGAAAATAAGGGGAATAGAACCCTGTACCCTGCTGATGAATGGGTATTTCTTCTATTGCCCCTTGGGCAAGAAGGATAGCGACCTCCTGACCTAACAGGTTGATGAGAGAGGTCGGAGAATTGAACTGCTTTACTATTGTGTGAGGGGCATGCTTGAAAAATGAAGCTTGTACCCCTCCTTTATGATGGAGAGTGTCCAATGCTCTGCTGTTATTTGCCCCCATCTGGGGGCAAAATGACATAACCTTCCTGGAATGGTGGAAGGCTCTGGTCCCCCGAGAGCCAGGAAGGTTAAGTTCTCTAGTTGAGAGTCAAAGGCCCTGTGGAGGCTGAGCCTGCTGAGCTGGCTGACGCCTAGCAGTCTTTGCTTTCTTCTGTTTGGGTGGTTGCTGACCTTTCCTGGCAAGCTAACCTGCAGAACGTCCCTGCAGAACATAAGCAGGATAAAATCTTTTCTTTTTAGAAAAGAATGGTTTCTTGAACAATTTCTTTCTAGCAGGATCAGCAGTGGACTTGGATAATCTATCCAAGGTGGAATTTTCAGCATCCATTTCATTGGCCTTTTCCTGCCAATCTTTACCAAACTGGGTCTCACCAGTACAAGGGATATTTCCCAATTTGTCTTGTACCCAGAACTCTAGATCAGATGCCTGGAGCCAAGCAATTCTACGTGCACCTATGGCAATAGCCGAGGTTCTGCTTATTTTTATTTATTATTTATTTATTCACATTTATATACCGCATCTTCCAAGAGTTCAGTTGCGGTTTACAGTTAACAATAATTAACAAATCAAGTTTGTTTTACATGGAACATTGCAATAATATAGAACTTATTTACAAGGAACATCATATAAAGTATAGAACAAACAATGTGGTATAATACCGAACAGTGTGGAACTATATACAAGTTATATATGAATATATATACATGGATTACATGGGGGAGGTCAGAAGATCATCATTGGAGAGTGCTATCTGTATAGGTTAAAGGTTTATTGCATAGAGCACCGGATTGTCTATTTAACCTTTGTCTATTGTAGATATTGAGTTATTTATGTTATAATGTTTGGTGAACAGATAGGTTTTCAGTTTCTTGCGTAGTTCTGTGATCTCTGTTAGCTTTCGTAGCTCCTCTGGAAGGGAATTCCAGATAGTAGGGGCTATGTGCGAAAATGCTCTATTGTTTGTTGATTTGTGGGCTTATGCTTATGCACTCAAAGCAGTCAAAGGCTGCACGGTTGGCAAATTTAGAAACATCTTGGGCATGTTTGACCAAAGTGAGAAAAGCCCGTCTTTTATCCTCAGGAAGAAAAGGACTTAAAGCCTCTAAATCATCTGTGACCTCCTTCAGGAACATTCCCATGTAGAGACTATAGGAACTGATCCTGGCAGAAAGCATGGAAGCTTGGAAGACCCGGCGTCCAAAAGCATCCAGGATTCTGCACTCATGTCCTGGAGGATTACAGGCATGCCTCTTTGCACTCTTGATCCTTCTCATAGCTGATTCCACTACAATAGAGTGGTGAGGAAGCTGAGTCTTATGGAAACCAGGACAAGGAGGGACTCGATACATAGTATCCAGTCTGCGAGAATGAGGAGAGGTGGTAAGAGGTGTCTCCCACATCCTTAACATGAGATCATATAAAATCTCATGAATGGGCAAGGTAGCTGCCTCCTTAGGAGTTTTGGGATATTGTAGAATTTCCAACTCCTTGGCCCTTGGCTCTGTTTCAGGGGCCATAGTAATGGACAGGCCCCGAGCTACCTCCCTGATAAAATCCTGGAAGGAAATATCCTCTAGAGGAGACATCCTGCGTTTAGGGGAAGAGGGCTCCTCTGGGAGAAGCATCGCTGCATCGACAGAACTGTCAGAATCCTCAGATTCTTCTGAGGACTCGAAGTACCGTCTGTCCGGATGCTCTTGAAGAGCCCGGTACCCATACCGACCAAAGTCGGTACCAGGAGTAACCGGTACCGGGGTATCGGTACCGGAGGTCATCGGATGACTGGGTACCGGCAAAGCAGACACCGATGCCGATGTCGATGCCATCGGTACCGGTACCGATGCCGATGCCGGGGCTGGGGCCGGTGCCAGTACCGGTTGAATTGTCTGTTGCGGTTCCGAGGGCATCGATGCCGCAAAGAAAGTCGCCAGACTGCACTCAATAGCCAGGACTCTCTGGTCTATCGACGCTGCCAATGCCTGGATGTCGGTACCCCAGAGCATGGCACCAGTAGTTCTGCCGAGGTCGAGGCCTCGAGAACATCCTGGAACCCCGATAATGTTTTGGAAGCCGAAGCCTCCCACCGGGGTAATGTTGCCGGTGCAGAATTCTCAAGGGCAACGCCAAAGGCATCTCGATGCTTAGAAGGAGATCTACCCTTTGAGGACCGGCTGGACTTATGTTTAGTTACCTGAGATCCACGGGAGGAAGAAGCAGCCCTGGAAGACGTCGATGCCACTGAAGCTGCATCAGAGGGAAACAGGGTACTGAGCTTAGCAGCTCGGTTCTGCCAACCTCTTTTAGACATCATGGCGCAGGACATACAATCCGTGATGGCGTGGTCAGGACCTACACATTTTAGACACCATTCATGGGTGTCGGTAATGGAAATGGTACCACCACACTTGGTGCACTTTTTGAAACCTGAGGCAGGTCTCTCTATGGTAAGGAAAGGTTTTTATTTTATTTATTTATTTATTTATTTATTTACATTCTCTTATATACCGCACTATTCTGCATCAGTGCGGTTTACATTGAACAAACTGAAATTACATTGAACAGGGCATTATAACTTGGAGATAACTATTTTACAGGGAACATGGGCTATGGAGGGTTAAGTGGCTTGCCCAAGACCACAAGGAGCACCTGTGGGACTAGAAACCCTGGTCCTTCCGGCCCAAGGTTGCTGTCCTCTAGTGGGATTTGAACCCCCGACCTTCCGGCCTGAAGTACCTTGCCCCAACCACTAGGCTACTCCTCCACTCCAAAGGCCCAAGGCCTAAGGCCCAAAAAGGCACGTGCACCTGAAGAAGAAAAAAAAAATTCTCTTTTTTCTAAGACAGAAATAAGAAGAAAAAACCAGCGGTACCAGTAAAGCGTTGAGGAAGGCAGACGCAACCACAAAAAGAAAGAAATAAAAAATAATTCTTCTGCGGTGACAGGAACACGACCTGCTGGCTCTGTGAAAAAGGAAGAACTGGAGAGAGGCAGCTGGGAAAGGCGGGAAGGCAGCACGCAGGCGCTGTGGGATGCTCCCAAAAGCTTTCTAATTGGACGCTGGGGAGTGTTCCCGCGCAATACCCATATGTGATGACTACATTCCTGCTTGTTCCTGGAGATAAGGGTGTGAAAGGCTGAGAATAGTGGATGAAGATCAGCAATGAAAAGCTGAACCCCACCTAATGAAACTATCATAAATATTGGAATAAAAATTTCAAAAGAAAGGTTCTGGAGTTTCCAAACTAAGGTTGGATTTGAAATCTAAGGGAAAAAAATCTTATGAATTGACAATAAAGCAAATACCAGTCCTCAAGGTATTAAGCATGGGAAACAGAATATCTATACTAGGGTAAGCAATGCACAGTGTATTGGACCACAAAGCGCAATGCTATCACTTTAAAGTGTGATGGGAGGAAGTGACCCACTGAATTGCTGGCTGAGTGTTGAGATCTGCCAGGGAGTCATCTTATTGAGCTAAAAATTCAGCAGCAGGTGCAAGAATTGAACCGGGAAGCAGTTCAGAGGTGAGGCAAAAAGCGGGGCATCGAGCACAGATGTCAACCTGCTGGAAAACTACAGACCTTAAGGAGTTTGCCTTCAAGGGGGTAAGGCCAAGGAGAGAAGGGCTGGATCCACGATGGTGGCGAGGGCCGTGAAAGTAGGAATAGAGTCAGGAATCTCGGATAGTAGCAAGGAGGATGAGAAACTGCATAGGAGGCAGACGGAATCCCAGGATCTACTTACCAAAGCAGTCTTGCAGGCAATGTTGGGAGCGCTAAAAAGAGACATTGTCCATGGAGTCAAGGACAAGATGGATAAGGTTGACAAGAGTCAAGTGCCACTGTTGGTGAGCTGCATAATGAACAGAATGACTTGGGCAAACGTATAGTGAACTCCGAGGCTCAGATGGAGGAGCTCCTGAAGATGTGGAAGTTTTGAAGCACCATGTACCTGAAACAGATCGGATTCGGAAGGAGATGCTGTTAAAGATGGAGGATCTGGGAATCACTCCTGGGGAAATAATATTCATATTAGGGGGATTCCTGAACTGCCCGAATACCAGGGCATGGGAGCTCTTCCAGGGATTGATAAAGGCAGAGGAGCAGAGAGAGTAGGAGCAGGACTTTAAAATCGATCGAGTCCATCAGGCCTTGGGTCTAGCAAGGCTGGAAAAGCCTAGAGACATTGTGCTTTCTATGCACCAGTATGAGATTAAAGAGAAAATTATGATGAAGATGAGAACGATGGAGTCCTTTAGGTGGAATGAGTACAGGATTGAACTATTTTCAGATTTGGTGTAGGGAATGCTTCAACGAAGGAGAGTGCTGAGACCAGTGACAAATACAACAATGAGAACAATTGTGATAAGTGGCTCAACCCTTTGGCATTGCTTTTACCAAAAACGGAGTAACAAAACGAGCTGCATCATTAGAGGAGGCTGCACGTGGTCTATAAGAGTTCGGCCTCAGCGGGTTAGAGTTGACAGAAAAGGAGCCCAAATGGCTGCAGGCTGGTGGATCAGAGTAGCAGAAGGTAGGAAAGAAGGACCACCACGATGCTAAGCAGTGATCCGTGGGAGGGCTGCTATACTTTTCTGCCATTGAGCATCTGAATGATTTTTGTTAGGATTGGTTGAGTTGGTTGGTTAAGTGGCTGATTTTCTAGTTAAAAGTCCTTTTGTACTTGAGAGGGGGTGGTGAATGGGCTAGTGGTGAGCTGATAGAGAGTTTGGTAACTTAGTAAGCTGTCTGAGGAGGGAGGGGGGCTCAGAGGGAATCTACCATAGCCCATAGGGTGCTCAAGCAGTTACTGGTGTGGTTGGGGGGGAGGAGTGGAAGGCAGTGTGCATGGCAATGAGAACTATGGGAGAGAATGGGGAAGCCGATAGGTCTTGAATGGGGGAAGAGGAGGGTGTGAGTGGGAGAGATGGAAGGAGGAGCGTGGGTGTGAGTGATATGGGAGGTGAACAGTCTTGGAAAAGAAGAGAAGGTGATTGTTGGGTGTGTTGGCTGAGGTGGGGAGAGGGTGAAGGAGGTTATCTGAGGGGAGTGATAAGGAGGATAACTGTTTTCTTGCAATATTGCTAGAGGGCGACCTGTTTGCCTGGATGTGATGGAGACAGGAGGTGGCTGGGGTTGAGGGGAGGGAGGGGTGATACTGGGGGAGGGTGGTAGAATTGGGGGGGGGGGTGAGAGCAGTTCAGCCAGAGGGAAGGAAGAGTGAGGGATACAGGGAACTATGACTATCAGCTTGAACACATGTAGAGTGCTCTCGATTAATATAAAAGATCTTAATTCTTGGCAGAAATTTATTACAAAGGGAGGGAGTACGGCTTAAGGCCAATATCATGTTTGTACAGAAGAGACACCTGTGGAGAAACTGTTACAGAGTAAGAGGTTTGACTGGATTTAACTGGCTGTAAAGGTGGGTGAATCCAAGAAGGGAGAGGTTGGAATTCTTTTGGCCAGTACATTTGGGGTGGAGGTGGGTATGGTCTTCTGTGACAAGACTGGTAGGATTTTGGTAGTTAATTTAAAAATAGGGGACAGCTATTGGAGTGTGGCGAGTCTCTATACTCCCAATGAAAAGCAAGGGGTATTTTATTTTATTTTATTTTTTTTAAGAGTAATAGAAAGGTTGGTGTGATCTCTGTGTGGGTGTGCTTATCTTGGGCAGGGGGTGGGAGGATTTTAACTTATAACCTAATGTTAAATAACTGGAAGGCATTAGTAGGTCTGATGGATAGGCTGGGCTTAGTGAATTATTGGAGGGTACAGCATGGTTCACAGCCAATTTGCACATATTTCTCTCCCCCTCATCAGTCATATAGCAGGATTGATATGATCTGGGTGGTTTAATGGAGTCAGGGAGGGGATTGTGGGCTGGTTGAGGCAATAAGGGGATTCAGATGTTGGCCCCATTTCATGGTCAGACCACACCCCAGTAAAGTGTTGCCTGCACCTGGGCAAGAAGGAGGAAGGACTCTGTTTTTGGAGAATGAATGACTCATTTGGAGGAGGAGAATAGGGATCACATTCCTAGAATTTTAAAGGAGTACTAGGACTCTAATTTGCACGGGGGGGGGGGGTAGGTATGGGTTGGGCATGGGATGGGATGAAGGCGGTAATTACAGGGCACTTAATTTCGATGGCAGCCTATAAGAAGATTACGAGGGAACAGGAGGATGTATTGCAGAAGGGGAGTTGTAGCACAGGAACAGCATCATAGGATTACTCAAAAGGGTCAGAGAAAGCTGAAGGAAATCAGGAGAGAGTTGGAGGGTATACAGGCGTGGGTATGGCCTTTCAATTAGAAAGACTATCAGCAGCACTTTCAATTTGGGAATAAACCAAGTAGACTATTGGCAAAATAGCTGAAGGTGCAGGCCAAGAAGCAAATGGTGTTTAAAATCAGAACAAAACAAGGGGGGGGGGGACTACATTTAGCTTTTCTCAGATGTGGGAGGAAATTTGTCAATATTATAGAGAGTTATATGCCTCAGAGGGGGACAGTGGGAATTCAGGGATGGAAGATTATCTCAAAGAATGTGGAATGGTGGAGTTGGATGAGGGAGATGCAGGGATTTCAGGCAGGGAGATCACTGCGGGGGGGGGGGGGGTATTGAACGCTATTAGGGATATGAAGAGGGGAAGTCCCCCGGCCTGGATAGTTTGACCACTACTTTTTATAAAGCCTTTCAAGAGCTTTTGTTGGGCCCTCTGGTTAAATCATTTAATGGCGTCAGGGAGGGGAAATGATTGCCAGGTTCTATGTGGGAAGATGGAGTGAAGATAATACCTAAAGAGGGGACATATCCGATGCTATGTAGCTCTTATAGGCCTATCTCTCTCATTAATTTGGATGCCAAGATTCTGGCTAGAGCTCTGGCAGCTCAGCTTGGTACAGTGATTCTGAAATTGGTTAAGGATGACCAATCAGCTTTTATCCTGAGCAGACAAGCAGTGATAACATTCGGAGAGTCTTACATCAAATCTTGGAAGTTAATTGCTACAAGGAACTGATGCTAATGGTCACTGTAGACGCAGAAAAAGGTTTTGACCAGGTGAAATGGGCTTTTATGTTGCGGGTCCTCAGGAGGGTGGGGATTGGGCCACATTTTTTTAAATGAATATAAGCACAGTATGATAGGCCGAGGCCAAGGACAAGGGGTCAAGTCAAGGGGGGGAGGGGTACTCCAAAAATTTCTGATTTGGAGAAAGGCACTAAGCAGAGGTGACCTTTGCTGTCCCTGCTCTTTGCCCTAGTGATACAGCCTCTAACAGAGAGGTTACAGGCTAATATAGATATATGGGGGGGGAAGGGGTTCAAATAAAGGTAGACTAATATAAGATTGCTTTATTTGCTGACAATGCTGGTGAGATACTTGGTGTCTTTGCCAGTTCTGCTGCATTAACTTGCTAATTACAGTAGATGGTCTGGTTATAAGATCAACTTAGGAAGGACAGATTCTGGAGGTCAATATCACACAAGATTTGGGTCAGAGATTGCAGGGGAAGCTCCTGTTCAAATGGGAAAAAAGAGGCGGTCAAATATCTGGGAGTAATGATAGGTGGGGATGCTGCTGATTTGTTCCCAATGAATTATGGGCAGCTACGGAAGAGTGTTGTGGAAGATTTGGCTAGGTGGAGCAAGCTACGGCTATCCTGGTTGGGCCATATTACGATCATAAAAATGAATGTTCTACCGTGTTTACTATGTTTCTTCTTAGCTCTATCGGTGGCTGTGCAGACCGCTTAACTTGAGGGGATTGCATACAAGGGTGTTTGATTTTATTAGGAATAGGTGACTCCCTAGGGTGAGGAGAGGACTGTTGCAAAAGCTGAAAGAGGTGGGGTTAGGGGTGGCGGATCTGGAGCGCTACTTTCAGGCTGCACAAATGTGAGCGATTTTTAATTGGCATAAGGTGCAAAGGGCAAAACAATGGGTGCAAACTGAACAGGCCTTTTGGGGTAAGTTGCCTATGAGGGGAGACACCTGGACGGTGCTGAAGAAGAAGAGAAATTAGGGAATCCTTATATAGATTTAACTTAGTAAGTGTGATTAAGTAACTGGAAAAAGTTAATGTAGGGTAGAAGGTTGTTGCCCTTTGCTCCTATCCAGGGGCACCCTGCCTTTCAACCCGGTGCAAAGGGGGTAGTGGTTTAGCTTCTGGGAGAGTGGGGGGGGGGGGAACTGGATTTGGTCATTTGAAAGTAAAAGGGGATGACTTGGGTGGATTTTGCCCAGGTTCAGGAGCAACGGGGGAGAGAAGCTCGGGAGGACCTAAAGAAAACTTGAACACCAGTAGAAGAGCTCTACAAGGGGGCTAAGGGGACAAAGGGATTACTATCAAAGTTGTACAGGGGTCAATCAGATATAGGAGGCTCTTCCTTAATTGGGAAAGTGACCTGGGAGGGAGATAGGATGACAGGCGGTGGTTGGGGGGGGGGGGTCATCTTTGAGGCTACAACTAAACTCTCCATAGCCACTAACTTATTGCAAAATGCTTATAAGATCCTGAACAGGGTGTACTTGACAACAGGTAGACTCAATAAAATGGGTAAAGGGTGAATGCTCTATGCTGAAGGGGATGCGGGGAGGTGGGAACATTTTTCCATATGTAGTGGAAGTGCCCGGAGATTGTGAAGTTCTGGGAGATGATTTTGAAGGGATTGTGAGAAATGATGGGGGTGATCTGAGAGAGGGGACCCTATGAGCCTTCTATTAAATGGTGACCCTAAAGGGTGCAGGAAAGACTTGGCTCAATTGGTTTGTGGTGCAAGAAGGGAAGCAGTGTGTGTTTGGAAAACATTAGGAGTGCAAAGAACCAGGGAGAGTTAGGACAAGGATGGGACAGATCTGTCGTATGAATGAGATTACAGCACAAACACAAACATTTGGCAAATATCAGCTGATGTGGAAGCCCTACCATGAGTGGGGGATAGTGCAAGATTTGATCTTGCTAGCTGTATCACTACCTAAGGGGAGGTGGGGGGAGGGGGTTTCCTTGTAGGGATGAGTGTTCAGGTGCGACAAATAACGAGGGAAACCTGGATATATGGGAAGGCCTAGTAAGCCTGCTTACCCCACATGGGAATTCTCATTGTCTGTTGAAGGGGTGGATTAGTAATATGGGTATATTGTGACTTGGTTGGGGCAAAGTCAGTGTGTTGCTTTAGACTAGATGCCCGCATAGCGCAGGGCTCCCAAGTCTCATGAGACTCCAAGTACCCTGAATGAAGCTCATAAGTTCCATGAATGCAGTGCCAGCACTGAAAGGAAACTAAGGGGCTTGTTTACTAAGCAGCGGTAGCAGCTTCCGCCCGACATTGGAGCCATGAATTCAATGGGGCCGCAGCTCAGATATCGGTCGGAAGCCGCTACCGCTGCTTAGTAAACAAGCCCCTAAAACTTGTGGCAATATCTCAGATGTCGGGGAAGGAGACAGGTGCCAACATCGGCATGTATGGGCACTGAGAAGATGATGCTGGTTTGTTTGTTTTTTGTATTTAAATTTTTATTGTCAGAATTTCCATAACATAACCAGGTACATGTCTCCATAACAGTCCATCATCTATACATAGGGTACACAGCAGCGTACATTCCTATACAATAATATACTCCAAATAAGATTAGTCATTGTTCCTTATTGTAAGCTTCTACTACTATCCTAATATGTTGCCCTAATAAACAGTGTAACTATACTATGTCTCTATGTTGGAGTTATTACCCAAATTTTTTCTACGTTACCCAACAATCCCCCCTAGTCCACCGAAGATGATGCCGTTTGTTCATGCAGGCCCCAGGAGGCAGCAACACTCTTTGGCTCATGATGGTAATGACCTTGAATCTGGCCAGAAGTGGGCTAAAAGAGAAACATAATTCGATGGAAATTTTGAAAGCAACTGCTGAGAAAGGAACAGAGATCTTTATGTCAGGCCTTGACAAATTTTCTTGGAATCTAGAAGCCAGCCTAAAAATCTAGGAGCTAGCTGCCAAAACTCAGGTCACCGTGCACACCTCTCCTCCCAGCCAAAAAGGTGCATTGCAGTTACATTTTTAGGTTTTAGGGCCTGATTTACTAAGACTGTTTTCTCATTTTCCATGGTAAAAAGCTTACGAAATCAGTCTCTTAATGGGCCACTGCAGAATGCCAACAAAGGCAGTGGCCACACCCCTCTTCCCCTCGCCCATCACCCCCACTGACCCATTAAGTTACGCGGGTGTGTGGGGGTGTGTGGGGGGATGTGGTGCAGAGATGAGTGTGTGTGTGTGTGTGTGTGTGTGTGTGTGTGCGTGCCTGTGTGCGTGTGGTGCAGAAGTGAGGATGTGCCTGTGTGTGTATATATACACATGCGCACGCGCGTGTGGTGTGGAGGTGCCTGCATGGTGAGCAGGTGGGGGGTGCCTGTGTGTGTGTATGGTGCGAGCATGAGGGCCTGTGTGTCTCGTGTGGAGCGGAGGGTGCCTGTGTCTGTGTGTGATGCAGAGGTGAGGGGTGGGGGTGTGTGTGTGTTGCAAAGATGGGGGTGCCTATGGGAGGGTGTGGTGTGAAGGTGGGAGTGTGAAGCTGAGGGGGGTGTTGCAGAGATGGGGGTGCCTGTGGGAGGGTGCGGTGTGGAGGTGGGAGTGTGAAGCTGAGGGGGGGTTCAGAGGTTGGGGTGCCTGTGTGTATGTGCTGTAGATGCGAGGGGGTGGGGGGGGGTGTGGTGCAAAGATGAGGGGGTGCCAGTGCATGTGTGTGTGGTGCAGAGGTGAGGGGGTGTCTGTGTGATGCAGAGGTGAAGTGTGTGTTTGTGTGTGTGAGTGTGTGAGTGTGAGTGTTGCGGTGGCGAGGGGTGCCTGTGTGTGTGGCAGGACAGGAGTATTTCTTTTGTACATGCACATTGTGCCCTTTACTTCCCATGTATTCATCCCTTCCCTCCCCTTCAACCTCCCCCACATTGTTCTCACCCCCTGCCCTCTATTCCTCCTTCGCCAGCATTCACACAGACAGATGAATAAGTAACCTGGGTAGCCTTACAACAGCTTTTTTGCTGTCCAACAGTATCCAGAGTGATTCTGCATATCGCCACTATACAGATAATCACCAGCTCCGCCCCCACCCAATCCACAGACTGCCAAGGGCTGCTGAATATCCCAGTAAGCAGCGCCTATCTGGTTTAACAGGTACTGCTGAACATCAGTCCTCCAAGGACAGGGAAATAACTGCTGTACCTGAAAGTGACTTGCCTTGAACTACTACTGGAAAGGCGGGAGCTAAATCCGCCATATGAAGGCACTGTGAATCTATTCTGTGACTACTATGGTCCTACCTAATAACAAATGACACAGTGAGACATTACAGATGTAGCAAAGGACATCTGATACATGTAACTAAATGACCTCATTTGCAACAATGTTTCTGTACATAGTTAGCCTTTGTTAAATGTATCTAATACTCCATATACTCCAAGTTTCTGCTCCCTCTTCTCTGTAAAAGCTTATTGCTGTGTTTGTTCCATGTGAATCGCCTTGAATTGATAAGGCGGTATATAAAACCTGTTAAAGAAAGAAATAAAGTGCAAGCTATGGGGTATGTTTATTAAGCATCAATAGGGCCATGGCTCTGATATCACATGGAAACCACCACCGCTGCTTAGCAATCACAGGGGTATGATTACTAGCAGGATCAGCTTTAGGGGTATGTGAGTAACCTGCGTTTGCAAGATTCAGGAAAAGGTCCTTATGCTTGGTCTCTAGTTGAGGGCTGTCGCTATGGTTACTATGTCAGGTGAGTTCAGAGGAAATATAAAATAGGAGGAAAAACAAATGTGTGCACATGGCACCGAACCTGTCCCTGGTCCCATTGAGTGGAGAGGCCGAAAAAGAAGCAGCAGAAGGAAACAGCTGCCTCCACCCCAAACACACACACATGCGAAGCCCAAATATCAGAATGGTTCTGTTTGCTCAAGGTCATGCTTTGCAGCATATCTAGCTCCAAGTTTTAAAACCTGCTTTACAACTACTGTATTCTACTTCTTAGGCAAAATCAGCAGTAGCCATTTTCTATGGAATTGGTAAATGTAGATCGGGGGGGGGGGGGGGGAAGAGATATGCAATTAAATGAAGCTACAACGTAACCCATTTACGACTAATAAGAGTAAATATTTTTTCATTCAACGCATAATCAAACTCTGGAATTTGTTACCGGAGGATGTAGTAAAAGCTGTTAGTGTAGCTGGGTTTAAAAAAAGGTTTGGACAAGTTCCTGGAGGAAAGGTCCATAAACCATGATTACAAGGGACCCAGGATATCACTGCTTGACCCAATACAAGCACTGTGGAACCTGTGTCTTTTGGGGAAACTGCTAGGTACGTATGACCTAGATTGGCCACTGTTGGAAACAGGATACTGGGCTTGACGGACCTCGGTCTGACCCAGTATGGCATCTCTTATGTTCCTATATTCTAAAAACCCACATGTGCACAGCAGGCATCCATCCAGCAATATAGCAAAATCAAAAGCCTTCCTGGAGGAGGAGGAACGTGCCTGCCCATGAAGAAAGGAGAAGGCTGCCCAGAAGGAAATGGAAAATTAAAGACACTTCTAAACCAGCTGTAAAACAGGAGAGAGAGGAGGAGAAAGAAGAAAATAAAAATGTCAGCTGGTACACAGCATCCAGAGAAGACTTGAAAGTTGGTTCCTTTGGATGTTTGGCTTTTTTGTTTAAGCCGATCAGGTAAGAGTTGATTTGGAACAGGTATTAGATCATCAAGGAAAAATGAACAAGACTTTGCTTATTTTAAGTTGAAAGTGAATAGTACAGCTTGTAGGGAAGTCGCAGAAACGATGAAGACACAGTAAAAGTACTTGGATCCATCTGAGCACTAGGCTAACTACAGGTGGGCATAAATGAAAAATTGTAATTACAATCTACTGCTCCATTTTATAAAAAATTAATCATGTGATTAATCGCAATGGATTTAAAGGGCCCATCCACACTCAACTCATCTCATCCACAGTCCAGCATCCCTCCCTCTCCTCTCCCCATGTCAATCCAGCATTTTTCTCCCTCTCTTCTCCCCCCCCCCCCCCACTTGGATCCAGCCTCTCCTCCCTCTTTATCCCCCCCCCCTCCTTGGGTCCACCAGCCTTCCTTTCCTCTCCCTTGAGTCCACCATAATCTTCCTCTCCCCCTCTTTCCCCCAGTAATGTGCATCATGCCTGCCATGTTCCGGCCCAGTCACCGCTGTTGCCCACACCAGGCCCTTCCCCCAGGCCTCTTCAATCAGCCATGCATGATAAGCATGAATACATTGAATTTCCAGGTTTGTGGCCCTCAACAAAATCACTTTAAATTTTTGATAGTGTACTGCTCAGCATGTTGGGTCCTCAGCAGAGATTCTCTGATGCTACCATGGCCAAATATTTCTATTCCACTTGGGTCCACATCCACTTCTAGGTTCACAGCTATATCAGGGAATGAAGCGCTCACTGCCCCATTGGCTGTGATACAGCTCTACCCCTAGAATATGCCTGTCCACAAAAAAGACACAGGACCAACAGTCCCAAAACAGATTTAAAAAATGTAATCACATTATGATGCAATTAACTATGCAAAATTTAATGTATTATTGATTTGATAAATGTCCACCCCTATTAACAACCCAAAAGATCTGCATATTTCAGAAGCTGCTGTGGTAACAAATGGTTATTATAGATCCTGCAAAAGTGATTCATATTTTCTGGCCAAGGAACACTTTAGTTTTCTGAGTTATTAGTAGGTTTTAAAGAAATGGCAAAATTAAAAAGTGCAGCAGATGTTTCTAAGAGTCTCTCATGAGGCACCTTGTCAAAAGCTTTTTGAAAATCCAGATACGCTATCAGCTGACTCATCTTTGTCTACCTTAAAAAAGAAAAAAAAACATAGATTAGTGAACAAGACCTTCCTTGGCTAAAGCCATGTTTGCTGTCTCCCATTAAGTCATGCCTATCTACTGTTCTGTAACTTTGTTCTTTATAATAGTTTCTACCATTTTTCCTGGTACTGATGTCAGGCTCACTGGTCTATACTTTCCTGAATCATCCCTGGAACCCTTTTTAAAAATTGGCATTACATTGGCCATTCTCCAATCTTCAGGTATTACAGATGATTTTAATAATATTTCACAGATTACTAATAGTAGGTCTGCAATCTCATATTTCTGTTCTTTCAACACCCTTGAATGTATACCATCTAGTCCAGGTGATTTACAACTTTGATAAACTGAAGAGTAGCAATACATCTTCCGGTTTATCAATATTTCTTTCAATTCTTCTGCAGCATCCCCTTTAAATACCTTTTCAGTCATGGGTACATCTTCCTCAGTAAAGACTGAAGCAAAGAATTCATTCAGTTTTTCCATTATGACCTTGGCCCCTCTTAATGCCCCTTTTACCCATCTATCATCTAATGGTCCAACTAACTCTCACAGGTTTTTGCTACGAATGTACTTGAAAAAGATATTATGTGTTTTTGCTTCCACAGCAAGTTTTTTTTTTAGTTCTCTCTTTGCCTTGCAGCTAACTTGCCAGTGTTACGTTGTTTCCAGTTTTCATCATTTGTCTCCTTTTTCTATTTCCTGAAAGATGCTTTTTTGGCTACAATAGCCTCTATGATCTCACCTTTAAACCATGCTGGCAGTTTATTTTTTTACTTCTTTCTACTTTTGCATGGAAAACAGCTGTTCTCTCCTTCCAAGATAGTAGAGGTTCTTGCAAGGCCATTAAAGGATGTTTTTAATAGAACCTTGGAGACGGAAGACGTTTCACAGGACTGGAGAAGGGCTGATGTGGTACCTCTTCACAAAAGTGGCAGTAGGGAAGAAGTGACAAGCTACAGGCCAGTAAGCCTTACCCCGGTGGCGGGAAAAGTAATGGAGGCACTACTGAAAGAGAACATAGTGGACTGCCTTGAAACCAAGAGGTTGCATGATCCATGGCAACATGGTTTTACCAAAGGACGATCTTGCCAAAGAAATCCGATTGAGTTTTGACTGGGTGACCAGAGAACTAGATCAAGGGCATGTGATGGATGTGATCTAACTAGATTTCAGCAAAGCTTTTGATACTGTTCCTCATAGGAGGCTTATCAATAAACTCAACAGCTTGGGGATGGGTCCCAAGGTGGTGAACTGGATCAGAAATTGGTTGACTGACAAATAACAGAAGACAGAAGGTGATGGTAAACGGAACTCACTTGGATGAAAGGAAGGTGATTAGTGGTGTTCTCCAGGGTTCGGTCCTGGGGCCGGTACTGTTCAATGTATTTGCGAGTGATACTGCTGAAGGACTGAAAGGAAGTCTGTCTTTTGCAGATGACACGAAAATTTGCAACAGTGTGGGCTGCCCTGAGGGAGTGGATAACATGAGGAAATATCTACAAAAGCTGGAAGAATGGTCTAATGCTTGGCAGTTAAGATCTAATGTGAGGAAGTGCACTGTCATGAACTTGGGAAGCAGAAATCCAAGGGAATTGTATGCGATAGGGGGCGAGAGGTTGGTGTGCACGGACCAGGAGGACCTCGGAGTGATTGTTTGAGGATGTCAAGGCGGCAAAAGCCAGAAGGATGCTGGGTTGCATATAGAGAGGAATTACCAGCAGAAAGGAAGAGGTACTAATGTCACTGTACAAGTCGCTGGTGAGGCCTTACTTGGAATATTGTGTTCAGTTTTGGAGACCATATCTCGCAAAGGACATAAAGTAGAAAAATTCAGAGGAAGGCGACCAAAATGATTTAGAGCCTGCATCAGAAGACTTATGAGAACAGACTTGAAGACCTAAATATTTACACTCTGGAAGAGAGGAGGAGCAGGAGAGATATGATTCAGACCTTTAAATACTTAAAGAGTATTAACAAACAAACAAACCAACCTCTTCCAAAGACAGGGGAGCTGTAAAACTACCCCCTGGCAGCTTCATGCTATGCCCTCTAAACTGAAAGGCAATGTCAGGAAATACTTTTTCACTGAAAAGGTGGTGGATGCTTGGAATGCTCTCCCGATGGAAGTGGTGGGGGCAAACACAGTGACAGAATTTGAAATGGCATGGGACAGACACAGTGGATCCCTTTATAACAGGTTAAAATCGAAACAAACATAACGCTCTTATATCTCAGTAAATGGGGGTGACCTACATGGAGTGGTGGGTACCCCCCTAAACAAAGGCATGGGGAGGGGTGACCTGCACAGAATGGCAGGTGCACCTACTCTTGCCGCCTTGCTGGGCAGACTAGATGAACCATACTGGTCTTTATCTGCCGTCATATACTATGTTAGTCCTGTTTTTTTTCCCCAAAGTATACATATTAAGATTTTTAAGTCTGTCCCTATATGCCTTGATGTGAAGACCACTGACCAATTTTAGTAGCTTGCTTCTGCATTTAAGTTTCATTTACATTCACTGCATATGGAATCACACAATCACCACCACTAAGGCAGTATACCTCAAAATAAGAACCCTCCATCACCTATGACCCTTGCTGGAACCTGCCAACTTCCGCACTGTATTCCAGGCACTTATCCCCCACTTTAACATCATTCTACACGACCTACCAGAATGCGCACTTCATCCCCTACAAATGACCATGAACACCGCAGCATGAACCCTGTACAGAGCCACCAGATATGAACACGTGACCCCTATCCTAAAGCAACTTCATAAGAACATAAGATATGCCATACTGGGTCAGACCAAGGTCCATCAAGCCCAGTATCCTGTTTCCAACAGTGGGCCAATCTAGGTCATATGTACCTAGCAGTTTCCCCAAAAGACACAGGTTCCACAATGCTTGTATTGGGTCAAGCATTAATATCCTGGGTCCCTTCTTAATAATGGTTTATGGACCTTTCCTCCAGGAACTTGTCCAAACCTTTTTTAAACCCAGCTACACTAACAGCCTTTACTACATCCTCCGGTAACAAATTCCAGAGTTTGATTACACGTTGAGTGAAAAAAATATTTTCTTGTATTAGCCTTAAATAGTTTACCCTGTAGCTTCATTGCATGTCCCCTAGTCTTTCTATATTCTGATAACGTAAACAATCGATCTACGTTTATCCGTTCCACTCCGTTCATTAATTTATAGACTTCTATCATATCTCCCCTCAGCCGTCTCTTTTCCAGGTTAAAGAGCCCTAACCTTTTTAGCCTTTCTTCATAGGAGTATCCTTCCATCCCCTTTACCATTTTGGTGGCTCTTCTCTGAACCTTTTCTAATAACGCTATATCCTTTTTAAGATACAGCAACCAGAATTGCACACAATATTCAAGGTGCGGTCTCACCATGGAACGATATAGAGCCATTATCATATCCTTTGTTTTATTTTCCATTCCTTTCCTTATGATACCTAGCATTCTATTTGCTCTCTTGGCTGCCGCTGCACACTGGGCCGAGGATTTTAAAATGTTATCCACAATAACACCTAAATCTTTTTCCTGGGTGGTGGTTCCTAATGTGGAACCTTGCATCGTGTAACAATAGTTTGGGTTGTTCTTCCCTAGGTGCATATCTTTGCACTTGTCCACATTAAATTTCATCTGCCATTTTCATGCCCAGTCTTCCAATTTATCAAGATCCTCTTGCAATTTTCCACAATCCTCTTGGGTTTTAACAACTTTAAATAGTTTTGTCTCATCTGCAAATTTGATAGCCTCACTTGTTATTTCCTTTTCCAGGTCATTTATGAATATGTCAAAAAGCAGCAGACCCAGCACAGATCCCTGGGGTACACCACTATTCACCTTTCTCCATTGGGAAAACTGGCCATTTAGCCCTACCCTCTGCTTTCTTTTAACAAGTTCCTGATACACAATAGTACACTGCCTCCTATCCCATGACTCTTTAGTTTTGCCAAAAGTCTCTGATGAGGGACCTTGTCAAAGGCTTTCTGAAAGTCCAAATGCACTATATCAACCGACTTACCTTTGTCTACCTAAGAACATAAGATATGCCATACTGGGTCAGACCAAGGTCCATCAAGCCCAGTATCCTGTTTCCAACAGTGGCCAATCTAGGTCATATGTACCTAGCAGTTTCCCCAAGAGACAGGTTCCACAATGCTTGAACTGGGTCAAGCATTGATATCCTGGGTCCCTTCTTAATAATGGTTTATGGACCTTTCCTCCAGGAACTTGTCCAAACCTTTTTTAAACCCAGCCACACTAACAGCCTTTGCTACATCCTCCGGTAACAAATTCCAGAGTTTGATTACACATTGAGTGAAAAAATATTTTCTTTTATTAGTCTTAAATAGTTTACCTGTTTATTCACACCTTCAAAAAAACATAACAGATTAGTAAGACAAGATCTTCTTTGTCTAAAGACATGTTGGCTGTCTCCCATTAAGCCATGACTATCTACATGTTCAGCAATTTTGCTCTTTATGATGGTTTCTACCATTTTTCCTGTACTGACATTAGGCTCACCGGTCTGTAGTTTCCCGGATCACCCCTGGAACCCTTTTTAAAAATTGGCGTTACAAAGGCGATCCTCCAATCTTCAGGTATTACAGATGATTTTAATGAAAATTCACAGATTACTAATAGCAGGTCTGCAATCTTATATTTCAGTTCTTTCAACACCCTTGGATGTATATCATCCAGCCCAGGTGACTTGCTACTCTTCAGTTTATCTAATAGTTGCAATACATCTTCCTGATGTATCGATATTTCCTTCAATTCTTCCGCACCTTTAAATACCACTTCAGTAATGGGCAACATCCCTACATCTTCCTCAGTAAAGACCGAAGCAAAGACTTCATTCATTCAGTCTCTCCGCTATCGCCTTGTCGCCTCTTAGTGCCCCTTTAACCCCTCTATCATCGAATGGACCAACTGACTCTCTCACAGGTTTTTTGCTATGAATGTACTTGAAAGTCTTTATTACGCGTTTTTGCTTCCGCAGCAAGCTTCTTCTCAAATTCTCCCTTTGCCTGCCTTATCAATGCCTTGCATTTAACTTGCCAGTGCTTGTGCTGTTTCCAGGTTTCGTCGTTTGGCTCTTTTTTCCATTTCCTGAAAGATGCTTTTTTGGCAACGGCCGCCTTTCTGACCGCACCTTTAAACCATGCTGGCAGTTTTTGGACTTCCTTCCACTTTTCTTAAAGCATGGAATACAGCTGGTCTGGGCTTCCAAGATAGTATTTTTCAACACCCCCCAAGCTTGATGTAGGGTCTTTAACCTTTACAACTGCTCCTTTTAGTTTTTTCTTAACTATTTTCGTCATTTTATCATAGTCTCCCTTTTGAAAGTTAAAAGGTAGTACCTGTGGATTTCCTTACTATCCCTCCTCCACTAATTAAATCAAACACGATCATGCTATGATCACTATTGCCAAGTGGCCCCAACACCCTTATCTCTTGCACCAGATCTGGTGTTCCACTAAGGACTAGGTCCAATATGGCTTCCCCTCTGGTTGGTTCATGAACCAGCTGCTCCAAGAAGCAGTCATTTATTTCATCCAGGAACTTTATCTCCCTAGCATGTCCTGCCGTGACAATGACCCAGTCGACACAAGGGGAATTGAAATCACCCATTATTATTATTATTATGCTGTAACTTTTGTTAGCTTCCTTGATTTCTTTTAGCATTTCCTCATCCATTTGTGCATTCTGGCCAAGCGGTCGATAGTACACCCCCACTGCCATCGCCTTCCCCTTTTTTACATGGAATTTCAATCCATAGAGATTCTACAGCAAATTTTGTTTCCTGCAAAAATTTATTTATTTATTTGGCATACATTTATACACCGCTCCTTCCAGCGATCAGAAGCAGTCCATCATTGTACAAGACAGGGGGAGGGGACAAGAGAAGGGAAGGATAAACAACGAGATGATTACAGTTATACAATTGATTTGCAAATAAATTACTGTTTAAACACCAGTATGAATTACAGATTGTTGTACAAGACATGGGAGAGGGGACAAGATAAGGGGGTGATTAACAACGGCACAATTACAGTTATACATATCATTGGCATAAATTACAGTTTGAACACCAGTGTAAATATACAACAGAGTCACCATATATAACTTTAATCCTTTCTGACTCAATGCCCTCTCTAACATAGAGCGCAACCCCTCCACCAATTTGATCAGCTCTATCATTACGATATAGTTTGTATCCAGGTATCAGTGTCCCACTGGTTGTCCTCCTTCCACCATGTCTCTGATATTCCAATCATATCTAATCTCTCATTTAGTGCTATATATTCTAACTCTTCCATCTTATTTTTTAGACTTCTAGCATTTGCATACAAGCATTTTAGAGACTATTTTATTCATATTAATCTGGCTATTGGTAGGCATGGGTAATTTGGCATCTTTAAGCTCTGTCTGCTGCATATTCGAGGGCATTTGGGCTACTTTACTCTTTTTTGGAACCTCTCTGCTTTTGGTAGTATCCTTCAAGGATACATGCTTCCAAACCATGCACTCTTGTGCGACTGTCGGCTTTCCCCTATTATCTAGTTTAAAAGCTGCTCTCTCTCCTTTTTAAAGGTTAATGCCAGCAGCCTGGTTCCATCCTGGTTATGGTGAAGCCCATCCCTTCGGAAGAGCCCCTCCTTTCCCCAGAATGTTCCCCAGTTCCTATCAAATCCAAAACCCTCATCCTTGCACCATCGTTTCATCCATGCATGGAGACTCCGGAGCTCTGCCTGCCTTTTGGGTCCTGCGCATGGAACGGGAAGCATGTCGGAGAACGCTACCTTGGAAGTTCCAGATTTCAACTTCCTACCTAAAAGCCTAAATTTAGCCTCCAGAACCTCCCTACCACATTTTCCTATGTTATTGGTACCGACATGTACCAAGACAGCAGACTCCTCCCCAGCACTATCTAAGACCTTATCTAGGTGGGAGGTCCGCTACCTTCGCACCAGGCAGGCATGTTACCAGACGATCCTCACGTCCACCAGCTCCCTATATCTAACCGCTTTAAGTACAAAGCCCTCCTAATGACATTTAAGATCCTGCACAACCTCTCTGCAATCTCCCTGGAGGAATTCATACAATGGACACCAGACAACAGAATTAGAAGATCAATCATGGCAAACACACTCACCATCCCATCTATAATAAGAAAAAGTTCCCAAGCTGCTAGGAACAGAGCCTTCACACTATAAGCTCCACCTCTCTGGAACTCCCTCCCCACCCCAATCCGCACAATCTACGACCTGTCTACCCTTCAGGAAAGCATTAAAGACCCAACCTCTTCCAACTACATTATGAACAGAAAACAAACCTTCTTTGATCCAACTCCTTGCCATAGCCCAGATCCACCTACACATCTTGGTCCACTAACTAACTATCTTGTAAATAGTTCACCCAGTTACTACCCAAATTGACACACCCTGTTGTAATATAAAAAAAGTTACTGTTAACTGTAATACCTGTTGAATGCTCTGTGTACTTGTTCTATGTGATGTGTGATACTGGTTCTTTGTAAATCACGCCAATTTCAAAATAGTGTGGTATATAAAACCAAATAAATGTCAGGCAAAGCTTTTTGTAAAATATCAGGGAAATGTGAATATCCCAGCTTGAATGACCCATTTCTCACATTCAGCCCCTATACATAAATAGGGCTTTTAATATAGCTTTAGGTACATCTTTCTGAAGATGAAACAAGAATATGAAGGCCTCAGTCACCTATAGGAACTCATTCCCTATTTACTGCATTATGGTTTTTCCATGAC
The DNA here is from genome assembly GCA_033557465.1 of Ichthyophis bannanicus. Classification (NCBI taxonomy): domain Eukaryota; kingdom Metazoa; phylum Chordata; class Amphibia; order Gymnophiona; family Ichthyophiidae; genus Ichthyophis; species Ichthyophis bannanicus. The sequence goes on along the minus strand of CM066034.1, from coordinate 562,693,000 downwards.
CAGGACAGAAGTTGTATTATGCCTAGATGAAAGCATCGAGTTTAAGAGCTACTGACCTCTTTTCACCAAGCAACACAGCAACTGGATAGAGTGATATAAATTTTTAAATGCTTTTCGGATCCAAACTGACCACAAACCTCTTTCAGTTCATGGAAGACACAAACTGTCAGTACTACAACTACACATGTATTGACTGCGTGAATGCAAAAAAACTTAATAGAGACCATGTTGCAAGGCATCAGCAAGACTGCTAAATACAGTGATGTTCCTCGTGGGTTACATTTGTCAAGAGTGCATTTATTTTTTATTTTATCATATTTTGTTCAGTTCATAACTATGTATATAGAAGTTATACAACTGAAGGAGGCAATTCCTTCAGAACGTAGATGAAAAGTTTTGTTTACATCATTTCTCAAGAAATCCTGCCAGGTCTTTGGTAGGGCACTATTTTGTTCAACCTGCTGTTACCCTCCATAACCTTGAATCGCCTCTATATGAGATTATGCACGCTCATTGTAGGTAGCCCATACCATGCCTATTCATTTTGGTACATGTGTGGTAAAATCTAATGTGAAAACATCTCTGCATGTGATGGAGAAAGTCAGCTGTATTTACAACCTTCATATTCTGCACAGGTGTTACATCATGATCATCAAGACATCATGATCCATTCCTCCAGTTCCACTGATACCTTCCAAAACACTCTGTAAACATGAAGTAAGGACTGCTTTTCCACTACACCCCAGATGATCATGGAAGGTATAGTTGATTCCAACACAAGAAGAGCTGATAAATGCTCATTTCTCAGTTTATACAATGATATAGAGACAGGAAAAAACAAGTCCACCTCTGACTTGGGAGATTTTGATAGAAGTGATGTCTTTATAGTTTTCTTATGAAAAGGTCAAATATTTAAGAACACTGCTCCTAAAGTGGAAGTCATCTTGCATAGCTGTGGTGATCTAAATGGTAAAATGTGTTAACGATATGGGAATTAATAAAAGAGGCTTTTATTTTTACACAGTTGATCTTGTTAGAAGTCGTTCATATTTCTCATTCCCAATCTGTCCTCTATGTCCATAAGGCGGCTCTGGCATTCTTACATTATTATAATGTGTTCCAGAAAAACATTTCTTCTCCATTTTCAGAGAATGCGTTTGACTCCTCCGTCATCTCCTTTGAAGACACTACTTTATGTTTATATTGTTGCCCTTGTGGTTCTTCTTGTTCATTCTGAGGTGGTGTGCCATTTTTTGCCCAACCATAATCTTTTTGCTCAATGCCACAGAGCTTTGAAATATCGCAATGATACCACTATAGTCTTACCACAGCCTGGCTCTGATCAGGTGCTTTGGCCAATCCCTATCACAGTAAAAGGCTTGCTTGGCTTAGTCATTACAACAAAACTAGATTGAAAGCTTCATGAACTGGTTACACCTCAGGAGCAACTGAAGGACACTGCTCACAAACTGGAAGCCATCTTGCATAGCTGTGGTGATCAAAAGCAAAAGAACCGTAGAATAGGTGTTCCAACATTTAATTCATGGTCTATGGATCTATGTGCAAAGATATAGAAAAGTAGAAGAATTTGAAGACAGGGGTTCCAGCGTTATATCAGGTACTGATGGTTTTTTGGTACAGCGAGAATCAAAAGTCAGGTTAGCAACTTCTTTGGTACTTCTGCTGCTATGCATCCTATATCAGTTGGTACAGAATGACTCTTTATCTGATGGACGAATCTCATTCTGGTACGCAGGACACACATGTAGGCTCTGCTCGCTCAGTTCTAGCAATCCTGAACTTCACACAGAATAAGAGTTCACTGCTTCCATTCAGATACTTCCCTAAAAGTTGCAAGACGTCCTACTCACTATGGAAAGAGACAAACACGATGAATACTTTCTGATCACCAGACTTTTCAAGCTATTTATTCAGGATGAATTTTGCTATGGTGTACAGTGTTTGATTCATACAAATTTCAGGTGGTTTTCAACACTAATGGAGATATTCACGTTACGTTATTCATGTTATGAATTTTCAATCTTCATGAAATAAATTGTAACAGTAAAGGTTTTTGATGTTGTTATTCCTAAGCAGCATGGAATGCAGTCCATGACTTATTTATTACTTTATCTTTTGCTGATGTTGGCGACCACTTGCACTCAAGTATTTTCTGGTAGCTAAGAGCCTTATGATAGGTCCATTTCCACATCTATAGCATCAGAAACATGGCGTTCTATTCTGCACAGATAATTTGAGGAAATTACAAGGCATTGCAGGAGATGATTTAGAGGACAAGCGTTCACAGTTGACAACAGATCTCACTATTCCTAGAGTACACAGAGTAGGGTGCTGAAGCAACATCCACTGCCTATAACAGTAGTTTTCTAGACTGGAGACCCAAAGTCTTTGGAAGAACAAAGCACTTTACTGTAACTTTACACAGAAGAGATATTGCCCTTAGAAGTTTTGTATTAGCCAATATTCCTGCAACATGAAGGATATCGACAACTTCTCTCTTCATCTTTGCATTTATGTATGAGATAAATGAGTAGCATCCCGTCTGTCCTGCTGGTATCAGCTTGTCATCATTGCCTGCAATCAACTATCATACAATCAACGCCAGTTGAGATGGTCCAGCCATAATGCTGGCACCAGGACCATATGTTGTTTACCGAAAAGAGCAGCAGAGGATCAACTGCTTTTCGTTAGCAGTGTTTTGGGAAGTCTCCATTATATAAATATTTACTTTTCAAAAGATTCTGACAAATGATTTTCGTGACCTTTTCATTTGGTACAGCTTCAACCTAGTAAGCACATGAAAAATGAACCGAATCACTAATACAGCCACTGCAGCTTGGGAAATAGTCACAGCCTGATTGAGTCTGCACTCATAGCATCACAGCATGCCAAGATCCTTTTTCTTAAAAATGTTGCATATGGTTTATGTGGTTCTGGACTGTATCAGATGCTCCATGCAGTGACAGCAGTTTCTCTATGCATGAAGAGTAGAGGTCTAGCAAGAACCTTTTACTGAAGCCCATTAGCTAGTTAACGGGTGTTCTAACACACGGCAGCAGGATGTCGGGAACACAAACGCATGAACAGGTCCACAATCAAATAGTAAAAACACTCATTAACTGGTGATCGCAGGATGGGGTGTGGAATGGGCGGAGTGTGTGCGCGCGGAAAACACATTGCCACTGGACCCCGGAAAATTACCCCAAGCTCAGCGGCAGCATGGCTCTTAACTTGGGTGCCCATAATGACCCCCTATGGGTGTCTCTAAGTGCATGTACCTTTGCTGAGTGCACGCCTTAGTTACCCATTGCGTGTTAGCTGCCAGGAACATATTGGTCATGCCCCTGACAACTAACATAGAAGCTTTACAAATAATGCACACGTGTTCGGCACGTTATTTGCAAATCCTTAGGGATTTGCAAAAGGGATCCTAAATATCTGAAACAAGGGCAATCATCACTTTCTGCATTTCAATGCATTCCTTCAAAGTAATTCAGAAACCTCAGAACAAAATACCTTCAAAGGACCACAGACAAATCGCCGAGTAATGATGTAATTTGAAGGATTAGAATTTGTGCACTTTATTCAAACATTTCGAATGATCCGTGTATTTTTAGGCAACCATATCTCCTGCCGCTGGCTTTGCCGGTAGATCATGATCGCCTGCTTCAGTGACATTTTTGCATTTTGTATTCTAGGCCTTTTGCTTTGGCATGCCTCAAAATAATCACCATACTCGTAAGACCCATCCCAAAAGAAGCATTTGAAAATTGCGTTTCGGATCTCCTGCATTTAAAACTACAGCCTCCACTATGGCCAATTTGAGTTTCACCATCAGCTGAACTCCTAGGTTCCCTGCAATGCTGAAAGCTCGGTATGCCCTTTCACATTGTTTAAAATGTCCCTTCTTCCAATGCTCTAAATTAGTGTTACTTGAAGCTCCCCAAATTGCAAGGTTCATGGTTAGTTTTTACATCAGCAGCTCTTTTATTTAAAAGCAGCACATAAAACCCTTCCTTTAACTGCTCTTTTCTTGAATTATTACACAGAGATCAATTCAAAGGTTCCACTGGTTGGACTGTACTGTCTGCCTCATGCACAAATTTGAACATCTTTGCAGACAACATAGTTGCTTCAATTGAATCCCAGAGCAGTAGCAGAGAAGAGCTGCATTATTGTCACTGAAAAACAAAGAATACAGCCACTTAAAACACGTTATGTACTAAGTGACTACCACAGACAAATCATATGCAATGGGGGTAATGTTATAAGGTATTTCTGCAAGCAGAATAGATGTTTTACGTGCAGAAATAACTTATTTAAAAAAAAAACTGCTTGGGATACAGGTGCCTAAAAAAAAACTTGTGTATACAGAATGTATGGACATAATTGTGTCCAATCTTGTCAGAGATATTCGAGGACGGAGCTTGCGCAGGATTTTAGAATACACATGCATCAGCAAAGGTTTGCATGCCCGAAAGCAGGTATAAAACGTATGTGCAAAGGTTACCCCATTCTGCCCACACAAGCTAGGCAACCTGCTATAAAATTACTTTCCATGTGTGCATCTAGGATTTAGATTTCTCAAGTTCTGTCATGGGAGTTTTAGAATTATTTAAAAGTATTTCAAGAGCACAACCAAAGCCAGGGCTAGTGTAAGGATATTGGGCACTCTAGGCAAATCCTCAACTTTACACCCCCCCCCCCCACTCAAAAAATGTTTATAAACTCAAATCATGATGATCCCACCACTTGTCCTCCAACAACAATCCTATGAAAAAGCATTATTGGACACTATACTTTTAAAGATTAAACTTTGTTTTATATGTGTGGGCCTACACCCCCTGAAGATAGAAGTATGTGCTGCAGGTTCAGCTAGCAGGGCTGTCAATCTATTGTTTGACTACTGCTGGTCTTTGCTGCTACTCAGAAACTGCTGCCTAGGCAACCACCTAGTCTTGCCTAATGGTTGGACCGACCCTGACCGAAACTACACAGGATCCTTGCCTTCATTTGGTTCTGAAATAAAGACAAATATGAATATTAACAGCCGGCAGAAGTTGGATAGATGTCCCCAGAAGCAATGCTTTGGGATATATCTAGCTACTGTTCATATTATACCAAGCCCTAAAACCAATCATTTACTGGAACCTGGACCTCTATTCTAGTATAAGACTCTTACTTGAGCATTTTGAAGCACTGATGGATACAGCAAACGTTTCTGCCTATTTTCCTGAGAATACATCCAGCAAAAATCTGTTTTAAATATGCCAGTCTTTATGCATTTGTTTTACAATACATTGTACATGTTATTTGAAGTGAGCGATCCCCAGAAACAGGCAACCTGACTTGGCCATGTTTCAGCTTTTTAAAAAAACATACTTTAAAATGTTTTGTTTGTTATGTCTTTTAGCAATATTTTATATAGCTTTATTTTCCGATTTGCTCCTCCTGCATCTGGCAGATATTGTTCTTACTAAAACGGTCCTTAATTGGCTCTCATCTTTCTTGGCAGATCGTTTGTTTTTGTTTTTTGGAACAATGTAACTCATTAAACTCTACCACACGGCATCTTTTTTGCGAAGTGTCCTAGGGTCCTATCCTCTCGCCCATCCTCTAACACCTTTTTGGCACCTCTGGCTTTGGTATATCTGCCCATTTCTTTGCAGATGATATCCAGCTTATTGAGCATCTTGACCCACTTTTAGATCTATAGCCCCTCAAGAACTGCCTTTCAGCCATTTCACACCGGATCAAATCCAACTTATTAAAATAAAACCCAGACCAATGCAAAGCCATGTGAGCCTCTGACCGCTCTGGCCCAATAACAGCCGTAAGTACCTTGGAAGGCTGCACTATACCATTAGTTCCCACACTGAATATTTCAGGCTGCACTTTCGATTCCCAGGTATTCTTTGCTCCACAGATATCGCATACCTTAAAATCCTGTTTTGCTGCTCTTCGCATAATCAGAGCTCTCTAACCACACTGATCATTACTTTGGTGTTCAGTAGGATGGATTATAGCAATTCTCTGTATAATGGCCTCCCACTTCAATCCATTAAACATCTTCAAAAAGAGTACAAAGCGCTGCTATAAAAGTTACTTATTCATGCCAAGCAATCCGTCCATGTTACCCCTCTTCTGAGAGCCCACCATTGGCTTCCTGTAGCATATTGAATTTAATTTAGAGTGTTACTGTTATCCCATAAGGTATTTTATTCGGGCCTTCCTTTCTACTTGCCCGATTCACTTATACCCTACATGTCAGCAAGGGCTTTACGTTCACAACACCACAATAGGTTTGTTGTACCATCTAACAGCTGCATCTGGCATAAAACTACACGTTAATCAACATTTTTCTTTCTTTGGCTCCTGCTCTATGGAATGCAGTCCCCCTATACATTCGCCAAAATACCTCCCTGAAATCTCTTAAGAAAAACCTTTTTTGAGCAAGTCTACAGCAATCTATAGATAGATGAGACAAGTTACTGATCTGCACCAAACCATCCTCCCCATTTGTCCTTTTTCCTCCCCCTGGCTAGCGAAGGGGTGGCCTAGTGGTTAGGGCAGCAGCCTTGAGCCAGAGAGAACAAGGCTGAAATCCCACTGGCGCTTCTTGTGGCCTTGGTGCAAGCCACTTAACCATCCATTGCCTCAGGTACAAACTTAGATTGTGAGCTCTTGGGGACAGGGAAATGTACATAGTACTTGATCTTCTCCTGGAAAAGCGTGAGCTATACAATAAATAAAATCTTTCCTCCTCCTCTGCTTATTTCTTTTTTACTTGATGTATTATATATATTGTTTTATATTTAATTTGTAAACAGTTTTGCTGCCATTGGCTAAAAGACAGTATATTAAGTGGATAAATAAACCATAAACCATTGTTACATATTTAGTACTCTAATTATTATCCTTTTTCTGGTTTAACTCTGCCACCTCTTCTCTTGCTCTATATTAAGGTTCAGTAACCCATCACTTTAGACTAGATTATTGCATATGCAACAGAGGAGTAGCCTAGCAGAGCAGCTGCAGGCCGAGAAACTGGTAAGGGTTTTAATCCCACTGATGCACCCTCTGACCTTGGACACCATTTAACTTTCGCTTGCCTCAGACACACAGATTGTAAACACTCTGGGGATGAAAAAATACCAATATACCTCACCTTCAGCTACTAAAGAAAAGACATGTGCTAAAAAAGCCAAATAAAAAGCATGATGTGGGACTCAAAGTCCTTTTTAAAACAGCTCAGCATTATGGCTGAAAATACCACAGCAGTAGGTGTGCAAGTAGCTACACTGAAATTAGTGACCATTTTGGATTTCTGAGTAAACCTGAAGTGCCTACACATCGGCACCACCTCTGCTACGTGTATGCAATACTGGCGCTTGCTTTAGAAGTGCGGATTCTTGTCTCATTTTAGAGGAGCTGTAGATCCGCTATATGGCCAGAAGCACATCATTCAGACATGCTGTCTAGATGAGAAGTATGCCGGATGGGGGGTGAGGGAGGGGAATGGGGGATAAAACAGCAAGTCTACTCATAGGTATCTAAAATCATCACACTCATTCTCTGGTATAACATTTTATGTTCTAATCTTGAAATCAAAAGTCTCTTGACAATCCTACTTATAAGCACGGCTTCTGTTTTAAGACTTTAACCAACAAAAATATCCCTGATGCAATAAAAAAATATGTTCAGTAGTAGTATTCAATAAACCCCAAAAACGCCCCTACCACTTCCCCTAATACTCACACCTCCCTTGGCTTCTGTTTCTGTGCCTTTTCTGCATTGACTTCTTAGGTGACATAAACATACATATTTGATTCCACCATAAACACACCAATTTTTTTGGTATCCTCAAAGAACCCCCGATAAGCAGGAAAATAGATACCTAAAGTGATGGGCAGGGATTTTAGATTTTCTCTCATCTTTTTCAGTAGTAAGTTAAGATGAGTTATATTCAGGTACAGTAGGGATTTCCCTGTCCACATAAGGGTTATCATTTAAGTCTGTACTTGAGGCACTGGAAGGTTAAGTGACTTGCCTGAGATCACAAGGACCAGCCGTGGTATTTGCAAACTGGCTTCCCTGGTACTAACCGCTACTCCTTCCTTAGAAGCCCTTCTTATAAGCAAGGTACAACCCTCAAGACCATGATGTTAAGGTATTCTGCAATCCTTTTCTTAGCGAGGTATTTTAATGAAGCAACAAGAGTAACAAAAGCACACAGACTGATGCTTCTCAAAATGAGGCCTATTTACTAATCCCCAATAGGGTGTATAATGCAAGTTTTAGTGAATGGTAACTGTTAATGTGGAGTGGAGGAGTAGCCTAGTGGTTAGAGCAGTGGCCTAGTACTCAAGAGATTAGAGTTCAATTCCCACTGGCGCTCCTTGTGACCTTCAGCAAGTCACTTTACCCTCCATTGCCTCAGAAGAAAAAGCCTGGCAATCTACTTCCGATCATACTTTGCCAAGCAACCCAGGGGCTGCTGGGTTAACTTGACAGCACTTAAAAAAAAAAATCTGCTAATGCAAATGTCAAAAAACACTGTTAATGCACCACATTAATAGCTTATATTTGTAGTTGTTGCACACTGCTAATGTGGGAGTCGTTAACATATATTAACTAACGCCAGGATACTTACGGTCTTAATGGCAGCCTCTGTTAATGACAGGGAGAATTCAGACCACCATCTAGGTGGGCAGGAAATGTTCTCCTCTATCCACCCTGTTGAAGGTCAGGGCTGAGGTCGAGGGACTTTCCTCTTAGAGATGAATGCCTGGCTGTGTGGATGATGTCAGACGGCATTATGGTTTCCTGGCCCATGGCATGATTTTCCAAGGGCTACTGAGCAGAGATGGCATTCATCTATTGAAGGATTAGTATCTTTCGCAACAGACTGACTGCTCTACTGAGGGGGGCTTTAAACTAGGATCATTGGTGATGGGTGAACAAAGATCTCAGGGTATGTAAACAACATTTTAAAAAATTAAACATTAAAAACAGAAAAGGGAAAAAAGGGCAACATCTGGAGTGCTGCATATAAAAATTCCCATAGTATGCAAAATACAGTTCCAAATTTAGAAGCTGTAATGGGGAGAGGCAGATAGTTATGAAGACATGATATGCAGAAAACAATGACCGAAACGGTGATAACAGGCTATAATCTATTCAGGAAAGAGTAGAAAGAAAAGGGATGGGGCGTGGCATCATGTTGTTAAATGCCGTCGAGTCGGAGTCGACTCATGGCGACCCTCTGGATAGCTATCCTAAATTGTGTTCGGTCTTCAGTTAGGCGGCTCATTGTTGACAGACTGGTACCCATAGCTGCTGTTATTGTAGCGATCCATCTCATAGCTGGCCTTCCTCTTTTGCGTTGACCTATCTTGCCAAGCATGATGTCTTTCTCTAATGATCTCTCTCTCGGCATGATGTGTCCAAAGTATGACAGTCAAAGTCTTGTCATCTGAGCTTCTAAAGAAAGCTTAGGTTTGATCTCCTCTAGTACAGACTGGTTTGTTCTTCGGGCAGTCCATGGTATACACAGTATTCGCCGCCAGCACCATAATTCAAAGGCATCAGTTTTCTTCCTGTCTATCTTTTTCACTGTCCAACTTTCACATCCATATGATGTTATTGAAAATACCATGGCTTGAACAAGTCAAATCTTTGTATGGAGAGAGACATCTCTGCTCTTGAGAATCTTATCTAGGTCTTTCATAGCCATTCTGCTAAGAGCAATGCGTCATCTGATTTCTTGACTGCTTGTTGCTTCTTTATTGATAGTTGATCCAAGTAGGTTAAAGTTATTCACGATTTCAATTTCTTCTCCTTCGACGATGAACCTGTTGATTATGCCAGTTGTCATGATCTTTGTCTTTTTTACATTAAGGTGCAGGCCCATTTTGAGACTATGTTCTTTGATTGTGAGAAGCAAATGTTTCAGATCATCTTCACTTTCCGCCAGTAATGTGGTATCATCAGTATAGCGAAGGTTGTTGATGAGTCTTCCACCAATACTCACACCTCTGTTGTCTTCATACAATCCTGCTTCTCTGATGATTTGTTCTGCATATAAATTAAACAGGTAGGGGGAAAGTATGCAGCCTTGTCTTACACCTTTGCTTATTTTAAACCATTCTGTTTCTCCTTGTTCCGTTCGAACTGTTGCTTCTTGATCAATGTACAGATTGCGCAAGAGAACGATCAGGTGTTCTGGTATACCCATGCTTCTTAATGTGGCCCAGAGTTTCTCATGGTTTACACAGTCAAAAGCTTTGCTATAGTCGATAAAGCACAAATAGATATCCTTTTGGTATTCTTTAGTCTTTTCAAGGATCCATCTCACATCCGCAATGATGTCTCTTGTTCCTCGCCCTTTTCTGAACCCTGCTTGCACTTCAGGTAGTTCTTGTTCCAGGTATGATTGTAGTCTCTTTTGAATAATCTTCAGTAGAATCTTGCTGGCATGTGGGATCAGAGCAATTGTGCGATAATTTCCACAGTCAGTTGGATCACCTTTCTTTAGTATTGGTATAAACACAGATCTTTTCCAGTCAGTTGGCCATGATGCTGTCTTCCATATTTCTTGGCAGAGCCTTGAAAGTACGGTAACAGCTGCATCAGATTGCTGTAATACTTCTATGGGAATGCAATAAATGCCTGGTGCTTTGTTCTTTGATAAGGCTTTCAATGCTGCTTCAACTTCTTCTTTCATCACCAATGGTTACAGATCAAAAGGTACAGGTTGAAACGGCTGTTGGTCCACTTGATCTTTATCATATAAAAACTCTGTATATTCCTTCCATCTTTTCTTGATCTTCTCAGCATCATTCAACATAGAACCTTGAGCATCTTGTAACTTTCCAATTTGAGCCTGGAACTTTTTCTTTAACTCTCGTAGCTTTAGGAAAGCTGATCTTGTTCTTCCTCTAATAGTTCTGCCTCTATTTCCTTGCATGCGTCATTGTAGTACTTTTCCTTGTCCTGTCTTGCTGCACATTGGAAATCTCTGTTGAGTTCTGTGATTGTCTTTCTTTCTCCTCTGGCTTTAGCTTCTCGGCGTTTCTGGGCATTTTTCAGAGTTTCTTCCGTCATTCATTTTGGCCGTTTTTTCTTTTTTACCTTTTGTAGAGTGGCATCATATGAAAATATTAAAGCCACAGAACTGCAGGGCCAGTGAAGGAAGAAGGCAGCATTGTGGGTTAATCTGGAAAGAATGGAAAATCTATCTACATTGGTGTGATTTATAGACCTCCATCACGGGCAGAAGAAATAGATAAAGAGATTTAATTGAAGATATTCACCATATTGCCATTAAAAGGGGAAGTACTATCAGTAGGAGACTTCAAATTGCCCAATATGGTTTGGGATATCCTTGCTGTGCTGACATCTAGAAGGGAGATCCTGAATTCTCTGTAGGGCGAGCTGTTCAGGCAACTGGCAGCAGAACCCAAACAGGAGGGAGTGATACTGGATTTGGTGCTTACAAATGCGGAGAATGTTTTTATTTAATATTGTAGTAGGTGACCACCTGGTGTACAGTGATCACTGGATGATGAGCTTTGATATTAAGACATGGGTGGAGATGGTTCATTGAAAAAAAAATAGAGGGTTCTAGACTTCAGGAAAACTAAGTTTGAAAAGATGGGGGAATATCTCAAGGAGTTAACTGGATGGGAACATTTGGGAGAAGCAGAACAGTGGACAAAACTGAAAGGAGATATTTTAAGAGCGATGAATATTTTTATTAGGAAAATAAATAAAAGTAAGAGGAAAAGGAGGAAAAATCATTTTTTCAAAAGCAGGTAGCAGCTGAAAAGGTAAAGAAAAAGATGAACCTTCATAAACCATAACAGATCACAGAAAGAGGATGACACAATATCTGAAGAAGCTAAAGGAAACTGGTAAAGCAGTCAGGAAAGCAAAGTTGCTAACAGAAGCCAATATAGTAAAACATGGGGACAAGATTTTTTTTTTTTTTTTAGTGACAAGTGCAAAGGTGGCATTTTGAGATTCAAGGGTGAAGGGGAGGAATATACTGTATAGAGGCTGAGGAGAACAGAGCAAAATTGTTTAAGAAATATTTCTGTTCTGTGTTCACAGCTGAAGAGCTGGAAATAGGACCTCAAAACAAACACAAATAGAAATAGAAGTGGAGGTAGAAGTTGAGCTATTTTCAAAAGACTGAAGATCTAGCTGAACTAGAGTAACAAAGCAATGGGGTCGGACGTTATTCTTCCGAGGGTACTGAAGGAACTCTGGCAAGAACTGGTGGCTCTGCTGGTTGACTTTTCAAGGCTTTCTGAGAATTGGGAGTGAACCAAGAGGGCTGGAGATGGGTGAATGTATCTCCTGTCCACAAAAGCAGAAGTAAGGGTTACTACTACAAACCAATTGGTCACACCACTGTGATGAGCAAATTAATGGAAACACTGATAAAGCAGAAGATGGTGCAGTTTCTGGAAACTAAGGACTTACAGGATCCAAGACAGCATAACTTTCCTAGAGGTAGGTCTTGTCAGATGAATCCAATTGATCTCTTTGACTGAGTGACCAGAGAATTGGTTTAAAGGAGAGAGCTAGAAGTGTTATACCAGAATTCAGCAAGGCCTATGACACTGCTCCGCATCGGAGACTTAAAAATAAACTGAGTGTCCTTGAGATGAACTCTAAAGTGACTGACTGGGCAAGAAACTGGTTGAGTTGGAGGCAAAAAGAGGATAGTAGAAAATGGAATTCACTAGAAGATAAGAGCAGGGAGCTGAATCGATTTCCCTCCTCCTTTGGCATCACATTCCAGTGAGAAATCCACCAAGGATGGTTGCTCACGAGTGAAACCTTTGCCTCTCAAATCTTCCTTGTGTTCTCTCAGATTTTCAGAGAGCTGAAAATTTGCATCCACCATCTGTTGGAGACAGAGAATTACTGGAGGCTGCCTCTAGGGGTTCTGGCTGATATGGCATCACAATATCATAAGATGCCTCTGGAAGCTTCTTCTGTCTCCACATCTGCTGGTAGGGTGATACAATCTACTGTCTGAATTGATCTAGCAGGACGATATCGAAAGACCTATTTGAGGAGTGCCCCAATTCTGAAAAATATCGTATATGCTTTGATGGAACAGAGGCAGTTCACCAAGTTTGTCTATGTGGTTCCAATTGCCCAGTACATAAGTGGCTTAAATTTGTACGCGACTGGAAAGTGCAAAGTCCCAAAATTGTGCTACTTACCGACTTACCTGAAAGGAATCACATCTCCTTGCTTGTTGACATAATATTGGGTCACAAAATACTGAAGGTGAAGACTGAATGGCTTATGGAAGAAGAGGGTTCACAAATACAGAAAGAATTTGAATGAATGGATTTTATTAAAAATATTTTAAAAAGGACCACATGTACATTGGCTAAACCTGAGCTGGCATTGGAGAGTGATAAGGTCCACCCAAATTTCTTTTTATTATTATTTTTGGACTACAGTCATGATAGGGAATTTTGTGATTTACTGTAAGACCATGGCAACATGATTGTGTGGATCAGCACCAATTAATCCTGGAGATGATGGGCAAACACCTGGGAGTAAAAGTTTGCTTGGAATTACAGATTGATGTGAAGCATTCTTTTGGCTTTTAATAAGGCTCCCTCCATTAGAATTTGATATCCCATTGTGGCTCCCACTTTGAGTTGTGCACATGATACAACATGCCCTGAAGCAGCCCTATAGCATAACATCTGCAGGTCGATCTTTGCAGTGATACATAGAGATAGTGGTTCACAAACAGTATGTCCCCAAGAGCCTGGAGGCATGTCATATAAAATTTAGCATAGACAACAGGCCCATGCTTTCTAGGGGTCTGCAGGCACAAAAAAATATCAGTTTGGTTATTTTCTTATGTATACAGGGCTTTTCATTTTAGGGGCATTTTGTTCATTTTTTTCATTTGAGAAGCCTTGTTAATAGTGTACTCTGTTGCTCAAATAGTGTGCCCCATTGCACGATAGGGTGCATTATTGTGTAACAGGGCATACTACTGAGCAATGGAGCACACTATTGAGTAACTGTGTGGACTATGAAGCAATAAAGCATACTGTTGAGCGATAATGCACACTAGTGCACAATAGTGAGCACTACTGACAACACAGAAAATACTCAAAATTTCAGGTTGTGTCTGTCTTTTCAGGCTAAAAATGACATGAAAACAAGAGACTTCAGTGTATATGCTCTTCATCGGATGATTTTGAACATCACGCAAAATTTCTTAGTAATCCACTTTTAGAACTGGGCCATCCGAGTGCAGTGATCAAAAAGGCTTGAACTCACCGGCACTTCCGCCTTTTTCTCAAGCCAGTGCTCTGGAACTTGCTACCTTCAACATTCTGCATTGAACTTTCGTTTCAGAAATTCAAGAATACGCTAAAAAAACATTTGTTTCACATTGCCTTTGACGTTCCTCTCCCTCAGCCCTAACCTGGCACCCCCGCCTCTGTCCCCTAGCCCATCCTCTCTTCAAATCATATGTATCACTGTCTATCCTCTATCCTGTCTACTATTGGTGATCCTTTCCACTCTTATTCTGCAGCTAATTTTATTATCTTTGTAAACCGCCCCAATGCCCTTGCCTGGGTGGTATGTCAAATATGGAAATAAATAAAAATAAAGATTAGTAATAAAGCTTACCAAGTTTATCATACCACATGTCTTTCTACTAATGCGGTATATATGATTTCCTGCCCATATCTAAAACTGGATATGGATAGAACAAGCCATCCCTTGTCCTACTTGCCTTGGCGAACATCCATCCCACTTAAAAACCATGACACTGTCTACCCCTATGGTGTCCCACTGTCTGGAGGCTTGTCATTCTTTTGCCTCTTTGAAATGGCGAGTGATTGATCATGTCTCCCAGTGGTTAATTGGGAGGCAATATTAAATTAGCATGAGCAGCCCTGGATTTTTCAATGCAATATGACCATCCCTCAGGGTATGAACGCTGAGGTGGAATAGTCTTCACTATTTTGATTAAAAAAGTCAGACGAGGTATCTCGACTATCCCCTGTACAGAATGCTAGGATTTGTATTTCTGAAGCTTAAACAGCTGTGGCCGGCACAGTCGGTGGCCTGTATGGAGGCCAGAAATGCAGCCTTTTTCCTACTATATGGGCTCAATTCTTTGTGTGGATGCATCATTAATATGCATATAGACCTGAACAATTTCACATGTGAAAGTAGACACTTATAACACTGTTATACACACTCAAGTCACTTACAAAATCATCGCCATTCTACCTCTAATTAACCGAAACACACCAATTCCACTAACATATGCTTTGAACGAAGGAGGTCTCATCGCACAAACTGGGAGCTGTGGTACACAGCACAGGTTAATGCATGGCAGCACTTTTTAGTAAATCTAGTTCTAACTCTTAACAATATCGTACGAGTTGTACCCAAGTACAGAGGGGGTCTAGGAAAAGAGTAAGGTCAACAAAACAGGTTTGACTCGCAGCAAAAGCACGGGCTCTCTCTGAAAGGCACCAAGTGCACGTAAAGGCAGCCTTTCCTGAGGCTGCAGGAGCTGACTGGCATGGGTGCAGCAGCAGTGTCAAGATGCCAGGAAATGCCCCAAAGAATAAATGACCCGTGGCTTGGAAAAATGCAAATAATACAAATGCAATGAGTTGAGTCAGTGGCCTTACTGGCAGCAGGATGGATGGTCCAAAAAGGATCAGGAATCAGAGCAGCTATACAATAGCAGAGGCGATGAAAGGACCGTGATGGCAGAAACACAAAAACCTCTCTCATGCACAAATTGCGGCAAAAGATAAAATCATTTTGGTACTCCCCACGAGGCATGCAGTCCCTCATTTTCAAAAGGGAAACTGCACGGTTGTGTGCACACAAAGTGCTCAGCTACATTGCATCTGCATGGACGTGCAAGCCTCCTTCCCTCTCTTGCACGCCCTGCTGCTACAACCTTTTGTTCTACCCTCTCTATTACCTCTATCTTATTAACTGATACCGTTCTTTTCTAATTTCAGTGATTTTATCAAGTGTAAGCCGCCTTGCCTCTAAACAGAAAGGCAGTATAAAAAGTTTAAAACAAACAACCAAAGCATGCACTGGAAAGTACATATGGAGATTTCAAAATGTCTCTTCCCCGGGTACTTTCACTCTCCCAACCTTTCCCCCACCTCTCTTTTCACTCAGGAAAAGGTAATTCTGGAAAAAAACAGCTCAAAACTATGAATTTATTGATTGAAACACTGTATGAAACAAAACAAACATGTCTGGGATAAAGATGAGTAGATGTAAAAGCACTTACGTGATGTATGGACAACATACTAGTTAATCTTTCTAATTCTCTCTATTTCACAAGGGTCCCTACTGAATTTGGAAAATTCTAGGGTTTTAAACTAATGTCTCTTCTAAATTCATCACAATGCCCATAAATGTACTTGAATATTAATTTATTTTGTTTTTCAAAATGGTTTGCATAAATTTTTCTTTTTCTCTCTACATATTCATGCCAAGTCAAAATGTAATATAAGTCCAATGCACATACCTGACAGGCTCAAAATCTGACACTATAAAATCTCCTAGATATACATAAATATACAATGAGAAATGTTCAAATTTTTTGTGCGTTTCCACAAAAGATAGAATTAAATGGCAACTATGCAAAATAAAAACCGGCAACCACCAGGAGGAGAATGAATAGTTTATTGATTATAATTTTTGCAAATCACTCCGAGACATTGTTAAGCGTAATCTCACTAAATCAATAGTGTTTGCTATGAAGAACGGTGCTCTTTAGAAAGGCAACCTTCCTTCATAGTAAAAGCGCAGCACTGCCATCTAGTCTCGCAACCATGGAATAGATTCCAAAGGCAGTGTAATTTGTTCCATCCAATGTCTAGTTCCTGAGTTTTCTTTCCATAAAGACAGAGCACAGTTGAGTTTAGCCAGAGTTATGTATCTCGACATAGTCAAAACTGAGCAAATATTTTTCATAGCCTGAGCATGCCTCGTCCTTTAGAGCCCTCAAGATATTCACAATGGTGGCTATAAAAGCGTTGACATGAGGTTGACCCAGTAGCTTGGCATCAAGTCCTGTGCACCGTCATGGGCTTTGGTTCCTGGGCCAGCCAAGGCAGTGGATGCTATAAACATACTGGAAGGTGGAGGGGGGGGGGAAGGAAGAGGGCTCTCAGTCACATGTAGTAGACTATTTTAAACCTTTCCACTCTGATAAATTTTATATGATGCTCATGCCAGATCAGAATAAAGTTTAACAAGAAACTGGCCAAATTACAACCAAATATGACATACAACATGACTGGTTACTGGAGAATGGTGTCTCACACATATGAACACCTGGTTTCAAGACAACAACATGACCATAAACTACAGCAAGACCGAGGCGCTAATCATCACATGAAACTCCAACTTCAACTCCCCCCCCCCCCCCGCGACATCAAGATAGGCACCACAACCATACCCATACAATCAGAAGTGAAATACCTTGGAGTGACAATGGACAAAGAACTTAACCTTCAGACCCACATCAGCAGAACCACCAAAAATGCATACCACAGGATGAGACTAGTACGACGCCTCAAGCCCCTCCTCACTCAGGAACACTTCCGCACAGTTTGTCAAGCACTAATAACCCCAATCCTAGACTTCTGCAACCCAATCTAGGTCTAACGAAACAGACACTAAGACCATTGCAACTGACACAAAACACTGCAGCACGCATAATTGCTGGCACCACAAGACAAGAACACATCACACCCACCCTAAAAGAGCTCCACTGGCTGCCTATCAGTGCCCGCATTAGATACAAGACAATCATAAACATTTTCAAAATCAAACATCAATCATCAGCTTTCAGCCTACACCCACTCACACAACCAGACAACAGCACAAGACCGAGAAGAGGCGGCACATCCAACCGTGTCAATACACCTAAAGATATCAACAGGGTACGCAAGGACACCGAAAAACGAGCCTTATCAAAGGCGGCACCAACAATCTGGAACGCCCTCCCCGATAAACTGCGTTCAACAGCAGACCTTAAGGAGTTCAGGAAACTACTGAAGACAACCCTCTTCATAAAACACTACGGTGACATTACTTAAACCATGCAACAGACACCTCAATTCCCCCCACATGTCACTATAGTTGTAATTAAGCAAGGAACTGATACCCATAGCATTGTAAATAGCGCACGCTGTAAATAGCACCACAAGAATCAACGTCCAGACACACTCACACGCATACACTACTCACTGCATGTGCACACTATACACTGTATCTTATTGTTTGCTGTTCAGACTGCCTTGATTGCAGGATAAGGCAGTATAGAAATACGTTTAAATAAATAAAATCTTACAGACCAAAGGCTTGCATGCTATTCATATGTCCCAATGGGTGGGGCAGACGATTGGAATGAGAATGTTTAAATGTCCCATATAGGAGTTGTCAACTGGCTCCAGATGCGCCTGACAGGCTTGATCCAGTCTTGAGTTTACCCCATTGCATGCAGGGACTTGTCATGCTTTTTTTATGGCGTGCAATAGAGAAATCAGAACTACATGTCCCTGCATGCAGTGGAGTAAACCCAGGACCGAGTCATCCTGTCTGGCGCATCTGGAGTCAGTTGGCAACCCTAGTCCCACAGGATGGGACAGCCAAATGGAAAGGGTTAAGAGAACCATACCTGCCTGTAAAGCAGTGTTTATGTTTGGACATTTTATTTAACTGTTTTTTTTTTATAATACTGTTTTTCACCAGGTCAAAGTGCTGAAAATAGAACAGATGCAAATGCTACATTGAAACAGTGAACGAACTTATGTACAATTGTAGAAACATATACATTTTCTGAACGTACATTGCGAACAGTATGCAAACTTATTTACAGAATTAGTAGGCTGTATATATTTAGCCAGTGATATGCTTAGAGCTGGATGAGTACAGAGGGACGGGGTGGGGGGGGGGGATTATGTAGTGGGCCTGAAGTGTTCCGTGAATAGGTAGGTCTTGAGATGTTTCCAGAAAGTGAGCAGTTCATTAATATTTGATTTTTTTTGTGGGTAGTGAGTTCCAGAGGCTTGGGGCATGAAGTCTGAACATTCTTGTGTGTGCATATTGGCTGCTTCTGGCTTTCTCATGTGGGATGGTCAGCATATTATGTGTGATTTGCCTTCTTATCCTGGTGGGGTTTGCTGTGATTAGCGGTGTTTGTATATAGGAGGATTGATTACTGATGGTTTTAAAGGAAAGTAGAAATATTTTATATCTGATGCGGCTCAGGCGTGGGAGACATTGAAGTTGTCTCAGGATGGGGGTTATATGTTCGAATTTTGAGGCTTCCTGCATAACTCGAGTAGCTGTGCATAGAGTAGTATGTAATGGGAGTAAAGTGCATTTTGGCAGTCTGGGAAAGATTGAGTTGCAATAGTCAATATGTGATGAGATGATGGCCTGGGGCCTGGAATGATGTGCATTAGTCAGGATAGTCCAGTAGAGGGTATAGGTGCTGTAGGGTACGACTTTTATGGTAGATAGTCCATGTGATATCTTGTATGAGTGGTTCCAAAGTAAGGTGTTGATCCAAGGTTATGCGCCTAGGTATTTGATCTCATCTTGGTTATCACATCAATGTTGTTTAATGTCAGGGATGATGGTGGGGTGAATGTTTCGTCATTGGTGATAAAAAGTATTTCCATTTTTTTGTAATTGATCGTAAAGGAATTTTTTGCCTGCCATTGTGTGACGTCAGTGAAACAATTTAGGATTCCATTGTATGTAGGTATTGAAAGGTGCATAGATCATTGTGTCATCTGCATAGATGTCAAATAACAAAAACTCCCAAACAAAACAAGAGAAGCAAAAAAAAGAAAAGAAAAATTAAATATGAAACCCACACCAAAAAGAAAAAAGTACCAACGGTAATCGAGGAAAAAAGGCCTCAGCCAGCCTCTTGCCAACTAGAGCAGAGAGGACGAGCACATCAAATGGTGTCACAGCAACGTCTATCACTCGATATAAGCTCAAGGTGACATCAGCAGTCTAAAAAAACCTCCGTGCTGGGACACTAAATAAAAGCCCAAACCAAGCACATACTATAGATGAAACTGTTAATACACCGTTCAGCATAACAGTAAATGAAAAGAACAGTGATCAAGGGATAAACAGCTAAAGAGGCTTAGCTTTGGAGGCAATGAAGAAAGGCAGCCACATATGGAAAGGAGCAAAGAGCAGTACAAAAAACATCAAAAACGGCTGTCTTCATAGCAACGACACCGGAGCCCCGACACTAGGTGTTTTGCCAACCGGCTTGTTCAGGGAGCTCATCACAGGAAACGCTGTATATCTGGACCACAAAGAAGAACAAATAGACGGCTGTGCTCTACCTGCTGTGTAAACCGCTGGTGTGCCGAAGTTGGGAGTTTTTGTTATTTGGCATTTTTTGACTCCTAGGGGTATATTATCTGCATAGATGTGACAGTAAATATTGTGGGATTGTATGATTTTACATAGTGGTCGTAGGTAAATGTTGAATAGTAGTGATGATAGCGATGAGCCTTGCGGGACGCCTTATGTTTGTGGGAAAGGGGTATATACTGTTGCCCATTTTTACTTCTTGTTGCCGCTCTTCTAGGTATGAATGGAACCATTGTAACATTACATTTTGTAGTCCTATGGAGCAAAGTCTGAAGAAGAATGTTGTGATTGACAGTTGTCAAGGGCTGCTGAGAGATCTAAGAATATCAGGATATATCCTTGGTGAGGTTTTTGGGTTCCTTTTAAGAGTTAGTTCATTAGGGCAGTGAGGGTTTCAAACCATGGAGTGGCCTAAAGCCATGTTGTTGTGAGTCTAGAGGAGCATGATTGTTGATGTACTCTGAGTTGTTGAAGAATGGTTCTCTCTATTATTTTGGATAGGAATGGAAGGCTGGCAGGTGGGTCTGTAGGATTTGGGGTCTTTTGAGTTTAATTTTGTGTTTTTTTAGGGTGGGGCGGATAGAGGAGGACCAGGCTTTTTGGCATAAGGCCTTCTGATAGGAGAGCTGGGTGGTTTTCAAAAGGAATGGCCTTAGATCAGTTTTGGTTGCTTTGATCCAGCTCACTGGGCAAAGATCTAGGAGGGAGGTGGTTGTGTTAGTGATTGTGGATTCTATATATTTTTCGCTGATGGGGTTGAAGGAGATGTTAGTGATTCCAATGTTTGTTAGGTGAGTGATCTGTGGGGTTGATGGTCCAACTGTAGATCTGTAGTAGTTTGCTAGGTCCTGAGAACTCAGGGAGGTCTCAGGGTTGTCCTTGTTGGGTGATTTTGTTAGGCTTTTTACTATTTCAAATAACTATTGTGGTCAGTTGATCAAGGTGTTGATGAGTCTAGTGTAGTATGTACTTTTATACTTGTCTGTTGTGAATCGGTATTCTATTAGTCAAGCCATATAGATGTTGTGATCGCTTGTGCATTTAGTCCTTCGCCACTTGCGTTCTTGTTTCCACAGTTGTTTTTTGAGATCTTTGAGATGCACCATTGGGTCTTTGGGTGCTTCTTAAAAGGGTGGTAAGATGTGGTTATTGTATTGCTTCTCCAATGACCTTGTTCCAGTTGGATATAAAAGTGTACTGATACCGTTTATATCTATTTCCAGCGAGGGAAGTATTTCATCAAGGAATGTTTTTTTCTCAAATTGTTTGAAGCATCTGGTTGGCTGTGATTGGTTTGTATGGTTTTCTATTGCAGTGTAAGGGAGATGGAAATTGATGAGAATGTGGTCTGGCCAGGGGGCTGGTAGTAGTTGTGTTGTGGGTGAGTAGAAGTGTGGATGGGTTTTCTACTGATGAAAATGAGGTCAAGTATGTTTCCTTTTTCATGTGTTGGGATAAAAATGAATTGGGAGAAGTCTATGGAGGCCATAGCTTCTAGGAAAGATGCTGCCTGTTTGAGAGAGACTAAGGGGAGGTTGAAATCTCCTAGAAGCATAAGACCTTTGTATTGGTGTTTTCCAGTGCTAGGTCTAGGATGTTTGAGAAGTCATTAGTTGTCGTGGTAGGAGATCTGTACATAAGACAATTAGTTATGTGTCTGTTAGAGATGGGGAGCAAGTCCAGTCCTTTTGTGCTTTCCACTGTCAATATGTGGAAATATAGGTGAGATTTTGCCGGAATGAGTACGCCTCCTTCCCTTCAGAAGGCTCTTGGGGACAGATGAATAATGAGTAGTTTGATAGCTTAAGTTGGTTTATTAGTACTATGCCAGATTCTGTGAGCCAGGATTCTGTGATGCATAGTATGTCCAGGTTTCGAGTCATGAGATAGTCCTTGATGATTGGAATTTTGTTTCAGGCTGAGTGCACATTTATGAGGATGCATTCCAGGTTGTCTGTGGTATTGGTATTCAAATCTGTAGAACGGAGATGAGCTTTATGCACGTGTATGTTAATGAGATTAATTTTGGTCCGCTGTCTTGAGTTGTAGTATAATGTACTAGTGATGGATCTCTCAAATTTCCAGCGAATGGGGATGTGGGAAGGGTGGGAGGGGAGAGGAGCGAAGTGGCGTGGCATGGCGTGGCGTACTCAAAGAGTAAAGGATAGGGTTAGGAGGATAAGCAGCGTGCATGTGAGAATGTAAGGTGAGAGCATAGTTTTATGCAAGGGTCAAGATGGAGTTGAGTTCTCTTTGGTGGTGAAGGATGAATGTTCTCCCTACTGAGTTGAGTGGAATTGGTTTAAATTCAGGCAAATATTAAGATGCATGCTAAGGCCCTTAGGTGAGGGTCCATTCGGCGAGCATGTGGGCTTAAATAGAAGACATTGGTAAGCGATAAGGCCTCCTTCAGAGGCAGAGCTTACCGGCGTACATATATGCTGGCTGGATAAGGTTGAATAAGAATCAGACATCACTATTTAGCTCACGCCTTTTCAGTAGTAGGTTCAAGGCAAGCTGCAGTCAGGTATAATAGGTACTTCCCTGTCTCCAGGGGGCTTCAAATGTAAGTTTCTACCTGAGGCAATAGAGGGTTTAAGTGACTTGTCCAAGACCTCAAGGCGTGCAAGTGGTATTTGAACCCTGGTTGCTTTGATAATAGGCCACTGTACTAATCGCTTCCAGGATGTATATCCTGCCAAAAATTTTGGTATCATCCACAAAGAGGTATACCTTTCCCCAAGAGACCTTCCGGAATATCACTTACAAAAAATGTTAAGAACAGGGCTAAGGACTTATCCCCAAGGCATGCCACTAGTAATGCCTCTATCTTTGGAGTAAACTCAATTTACTACTACCCTCTGTCGCCTCCCACTCAACCAGTTTCTTATCTAATCAGTAACTTTAGGGTCCATCCCAGTTTATTTAGAAGTCACCGATGCAGAATGGTGTCAAAGGCCTTGCTGAGATCTAAGTATATCACAGGTAGTGCTCTCCTCTGATCCAATCCTCTGGTCACTCACTCAAAAGAAACCAGATTTGCCTGATAAGATCTCTCTCTAGTAAAATCATGCTACTCCTCCAGTTAAAAAAAATTATATGTGCCTAATATGCACATAAAAGTTATGCATGTATTGTACAGTCTTTTCATGCATCATTTTACCCACACTGAGCAAAGGCATTCCTGGAGACAGGGATGGGAAGGTGTATCAGTACATAGAGTTTAGAAAATGTGTGCACAATAACCTGGAAATCTGTGCAAAACAGAGTGGGTGTACACACAAGCATATAAATGACCTCAGGTAATTTTCAAAAAAAAAAAAAAAAAGAAAATCGTGCATGCTTTTGTTTTGAAAAGTTGTCAATACCTGCACAGGGAAAAGTATGCCTGCTCTATTTCCATGTGTGCTAATTATAATTATAAAAAGCAGTGTTGCTTCCCTATAACAGCTGTTTTCTGTAGACAGCCAGCTTGATAAAGCACACACGTGGGTGATATCATCCGACAGTGTCAGGACAGAACTGTTCTCCTAGAGCTCAGGACTCGGTGCAAAGTTCCGAGCATGCATGGAAGTATCCTCAGCATTTCAGTTAGCTCCAAAGCTGAAGAATGTAGCCATTTCTCAGGAGGGAGGAAGGATTGTGGGCCTCAATCACGCTGTCTATGGAAAATAATTGTTACAGTAAGCAACATTGCTTGTTCCCCCATTGACAAGCACTGAATCGGGCCACCAATGAACAACTCCCAAGCTTAGAGATGCTCTTTTCTTATGCATTATTCCACTTTTAGGAGCAGCTCAGTTACAGAATGTGAGAATTGCCAGTTATAGAGGCTAATTGCCTAGCAAAAGATGACCAAGGCATTGTCAGATACAGAGGGACTGACCGAAATAGTAGGGCAACATAAAATTATGAAGTGAGGACCATGCAGCTGCCTTGCAGAAAGGATTTAGTGAGGCAGCCTTTAGTGGGGGGTGGGGGGGGACCCAACTAATATGGTAGCAGTAAGGTAATGATAGTTGACTATGAAGTTGAGAAGAGCAGCAAGTTGATAACAGAACTAGAAGCAGGATGCTAGTAAATTAGTAGAGGCAAAGAAATTGTCAGTTTTTGGGGGGGGGGGGGTGGAGGAACCTGACGTTCATGGCGGATCTCAGGTGAAGCTCGGTGGCATTTTCCTGTACTATGGGTAAGAGGAAGGGGAAGGCAACTTCCTAATCCATTGTTGCGGTAGCCGCCAGGGTCTCCTCTTATTTTGCCTGTTCAGCAAATGCTGGATACCTTCTTGGCCGTTCAAGCATGCAGCAAGCAGCCTTCATTGTGGACCCAACTATCTCAATGCCAAAGCCGGATGACTCTATCAAGTTTGGGCAAACTACTATCTTCCTCCATTACCTCTGGCAGTGTTGTCTGCAGAGGGGCTGGGACTTCCCCCCTCTCCCCACACCAAAGAATGTGGGTAGCCCTCTGATGAAGTTGTGGGGGCTGATGCCTTGCCAAGGGTACATCTTCTAGCAGCCGAAGGAGAGGACTGGAGTGTTGGGGCTGTAAGAGTTGGCCCTGTGGAACTGGATGTGTCGTTTCAAGGTGGAGCTGCAAATTTGGCTTGTAATCCACCAGATTTCCTTAGTCTTCCTCTAGTTTTTTCATGACAAGAAATTTGGGATGCTCTCTCACGTCTGGGGGAGGCATTAGTCCCACAAGTGAAGCAGCTACAGTTGCAAGTGGAAGGTAACAATGTTGCAATTTCAAAAATGCTGAGAATGTTTCTACTGTTCAATCAGCTTGTGCTGCACTGGAGAGGAAGGTGGAGGCCATTTTGGTCTTGTTTCGATGGCATCCTTAAGATCTATCATTACTAAAGTTTAAGATGGGGATCTTAGAGAACGCTACCTGTGCATCAAATTTAAAAAACTGGTGAATTTTCCTAAGGATCCACTAACCTCCCTATGGGATATGTTCAAAAGTTATTTGACCAATGTCTTGTGTGTCCCAGTTGAATCCCACCCTTCGTTGACATGGGTTTATTACCAACCAGTGGGGAAAAAACAGGTGGGTGTTGCACAAGGATCACCCGGGCAACAAATGGATGTTTTGGATGTATCCGCTATCTTGGAAGGTTCAGAATATCATCAGTGTCGGCAACTTTATTAGTGACCTTTGCCTTTCCTCGGACAGAAAATGGACACTAAAGATGTACATACACTAAGGGGTATGTTTACTAAACCATCTTAATGTTACCGGCGTTAGTTGCAGTTTTACTGTGACGAATGCCATATAAGGTAATGAGTGTTCCGGTCTTAAGGTAGCATTTCGGGTTATCGCGCGATAAAGTCCGTTATCGTGCGATAGAGGGAGCCGTGGCACATTAACGCAGGTTAGCCTTAATTAGGCGCGCTGACCTGGAAACACAGCAACAGAGGTGTAGCACAATGGTTAATGCATTGACTGCTGATACAGTGGTCATGAGTTTGATCCCCCAGTGGGCTCAGTTAAAAGACTGTCTGAGGCAATCCCTTTTCCTGCTTGTAACAGTCAGACACATCCCAACAATTTGCAATGCCAGCCAAAAAAGCCTCATCCCAGTGCCACAACCTAATGCACCTTTTAGGACGCACCATAAGACACATCATAAAGCACCACGTCATCCAAGGCAGGTCATAATGTGCCCCAGAGGGCGGCAGGAAAGGTTGGCACCCTCCAAGGCAGCATATAAGGCGCCCCATAAGCTGGCCAAACCTAAGGTGCCGCGAAAGATGCCCCAGGGATGCCAAAGTGACACAGGAGATGGTGCCCCAAAGTCACAAGCATGAAATGTATGGTTCAAACACAGATGTAACCATAACACTGCACAGAGCACCAAGGAAAGGCAATGAACAAGTGATGGAAAGAAGTAGATGACGGAGCTCATGGACCAGCCAAATCTGCGTGCAGCCCATGTGGCAGCAGGTAAAGTAGACAAACATATCGGGGGCAGCTGTACCAATGTACAGAATGATGGTAATGTACAGTGCAACAATGACGGTGTGTGGCAGAGGATGGGGATACGTGTCCACCAGAGGAGGTAGAGGTGGCAGGATAACTGCAATGACAGGACAGAGGAGAGCAGTGCCATACAGAGCAGACACAGGAGAGGCAAGCATGAAGATCCGCAATGCAGAAAGGTGTGCCAGCGCAGGACATGGGGTAGCAGCCTGTACATTAGGGCAGGTGCCGCACAGCTGGCACACACACATAGACGGACAGAAGGATGGATGGCAACAGTGATGAGGGTATAATGTGGCAGCAGTACAGATCTGCACAGATATGACTGTTACACAAATGAAACGTAGTTGTGTAGGACAGCCATAAAAAAGGGGAACAGAGAGGAATCAAACCCATGACCTCTGCTACTGAAGTCATTGCATTAACCATTGTGCTATATCACTATGGGAGTTATCATACCAATGGCTGGCTATAGAAAGAGTGCACGTCACCATAAAACTGTCTGCTGTGGCTACCAGGATAGGATAGAACCAACAGTACCCATAATGCAATTCACATGCAGAACAGCAGTCTACATCTGCTCACCAGATGGGGTATGCACCTCTACAGCACGTCAGCTTGGTAGGGGGGAATGACTGTGCATGTTACTGGCACAGAGTACCCACAGGCCATGCCAATGTGCGTGTTCTGTGCTCACCCCGAGGGTGAGGTGGAGTGGCTAGCACCAGGTCTGCAGTACCCAGGCTGGTTGAGGTGGGCTATGCTGCAGGTCTCCATCAGTGCCAGTGTGTTACAGGTATTTGTTGCAGACACCTTTAGGAGGTCTCTATGTCCATTTGTAATTGCCAGTCATGTCTGGCCCTTGTGGACCATGATGCACACAACATAGTGCATATCCACTGTGCTTGCTATGGTCACCTGTTTACGGAGCAGGGTGTGTCAGGGCTCACATGGTGACAATGTACTTAGCAAACCACCCTCTCTGGGTCAGGGTGGGGGACATGATCTGCCCCCAACAGACCCGCACTTTCACCCTTTGCAAGGGGGGCAGTGGAGGTACATGAGGACAGGCTGTGGGACCAGCAACCCCAGTCCTGGTGGTGAACGGACAGCTGCTGAAGATTTGCACTTGGGACAGCATCACTGGCAGATAGGTAGTGGGCCCAGTCAGCTCAGCTGCCCCCCACTACGATCTGACATTCACCAGAAGAGGATAGTCAGTGTGCACCTGCTACACCCTGCAAGGTGGTGCGGCCATACGGATGCTCACTGCAGACAGTTTGCTAGCTAGTACATAGTGCATGTTCCTGGAGGAATTGTGTGCACCCAAAAATGGGATGTCAGCACACACCACGCAGGTATATCAGTGATTGGGCCCCAGAAAAGAGAACCCATAAATATCACTTGAGAGAAATACTTTATAGCACTATGGGGGAACCTAGCATTGCCGTGGTCACTGCTCAGTCAGGGTGAGAGCAATCTCCCAACATGACATGCTGTGGCCACCCTGTCCATGCAGGTGGTGGTCGGACACTACAATGTCCCAGCCTTTGCCCTATACCCTGTGCAAATGCATCCTGCCCATGCCACCCTGTCCGGGCCATACCCACAGTACCTTGCTCCTCATTATGCACATTGGCAGGCTAACACTGGAAACAGTGCAAGCAATGTGGGCTCAGTAAGGTGTAGGCAGCCACAGCACACTGGATAGACAGACACACACTCCCACACCTATGCCAGCATTGTGCAAATATAGAGGTTTGTGGCAGCCCTGGCCGCCACACAAGTCCTGGGCATAGTGCGGGCATTGCTATGGTACTCAATACTGTTAGGGTCACTCCCCGGGGTGGTAAACACTGTCAGAATCAATAACTGAAAACACACTCCACAGATATCAGAAAGGTTGCTATAATGAATCTCCATCAACAAATCGTGTTTAACTTAGGATTTGTTAGCTGACATTTATCATAGCAACCTTTTGATATATGTGGAACATGTTCCCAAGTTTAGGATGGCATTGCGTATTGGGAGATGCTGCTCCACGCAGGGCCCAACAGCCTGACTCTCCATGAGGCTTTGGATAGTGGAGCCTGTGGGTATGGGTGTTTATGCCCCTGTTGGCTGCTGCTCTAGGGCAGAGGTTCCCAACTTTGGTCCTGGTGGGCCAAACACTGTTCAGGTTTTCATGCTGTCCTTAATGAATATGCATGAGATACATTTGCATACAATGGGGGCGGTACATATAAATGCAGCACAGGCATATTTATTAGGGTCAGCATGAAACCTGAATGGTGTTTGGCCCTCCAGGACTACAGTTGGGAAACTCTGCTCTAGGGTTTGCACATGTTTATGGTGTCTGTGCTCTGTAGGGTAAAATATAGGTGTTTCAGGCATGTTTATTTTATCTGCAATAAAGGTTCCGTCTTTATTACCATGGTTTAGTACTGGGTAAAGTATGGGGGACAGGGTTGGCAGGAGCCACAGCTGGGACTTGAACTTGTGACCTTCTGCTCCTGAACACACTGGCTGTGTGTACTGCACCACACGGTTGCCACAGGGACAGTTCATTCCCTGGGGATACCATGACTTTTCGTCAGACAGACCCTGTCTGTTGCAGTGCACGGAACCCACCTAAACGGGGCTTGGCCATGGTCTGCTGTGGGCAGATGCCACTGCCCCCTCCGCCACCATGCTGCCATGCCATTATGCCGGTGGTGCTGGTGGTGCACAGTCCCAGGCCATCCAGTGTGCCGGTAGGCAGCTGCCTATGGTGTGGGTTCTCGGGTAGGGGTGCCTATATGGACATGCACGCTTTCCCCCGGCACCGCCTGCCAATGTTATGTGCCCTTGGGGGTACCTGCTGGGTAATATCCCCTGTGACACTGTGGGACACACACTCATGTCCATGTTGGACCCACGTCAGTTGCTGTCTTGCTGCTTTACAGTTTTGGCATTCCTATGTGGCACCTAGGCATCTGCCTAGTCCGCACTGTGTCCCAGCTGGACCACAGCATATGCTGCCTGCAGCCCCCTGTATGCCATTTACAGCATCAGTTCAGTTGCCCTTTCCTACGTGCCCACTCTGCTGTTGCTGCACATGTGCACGCCATAACAAACCTGCCCAATCTAAACGAAAGAAACCCTGATCAGTGTTATTTCAATGTGGGATCATTCACTTTGTAGGGGGACAGAGCATAGACCCTTCCAAACATGATATCTTAATTTTTACACTTTGTCAGTAGTGTTGCTTTATGTTTATCATTAATATCACTATTGGCCAGCTTGGTTATTGGGATTTTAAATGTGGTTCTGGTCATTTTATATGTTTATTTGCCATTTTGGCTCCTGCACATGTATCACAACTATCACTTTTCTGGGTTTCCCTGCCTTTGCTGCACATTGTTGACTTAAATGGTTTCTCTTTCCTGCAAATGTGCCTAACGCGAGGGTTTCATTGGCGTTAGTGTTCAGACCTGGATTTCACAGCGTTAGTGTGCCTGGAGCCTCTCCCCGCCCATTGACCCCTTCTCTCCGCCCTCTGGGAAGCCTTACTCCACCCTTCAGACCCGGATTTCACAGCATTAGTGTGCCTTAACGCCGCCGCCGCGTTATCGTGCGATAATGTTACATTATTGCGCGATAATACCACCACTGCGCCGTTAAGACGGTTTAGTAAACATATCCCTAAGAACTCTAAAGGTCGCATTACATTTTTTAAAGTACATTTCCAAATTTGTTAAGAGAAACCCAGAGGCGCTGTAAGGAATTGCTTGTGTTTATGCCATCTGCTCTTCAGTTGGGCGGTTTGTTTTTTCTCAAATTGCTGTGT
Source organism: Ichthyophis bannanicus (assembly GCA_033557465.1). Taxonomy (NCBI): domain Eukaryota; kingdom Metazoa; phylum Chordata; class Amphibia; order Gymnophiona; family Ichthyophiidae; genus Ichthyophis; species Ichthyophis bannanicus. The sequence continues at coordinate 562,662,708 of CM066034.1, read as the reverse complement.
AAATGCTTGATTAAGCACCATTCTACTAGTTATGTTTTTTACAAACCCTCCCAACTTCTGTCCTTTGTTAACTCAGAGCTTCCTAGAGCAACACAGGACCAGGAACCTAGCTCGATCTGATTTAATCCTGCTGCTTTTTGGGTTTCCCCTTTTCCCTTTTGCTAATCGAAGCTTTGTGTTTTCTGGCATCCCCCTCCCCTTTTGGATTTTGGGCTTGCCAGATGAGGTGGTTTTTTTTATATTTTGTATTTGTTTTCCTTTCATTGTTTGTGATTGATTTATTTTAATTGTCTGCTGTTTTCCTTGCAAGTGTTTATGCTTGTTTATTTTGAAATTGCATAAATAAAACAATTAAAAAAAAAAAAGAAAATTAGTAGAGGCCGTTTTGCTAGTGGAGTGGTAATGTCACTGGGGTCAATGAAAACTCATAGCAACTTCATACACGACCGAGATGCTTTTAAATAATAAACAAGAGGTCACTTGCAGAACGGAGCAGGGCAAAATTCTTTCCAACATTCATTGGGTCAGAAAGAATAAAAAGGACCCATCAATATCATGTCTCACCAAGTTAAATATTGCTTTATTGTATCCTAAGTTAAAATACAACCATAGCAAATCAAGTAAAAATTTAGTCCCTCAATATACACAACCAACCAACCAAATATCCAAATCTAAGAAAAGCTAAAACAAAGGCCCCACCAAAATCACAGCCCAAGCAACCCATAACAATAAAATGCAGCATGTGTGTGTGTGTGTACAAAGCGCTGCATACATCTTGTATATATTTAAATCATGAGTACCACCATCATGTTCACAGATAGGAATCATAAAACGTCACATTCTCCATGCAGATATCCCAACCCCATTACTCTTTATAATTGTTTAAAGGCAACTAAAAAAAATAATAAAATCTGACCTTGCGCCCGGGGCTTAGAACTGTTTGGCCAGGTCAGGCTCTAACTGCCTGCAGAGATCCCATCCCCCAAAAGGCATAAGAGAAGGGGAAGGCCGCGATTACAGCCCAGATGTAAGCTGTCTACAGGAGATGGGATCTCCGTGGGCAGAACAGGAGAGGAGGGCCATGATCACTGCCTGGAAGGCAGCAGACTGCCCGCAGGGATCTCATCTCCTGCGGGCAGAAGAGGAGAGCCAGTCAGGGCCTGCAATTTAACCAAAAAAAAAAAAAAGTTAGACAGGACAGGGGGAGTAAAGGGACAGTAACTTAAAAAAAAAAGGAGAGGATGAGGAGAATGGAGAGTAGGAGGTGGAAGTGCTAGGGAAGAAGGGGAAGAGGGAGACAGTCTGGAAGGGGAACAGAGCAGGGAGGGGGATTGAGGGGTATGGAAGTGTGAGGTTAAAGAGATGAATGCATGGGGACAAAAGGGCACAATACCTATTTACCAAAAGTTGCATTCTATTCCCCCCCCCCCCCCCCAAGAACACACACACGCACCCCACCTCCATAGGACAGACACATACAGGAACCCCACTTCTGCACCACCACACACACACCGCAGCCCTGTATCCTACCCACACATCCCATGCACTGACTGGCACACAATGGTTGCACCACACAGACACTTGCTATCTGAAGCTATAGCTGTTACCTAAAGATGATGCACAGTGTAGGAACTCTGGAGCTGGTCTCACGAAATTTGAGAACATGAGACTGGTACCTTACATCTGGCTTCCTATATCTGCACACAATTTGTCAAGGTCTGTATTAAGCATATTTTTAGTGAAGGGATTTCAAGCTTCACAGCACGCCTTCTCGCAAAAAAGTAACCTGAGCTGCCAACTGCCGCTGCTTCCCTCTCCCTGACCTACATCACATGAGGGATTCATCAGAGTCACTCTGTGGTCCCACCCTAGAACTTAGGGCAGCTTGGCTACATCTCATTTTGGTATATGGATATAGGAAGGTGAAATTTTGTATCCACCACTAATTTCCTTTCCTGGAATCTTACCCGACTAGTCTAGTATCCCTCACAAGCTTGAGGACCTTCTGTCTGTTCAGTCTGACCGGAGATGCTGTATCTCTGCTCCTTTGTCTTTTTGTGGTTCCAGGGGAGTTGGTGTTAACCTCCAATGGGGCTTTTTTCCTCAGCAGTTGTTTGAGATTTCAGTCTATTGTCTGGCCTGAGGCGATAAAATTGCTAGTTTGTCGTATGAAAATTGTGTATTTTTCCATCTAAGTTCTGTATTGTTGTTGTTGACTACTGTTGCCCAGAGCTCTATGTTGGCTGTCTCCCATTAGGCCATGACTATCTACATACTGGAGTGGAGGAGTAGCCTAGTGGTTAGAACACTGGCTTAGTAACCAAGCAACCAGGGTTCGATTCCCACTAGCACTCCTTGTGGCCTTGGGCAAGTCACTTAACCCTCCATTGCCTCGGAAGAAAGGCCTGGCAATCTACTTCCGGTGACACTGCCAAGAAAACCCAGGAGCTTCTGGGTCGCCAGGAGTCAGGACTGACTCGAAGGCACACATTGCATTTTGCATCTACATACTGAGTAATTTTGTTCTTTATGATGGTTTCTACCATTTTTCCCTCGGTATTGACGTCAGGCTCACCGATATGTAGTTTTCCGGATCACCCCTGGAACCCTTTTTAAAAATTGGCATTACATTGGCGATCCTCCAGTCTTCAGGTATTACAGATGATTTTAATGAATTAAGGACCAGATCTTTATCTAGACTGTCCTGCAAGGACAACATGTTGCTAACCAAGGGCCTGAAAGGAATTCACCTGGCACCCAGCACCAAGCTTTAAGATAGGACCAGCTCCAGAGTTGTTGGCACTGGTTATCATCTCACATCCAGTGATCACCAGATGGTGTGGTTCAGTATTAGGACTAGGGCTGATAAAATCCACTCAAAAAGTAAGGGTCTTAGACTTTAGGAAAACTAACTTTGTCAAGATGGGACAATACCTGAAGGAGTCGTTAGTGGGATGGGAACAGTGGGGTATGTAGAAAAGAGTGGGCAAAACAAAAGGGATATTTTAAGGGCAACCAACCTTTTTGTTAGAATGGTAAATAAAGGGTAAAAGGAAAAAGGAGGCCGCTATGATTCTCAAAAGAAGTAGCTGAAAAGGTGAAGAAAAAGAGGAAGGACCATGAAATACAAGAGATCACAGAAAGGAAGACAGGCATCTATATTTGGAAAAACTTAGAGAAGTTAGCAAAGTAATCAGGAAAGCAGATTCAAAAAGAGGAGGAAATAGCCAATGCAATTAAATTCGGGGATATTTTTCAGATATGTTAGTGAGAAGAGAAAGGACAAAAGTGGTATTGTCAGACTCAAGGGTGAAGGGGAGGAATATGTAGTAGCTGATGAGGATAAAGCGGAATTGCTTAACAAATATTTCTGTTCTGTGTTCACAGATGAAGAACCAGGAGCAGGACCTCAGAAAATATCCACAAACAGAAAACAGAAGTGATGGGCATCTCGAATGATTTTCAGAAGACTATATTCATAAGGAACTAGCTAAACTAAAAGTAGACAAAACGATGGGACCTGATGGGATACATCTAAGAATACTGAAGGAACTTGGACATTCTAGTAGCTCCACTGACTGACCTTTTCAATGCCTCTTTGGAGTCGTGAGTGGTGCCAGACGAATGGAGAAAGGCACATGTGGTCCCTTTACACAAAAGCAGAAGTAAGGATGTGGTTGAAAACGGCAAGACATTTAGCTTAAATTGGGTGGTCAGTAATTATTAAAAACACTGCTGAAAGAGAAAATAGTGAGGTTTCTGGAGTCCAATGGATTATCAGATCTGAGGCAGCATGGATTCACGAGAGGCAGGTCTTGTCAGACAAATCTGATTGATTTCTATGACTGGGTGACCAGAGAGTTGGAACGACGTGGTGTACTTACATTTCAGTAAAGCCTTTGACACCGTTCCACACAATATAAACAAACTGAGCACCCTAGGGATGGACCCTAAAGTTACTGCTTGGATCAGAAATTGGTTGAGTGGGAGGCGACAAAGGGTACAGGTAAATATAGCTCATATCGAGGAGAAGGTAGTTACCAGTGGTGTGCCGCAGGAATATGTCCTTGGTCCGATTCTTTTTAATATCTTTGTTAGTGATATTGCAGAAGGATTGTTAGGTAAGAGTTGCCTCTTTGCAGATGAAACCAAAATCTGTAATAATGTAGACACACAGGAAGGTGTAGATAACATGAGGAGGGATATAGCTAAGCTTGGAAAATGGACTAGAATTTGGCAGCTGAGATTTAATGCTAAAAAAATGCAGGGTCATGCATTTGGGCTGCAATAATCCAAGGGAGCTGTACAATGTAGGGGGTGAAGTACTTCTGTAATAAAAAGAAGAGCAAGACATAAGAACATAAGATATGCCATACTGGGTCAGACCAGGGTCCATCAAGCCCAGTACAGTCAAACCTCGGTTTTCGTTGGCCCCGGTTTTCGTCGGTTTCGGTTTTCGACGTCTTTTCAGACTGAAATCTTGTCTCGGTTTTCGTCTATCGCCTCGGTTTTCGTACTGCAATACACGCTGGTCTGCATACACTGCCTGCCCAGTCCCGGCAGCACTACCCCCCCCCCCCCCCCCGGACTCACCGATCGCGTGTGCCAGATCTGAAAACCAAAAGTACTGCAATAGTGTACATACACCTTCGCGCTGGTCTGCATACACTGCCTGCCCAGTCCCGGCAGCACTACCCCCCGGACTCACCGATCGCGTGTTGAGATGCGAAAGTCAGGTGAGCAACATCCTCGAGCCAGAGATGCAAGGATTGCACAGAGAGGAAGGCAGTTTAAACAATTTGTCTGCCAAAAATACCTCTGGAGCACCATCTTGTGGCCAGAAGTGGGATTGACTCTCTATAAAATGTATTTTTTGTGAATAGTTTTGGGTGTCTGGAACGGATTAATTGAATTTACATTATTTCCTATGGGAAATATTGCTTCGGTTTTCGTACGTTTCGGTTTTAGTCAGACTTCTTAGAACGGATTAATCATGAAAACCGAGGTTTGACTGTATTCTGTTTCCAACAGTGGCCAATCTAGGTCATATGTACCTAGCAGTTTCCCCAAAAGACACAAGTTCCACAATGCTTGTACTGGGTCAAGCATTGATATCTTCGGTCACTTCTTAATAATGGTTTATGGACCTTTCCTCCAGGAACTTGTCCAAACCTTTTTTAAACCCAGCTACACTAACAGCCTTTACTATATCCTCCGGTAACAAATTCCAGAGTTTGATTACACGTTGAGTGAAAAAATATTTTCTTTTATTAGTCTTAAATAGTTTACCCTGTAGCTTCATTGCATGTCCCCTAGTCTTTCTATATTCTGATAACGTAAACAGTCAATCTACGTTTACCCGTTCCACTCCGTTCATTAATTTATAGACTTCTATTATATCTCCCCTCAGCCGTCTCTTTTCCAGGTTAAAGAGCCCTAACCTTTTTAGCCTTTCTTCATAGGAGTATCCTTCCATCCCCTTTACCATTTTGGTGGCTTTTCTCTGAACCTTTTCTAAAATCGCTATATCCTTTTTAAGATACGGCGAACAGAATTGCACACAATATTCAAGGTGCGGTCTCACCATGGAACGATACAGAGGCATTATAATATCTTTTGTTTTATTTTCCATTCCTTTCCTTATCATACCTAGAATTCTATTTGCTCTCTTGGCCGCCGCTGCACACTAGGCCGAGGGTTTTAACATGGTATCCACGACGACGCCTAAATCTTTTTCCTGGGTGGTGGTTCCTAATGTGGAACCTTGCATCGTGTAACCATAGTTTGGGTTGTTCTTCCCTAGGTGCATAACCTTGCACTTGTCCACATTAAATTTCATCTGCCATTTTCATACCCAGTCTTCCTCTTGCAATTTTTCACAATCCTCTTGGGTTTTAAAAACTTTAAATAGTTTTGTGTCATCTGCAAATTTGATAACCTCACTCGTTATTCCACTTTCCAGGTCATTTATGAATATGTCAAAAAGCAGAGGACCCAGCACAGATCCCTGGGGTACACCACTATTCACCTTTCTCCATTGGGAAAATTGGCCATTTAGCCCAACCCTCTGCTTTCTATCTTTTAACCAATTCCTGATCCACAATAATACACTACCTCCTATCCCATGACTCTTTAGTTTTGCCAAAAGTCTCTGATGAGGGACCTTGTCAAAGGCTTTCTTAAAGTCCAGATACACAATATCAACTGACTCACCTTTGTCCACCTGTTTATTCACTCCTTCAAAAAAACATAACAGATTAGTAAGACAAGCTCTTCCTTGTCTAAAGCCATGTTGGCTGTCTCCCATTAGGTTGTGACTATCCACATGCTGAGTAATTTTATTCTTTATGATGGCTTCTACCATTTTTCCCGGTACTGACGTCAAGCTCACCGGTCTGTAGTTTTCCGGATCACCCCTGGAACCCTTTTTAAAAATTGGTGTTACATTGGCGATCCTCCAATCTTCAGGTATTAGAGATGATTTTAATGATAGTTCACAGATTACTGATAGCAGGTCTGCAATCTCATATTTCAGTTCTTTCAACACCCTTGGATATATACCATCCGGCACAGGTGATTTGCTACTCTTCAGTTTATCTAATAGTTGTAAGACATCTTCCCGATGTATCGATATTTCCTTCAATTCTTCCACACCTTTAAATACCACTTCAGTCATGGGTAACATCCCTACATCTTCCTCAGTAAAGACCGAAGCAAATAATTCATTCAGTCTCTCCGCTATCGCCTTGTCTCCTCTTAGTGCTCCTTTAACCCCTTTATCATCTAACGGACCAACTGACTCTCTCACAGGTTTTTTGCTACGAATGTACTTAAAAAGGTCTTTATTTCGAGTTTTTGCTTCCGCAGCAAGCTTTTTCTCAAATTCTCTCTTTTCCTGCCTTATCAATGCCTTGCATCTGACTTGCCAGTGCTTGTGCTGTTTCCAGGTTTCGTCGTTTGGCTCTTTTTTCCATTTCCTGAAAGATGCTTTTTTGGCAACAGCAGCCTCTCTGACCTCACCTTTAAACGATGCTAGCAGTTTTTTGGACTTCCTTCCACTTTTCTTAAAGCATGGAATACAGCTGGTCTGGGCTTCCAAGATAGTATTTTTCAACAGCCAAGCTTGATGTACGTCTTTAACCTTTGCAACTGCTCCTTTTAGTTTTTTCTTAACTGTTTTCCTCATTTTATCATAGTCTCCCTTTCGAAAGTTAAAAGGTAGTACTGTGGATTGCCTTACTATCCCTCCTCCACTAATTAAATCAAAGGCGATCATGCTATGATCACTTTTGCCAAGTGGCCCCAACACCCTTATCTCTTGCACTAGATCTGGTGTTCCACTAAGGACTAGGTCTAATATGGCTTCCCCTCTGGTCGGTTCATGAACCAGCTGCTCCAAGAAGCAGTCATTTATTTCATCTAGGTACATTATCTCCCTAGCATGTCCTGACGTGACACTGACCCAGTCGATACCGGGGTAAATGAAATCACCCATTATTATTACTGCGCTGTAACTTTTGTTAGCTTCCTTGATTTCTTTGAGCATTTCATCATCCATTTGGTCATTCTGGCCAGGTGCTCCATAGTACACCCCCACTGCCATTGCCTTCCCCCTTTTATATGGAATTTCAATCCATATAGATTCTACAGCAGATTTTGTTTCCTGCAAAACTTTAATCCTTTCTGAGTCAATGCCCTCTCTAACATAGAGCGCAACCCCTCCACCAATTTGACCAGCTCTATCATTACGATACAGTTTGTACCCAGGTATCACAGTGTCCCACTGGTTGTCCTCCTTCCACCATGTCTCTGATATTCCAATCATATCTAACCTTTCATTTAGTGCTATATATTCTAACTCTCCCATCTTATTCTTTAGACTTCTAGCATTTGCATACAAGCATTTTAGAGAATGTATTTTATTCATGTTAATTTGGCTAATTGTTAGACATGGGTAAATTGGGATCTTTAAGCTCTGTCTGCTCCATACTTGAGGGCATTTGGGCTACTTTACTCTTTTGTGTAACCTCTCTGCTTTTGGTAGTATCCTTCAAGGATACATTCTTCCGAACCATCCGCTCTTGGGTGACTGTCGGCTTTCCCCTAATATCTAGTTTAAAAGCTGCTCACCTTTTTAAAGGTTAATGCCAGCAGCCTGGTTCCGTCCCGGTTAAGGTGAAGCCCATCCCTTCGGAAGAGCCCCTCCTTTCCCCAGTAAGTTCCCCAGTTCCTAACAAATCCAAAACCCTCATCTCTGCACCATTGTCTCATCCACGCATTGAGACTCCGGAGTTCTGCCTGCCTTTTGGGTCCTCCGCGTGGAACAGGAAGCATTTTGGAGAATGCTACCATGAAAGTTCTGGATTTCAACTTCCTACCTGAAAGCCTAAATTTTGCCTCCAGAACCTCCCTACCACATTTTCCTATGTCATTGGTACCGACATGTACCAAGACAGCAGACTCCTCCCCAGCACTATCTAAGACCTTATCTAGGTGGCGCGTGAGGTCCGCTACCTTCGCACCAGGCAGGCATGTTACCAGGCGATCCTCACGTCCACCAGCCACCCAGCTATCTACATGCCTAATGATCGAATCACCAACTATAACGGCTGTCCTAACCCTTCCCTCATGGGCACATGGCCCTGGAGAAACTTCCTCAGTGCGAGAGGGTTTTTCATCACCTGGAGGACAGGTCCTAGTTACAGGATCACTTCCTGCCACACCAGGGTGATGCTCTCCTATCACGTGACCTCTCTCCTCCATGGCAACAGGGGTGCTGCCAGACTGGAGGTGGGACTTCAGGACTATATCCCTGTAGGTCTCGTCTATGTACCTCTCTGTCTGTCTTATGTTTTCCAAGTCTGCTACTTTAGCCTCAAGAGAACGGACTTGTTCCCTGAGAGCAAAGAGCTCCTTGCACCTAGTGCACACATAAGACCTCTCACCAACTGGGAGAAAATCATACATGTAACACTCAATGCAAAAGACTGGAAAGCCCCCATCCCACTGCTGGACTGCTGGCTGTATCTTAGTTTTAAGTTTGTGTCTAGATCTTTAAGTTCTTACTTACTAGGGGTTGCTATGGGTATTTATACCAATAAATCTGTACCTAATACGTTTAATATACCTTGTTCACCTGAAGCTTAATTAATCTCAGGTCCTTAGTGTATGACTGATTTGGGTAATGAGCTTCACCTGAAAGCACCTCCTGTCTTTTAAGATGTGTAAGTACCTATAAAGCTATGATTATCCCAGGGGTGGGTGGGAAATAACACTTATTAAAAGAGGGCTGCTACACAATACCCTGTCTTGTGCTGCTGAGGTAAGCTAAATTCTGATTTGATTTAAATTATAGCTCTTAGCTGCTGCTAGGCTCTAACTTCTTATGAAATTTGAACTACAAGCTCTCTGCTGGGGTCTAAATTTAACCAGAAAGCTCTCTTCTGTGTGTTAAATGTAAACTAAAAGTACTTTGCTGTTACTTGGCCCTGAGTGACTATTAAATTTAAACTACAAACTCTCTGCTGGATATGAAATGTAACCAGAAAGTTCTCCTCTGTGTTTTAAATTCAAACTTTAATTGCTGCTACTAGGCCCTAACTGATCCAACAAAAAACAGTGGGTTCACAGATTAAGTAGCTTTAATACAAAGAATTCTTTTTAGAAAATTACCAGAAGTATATACTCACAGTTGCAGATTTCTCTCCAGAAGTAACAGTCCCCCTTTCTAGTCCTTCAAGACCTGGGTGTGAATGTGTCCGATGATCTTAAAGTAGCTAAACAGGTGGAAAGGCAATGGCGAAAGCTAGAAGGATGCTTGGGCGCATAGGTAGAGGAATAACCGCAAAAGAAAGGAGGTGATGGTGCTTCTGTATAAGTCTTTGTTGAGACCTCATTTGGAGTACTGTGTGCAATTCTGGAGACCACACCTTCAAAAGGATATAAATAAGTTGGACTTGGTGCAGAGGGTGGCTACTAAAATGGTTAGTGGCCTTCGTTATAAAGCATATGAGGACAGCATATGTATACTTTTAGAGGAAAAGCAGGATAGAGGAGATATAATTGAGACATTTAAATACCTCCATGGCATAAATACAGAAGAAAGCCTCTTTTGATTGAAAGCAAGCTCTGCTTTGATGGGCATAGGATGAGGGTGAAAGGGGATAGACCGAGTTATATACAGAACTATTTCTTTATGGAAAGAATGGTAGATGTGTGGAATAGCCTCCCAGTGGAGGTGGTAGAGATGAGGACAGTATCTGCATTCAAAAGAATCATGGGACAAACACAGAGGATCTCTAAAAGAAAAAAAGGGGATTATTGTAGTACATGATATGGAAGGACAGACTAGATAGGCCATGTGGTCTTTTTTTGCCATCATGTTTCTATGTAACCCAGGCAAACCTGCTTCCCTGACTGTCAAACTATTGTTTAGCTTTGAATGCCTGCTCTTTGCTGAACCCCCACCCCAACCTCCCAAGAAGCTGCCATCCTAGGTGAATACCCAGTTTTCCTAATGGTTGGCCCGGCCCTACTTCAAGACACTCCAGATACATACATATACCATGGAAGTGGACAGTTGCTGGGCCTGCAATGGAATGCAGAAAACGCTAGGTAAGTACCCTCACTTCCACAATCTCTCTCTTTGAGTTCCTGCCCCCTGCTATGCTGTGTCTCCCTCCTTTTATTTTATTTGTTTATTTAAATGGATTTGTATCCTGCCTTTTCCTAAGATCAAAGCGGTTTTCACTTCCAACGATTCAAATTTGTAAAAGGGTAAGGGTGTTATGCATGCAGTGGTTAGATAGAGGTGTTTGTGAGGGGGTAATACATGTATACATTAATTAATAGATGCAATATATGCAGCATGAGCTATCTACAATGTGCTATATACAGTTGGGAGGAGGGGTAGGCTGGGGAGGAGGGAGGAGGAGGGGGGGCACTTGCAGGGCGGAGAGGAGCGGTGTAAGGAGCAGAGGGTGGCTTAGGTCTCTGGACAGGTTATGTGATGTCGCCGTAATGCTCTATGTAGTGTGGTCTTGAGTAACTTTCTAAAGTCCTTCAAGTCGACAGTTGATCTTAGGCTGTCAGGGAGGGAGTTCCATATGGCGGGTGCTGCGAGGGATGTTGCTCTCCTTGACGTGGTTTGCCTCATTTTGGTGAAGTCTTTGGGGGTTGTGATGGTGTCAGAGGTGCCTCTCCTCCTGGATCTGTTTGTGTTGAAACTGATGATGAACGGCAGACTGTCCACTGAAAGGCCCTGTTTGACTTTGAAGATGTTCAGTATGGTCTTATATCGGATGCGAGAGTCGACTGGAAGCCAGTGTAGGAAGTTCATAATGGGGGTGATGTTATCATGCTTTGCGGAAGCAGTTATTATGCGGGCAGCGGTGTTCCACGCTAACTGCAAGGGTCAGAGTGTTTGTTTTGGGAGTCCAAGGTAAATGTGATTACAATAATCCAATATAGGTGCGATGATAGCTTGACAAACAGTCCGGAAGTGGTCTTGGGAGAGAATTGGCTTGAGGCATCTGATGGTTCTCATCTTTAGGTAGGCGTTCCTGGTGGTTTTGCTGATGTGAGACTGGAGGTTCAGCTCTCTATCAAGGGTGACTCCGAGGTATTTTACTTCCAGTTTTATGGGTATTGTGATGTTGAGTTCAATGGTGGGTGGGGAAATGAAGATGAAGTTTCTGGTTATAAGTAGAGCTTCTGTCTTGTAATTTATGGTCAAGTTGTTTTGTAGGAGCCAGCCTTTACTTTATTACAACACACCCACCCTGGCCTAACTTTCTTTCATAGCCTTCCTCTGCTGATTGATGCAATTACTCAGGTGCACCTGAGTCCACCAGGACCTCTCTCCTCCCTCTCTACCTGCAGCTCTTCTGATTTGCATTCTCTTCTCTTCTCTCCTCCCTTTCCTATGGCTCCACATCACTTTGTGTTCTTGATGTTAATTCTCCCTAATTTTTCCCCTCATTCCAACAATTCTATAGCCCTACTTCTCATTACCCACTCCTTACTGTCCCCACCTCCTCTGCCCTTTTTTTCTTCTGTGTTATCATCTGCTCTTGAGCTTCACCATTTTCTTCTTCTCAATTAATGTCACAACTTTTCTATACCGTTGTATCTACTAGTCACAGCAGTTTACAGGGAACAGTTAGAACGGAAACTCGAACCTTACATGGGACACACTGAACGAAATAAAACTGTACAAAATATAATCAATGCAGAACAAAGCTAAATGTTAAACTCTGCAGTGTATAAGATACGACATTCATAGGGCAAGGTCTAGCACAGGGGTGTGCAGGGAGCTAGGTTGGTTTGGTTGGTGTGCTATAGATAAAGTGATAAGGGGTGATGAAGTATCCTTGGTGTGAGCCGCTGGCGAGCGGGTGGCTAGGTGTCGGAACCGAAGTGCTCCAGGAAAAGAAATGTTTAACTCATTCAGCCATCTCCACTCTCACTGAGGGAACCTCGTCCTCGCTTCTGTCATGCCGCCTCCTCTCTTCTGCTCCTTTTCTCATGTGGAGATATCAATCCCAACCCTGATCCCCCTAGAGACTTTTCTCACACTCTCAAGGCAGATCAATACATAACCTCTCAAAACTGATTCATATCCCTCTTCTTTCTCCCTCTTCTCTCCATTTTTCATGCACCTTGTGGCATGCAGATTCTGTCTCCAATAAATTTGCCTTCACTATTGACATCTATCTTTACTCTGCAAGTCCTGGCTCTTACTGAAACTTGGCTTCTCCCTGAAGGCTCCGTTTCAGTCGCTGCCCTCTGTTATGGAGGCTACTTATTTTCCCATACGCTTCAGCCCAATCGGAGGTACCTGACAATTTATCCCCCACCTGCGAACAAATCAAACGATTCTAACACCTGGTCCTCTTTCCACTTGATAACAGAAGATTAATGTAGACAAAACTTGAAGCAGTTAAACACCACCACCTCCCCACTCAACCATGCCCCATCTCCTGGATAAAGATGTTTAGTAAAAAAAACTTATACCTACACTACAAAGAATAATAAACCTCTCTCACACACAGGGTATCATGCCAGTCATTCTAAAAACCACATCAATCACACCTCAACTAAAAACCACCACAGACCCCAACTCACCATCCTCCTTCCAACTATATCCGGCATCCCCTGACTTGCCAAGCTAATTGAAAAAGCTGTACTGTTACATTACAAAACCACATTGACCTCGCTGCTCCATTAGACCCACAATAGCACGAGTTTTGACAAAATCATGAGACAAACTCTACTCACCACCCTAGCCAACACTTTAATCAAAGGAATTCAGAAGCTAAAACAAAGATTCATCCTCATCTTCATAGACATATCTGCCACATTCGACTCACTAAGTCATACCAGTGTCTTAGACTGGCCGAGATTGGAATCAGACTCCCCTTCTCATGGTTTCACTCATACCTAACAGACAGACTATACCAATAGAACATCAAGACCAATTAAACAACTAAGGTATACCCCATAGATCCTCACTCTCAGCCCTTCTATTTAACATATATATCCAACCAATATGCAAACTCGTACAAGAATATAACCTACATTACCATCTCTATGCTGATGGCATGATCATCTATGGTCCATTCAAAACTGCAAGCCCAAATTTCTCACCCATAATCTCCTGCATGAGATGCTTCATAAACAGAGTACAACATCATAACCTGACAAACTGCAATAAATCAGAGGTCCTTACCATAACAAAAGACACCACCTACTCCCCCCCCAGAAGAGATAAAAATAGACGAGTTTGCCATCCCAGTTAAAAAGGAAGTCAAATACCTCAGAGTGACACTAGATCACAGGCTCAACCTACAATCACACATCAAGACAAAGACATCCTCATCCTACCACAAAATGAAGAGGCTAAGGACCTTCACCCTCTACTAGACCACCAACACTACCGCACAGTATGCCAGGCCATAATCAACCCTCATCTAGATTATAGCAACATAATATTGCATGGTCTCCCCAAGATCATCATCCACACCTTACAACTAGCACAAAACACCACAGCCTGGATGATTACACAAACTCCATGTCAAAAGCACATCACACCAATACTCAAAGCCCAACACCGGTTACCTATACATCACACATCAAATATAAAGCAATAATTATGACATTTAAAGTGATTCACAATCAGTCAGTCAAAAGCCTGCAACTACTGATCCAGAAGATTCCAGATTCTAGAACAAAAACATCTGCACCAAAATATCCTCACTAAACCAAAGTACAAGAAAAGCTCCCAAATGACCTGCAAGAGAGCCTTTGAAACATACGCTTCTACACATTGGAATGCTCTTCCGCCCAAAACACAAACAGCAGCTGATATCTCAGAATTCAAGCAAAAGCTAAAAAACACAACCCAAACCCACCCACACCTTTTCATTGAACATTATGGTCCAACTACCTACGACCAACCCACCATTGTCTACTCATTACATCACACAACACTGGCAGTATTTCACTGAACATTCTCAATCCATCATTACCCCATCATCCCCAACATAAACCTCTTAGTAACCACTCAGTACACTATTTACTACAGTTATTTGTACTGATCACACACATAACAGTATAGCCTCTCCTGTAAATAGTTACCACTGTATATTTTATTATAGTTATTACGTATTGTACCATCGTTATTATGCACCTGTTCGTAAACCGCTTTCCTAAGCATGAAAAGCGGAAAAAAAAAAAAAAGTTAAATAACAGCCAGTGGCGGTAGTGTTGGGTTTCTACTCTGTCCTGCTGATTTCAGCCTGTCCTGCCTCAGTCTAATTCCTTTGCTTCCTTTGAAGTTCACACCATACACCTAATTTACTCCACTACCTTTTGACACCCCCTCCCCCCCCAAAAAGTCCACCTCTACCTTTCTCACAGGACTTTTGACTCCTGGCTCTCCTCCTTTCTGAATGCATCTTCCCCTTCCCTTGTTCTTGGGGATTTTAACTTCCACGCCGATGACTTTTTGACCCTTATGCCTTAAGCCTCCTTTCCCTAACCACCTCATTCAACCTCCAGTTGTGCTCTACCACTCCTACTCACAAGCATGGACACTGCCTTGACCTAATCTTCTCCTCCAACATCTACACCTCAGTTCTTCCTTTATCTGACATCACTTGCTAACCTTCACCTTTAGTAGATCCCCATCCTGGTCTCACCCGATTCTCCACCAACATATTTAGGAATCTTCACACTATTAATCCTTCAGCTCTTTCCACTGTCATCTTAATCACCTCTTTCCTCTACTATGCCATCTGAATCTGTTGGTGAGGCAGTATCTTCTTATAAACACTATAACTCTGGATGCACTTGCTCCTTCAATTCCACACACCTGTAAGGCGCACCGTATCTCAACCCTTGATATCCTCGACAACCCACTACCTACATTCCTGTGTCCACTCAGCTGAGTTCCTTTGCTTAAATCATGTACCCTTGCTGACTATCTACATTTCAAATTCATGCTAACCTTTTTTTCAGTGAGCTGTAGCACTTGCCAAGCAAGAATGCTATATCCACCTGACTCTTGCCTCTGACCCTCGCTGTCTCTTTGCTATGCTTAATTCTCTCCTCGAGATCCCTCCTCCCCTAATTCCTCTTTCACTTTCTACTCAAATCTTGGCTGACTATTTCCATGATCAAGTCCAAAGGATTAGCCTTGAGTTCTCCACAGGTTCACCTCCCTCTCTCCCTCTTCAATCCCAAATCCTTCCCTCACCTTCTGTCAACCTCTCTTCCTTTTTAAAAATCACAGAGGAGGAAACTGCAATTCTTCTCTCCTCCTTCAAATGGACTACCTGCTCCTCTGATCCCATTCCCATCCATATACTAAGCTCTATCTCTTCCAAAATCATCCCTTCCATCTGTCATATCCTTAACCTATTGCTTTCTACTGCAACTGTTCCTGTGGACGTCAAGCATGCTCTGCTCAGACCTCTCCTCAAAAGGTCCTCAGTAGACCCCCGCCTGTCCTTCCAGTTATCGGCATCTCTCACGCCTCCCCCTTTGCTTCACAATTACTTGAATGAGCGGTCCACCGCCGCACTCTTGACTTTCTTTCCTCTCAAGCCCTTCTGGATCCACTGCAGTCTGGCTTTCATCCTCTACATTCCACAGAAACGGCTCTTGCCAAAGTCTCCAGCAACTTGTTCCTCGCCAAATCCAAGGGCCTTTACTTGTTTCTCATCCTTCTTGACCTTTCTGCTGCTTTTTTGACACTGTTGATCACCAACTTCTCAATACCCTGTCCTCGCTTGGCTTTAGAGGCTCTGTTCTGTCCTATTTTCTTCTTATCTCTCCTTACATACTTTTAGTGTATGTCTGGTGGATCCTCCTCTACTGCCATCCCGCTTTCAGATGGTGTACCTCAGGCTGTTTTGGGACCTCTACTTTTCTCTCTATATACTCTGTCTCCCTTGCTGCACTTATTTCTTCCGCTGGTTTTCAGTACCATTTTTATGCTGACAACTCTCAGACCTACTTCTGTGTGCCTGAAATCTCTCCAGGAATCCAGACCCAGATCGCTGCCTGCTTATCCAACATTGATGCCTGGATGTCTCACCACCGTCTGAAATTGAACATGGCCAAAATTGAGCTCCTTATCTTTCCCCCTAAACCTGCCATTTTTCTCTATAAATTTCAGCAAAATTTGTCCCTTCCTCTCTACTCAGACCCTTATCCACTCACTAGTCACCTCCTACCTTGACTATTGCAACCTGCTCCTCACTGGTCTCCCTCTGAATCATCTCTCTCCTCTTCAATCTGTTCAAAACTCAGCTGCATGGCTTTTCTTCCACCAGTGTCGCTATGCTCATGTAACTTACCCTCTTCTCAAGTCACTTTACTGGCTCCCTATTCATTTCTGCATGCAGTTCAAACTTCTCATACTGATTTACAAATGCAATTATTTGTTTTTATTGATTTCAACAAAGGTACAAAGGAAAAACATATACATACACTATCATATATACAAATAATGCATATGCATATCAAGTCAACAAAAACGTGGATCCTTAGCAAGGCTTACACATAATAGTTCATATAAACAAAATTTCAGCCCTATCCTCTAACCATATCACGGTATTGTTCATTCAGCAAAGAGCAAAAAACAGGAAAAAGGCAGACCTCAGAAAACTTCAGGAATACTACTTGACCATGACTGTGAGCTAGAATGCATTCCAAAGTTAAACACATCAACGGTCTGCACAAACTTCTCCTTTATCTTACAGTTGGTGTACCTCAGGCTCTGTTTTTCAATGTTTTTGTATTGAGCAGATACGTTCCGGATATGGGGGCAGGACTCGTGAACAGTTTCTTGCCTACAGAGAGCAGCGTTGGATTATTTCATTGGGGACTGTGGTGCCTGGAGGGTTAAATTTTAGTATTGACTGGAGGGTGTGCATCTGAAGCGCTTGATGGTGTCACTAACGGAAGTGGGAGGAGTCAATTTGGATATATCTACACCTGAGTGGAGTTTGTAAGTCAAATGCTGTGGCATCGTGAATGGAGTAGTCATGACGCATGGGAGGAGGTCTAAATACTCCGGTGAGGCAGTATAATGTATGAGATTTAAGAACATGGGATTGGTAAGACAAATCTTGTTTTAGATATTTGAAAGGTGGTGGTTTAAGTCATGGTATGTATGCTAAGCGAAGGTTGTATTCTATTTTTATTGTTTTGTAGTTCTATTCCCCTGAAGCTGCTAATGCGAAACGCTGGAGGGATGTCCAAGTGGGCATCGGGTTGACTGTCTTGTTTTGAGTGGTGAAAACTTTATGCCAGAGAAGAGTGGAATATGGGATAACAGAGAGTATTAGAATATTAGAGTATAAGGGAATATTGGTTATATGAAATGTGTTACCATAGAATGATGTATATGAATATGTATGGCTATTGATTCCACTCTTTGATAAAGGAGAAGTTTGTGCAGACCGTTGTGTTTAACTTTGGAATGCATTCTAGCCCACAACCGTAGTCAAGTAGTATTCCTGACGTTTTCTGAGGTCTGCCTTTTCCTGGTTTTTGTTCTTTGCTGAACAATACTGTGATATGGTAAGAGGGTAGGGCTGAAATTTTGTTTATATGATATACATATCAAGTCTACATCAAGGAGAGTGTTCAACAACCACAGAATAAAGTACATCAAACACACCTAGATCCCTAGAAACATATTGAAGCCCCCTTAAGCCAAGAAATACAAAAGTTAAACAAACAGAAGATTCTTTCCCCTTAAACTCTTCCACCTGATCAACCTCATAAAATACATACTTCTTACCCTGGAAAAAATATGACATTTATAGGGAAACTTCAAATAAAATGAAGCACCAAGAGCCAATACACGTGACCTTATCTCTAGGAAAGCCTTCTGGCGCCTCCAAGTCACCCTCGAGACGTCAGAAATGTTTTGGTCAGTTTATTCAAATTTTTCCTCAGACTTAAGAAAAATATGCTCACAAAACCATATCTTTATTAATTTCAGAAACAAAAGTGACCAGTAAAGTGGCTCTTGATGAAATATCTTCCTGCAAAGACTCCAGAAAAACAGATATATCCAACGAGGGAGATGATAACTGATCAAATTGTTGGTTCACCTCTTGATTATATATAACTACCTTCCCCTTTGAAACATAATATATCCGAGAGAGAGACACAGATTCAGCATCCGAAAATAATAAAATATCCTTAAGATACTTCTAAAAAAGAATTTGTGGGGAAAAGTAGCATGTCTGGGGGAAATTGAGCAGTCGCAAATTCTTAAAATGCAAAGAATTCTCTAGAGATTCATCCTGACAATGAAGCAGAAGAGAATCCTGGCCAGAAGAGGCCAAAGCAGCTTGACAGATAGATATCCGAGATTCCAATTTAACACCCCATCCGTCTAACTCTTGCAGCCACCCCTCGTGGTCCACAAATTTATCTACAACCTCTTTAGAGAAAGATGAAACTTTTTTTTCTTTTTTTTTTTTTTTAAATTTTATTTAATGCAATCCAAACACAAATATCACATAATCAGGCAATCCAAATTAAATATTACATAAGAAATACATATACAAATTATAAACCATATCAAATTGCCATAATAATCCACATCATGAAGAGCACAGCATAACATTGTACCTGAACAAAATTTTAAAGGCTACAACCCCTTACCCAGATGAAGGAAATATAAAATTAAACAAAATCATAAACAAACAAACCACCCCACTCAACCTGCTAAGGAGTCTAAGAGAGCCTCTAGCTGCAAATTATCAGTAAAAACATAACTATTTCCCTGCATTGTAATCAGGCATTTACAAGGGAAACTGAGAAAAAAGGTACCTCCCCCAGCCAAAACTCTAGGCTTCAGCTGGAGGAAGGACCGTCTCCGAGCCTGTGTATGTCGGGAGACATCCGGGAAAATGGAAACCTTGTGCCCATAAAAAGGAAGATCCTTTTTCTTGAAAAAGGCCTTCATAATCAAGGTCTTATCAGCAATATTGACCAAGGTTACCACTAAAGTGGCACGGGTGGAAACAGGAATTTGCGAATTTTCCAAAAAGTCGGTCAGGTTAAGGGAATCCTGAACCTCTTCCACCACAGTGCCACTGTCCCCGGAGGCCCCCCGAGCTGCTACATAAAAAGAATGAGCCACCAAAATAGAATCAACGTCAGGCAATTGCAAAACATTAATACAATACTGTTTAAACAAGGCAATCAATGACATTAAACGAATTCTAGGAAAATTCAAAATACGAATATTTTTGGCTCGAAGACTATTCTCTAAAGACTCTACTTGCTGAAATAGCGTTAAGGTATCTCTGACCATGGATTTGCTCGTAGTCTGAAGCGGACCAACGAGCATCTCCACTTGAGTCAAACGCGAGGACAAATTTTTAACAGTACCATCCACTGCATGTACCCGGTCAATTACCTGACGAGAAAAAAGAGCAGTTTGATCCATAAACCGGGACAGCAGTGAATGCGTAGCTGAAACTAATTTCCACACATCAGACAAAGAAACATTATCAACATTAGTAACCACAGGTAAAGATGCTAAACCTTGAGGGCTAACTGCCAAGATAGAGTCAGTCAAAGGTACCTCACTAGATGATAAATGCAAAACAGCCAGTGGCGACTCTTTTTCCTCTCCAGTACCTGACGACTCTGAAGAGGAGGATCCATCCAAAGCAGTACTTTGAGAGGGTCCGGGATTAGGAGGAGGAGTCCTATCGATCGAACTTAAGGAAGCTCCAGAGGTAGAAAGCGAGACGTCCTGTGCAGGAAGGGAAGCCGAAGGCAAAACAATCACATGCTGATCCATAGGACCCCGGATTGCAGAAGAAGCAGAATTAGCTGTAATGGCTTTCTCAGGCAGCACATCTGACTTAGATGACTTATTCTTCCGCTTCGCATGACCCCTGGGCATTCTTCCAGCGACTAGGGCCAAGGCCCCAAAGTGGCACCGAAGGGGCACCAAAGGGGCGTTCCCCCTTTGGTCACGCCCCCTTCGGGCACGCAACCGCGGGCCGCGACCGCAGCCGTGAAGGCTGCCGGCGTCTAAATACTGCAGGAGCGCTGTTAGGAGGGAGGAGCTCCAACTGCAGCCAATCGCCGATGGTACGGGCAGCACACCGGGTCCAGGTAGCAAAATAACGCTGGCTCTCCAAGATGAAACCTTTTGAAGAGAGGCACAAAGCACTGATTCTGTACATGAAACAATAGTCCAAATATCTATTAAAGAAACATCCTTAGGTGCAGCCACTGCTTTCCCCATAGAGTCAAAAAGTAATTGCCAAAGGAAAAGAAGAAACATGCCCATCCAAGGGATGAGGAGCTAGCGAGGAATCTAAAAGGGGAATAGGTCCTGAAAGAACCTTCCCCACCAACAAGGGTGAGGAGCCGCACCAGGAACATCCAAATCTTGACTGGGTGGGGCTAAATTACCCTGATGATGTTTGGTGGGAGATAGTGAAGATGAAGTACTTACAGTTGGGGTTCTTCCCAAACCCGAAACCGAAGACTGAGCCAACACAGCCATCCCAACAGCCCTAAATGGGCGTTAATCGGCCCTACCATTTTAGCAGCCTTTGTATTTGGGACCGGAACACTTCTTTTCCTTCCTTTTCCCCATAACAGGAAAAAGACCTCCTCGCGCCGAAGGAGTGTCAAAGGGGCAGGACTTGCCCCTTCGGGCATGTACCCATGGGCCGCATCCACGGTGGGGCTAGAGTCTTATAAGCCTCACAAAAGTGCTCCAGCCAGTCAGCACAAGTCACTTGGGCCCAGAAATCCAATTGTCAAGCAGGAAAAAAAGTGAAGGAAACAAGAACACCTCCCAAATGCAATCATTTTGCAGTTCCTCACTACCTTTCCTCTCTTCTCTCACTCTACATGGATCCCTTTTATCTGTGCCCCTCTCTGTCACTGCCAACTTTAGAATGTTCATTTCATCTCGCTACTCCAGATGACTGAAATAAACTACCCGAGCCTGTGCATTGGGCTCCTTCTCTAGCCCTATTCAAATCCAGGCTAAACACCCACCTCTTTGAAGCCGCTTTTGGATCCTGATGCTCCTCACTCTATTGTCCACTACTTAGGTATACCTTACCATACTCTAGTCCCCAGTTTTACTATGTGTTTTGTCTTGATTAGATTGTTAGCACTGATGAACAGGGACTGTGCCTTACACCTATATGTACAGCGCTGCATGTGCCTTGTACCACTATACAAAATGAGTAGTCCTATCCTAGTCATAGTGGTAGTAGTAGCCATCAATAGCCAAGCTGTAAGGAAGTAGTAAGCCAGGTTAGACCTCCAAACGGGACCCTGGTGTTGATGGTCCCAACCCTCCAGAAAGAAGGGCACTTTGAAGATCCACATACCAAGAATAGGTCCCAGGGTAATCCACTACTCTCTGAAGAGCTCTGCCCTCCATAGGCCAAGGATGGAATACATAGAGAAAATCCCTTACTGGCCTGACTGCACCAGAGCTGGCCTCCTGATGTCTGCTGAAGAACACCTTTGCCTTGACATTCAAGTGTGTTGCCATCAAGTCTACTCGGGGATGCCCCCATCTGTGAACGATGAGCTAAGAGAACCCCCTCCCCAGGATCCAAACTAATGCCAACTAAGGAAATCTGCCTGCACATTGTTTCCAGTCACTCTAGCACAAGAAAGATGGCCACAACCAAAATCTCCAGTGCTGGATGCTGAAGCCAATACCAAAAAAACAAGCAGAAAGCATGGTAAGAGCTCACAGTCCCTCATAAAGCAAGTGCTTTGGGCCCATCAGCACAGAGATCAAACCCAGGGGCCTCAGCCGGAAGGAGGTGGAAAATCAGCACCACAGAACTGCTGCCCAAGTCCCCAGCCACAATCCACTGTGCTGATGGGAAGAACCACCAAACTGCTGCCCTAACCAGTCAATACCAGATCAGTGAGAAAGTCTGCACCATATGCTGAAGATAGAGAAAATGTTGCCAGAGGAGCATTCTTGGGTGCTGATATAAGCTGCAGGGAGCTCTTGGACTCTGTCTCCATCTACTGGTGGGAGGGACTTAGACCCATTCATCTGGACTGGACTGGTATGGTACAAGACATATAGGAAGTATGGAATGTGCCTCGCATGAGTGGGGAAAAAAAATAAGTATGACAGCCTGCCTAAATCTAATAGAAATCAAAATTTTAAACTTCTAAAAACCAGACTGAGGACTATTTTTCTTTTTCTTTATTATTTATAATATTACAAAGTAATAGTACCAAAAAAAAAAACCAAACATCAAACATTACATTGATATTGACTAATAATAGATACACACAGTCCACATCAAGGAGGAGCTACTTCCAATAACTAAAAGAAAAACCAAATTGAAGGCTCTGAAACAATATACTTAAGCTCAATATATATGCTCGAGACCAAAAATAAAACCTAATTAGTTTTAGCTGTTAGGAAATTTTCTAATGATTCCACTTCAGAAAAAAACATATCGCGTACTTTGAAAAATATGACATTTACAAGGAAATTTAAGGTAAAATAATGCTCCCAGAGCTAACACACGTGGGCGCAACTGCAAAAAAGCCTTGCGACGCACCTGTGTGGCCTTAGAAACGTCGGGGAATATCTGTATTGGTTGTCCACAAAATTTCTCAGATTTGTGCTTAAAGTAAGAACGCATTACCCTATCTTTATGCACACTCATGACAAAAGTGACTAACAATGTATCTCTCAAAACAATTTCATCATTAGAGGACTCCAGGAAACCAGAAATATCCAAAGTTGAGGAAGCTAACTGATCTTGTTGTAATAACCCCATCTGCTCTGAATCTATAATCTATTTTTCTTTTAGGTACATAATATAATTGAGAAAGCAAAATATGTTCCACATCATTAAACAAAATTTCTTTAAGATATTTTTGAAACAAAATCAAAGGGGACAAATAGTGAGTTCTTGGAAAATTCAATAACCGTAAGTTCTTAGACCGGAGAGAATTCTCCAAAGGTTCATCCTGATGATGAAGCAAAGATGAATCTTGAGAAAGCATAGCCAAAATAGATTGATGAGAGGAAAACTGACTCATGAGATTCAGAAATGTTCTCCACTTGCAATAAATGAGAGTCATGATCAGACAGCTTTGCAACCGTTTCCCTCGTAAATGTAGCTACTTTCTGTAGAGAGACAGTCAACACAGATTCCATATGGGAAAGAATTGCCCAAATATCTTTTAGGGAAACCTCAGCAGGAGGTGTCAAGGATTCCCCAAAAGAGACAAAAGAAATCGCTGAGGGAAGAGGAGGCGATAAGTTTTGAAAAACAGAATTCAACTTTAGAAATGAATCTGGAAGTAAACCGGTATCGGCCTTCTCCATCTCTACTTCAGAGAAGGAGGTTTCGCCGAGACCCAATACAGCAGTCTCTTGAGCGGGCTGAGCAACACCCAAAACAGTAGCAGAGGATGAAGATGATGCAGTACTCACAATTGATGTATTTACCGAATCGGCGACCGACTGTTCCCTGGGAGGCTCAGGATTCTCCACACGGAATATGGGCATCCATAGGACCTACCACCTTGACTGCCTTCACCTGCTCGGATTGTGGGTAGTGCTTCCTCCTTTTCCCCATCCAGGGGATTCGACCTCTGCACCTTGTGCACTGAAGGGGCACCCAAGGGGCGGGACTTGCCCCTTTGGCCACGCCCCTTCGGTCACGCACCCACTACTGTGTCCCGTGGTGGGGCCAAGATCTTAAGGCCCTCCTCAAAGCCAGGCAGCCAATCAGAAACTGGACACGCAGGGAGCCAGAGCCAGACCAATCAGGTATGAAACAAAGGAAATGCAGCAACTCCTTTTCTGAGAACTATTTTTATTTTTCTAATGAAATCAAACACACAGACTTTTCTCCAAATAAACCCATAAATCCAGAGGTACTCAAATCCAGTAATGGAGGGCCACAAACCAGGCAGGTTTTCGGGATATCCCTAATGAAAATGCATGAGATGTATTTGAATCTCTCTCATGTATTTTCATTAGGGATATCCCGAAAACCTGACTGGTTTGCGGCCCTCCAGGACTGGATTTGAGTACCTCTGCCATAATCTCTCCGCTATCCCCAAGCCAAAGGTTGCCAAGTTACCCAGTTCCAGGAGTAAGATTTTTTGCCAGTTCTGGCTTTAAATTTGCATTGCAGTGTAGTATGGTATTTGTAGTCCCTGATTTTACCCACTGAAAGCAATGCTGTAGGTCCCATGCTGCATCATAATGAGATTGTCAGAAATCCAGGACTGGTTTAAAATCCCATTCCTAGAACTCGGTAACTTGGCAACTGCCAAGCTTTAAGTCACCAAATTTGCCAGCAAAATAATGTGGACTTACCCACAGAGGCTTTGTCTGCTATCTTCTTTCTCTGTCCTCAGAGGGCTTGCGATGTATGTTTGTAGTTGAGGCAATGGCGGGTTTTGTGACTTGCCCAAGATCACAAGGCGCAGCAGTGGAATTTGAACTCTGGCTTCCCTGGTTCTCAGTCCACTATTCCAAATCACTAGGCTACTCTTCCACTCCAACCACGCATAAATTTGCTGCACTCTTAAGTGAATGGACAAGCCTGCTTTTGATAGGCAGGTATCCCAACTGTGTAAGGGAGCTTCTCTGAATACCACTCACTGACCTGCCAAGTTTAAACTATTACATATCTCCACTTGTCATGGTGCTCCTGTAACCGGAATTGCATGAGTGGGGTCACAGAAAAAGCACCAGAGCATAGGCTGCCGTGGAAGTATACAGTACCCATGCAGTTACTGCACCACAACCCCTTTCAAGGGCATTTGGTACCTGTGATGCTTATTTCAGAAGACAAGAATACAAAATCTGCAATGGAGGGAGGAGTAGCCTAGTGGTTGGGGCAAGGTACTTCAGGCCGGAAGGTCAGGGGTTCAAATCCCACTAGAGGACAGCAACCTTGGGCCGGAAGGACTAGGGTTTCTAGTCCCGCAGATGCTCCTTGTGGTCTTGGGCAAGCCACTTAACCCTCCATTGCCCATATTCCCTGTAAGTATTAGTGTATGTGTCTCATATCCCCACGTGTTAAATGTATCCCCCAATTGTGTTGTGACCGCTTTGATTGAAGGATAAGGCGGGATACAAAACTGTCTAAATAAATAAATAAATAAATAAAATAAATAAATGCACTGAAACAAGCACTCAAAAAAACAAAACACAAATCATTCTTCAGAAAGCAGGTCAACTGCCAACTCCATCACATGACAAGATATTTTTTTCTAAAATGGATTACCAGTTTTATTTCTCAGCAAGCTTAAACTTATTTAACAGTTTTTATATACCGTCTTTCTACAATTCAAGACGGTTTACATGGAACGTAACTGACAGTATTGTACAACTGTTTACATAGGACAAGGTAACAGGCTACACAGGTAACATAAGAACTAGGGAACTAATGAGCTAATAAACTATTTACAATAAATTATTTACAATAATATGGATCATTTGTTTACATAAGTAGTAACTGTGGGTCACTAGGATAATTGGAGGGAAAGTGAAGAGGGTAGGAGAAGGTGGGAGGAACTAGGGTGGTAAGGAAAAGTGTTCGAGGAAGAGGTGGGTTTTTAATCTCTTTCGGAATTCTGCATGGCTCACACAGTTACGTAGGTCATGGGGAAGGGTATTCCATAGGGATGGGGCGTAGAGAGAGAAGGCCCTGTTACTAGTAGATTGTTTAAAGTGTAATTCGGATGTAGGAATGGTTAGAAGGTTTTTGGTTGAGCAGCAGCGTGTTCTTGTGTTGTTAGGGAAGGCAAGGAGTGGGGAAAGGCATGGAGCAGATTCTTTTGAGATGAGCACTTTAAAATTTGGATCGGAGTTGGATTGGGAGCCAGTGTAAGTCATAGAGGACAGGAGTAATATGGGATCGTCTAGGGTTGTTAGTTATTAATCGTGCCAGTGTATTCTGGGCAAGTTGGAGAGGTTGGATGGTGGTCTTAGAGAGGCCATGATAGATAAGGTTACAATAGTCAAGTGAAGTGGTTATGAGGGCCTGACAGATAGTATGGAAGGAGTTGGGACTTAAGAGGGGCTTGAGGTTCCGGAGGGTTCGCAACTTCGCGTAAATTGTATTGGTAGTTTTCTTTATGTGATCAATAAAGGAGAGGTTCTGGTCAAGGATGATTCCAAGATATTTCACTTGGTTTTTTATGGTGAGAGTGAGATCACCAAGGGTGAGTGTTGGGGGAGGGGTACATGAGGGGTTGGAGAATACTTGAAGGATCTCAGTTTTGGATTGGTTAATAAGTAGATTGTGTTGGGAAAGCCAGGATTTGAGATTGGTTAGACATTTATTTATTTTAGTAAAGTCGGGGTTAGAGAGGCTAAATGGGGTGAAGCACATCATATCATCTGTGTATAATTGGTACTGAATGCCGTGGTTTTGAAAAATTTTGCAGGCAGGTTGGAGGAAGATATTAAAAAGTAAGGCAGAGAGGCTAGAGCCTTGGGGGACACCTTGCTTTAGCGTAAATGGGACGGAGGTATCACTTCCAATACGGACCTGTTGTGTTCTGGAGTCTAGGTAGGAATGAAACCATTTTAGTGTTGTGCCTCTCAGACCTATTTCATGAAGTCTGATTAGGAGTTGATTGTGGGGAAGAGAGTCAAAGGCAGCGGATAGGTCAAGGAATATAAGCAAGCATCCTTGGGTAGGGTTATGGGTGTGTAAGTACAATGAATCTAGAAGGGAGGTTAGTAGGGTTTCAACTCCGTGATTCTTTTTAAATCCATGTTGGTATAGGTCAAGGGGGGAGTGGTCATCAATGTAATCCTGTAGTTGGGCTTGGACAATTTTCTCAGTAATCTTTGCAAGGAAGGGTATACTGGAGATGGGTCTATAGGAGGAAGGGGAGGTGGGGTCAAGTTTGGATCCTTTCAGGATAGGGCGGATAGAGGCACACTTAAGCAGGAGTGGTACAGAACCAGACTGGAGGGAGGATTGTACAATGGTCAGGATGTAGGGGCTGAGGGATGTTCTGGTGGATTTGATCCAGGGGGGAGGGCAAGGGTCGAGGGCAGATGTTGATGCATTCAAACTGTTTATGACATTAGATATAGTTTCTGATGTGATGGTGTGAAATTCATGCCACGAGTTCTCTAGTAGTAGAGTACTATAGTCTTCAGTTGGTTGGGGGTTGCTTGTTAGAGGGGGAGGGGGGGAGGAATTTGGAGGCCAGGTAGTCGGCTATAGCTTGAGCAGATATTTTAGATGGTTGGTCATGTGGGAGGGGGTCTTTTATTAGAGATTTGGCGATGGAGAAGAGCTCCCTTGGTTTGTTGAGGGCACGCTGGATTACATTTTCATTGTATTCTTTTATGTTTAGTGGTTTCTGCGCAGTACGATCGAAGTTTAGCTGTATAAGCATTATGTACATCTGGGTCTTGTGTATGTCTCCATTTGCGTTCAAGGCGTCTAAGCTCTCTTTTGAGGTTTCTCAAGTTTGTAGAGAACCAGGGGGATCTTCTGCGATGTTTGTGAGAGAGATGCTTAGGTGGAAGTAGGGATGCTAAGGATAGTGTGTTTGATTCCAAGTAGAGATGGTAGAATTTTGGTTGAGAATTTTGTCGTTTAATTGGTCAAGTGAAGGAGTAATTTGCTCTAGGAAGTTAGCGGCATTGAATGGTCTGAATTTTCAAGTAGGTTGGGGATGAGTGTGAGGTTTATTTTGAGAAGATGAGTAGGGGACGGAGAAGATGATAATAGAATGGTCAGACCAGGGTATGGGTTGGATAGTGTGTTGGACCTGGTCATTGAGATGAGGGGGTTGAGGGATGAAGATTAAGTCGAGGGTGTTTCCTTTAGAGTGTGTAGGGTGATGAAGTATTTGGGTAAAATGGAGGACGTTCATAGCTTGGAGGAAGGAGGCAGAATTTGTTGAGGAAGTGGAATGTAGGTTTAAATCACCCAAGATTATTAGAGGGCGTGATGCAGGCTGGGGGGAGCAGGCAGTATCTAGGATCGTGGAGAGGTCTGAGGAGTCTGTTTGTGGTGCACGGTACATGAGGTATAGGGCTAGCGTAGAGTTGGAGACAGTAATAGTGTCCATGCCTAGGGTGGAAGAGGACTCAATGGAAGAAAGTTGTAAGCTGGTTCTAGAAATAATGGCTACTCCAACTTGTGTCAATCCCTATGAAATTTAGTGGCAATAAAAATTAGATGAGTCAGTTTGCTTTCCCATGTCTTGGCAATTTTTTCCAAAATGTAACTGAACAGATCAGTAACCAAAATAGTGCCACACTTATTCAAAAGTGAGACAACAGCGACACCAAGAGGAGAGACAAGAAACGTGTTCTCAAAAGAACTTACTGCTGAGAGAACTTTACTCTCAAAATACCTCAGGCCCTTGTTCCACTCTTTCAGCTGTTAGCTGCTTGTCAAGTTTATCTGGTATTTTTATCCCTGCTGAGTTTTAATTATGTTCTTTGAGAGATGACAGTCTGGCAGATCAGAGAATGACTCAAGCTTGAGCCAATCATCCCGTGCAGAGTCACAAATGGCTTTCCACCCTCCTCTTCCCACCAAAGAAAAAGCTACATTGGCATCACTGGGAATATTTACTTAATTATTTTAAAATATTTATATATGTTGCCTATCATAAATTTGTAGGCGGCTCACATACTGTAATCAACATAAGAACTAGTTAAGTAGAACACACCAATACATACAAATATAAATTAAAACATAACAAATCAAAGAATAAAAGATACCCTCATAAGCAATCTAAAAGGGGAAACTCTTCACACCCTTCCTATACTTCAAATAGTCTGTCTCCTCATGCACATATGTTGGCAGCCATAACATAGGTGCAAAACAAGTCAGCCCTAAATTCCACCTCAGGTCATAGGTACAACCAAAAGATTTTGGCATTGGGTTTTCAATGCATGTGCTGGTACGTACTTCTGCTCTAATGGCCCATACCTAGAAGTCGGACCATGAAATTGTACTCGCTGAATCTGGTGGCTCCAGTATGATGAAAACTACATCACCTGTGCCCAAGTCACACAACCTATTCAGTGAAATACAATGAGCAATAGTAACAAATGCTGTTGATAGGCAATAAGGATGTGCAGTTGTTTCAAATGACACAGTAAATATCAACATGTCCTATGTCATTTTATTTTTAACAGTTGCATTTTTACAAGTGAAATTTTAAAAAACAAACTGAAAATGGAGGTTACTTTGAACAGCTTCAGCAAAATATTTTCAAAAATACTCAAGCCCACATCAAGGGTGGTATGAAGCACCAGTCATACAAAGGAAATACTCATTTGTTTCTCCTCTAGATATGGTATAGTTTAAGTCCTTCATAATTACCAGTTTGGTACAATAATGCTGTTTATGCAGCAGAATCATTTTGCAAAGTGGAATGTGCATTAAGGAAATCTTCCAATTGAGAAACATCAAGGAAAGAGTAACTAGAACCTCCCAGGGACACCAAACATTTACAGAGAATTTTAAGTTAAAAGAGGCACCCAGTGCCAAGACACGAGGCTTCAAATTCAAGAAAGCCCTGTGCCTTAACTGGGTGAACCTAGATACATCTGGAAAAATATGAACCCTATGCCCACAGAACAATACATTTTTTCAAAATTTCAATAGTGTTCTCATCAATTTCAAATTAAATGATACCATCAATGTAGCCCTAGTAGAAATCTCATCTTGAGAAGATTCTAAGAAAGTCGATAAGTCTAGGCTATCCAGTACTGGTTCCACTGCTTGCTCGCCACCAGCATCCGGATGTGACCGGGAGCCTCTTGGCAAATAGAAAATATTCTTAAATCAACAATATTGATGAAACAGTATTAAAGGATAAAGATATCTAGTGATGGGAAAGTTCAAACACCTACGTTTTTTTGACCTAGAGGCAATCTCTAGGTTTTCCAGGTGACAGTGGAGAGCAAGATTGTCATTAACAAAAGAGGCCATAGCCCCCTGAATATGCAAAGCCTGTACCTCTACCTTCTGGCATTTGAGATTCTCAATAAACGATCTGATTATCCCTGCTGAGCTAATTTAACCACAGTTTCAGTAGTGAAATCCACAAACTGCGATACAGTGCCCCTTAAGGAGGCTTCCATAGGCCGCAAAGATCAGACTGCAAACACTCACCAATCACCTCGACTCCCCCAGTAACACAACCAGCACGCAAAGGGACAGCCAGCCACACTTGTCCATTCCCGAATAGAATGCAGTTGTAAGGATAGTCATGAGTGTAAATAATTTGTAGTAAATTACCCCAGTTATGTCCAAGTTTCAGCTCCTGTTTATTGTAAATACAATGCAGCCCGACTGCATTGTATAAGGTTCTGTTGAATGTACACTGCACTGATATGAATAGTGCGGTATAGAAGAGACGTTAAATAAATAAATATGTGAAATCATAGCCCATATATCATTCAAAGAAATATGCAACTGTCTGCACATAGCTGAATCAGAAACTCCTTCTGATAAACTGCCCATTGCAGGAACCTGCGCAGTCCGTGAGAGAGGAAGCACCCCTCCTGAGTCCCAACCAGCCACCGCTGAGGACAACACAGTTGGAGAAAACCCATGATCCCATTGCACCTCACTCAACTCCGGAGGGGGACTAAGGGACTCACAACTCCATGACTGGACTGTGGGGCAGGGACATCAACCCCCAACATTGATGAGCAGCCTATTGGGAAATCAAGGCTGTCTGACAGGGGCAAAGAAGGATCATCTATTGCCTTGACAGACATAAGAACAGAGGCCCTACAGTTTTAAACACTTTCAATGGATTAAACAGTTCTCATGGAAAACAACTTCTTCCATTTGCCCATGACTGGGTTCCCAGTTCACCAAGCTCCTCCCATACTCCAAAAGGGCAGAACCTGCCCCTTCGGATACACCCACGACCACACACCACAGAAAAAGGCCTCCTCTTATCGGCCCCAAAAGATGGTATCAGCAGCACATTACTGAATAGATCCGGCAGTGGCTCAAGCAGGGCTCCCTCCTTCCACCTGCAGCTGGACCACTAGCGTGGACCTTCTCCAAACAAGAAACATGCAGGTAACTTCATCGCCCTTCCTATATCATTTCACATCATTTTTAACCCGAATGCATTATAAAACATAAACAAACATTTCTGGGTCACCCTCTTCCCCCCCACCCCACCCCCGTGTCACCACTTGATATTAGCCTCAAGCCAGTGACCTTTGAATTAGAAGGCAGACATTTTGCAGGAAGAACTATTATGTCTCCATGGGTGATGGCTCTAGCCTGTTCTTAACTGTGTCTTGTATTGCTGGTGATCTTCGTTCCTGTTTCCTGATTGGCCCAAAGTGTCTGGTATGGAGTTCTGTGCAAAAACCATTCCCAGATTTTTTTGGCTTGTGACTCTATAGGCTCCTGTTCTTGTAGGAGTCTCACTCCAAAGATTTTTCTTTTTCCATGTTCTTGTGCCAGAAATTCTGTGAAACCATGTCTAAAGTATACAAATCAGAGACATTTACCAAACCTAATCCAGAACCTGGTTGTCGAAATAGTGATCACTGGATCCGTTGGCTCCCTCTGCAAGCCTAGATCTTTATCCATAACAGCTAGGCATGTATAGACCCAAGATTTTTGATGCAAACAAGCCAAAAATGTTTTTGCTGCAATTGCACACCTCCTGCACATGCAAATTGTACATGCATATACCCTTGAATTTACACACACAAGTAATTTCTGCATATGCCTAACATTTAAGCATGCAAACAAATCCCCAAATAGCCCAAAATGCACAAGCCCTAGCAACAGCTATTCACACTACCACAAGGAAGGCAAATATACAGAGTTTCTCCTGAACTGACAGAAAATGAATGAGCCTAGAACCTAGCCAACTTCTAGGGTATCCATACTTGTTCAAACACGTGCACGAACACACGCGCGCACACCACCCCCATCGTTGTTCGATACTGCACAAGTCAGTCTGGGATTTTAAAATAAAGCAATAACAACTGCTATAAGTTTCACTACAGAAACTGCAGCCATCTGGTCGTCTTGCACTGTTTTAAAATCAAAATACTGCCGAAAAGTGAAAAATCAAAAAAGGATACCACCACAATACTAGTAACTAAACTGAACGCATGGGTGCCAAGGATAAATCTCTCAGCTGAAAGAAGGCACTTTGAAAAATCTATACTACAGGACAACGCAGACGAGGTGCAGCACTGAAATGTCAGCAAGTCCAGCATCGCCGTGCCTCCCACAGAACCGCGCTACAGCATCAACACTGGAAGAAAGCAGCCCCCAGCACAGCAGACTCCCCCTGCAATCCGTCCATGCAGCACAGTGATTCCAGCAGAGCAGAGCCGCTCTTAATACTGCCCTGTGGCAACAGCAGGTTGAAATAGAGCAGGGGTTCTCAAACCAAGCCTTGGGACACACCTAGCCAGTCACATTTTCAGGATAAGCACAATGAAGATGCGTTGAGAGAGATCTGCATACAACAGAGACAGGGCACGCAAATCTCTCATATGCATATTCATTGTGGGTTGAGAACCTCTGAAAAAGAGTGTAACTCTCAAGCTACACTACCGATTCTAAGAGAGTCATGTTTAGCTGAACTGCTCCGAAGCCATTTATGGTATCCCTATGCAGTGGCATACCAAGGGTGGGGTGGTGGGTGTGGCTCGTCCTGCGTGCCGGCCGGGAGAGGAGTGCACCCCACCGGGCCCACAAAGGCAGCACGGCAAGCTTACTATAAAGCTGGCTTTCTGCACCGCCTCCACTCCAGGCTCGGCTGCTCTTTCACAAGACTTTGGCCGGGAGTTGCGAGACCTCAGCCTGGGAGAGAAAAGCGAACAAGCCTGGAGTGGAGGCAGTGCAGCAAGCCAGCTTTATAGTAAATTTGCCATGCCATCTCTGTGGGCCCGGCAGGGGAGGGGTTTCAATCGAGGACACAGGGCAGGGGGGGGGGGTGGGAGAGGCACCAGCCCAAGGGGTCGAGGGGGCTGGGAATGCCACTGTGTTTTTTTTATACCTTACTCAGACATGAATTCTATTGTATTAATTTAAAAAAAAAAAATATGGAAAAGTAGGTAAATTAAAAAAAGAGGTACCAGAATTTTATTGTTTAAAGTACTATATCATTTGTGAATGTGATGGATTAATAGCCCTGGCTCTAACAAGGAAGCACAGTGCAGGTCTTTTATTATGCAAGGCCTCAAGGAAACAGCTCCCTCAATGTAGCGCCACACTGCGCTGCATTAGGACAAGGGAATCTAAGTCTCATTTGCGTTCTAAGCTTAGGCAGAACTGACAGCCAAACTCACCCCATGGGACATTATTTTGAATTAAAGGTAAAAAGAATCACAAATTTGTTTAACCACCTGGCTCTGTAGTTCATAGGAAACCCATCACAGTTTATATAGCTCCATCCATTATCTACAGTTCCGCAGAATTCGCTGCAGTGTTCCTAAGAGGTGCGTCTAAGAGCAAGAACGGCTCCTTCCAAAGCTACATGTGCCGGGGACAGTTCGGTGTTTGCCCCTAGCCCATACAGAGCTCTCACCACCAATTTTTCACTTCAGATTATATCAAGTATAATCTAATTTAATTCCGACATTTATAGACCACATGAACAGTTCCAAGTAGTTTACCAAGTATAACATGCTATATTATAAGAGATACAATATTAAAAAAAAATCTCTTTACAAATAATATATCTAAAACGTTACATATTCCCTAAGCCATTTGCATATCCAAGCAATACAACAGAAGGCAAATAGGAACAACTGATCATTACTAACCAATATAGATCACTAAATAATACCAGATCCTCCAAATATCACCGTCTCCTATAGGAGATATAAGTTAGGAGTCCGATATTCAACACCAGCAGGTAGCAACCCCTACAGTGGCTAACCAGTGGCGCTGAACTTTAAACCCAGATATTCAATGCCTGGGCCATATCTGAGCTCTAGCATGGAATATCTAGATTACCAGGACACTAACTGGACAGTGGTGATATTCAGTCGCTGCCTGGTTAGCTCCTGACTTTCGCTGCATGTCACTAACTGGGCAGCTGCTCAATATCGCCGCTGCCCAGTTAGTGGTAGGTGTGGCCCCAGAGCAGCTCGATTGTAACCAGTTAGCATCAAAACGTGTAGCGGAAGCACCCACAGATATTCAGTGGCCCCAACCACGTTGGGGCCACTATATATCCTGCTGAGCGGCATTTAAACAGTTTACAGATCTGCAAACTGTGTAAATGCCTTTGAATATGCCCCCTCCTATATTTCATTAAAAGATGCTCAGATCGTTCTCTTCTACTCTTTAGGCAACCTATTATAATTCTCTCTCACGCAAGTTCTTCACATTGTACAGTAAGGGGGTCATTTTATAAACCTTTCCCACAAGGAAAAGCCCTTTTATAAAAACTTAGGTCATGCCTAAATTACGCACACTGCCGGTAGAGTAGGCATGCTCAAGGGTAAAGTTAGGGAGGAGTCACAATTTGCAGGCATATTTTACAATATAGGCATGTACATATGTTAACATTTAAGCACACTGTCAAGCAGGCATAATGTCTGCAACTTTAATCTAGGTGCATTTCCAAACTTAGGCACCAGGTCATAAAATTACCCTTATGAAGTATGATTATTAGTTTCATGATTAGTGGTGTGTGTTAACTGACAAATATCCAGGGCTTAATTTGTAGGTAAAATGGAACTGTTGAGATGAGGAAGGCGGTCAGCCAGAAGGGGGCCTGGATTAGAGAGTAGAGGGCCTGAAGCAGAGCAGAGAACAGCCCCCCCCTCCCTTCCTCTGCCCCAAAGGAAGGGACTGGGGCAAAACCCCCCTGCTATTCTGGAGCTTGAAAGTTCCACCACGTTCACCCAGAATCGAAGCCCTACAAATATCACACTGTGTGTGGTAATGCAGGAAGATGCAAAAAACAGCAAGAACTCTACCAAGGAAAAGGCAGGACAAAATATTGCATAAGACCTGTAACTTCAATCACCACCTACTGGGGAAAAACGCAATGGACTGCCATCAATTCTTACACAGAAACTACACACAGATCACAGGTACACCTTCACTACCTACAGAGTAAGGGAGCACAAATTAGAAATATGCAGGCAAAAACTGAAATGGAAATCCCAAAGAACACAGACACTGCATGCAGCGCAAAACCACAGACATGGAGTGGCGGCCTAATGGTTAGAGCACTGGCTTGGGAACCCAGAGACCAGGGTTCGATTCCCACTAGTACTCCTTGTGACCTTGGGCAAGTCACTTAACCCTCCATCGCCTAGAAAAATCCCAGTTATCAACGCCCTTGTTTAATGTACATTACCAAGTTTAAGTTACAATGTAAACCGCTTTGACTGAATGATAAAGTCTATAAAACCTGTTAAATAAAATAGATAGATAAACAGAAACAGCTACAAAACTGTATTTCCTCTTCTATTATGCAAAATTAGAAAGATATTAGAGATGCACATTCCCAAAGCTGACATAAGCCAATCACTGAATTAAAAATACAGATATGTCCCCGGCATTGAATATCCGGGTTTAAAGTTCAGCAGCGGCAGTCAGCTACATTAGAATGGTTAGCCGCCACCACCGCCATGTGCACTCAAGGCCTGCAGCATCCTGCCCCCTCGGAAGCAAGGAGGATGCGGAAAGCAGACACTGAAAAGCCTGCCACTGACAGCAGCTTTAAAGGATTCCATGCAGCTGCCGCCACCCCCCCCCCCTTCCCCCCCAAAGCCTGTACTGTGGCTTCCTCTGGAGGTAGAAGCGGCAGCAGCACTAGCAGGAGGAAAGGGGGGGGGGGAGATGGACACAGGATGGTAGGGAAAGGAGGAGAACAGAGAAGGGAGATGCAGAAGACCTGGAAGTGTGGGGAGGAGAGATGCTGACTCGGGAAGGGCAGGGCCACAGGGATGTCAGATACCCTTGGGCTGGTCCTTCACCTACTGATGGGCAAGTGGGAGACTCCACCGGAGGATGTCGAGAGCATCAGAACTAAATGGAAAAAAAAAAAACTTACCGAGATGGTCTTCTTTGTTCTCCACCGTTTCATTGACTTTTCTAGCGACTCGAGCTACTGCTTCAGCCATTTTTTTGTGCATGCAAGCACCCGCACACCAGTACTTTCAGAAGAGCTCAAGCCCCAGGAAATTTCTAACCAAAGAAATATGAAAGCTGAGATTAGACACTGACAAGCGTTTACATATCAACATCTAGTGTGCAGCAGGACATTAAATGCATTCAGCACATACCAGGGAGTCCAAAAAATGAAAAAGAAAAAAAAATCCAATTTTGTTAAAAGTGCTAACAAGACTGATCTAGATTCTATCAGGATCAACTCATCTATGCTATCTTGCAGGATTATCCAAATACTAGAAAAGTAGCTTTCTTCTAGCTTTAGGGAACCTTTCTCCTGGTTACATAGCACTGTAAAAGCTGACTCACAGAGCTATTAAGATTCTCACCCCAAACATTAACAATATGAACATGAGCAAGTGGAAGGTGGAATGATTTACTCAGGCTTGCACAGGGACTTAGAGGAGATCAGCTAGGAACATGACCTTTTGTTTTAATTTTTTGTCTGGACTCTAGTAGAGTGGTGATAACCCCAAACAATTGCCCTGACAATACCCCATGAGAAGTTCTACAATTGCAATACAAGATCTCTTAGACTGGCTTTAAAGGCCTTTGTATTTTTTACATAGTGACTCAGCAACAGCAAGTGGAACTATTTATACCAACGATGGCAGAGCAGTGCAGCAGTTCAGCACAAAGTAGATGGCAGTAATTCAGATATCCAAGCTTGCTGCCATCATGGTCCTCCTTCTGTGACTCTTAACACACGCTGACTCACTGTATCCAAACAGAACACTAGCTGGTCCCGCATATGCTATACAAGCAGGTAGGGGGCCATGATAAGAGCAACCTAAGGTACTGGGTTGGGTTTATATAAACACACTAATAAATTATCACTCATCTCCTAATTAAAAAGGTCACTGAGCTTTCTAAAACGCGCCTATTCCTTTTGGCTCCACAGCCAGACACGCCCCCATTTGAAATGTTGTTGCAAGGAAGATACCGAGAGTGACTAACGAAACTACTCGTTTCCAGTGCCACAGAGCAATGGCATGCCCGATTTACTGAGAGCCAACCCCTTACAAAAACGTGCATAAGGAGACTGCCGTATACGCTCCATGGCCTCACCCAACTGTTACTTTGCATCACTTTTACCGAATTAAAAGCCAAAATATTAAGACACCAGGAGCTAAGATCCAATGACTCTATGAATACACTTATTCGCACAAGTTACTGCAAACGCACTGGTGAGAATGCATTGTGTATCGTCAATTGAGTAAAACAGCTTTTTTAGCTTCTAGGACGAATTCACAGTAACAACCTAATGGTGGGTGGGGGGGGGGAGGTAAGGGGCATAACGCTTAGCTTTAGCTGGGCTCGGTGATGTAAAGCAATGCTACGATTTGCACTCTGAAGCACAGAACGAGAAACCTCGGTAAAGCAAGGATAGCGCGGGCATCAAAAAAGAAAATCAGAATAAGCCCACCCCCCGTCAGCCACACCTGTTAGCTAACCCCCCTTTATAGGTTGGACTTGCCCACCCCACGGTCGTACAACCCGACTCTTCCGCGTTTCGCCAGCGACCGTATACACACACTCACCCTCCACTCGCCGGCAATGAGTGACACACAGCAACAGATGCAACTCACCCCTCCCATCTCCCGCCCACCGCTTCTCTGACCAATTAAGGCTTTAGGGATAGCTTTCCTCCCGCCTTCCGGTCACTCGTGGGCGGACCTCAAAGGGAATTTCGCTCTAGAGCAGGGGTACTCCACCTTTTTTTCTTTAAAGTGACACATTTGACAGACGCTCTTCATGTGCGTGACATATGAACGTTATAATCTGCGGCTAAACACAGAGCCCAGATATTTGATTGTACTTAAAAATAATGCTTGGGATGGTAGCAACAGAGGGAATAACATGAAGCTGCAAGGGAGTAAATTGAAAGGCAAAGCCAGGAAAGGGTGGTGGATGCTTGGAGTGCCCTCCCGATGGAAGTGGTGGGGGCAAATACAGTGACAGAATTCAAAATGGCATGGGGCAGACACAGTGGATCCCTTTACAGCAACAGGATAACATCAAAATAAACTTAACTATCTAATTTCTCAACAAACAGTGGTGTCCTACAGGGAGCGGTGGGTTCACCCCTAAACAAAGAAACACAGAAACATGATGACAGAAAAAGACCACATGGCCTATCTAGTCTGTCCTTCCATAACAACAACTACAATAGTCCACTTTTTACCTTTAGAGATCCTCTGTGTTGGTCCCATGCTTTTTTGAATTCAGTTACTGTCCTCATCTCTACCACCTCCACTGGGAGACTATTCCATGGATCCACTACTCTTTCTGTAAAGAAATATTTCCGCATATCACTCCTGAATCTATCTCCCTTCACCCTCATCCCATGTCCCCTCGTAGCAGAACTTGCTTTCAATTGAAAGAGGCTCTCTCCCTGAACATTTATGCAACGAAGGTATTTAAACATCTCAATCATATCACCTCTATCCCGCCTTTCCTCTAAGGTGTACATATTAAGATCCTTAAGTCTGTCCTCATATGCTTTATAATGAAGACCACTAATCATTTTAGTAGCCACCCTCTGCACCGACTCCATCCTGTTCACATCCTTTTGAAGGTGCGGTCTCCAGAATTGCACACCATACTCCAAATGAGGTTGCACCAAAGACTTATACAGAGGCATTATCACCTCCTTTTTTTCTGCTAGCCATTCCTCTCCGTATGCACCCAAGCATCCTTCTAGCTTTTGCCGTCGCCTTTTCTACCTGTTTAGCTACTTTAAGATCATCAGACACAACCATGCCTATGTCCCGCTCTTCTTTAGTGGACAAAAGTACTTCACCCCCCTATACTATATTGCTCCCTTGGATTGCTGCAGCCCAAATGCATGACCTTACATTTTTTAACATTAAATCCCAGCTGCCAAATTCTAGACCATTCTTCAAGCTTAGTTAGATCCCTCCTCATGTTATCTACACCTTCCTGGGTGTCTACTCTATTGCAGATTTTGGTATCATCCGCAAAGAGGCAAACCTTACCCGACAGCCCTTCCGCTATATCACTAACAAAGATGTTAAAAAGAATCGGACCAAGGACAGGCATAGGGAGGGGTGACCTGCATGGCGCGGCAGATGCATCTACTTTTGCCATCTTACTGGGCAGACTAGATGGACCATACTGGTCTTTATCTGCTGTCATTTACTATGTTAGTAGTGACTGGAGGGCGGAACAGAATTAGCAAGTGGTTTTAGGCATTTATTTTATTTATTTTATTTTATTTAAAAGTATTTCTATACCGCCTTCTCCTTCAATCAAGGCGGTTTACACAGCAAACAATCATAAGAGTGGTTCATGTGTGTTCATGCAGTGATACAAGATGTATGTTTGTGGTGGTGTATACTAGATTCTTGTTGAGCTATTTACATCATGCGCTATTATACATTAAGAACATAAGAACATAAGACATGCCATACTGGGTCAAACCGAGGTCCATCAAGCCCAGTATCCTGTTTCCAACAGTGGCCAATCTAGGTTATACGTACCTAGCAATATCCCCAAAAGACAGGTTCCACAATGCTTGTACTGGGTCAAGCATTGATATCCTGGGTCCCTTTTTAATAGTGGTTTATGGACCTTTCCTCCAGGAACTTGTCCAAACCTTTTTTAAACCCAGCTATACTAACAGCCCTTACTACATCCTCCGGTAACAGATTCCAGAGTTTGATTACACGTTGTGTGAAAAAATATTTTCTCTTATTTGTCTTAAATAGTTTACCCCAGGGGTCTCAAACTCAAATTGCTTTGAGGGCCAAATGAGGACTTGTAGAGTAACCCGGGGGCCGCACAAGACGCAGGCCTCATTTGCATAAGGGC
Organism: Ichthyophis bannanicus; assembly: GCA_033557465.1. Lineage (NCBI taxonomy): Eukaryota > Metazoa > Chordata > Amphibia > Gymnophiona > Ichthyophiidae > Ichthyophis > Ichthyophis bannanicus. The sequence goes on along the minus strand of CM066034.1, from coordinate 562,622,182 downwards.
ATCATTTGCATAAGGGCATCATTTGCATAAATATTTGCATAATAAAGCCATCAATAAACCACGGGAACTATTTCGAATAGTGAAAACTCTAACCAAAACAAACCAACCAGAACAGCAGAGCGATACCATTCAGCCCCAAACCCTAGCTAACCACTACGCAAGCAAGCTGACCACAACTGCAACCACGCTATCTTTGGCCAAACCCAACTTGACAACTGTAGAGAAGCATGAACAGACGTGGAACGAATTCTGCAAAATTGATGATAAGCAAGCAGTGGAAATAATAACCAGCATAAATACCACCACCTCACTGCTTGATCCATGCCCATCTACCTGGATTAAAGCGGCAAAAAAGGACATTGGCCACCAAGTCGCTCACATTGTGAACCAATCACTGTCCCAAGGAATCATGCCTAACCAGCTCAAAAAGTCTATAATAAGACCAATACTAAAAAACAACTCGCTAAACAAAGAAGATCCATCTTCCTACCGTCCAATCTCCAGTATATCGTTTTTAGCAAAAATCATTGAAAAAGCAGCCCTCATCCAACTGCAAGAACACCTTGAAGACAACGATATACTGGACAAACAGCAATACGGATTCAGAAAAAATCATGGGGTCGAAACCCTGCTTTTAGCCCTGTTTAACAACCTCCTCAAGGGGCTGGAAGACAGGAAGAAAATGTTTATCCTCATTTTTATCGACATATCCGCTGCATTTGACACTGTCCATCACTTAACCCTCCTGAACAAGCTGGAATCAATTGGAATTATAGGAACCGCCTTGAAATGGTTCTCCTCCTATATAACGGGCAGAAAGCCACAGGTCCAGTTCAACGGAGAGAAAGCTGAACCGTTCATCCAAACACAAGGCATTCCTCAAGGTTCGGCACTCTCGGCGCTACTTTTTAACATTTACATGCAACCACTCAATGAAATATTCAGGAAATATGGCATAAACTACCACATATACGCAGACGATATCATGCTGTACACCCAACTAGAGACCACCAACCCGAACTACGACCAGCTTCAAACCTGCATGGGAGAGATGTCGGGATGGCTACAACAAAATAACATGTCGATCAATCATAAGAAGACCGAAGTAATGTTTATATCAAATACCTTGGGTTTCGAACCACCTCCAACAATCACATTGTGCAACAATACATACAATACTAAGAAAGAAATAAAATATCTGGGAGTCACAATTGATAACAAACTGAAAATGGAAAAACACCTCAACAACACCAACAAAGCCATCTTCCACAAGCTTAAAGTGCTACGACCCCTGCGGAACATACTAGATCCGTGCGATTTCCGATCAGTTGCTCAGGCTCTCATCATGCCCCACCTGGACTACTGCAACGCCATCTTGCAGGGGCTACCAAGGAAAACAACCAACATACTACAGATGGCCCAACACGTAGCAGCAAGGATCATCATGAGAACTCGCGTCACCGAACATATCACACCTGTATTGATGGAACTACACTGGCTTCCAGTCGTTGCAAGGATTCAATACAAAACATTGGTAACTACATTCAAGTTAATTCACAACCTGGCCCCCTCATTCCTCTCCACCCTGATCTCCATGCAACCTGCAACCAGAAGCAGGAGAACCATGAACTCTGACACACTAAGAGTTCCAAACAGCTTTAGACACGTAAAGGTCAGTACTAGTCGCAGAGCGTTCTCCTTATCTGCCCCCACGTTATGGAACCAGCTCCCACACGAGCTGAGAGAAATTAAAGACATAAGCAATTTCAGAAAACAACTGAAGACGCACCTGTTCAATTGTCATTATACCAGATGAAAATCCAAAAGGACAAAAGAAATTGAATTGCAGTATGTACAAATGTAAATATATGGTGGTTAGTGCCTGTGTAAATGTATGATAATAGCTAAGGTCTTTATATGGACCCGCATATGTGTGCTGTGTATCCCCCTGCTCTCTCTATCTAATCCCCAAATAATTCTGTCTGTAATTTATGACAAATCCCGTAATTGTAATCAAACCGCTTCTGATCGCTGGAAGGAGCGGTATATAAGTCCTTACTAAATAAATAATGTTACCATACACTAACTTTTAGTAAACATGCCTCTTAATGAGTGTATGGATAAAGAAAGACTAAAAGATTTCTACATTACTATAAACCAGTGCCAACCGCCAGGCACATTAGGAACTACTAGAAACACTGCTCATTTAGAACCCATAGCAAACCTGCCATGTCCTAACAGCACTACCAGGACTCACAAAGCACCATACCCTAACTATCAAAAGGCAACACTGCAAATATTAAATCAACACATTTCAGAGAATAACAATACATAACCTACTCGGGAAAGAGAACAAGTGGCAATGTCAAATAGGAATTACATAAACAGAATACCTCAGCTCAGTTACACATGCAGAACATACACCATCACCAAACAAGGAATCACAATTTAGAAACAGGAAGACAATTAAACTGGGAACCCCAAAAGCCAAACTTAGAATGTACAACACTGTAGAAATAAAACTATAAATTGATTTCCTCTTGTATTAAATAAAGTGCAGACGTTAAAGATGCACATTTCCAAGAGCTGACATATTTCAGTTAATAAATTCAAAATAAAGAGATATTTTTCTACCTTTTGTGCATTTTTTTTTCAGTTGCAATTCTTCCAGCCACTTTCTTCTGGTTTCTTCTTCGTGTCTTCTGCTAACGCTCCATTGTCTGCTGTCCATTTGTCCTTTCTTCTTTCCTAGTTTTTTTCCATTCTCTCTACATCTGCTTTAACATACTAATCATTCTCCTTTTGCTCTTTCCTCATTCCTATTTCATCCACTCAAATTTTACCCCTCCATCCTCAATCCCCACTTACTCTCCCAATACCCGGCCAATTGTAGATTTTTCTTCCCTCCCACACAAAATATATTTCCCTTCTCCATTTCACTCTCCCAGCCCCATCCCATTCTAATCGTCCCCCAACATCAACTCCCTTCTAGCTCCTTCCCCACCCAGCATCCGCTCCCTTCTAGTCCCCGCATCATCAGCCCATTTCCAGTCCTAGCTCCCTCCCCTCACAGCCCATTTCCTTTCCAAGCCCCCCTCCCCATCAGCCCATTTCCATTCCAAGCCCCCTTCCACTCAGCCCATTTCCATTCCAAGACCCTGTCCCCATCAGCTATTTGCAGTTCAAGCTCCCCCTTCTACTCGGCCCATTTCCAGTCGTAGCCCCCCCCTCATCAGCCCATTTCCTTTCCAAGCCCCGCTCCCCATCAGCCCATTTCCATTTCAAGCCCCCTTCCACTCAGCCCATTTCCATTCCAAGACCCTGTCCCCATCAGCTATTTGCAGTTCAAGCTCCCCCTTCTACTCGGCCCATTTCCAGTCGTAGCCCCCCCCCCTCATCAGCCCATTTCCTTTCCAAGCCCCCCTCCCCATCAGCCCATTTCCATTCCAAGCCCCCTTCCACTCAGCCCATTTCCATTCCAAGACCCTGTCCCCATCAGCTATTTGCAGTTCAAGCTCCCCCTTCTACTCGGCCCATTTCCAGTCGTAGCCCCCCCCCATCAGCCCATTTCCTTTCCAAGCCCCCCTCCCCATCAGCCCATTTCCATTCCAAGCCCCCTTCCACTCAGCCCATTTCCATTCCAAGACCCTGTCCCCATCAGCTATTTGCAGTTCAAGCTCCCCCTTCTACTCGGCCCATTTCCAGTCATAGCGCCCCTCCCCATCAGCCCATTTCCTTTCCAAGCCCCCCTCCCCATCAGCCCATTTCCATTCCAAGCCCCCTTCCACTCAGCCCATTTCCATTCCAAGACCCTTTCCCCCCCCCCATCAGCTATTTGCAGTTCAAGCTCCCCCTCCTCCCCTGACCTTTTCCTGTCTTCGCCCCCCGCCCTCCTCCGCCCATTTCCTTTCCCAGCCCCCCTCCCCATCAGCCCCTTTCCATTCCAAGCCCCCTTCCACTCAGCCCATTTCCATTCCAAGACCCTGTCCCCATCAGCTATTTGCAGTTCAAGCTCCACCTTCTACTCGGCCCATTTCCAGTCGTAGCCCCCCCCCTCATCAGCCCATTTCCTTTCCAAGCCCCCCTCCCCATCAGCCCATTTCCATTCCAAGCCCCCTTCCACTCAGCCCATTTCCATTCCAAGACCCTGTCCCCATCAGCTATTTGCAGTTCAAGCTCCCCCTTCTACTTGGCCCATTTCCAGTCCTAGCACCCCCCCCCAGTCCATTACCAGTTCTAGCCCCCCCCCATAGCCCATTATCAGTCCTAAGCCCCCCAACAGCCCACTTCCAGTCCTAACCCTTCCATCGCCCCATCTTCATTCTTAGCCCCCCCATAACCCCATTTTCAGTCTTAGCCCCCCAATCAGACCACCTCCAGTCCTAACCCCCATCTGTCCATTACCAGTCCTAACCCCCATCACCCCATTTTCAGTACTATCCCCCCATCACCCCATTTTCAGTCCTAACCCCCCCCCCCCCCATTACTAGTCCTAACCCCCTCCCCCCCCATCAGCCCAAGTACATTAAAAAATGAAAAACAAAAAAAACCCCGGCTTCTGCTGCTGCTGCCGCTGCCGTGGCAGCGGCAGAATCAACTGTCCCGCGGCCCCTTCCCATCTGCCCGGCAAAGCATCTTAGCTCCATCAGCGGCAGCTTTCAGGGCCGCGAAGAGAGTAGTATTTCCCTCTCGCGGCTCTGTTAGCCTGCCGAGCCCTGGCAGGCTAACAGAGCCGCGAGAGGGAAATACTACTCTCTTCGCGGCCCTGAAAGCTGCCGCTGATGGAGCTAAGATGCTTTGCCGGGCAGATGGGAAGGGGCCGCGGGACAGTTGATTCTGCCGCTGCCACGGCAGCGGCAGCAGCAGCAGAAGCCGGGGGGGTTTTTTGTTTTTCTGCATATTGAGACTTCGAGTTCCCTTCTCTTGCCATCCTTGAACTGACAGGCAGGTGGCAGTCTAACTCCTTTCCTTACATAGGCCAGTGCCACGCTCACCTTGCACCACTGTAACTCAGAGAGAGCTTCCAGCCACGGCAGCAGCAGCAGAAACCGGGGGGTTTTTTGTTTCCTGTGCATCGCGGGCTGCACAAAGGTCTCTCGCGGGCCGAATGCGGCCCGCGGGCCGCGTGTTTGAGACCCCTGGTTTACCCTGTAGCTTCATTACATGTCCCCTAGTCTTTCTATACTCTGATAGCATAAACAATTGATCCATGTTTATCCGTTCCACTCCATTCATTAATTTATAGACCTCTATCATATCTCCCCTCAGCCGTCTCTTCTCCAGGCTAAAGAGCCCTAACCTTCTTAGCCTCTCTTCATAGGAGTAGCCTTCCATCCCCTTCACCAATTTGGTGGCTCTTCTCTGTACTTTTTCTAATAACGCTATGTCCTTTTTAAGATACGGTGACCAGAATTGCACACAATATTCAAGGTGCGGTCGTACCATGGAGCGATACAGAGGCATTATAATATCCTTTGTTTTGTTCTCCATCCCTTTCCTTATGATACCTAGCATTCTATTTGCTTTCTTGGCCGCCGCTGCACACTGGGCGGAGGGTTTTAACATGTTATCCACAATGACTCCTAAATCTTTTTCCTGGGTGGTGGTTTCTAATGTGGAGCCTTGCATTGTGTAACTATAGTGTGGGTTGTTCTTTCCTAGGTGCATAACTTTGCACTTGTCCACATTAAATTTCATCTGCCATTTGGATGCCCAGTCTTCCAATTTATCCAGATCCTCCTGCAGTTTTCCACAATCCTCTTGGGTTTTAACAACTTTAAACAGTTTTGTGTCATCTGCAAATTTGATAACCTCACTAGTTATTCCCTTTTCCAGGTCATTTATGAATATGTCAAAAAGCAGCGGACCCAGTACAGAACCCTGGGGTACTCCACTATTCACCTTTTTCCATTGGGAATATTGGCCATTTAGCCCTACCCTCTGCTTTCTATCTTTTAACCAGTTCCCGATCCACAATAGTACACTGCCTCCTATCCCATGACTTTTTAGCTTCGCCAAAAGTCTCTGATGGGGGACTTTGTCAAAAGCTTTCTGAAAGTCCAGATACACTATATCAACCGACTCACCTTTGTCTACCAGTTTATGCACACCTTCAAAAAAACATATCAGATTAGTTAGACAAGATCTTCCTTGTCTAAAGCCATGTTGGCTGTCTCCCATTAGGCCATGACTATCTACATGCTGTGTAATTTTGTTCTTTATGATGGTTTCTACCATTTTCCCTGGTACTGACGTCAGGCTCACCGGTCTGTAATTTCCTGGGTCACCCCTGGAACACTTTTTAAAAATTGGTGTTACGTTGGTGACCCTCCAATCTTCAGGTATTACAGATGATTTTAATGAAAGTTCACAGATTACCAATAGCAGGTCTGCAATCTCATATTTCAGTTCTTTCAACACTCTGGGATGTATACCATCCGGTCCAGGTGATTTGCTACTATTCAGTTTATCAAATAGTTGTAATATATCTTCCCGGTGTAGCGATATTTCTCTCAATTCCTCTGCAGTATCACCTTTAAATACCACTTCAGTCTTGGGTAACATCCCTACATCTTCCTCAGTAAAGACCGAAGCAAAGAATTCATTCAGTCTCTCTGCTATAGCCTTGTTTCCTCTTACTGCCCCTTTTACCCCTCTATCATCTAATGGTCCAATTGACTCTCTCACAGGCCTTTTGCTACGAATGTACTTGAAAAAGTCTTTATTTGATGTTTTTGCTTCCGTAGCAAGTTTCTTCTCAAATTCCCGTTTTGCCTGCCTTATCAATGCTTTGCATTTAACTTTCCAGTGCTTGTGCTGTTTCCAGTTTTCATCATTTGGCTCTTTTTTCCATTTCCTGAAGGTTGCTTTTTTGGCAGCAACAGCCTCTCTGACCTCACCTTTAAACCATGCTGGCAGTTTTTTGGACTTTCTTCCACTTTTCTTAATGCGTGGAATACAGCTGGTCTGGGCTTCGAGGATAGTATTTTTAAATAACACCCAAGCTTCCTGTAAGTCTTTAACCTTTGGAACCGCTCCTTTTAGTTTTTTCCTAACTATATTCCTCATTCTATCATAATCTCCCTTTTGAAAGTTAAAAGGTAGTACTGTGGATGCCTTTACTATCTGTCCTCCACTAATTAAATCAAACATGATCATACTATGATCACTATTGCCAAGTGGTCCCAACACCCTTATTTCTTGCACCAGATCTGGCGGTCCAGTATGGCTTCCCCTCTGGTCGGTTCATGAACCAGCTGCTCCAAGAAGCAGTCATTTATTCCATCTAGAAACTTTATCTCTTTAGCTTGTCCTGCTGTGACACTGACCCAGTTGATACCGGGGTAATTGAAATCACCCATTACTACTCTGTTGTGACTTTTGTTAGCTTCCTTGATTTCTTTGAGCATTTCATCATCCATTTGTTCATTCTGGCCAGGCGGCCGATAGTATACTCCCACTGCCATCACCTTCCCCTTCATAAATGGAATTTCAATCCATAGAGATTCTACAGCAAATTTTGTTCCCTGCAAAACTTTAATCCTTTCTGACTCAATGCCCTCTCTAACATAGAGCGCAACCCCTCCACCAATTTGATCAGCTCTATCATTACGATATAGTTTGTATCCAGGTATCACAGTGTCCCACTGGTTATCCTCCTTCCACCATGTCTCTGAGAGTGCAATCATATCTAACCTCTCATTTAGTGCTATATATTCTAACTCTCCCATCTTATTGTTTAGACTTCTAGCATTGGCATACAAGCATTTTAGAGACTGTATTTTATTCATATTAATCTGGCTATTGGTAGGCAGGGGTAATTTGGAATCTTTATGCTCTGTCTGCTCGTTACTCAAGGGCATTTGGGCTACTATACTCCCTTTTGGAACCTCACTGCTTTTGGTAGTATCCTTCAAGGATACCTTCGTCCGAACCATGCACTCCTGGGTGACTGTCGGCTTTCCCCTATTTTCTAGTTTAAAAGCTTCTCTATCTCTTTTCTAAAGGTTAATGCCAGCAGTCTGGTCCCATCCTGATTAAGGTGAAGCCCATCCCTTCGGAAGAGCCCCCCCTTTCCCCAGAATGTTCCCCAGTTCCTAACAAATCCAAAACCCTCATCCTTGCACCATTGTCTCATCCACGCATTGAGACTCCGGAGCTCTGCCTGTCTTTTGGGTCCTGCACGTGGAAAAGGAAGCATTTCGGAGAATGCTATCCTGGAAGTTCTGGATTTCAACTTCCTACCTAAAAGCTTAAATTTAGCCTCCAGAACTTCCCTACCGCATTTTCCTATGTCATTGGTACCAACATGTACCAAGACAGCAGACTCCTCCTTGTACATTCTTATGTACAAGGGTCAGGGGAGGGGGGATGATCTTTTGTTCTTGTTTGGTAAGTGGATCATGTGACGTGTGGATCATGTGACACTTTCCCCAAACTGCAGGGACACAAGGCTGCGAAGGAAAGAATGGTCTTGCTGTCTGTCAAATGTTTGGTGATACACTGGTGGAGAACCACTGCCCTAGAGACAGAACTAGAGGAAGTTTGGGTGGGGGCAGCGCAGGTAGATCTATGCAACTTGGAGAGTTTGTGTTGCACTTTGTTTAAGATACTGTAGTTTCTTTCAGAGCTGGGCATCTGGTAGATAAATAAACTGAGACATACCACACCAGGCAGGGGGGTTCTGTAACACTGCAGGTATTTTTTTTCTTTTGGAGAGAATTCTTACTTTTTTAAAAATTAAAATGAGCCCCTTTAATTTGGTTTTAAACCAGAAGCACATTGTGGAAAATGAGCCTTTCCCTTCTAGTTGAATGGGTGGAGGGTGGTGGAAAACGATACATAAAAGTAAGATTCTTGGCTGAGAATACGAGAAGCAGTGAGCTCCATCAGGCTGACCGAAACATGGCCAAGTGATGTGCCCACATTTCTTTTTATGAAATAATTTTATGAGTGCGGTAACAAAGGCAGAGTGAAGAAACTGGTAAGAGCTCTTACTTTAAAATACAAATAAAATAACCAGTTGCGCATCACTAGGACTGTGTGAAATGGTGGAAATGATGCTGCACACATCTGCCAACAGATGTTTTGAAGTGTTTCTCTGAGTTATGAATATTTTCTCTGGAGATGATGTCTCCAAATGGGTTAGGTTTGTGCATACTACGCCAGAAATAAACCTACTACTAGTACACGCCTACCAACATCGGCCTCAGAGTTGGTTCAAAGTATTGGCGCCCTAGGCAGACCTTAAGCCTCACATCTCCCTTAGCTGTCAAAATCTACAGTTTAGCTTTGAATGCCCTGTTCTTTGCCACTCTCCAGAAGTTGCTATCCTAGTTGACCACCTAGTTTGCCTAGTGGTTGGCTCAGCCCTGCTCTTATACTAGGATATGCTGCAGATTATCTCAATCCAGTGGCATTCCCAGTGTCCCCGGAATCTGGGGCGAGTGCCTGCCCTGTGCTGAACAGCATGTTGCAATGCACCCCTCCCCCACCAGACCCAAAGAGGCAGTGTGGCAAACCTACCATAAATATGGCTTGCCATCCAGTCCAGGTCCATCCTGGCCCGATTCATGAGACTTTGGGCAGGAAAGGAGCAGCCAAGCAAAACAGTTTTATGGTAAGTTTGCCACACTACCTCCGGGGGCCTGGTGTGAATGCACCCCCCTCCCGGCCAGCATCCACCACCTCATCTTTGGTACACCACTGTCTCAGTCTCTCAGATTTATGCACAAGCAACATATCAATATCAGTTTGGAAATTCTTTTTGCTTAAGATACCAGACAATTGACCAAGGATAGTCTGCAGGCAAAATACTTTCACCATCCCAGTGCTAAGAGCAAGAAGGAGCCAGGCAGCCTATACCTGTGCATTTTCCCTTCATACACCTGTCCTCTGGAATGCACTCCCAGACAAAATATGGGTCATAAGAACATAACATAAGAACATAAGATATGCCATACTGGGTCAGACCAAGGTCCATCAAGCCCAGTATTCTGTTTCCAACAGTGGCCAATCTAGGTCATATGTACCTAGCAGTTTCCCCAAGAGACACAAGTTCCACAATGCTTGTACTGGGTCAAGCATTGATATCTTCGGTCACTTCTTAATAATGGTTTATGGACCTTTCCTCCAGGAACTTGTCCAAACCTTTTTTAAACCCAGCTACACTAACAGCCTTTACTACATCCTCCGGTAACAAATTCCAGAGTTTGATTACACGTTGAGTGAAAAAATATTTTCTTTTATTAGTCTTAAATAGTTTACCCTGTAGCTTCATTGCATGTCCCCTAGTCTTTCTATATTCTGATAACGTAAACAATCGATCTACGTTTACCCGTTCCACTCCGTTCATTAATTTATAGACTTCTATCATATCTCCCCTCAGCCGTCTCTTTTCCAGGTTAAAGAGCCCTAACCTTTTTAGCCTTTCCTCATAGGAGTATCCTTCCATCCCCTTTACCATTTTGGTGGCTCTTCTCTGAACCTTTTCTAAAATCGCTATATCCTTTTTAAGATACGGCGACCAGAATTGCACACAATATTCAAGGTGCGGTCTCACCATGGAACGATATAGAGGCATTATAATATCTTTTGTTTTATTTTCCATTCCTTTCCTTATCATACCTAGCATTCTATTTGCTCTCTTGGCTGCCGCTGCACACTGGGCCGAGGGTTTTAACATGGTATCCACAATGACGCCTAAATCTTTTTCCTGGGTGGTGGTTCCTAATGTGGAACCTTGCATCGTGTAACCATAGTTTGGGTTGTTCTTCCCTAGGTGCATAACCTTGCACTTGTCCACATTAAATTTCATCTGCCATTTTGATGCCCAGTCTTCCAATTTATCAAGATCCTCTTGCAATTTTTCACAATCCTCTTGGGTTTTAACAACTTTAAATAGTTTTGTGTCATCTGCAAATTTGATAACCTCACTCGTTATTCCACTTTCCAGGTCATTTATGAATATGTCAAAAAGCAGCAGACCCAGCACAGATCCCTGGGGTACACCACTATTCACCTTTCTCCATTGGGAAAATTGGCCATTTAGCCCTACCCTCTGCTTTCTATCTTTTAACCAGTTCCTGATCCAGATCTGGACAGATTTTGCAAGGAACTAAGACTCATCTATTTTCAGGATACTTGATAAAGGAACCATAACTCCTCCCAAACCCTGTAACTCATTCTACATTGTTTCTTGTTCTTTACATCTTTGACACTTCTCCTTTGCATTCAATGTATAAAATGTAATCACTGCCGTGGCTGATACTATACTATCCTTCACGATCCACGTACAAATGTAATCACCGTTAATGTTCCTTGTAAACTGCTTTGACTTTAAGATAAAGCTGTCTATAAAGTGGTTAAATAGATAGAAATAAATAAATAAAACAGGCCAGTGGCAACCAGTAGAGTTGGGGTGATTTCTGTATCTTTCCACCACTGAATTTGTTTGGGATAGTTTCTCCAAATGGCTTAGTTTTGCACATACTATGGCAGTTGTGAACCTCACTTTTAAGCCAGAGTATGTGAAGTATGATCTTAGTCTCTAAAATTTACCGCTAATGCTCAGTGTAATACTTGCATCCTGCCAAAGAGAGCCTCCTGCTGGAGTTCGTAAGATGTAACATGTATGGGTAGTTTGTCAAGATGCACTTGGAAATTCTTCTTTATCACACCTGTGGTTCCCAGTACAATGGGAAATATTTCCGTATCTTTCTGCCACATTTTCTTGGTCTCTGACTGCATTTCTTGGTACTTCAAGATCTTCCGCCTCTCCACGCAATTCACAGAATAATCACTCGATACTGACTTCTATTATCAATGCCGTTCTGGTGTTTTTCTCCTTTACCACTAAATCAGGTTTCCTAGCATCCCGTTTCTTATCCGTCGGAATGGGAATGTCCCAGGTGATCATAACCTCTTCATTCTCTGTTATTCTCTTAGGGTCATGATCCCAGTGCTTTTCAGAGACAGCGATGTTGTAGTGTTTACAGCGTTTCCAGTGGAGGAGGCGTGTTTGTCTGTGAAATATGTGTGGTGGAGAGAAGCCAGGGTTAAAGCATAGATATCGGACACTATTGTTCACCCGATTCAAATGTGCGCATTCATACTTTTTGGGTTTCTCTGGCTAGAATGGTCTGTTTTCACATTCATAATAAGATAGAGAAGCAGGCCTGTTTTTTGGTATTGTGACCTGTGTGACCAAAATCAGGGTTCACAGGTGGAGATCTTCAGGCAGCAGTATGTGGAAAGAAATCAGCATGGGTCTCAGATAAAGAGAGTGCCACATTGGGAACTAGTATGCAGATGCTGTTCTTTATTAGTCACAGAGTACTCTGGACCCCGGTGAAATTGCATAATGCTAATCTGTTCCCTTTCCTCCTCTGTTGGTCATGTAAGAACGAAAAAGGGTTGCTGTCTCATGCTTGGAACGCCCTCCCAATGGAAGTGGTGGGGGCAAATACAGTGACAGAATTCAAAATGGCATGGGACAGACACAGTGGATCCCTGTACAGCAACAGGATAAAATCAAAATAAACTTAACTATCTAATGGGCATACTGGTCTTTATCTGCCGTCATTTACTATGTTACTATGTGCTTTTTTTATAGCCCGAATGTAGGTGGCTTTTGTGAGGATGTGTGGAAAGTACTTTCTGCTATCTGTGGTTATTACCTCTGCTTTAGAGGTTTTCAGATGTGAAGTGGCATTTTAGAATGGGTATCCCAGTACAATCTGGCACACCCGAAGCAGGACGTGAAAAAGGATATCTATGCTTCGGCCCAATTTTAGAAATATAGATGTCCCCACTATGAAACCGTGGGGCAGGGACATCCATCTCAAGATAGGTTGCATATGGGAATATCCAGCAACATGGCAAAATGAAAACATGAGCCACCATCCTCCAACAGTGTTCGTTGGCAAATTATAAAATGAAGGGGATATGAGTGTACCTCCTTCTCCACACCCTCTACATACTTGCTTGATAAAATGATGCCCATAACCTATGACACAGCTCGGCACATATGGGGCATTTCTGAAATCAGGTGAGAACGTCTAAGTTCTTGGGAATGCCCCACCTACGCCTCCACCACACCCCCGTTCTGATTTGGATGTTCTCACTCTGGGGACATCTACAGATCCAGTTTTTAAGATATGCCATACTAGGTCAGACCAAGGTCCATCAAGTCCAGTATCCAGTTTCCAACAATGGCCAATCCAGGTTACAAGTACCTGTCAGGTACCCAAAAGGTAGACAGATTCCATGTTACTTGTCTAATGAGTAAGCAGTGGACTTGCCTGGTCCTCTTTAATAATGGTTTATGGACATTTCCTCCAGAAACTTGTCCAAACCTCTTTTAAATCCAGCTACACTAACAGCCTCTCACTTGATTTGGAGCTTGTCATGCTGTGAGGGCTTGTGTGCATCAGTGATATTGAGAGCTAAGCTATCAATAGTTTAACCACTGGCAGGGTCTCCCAAGATGGACAGGTCTAATCTGAGGTGCCAGACCAAGACAAACCACCTATCTGGGCAGCAACAGAATGGGACAGTGTTGGCGGCAGAGGCAGAGGCAGGGCCGGCCCATCCATTGTGCAATAATGTTGTTCGCACAGGGCCCCATGCTTCAGGGGGCCCCACATGAACACCATTAATGCACAATGTGGACGGCTGCAGAGGGAGCCGGGGAAGCCCACGCGAGGCCCCAGCTCCCTCTGCACAGCCACCAGCGTGAGGAGTCTTTTCCCTCACGCTGGCGGCTGTATCTGTGAAGCCATGAATGTCGGGAGAGGTTAAAGGCAATGCCCTTTCATTTTTCCCAGCATTCGCGGCTTCACAGATACAGCCGCCAGTGTGAGGGAAAAGACTCCTCACGCTGGCGGCTGTGCAGAGGGAGCCAGGGCCTCGTGTGGGCTTCTCCCTTAGACGGCTGCAGGGTTGTTGTGGGGGGGGGGACTAGGTCTGGATGAGCTAGGAAACGGGCTGACAAGGGGGCTAGGACTGGAACTGGAAAAGAGCATATGGGGGGCTAGGACTGGAAATGGGCTGATGGGGGGAGCTTGGACTGCAAATGGGTGATGGGCTGGAATAGGACTGGAAATGGCTAATGGGGGAATAGGACTGGAAATCGGCTGATGGGGATTGGAATAGGACTGGAAGCGGGCTGAGGGGAGTTGGAATAGGGCTGGATATGGGCTGACAAGGGGGTTAGGATTGGAAATTGGCTGATGGGGAAGCTTGGAGTGGAAATGAGCTGATGGGGGGCTGGAAAGGAACTGGAAAAAAAGCATATGGGGGGCTAGGACTGGAAATGGGCTGATGTGGGGGCTTGGGAGATTGGGACTAGAAGGCAGCGGATGTTGGGTGGGTCTAGAACTATAAGGGAGCTGATTTTGGGGGAGGACTAGAAAGGGTTGGGGATGGGGAATAAGAATGGAGAGGGGAAAAGAAATTTTGTGTGGGAGGGAAGAAAAGTCTACGATGGGCTGGGTATTGGGAGAGTAAGTGGGGATTGAGAATGGAAGGGTGAAATTTGAGTGGATGATTAAGGAATAAGGAAAGAAAAGGGGGAAAGAGCAAATGGGGAAAGATCAGTTTGTTAAAGCAGATATAGAGAGAGAATGGGAAAAAATCTAAAACAGAAGAAAGGACAAATGGATAGCTCGCAGAAGACACGAAGAAACCAGAAGAAAGTGACTGGAGCAATTGCAGCTGAAAAATAAAATCCCAAACAGAAGGTAGAAAACTACTTTTCATTTTGAATTTATTAACTGGAATATGTCAGGTCTGGGAAGAGTGTATTGCTAACATCTTCGTGTTTTTGTTTAGTACAAGCGGAAATTAATTTATAGTTTTATTTCTCCAGTGTTGTACATTTCATGTTTGGCTTTTGGGGTTCCCAGTTTAATTATCTTCCTATTTCTAAATTGTGATCCCTTGTTCTTTGTGTGGTGACAGTCTATGTTCTGCATGTGTAACCAAGTTGAGGTATTCTGTTCATATTGTTTCTATTTGACAGTCCCACTTGTTCTCTTTCCCCCAGTGAGATGTATTTGTAAAACCAGTACATCTCAGAGAATACCATCTGCAGTGTTGCCTTTTGATAGGTAGGGTTTGGTGCTTTGTGAGTCCTGATAGTGCTGTTATGATACAGTGGATTTGCTATGAGTTCTAAATGAGCAGTGTTTGTAGTACTTCCTAATGGGCCTGGTGGTTGTCACTGCAATATAGTAATGTAGAAATCTGTTAGTCTTTCTTTATTCAGACACTCATTAAGAGGCATGTTTACTAAAAGCGCATGTTAACTTTATGCAAATATTTACACAAATGAGATTCCTTAAGCAAATGAGGCCCTGCAATTAATCTCCACACATGGTCCCGCACCCCCCTTAGGCCATCCCTGGGCAGAGGATCACATTTCTGTGACAACAGCAACAACACTAAACTTAAACTGCGTGGAAGAAAGGCCTGGCAATCTACTTCCATATCGTGCTACAAAAACCCAATGGATAGTCACAACAAAACAAATTGCACTATAGTGCTGGAAGATGAGACCTCCAGGTCAGAAGGTACTCAACTGGCTACTGGGGAGGAGCTGAAGACTTCTCAAAGTAAAGCCAGCATTTATGATGTAGTTGGATCAAAGCTCTCGGAACATCTGACTGCTGATTCCGCTGCACATGAAATGAGAGTCAGAAGCTGCAAAGATGTCTTACATATTGGGAAATGGAACGTATGAAGCATGAACCAAGGAAAGTTGGATGTGGCCAAGAATGAAATGGAACATGTACAAATTGATCTGTTAGATGTCAGCGAACTGAAATGGACTGGCATCTGGCACTTTGCATCAGATGATCACATGGTCTACTATGCTGAAAATGAAAGACAAAGAAGAAATGACATTGCATTTATAATTAAGAAGAAACTTGCAAGAACTGTAATGAGATACAATGCAATCAGTGAACATTTAATTTCTATTCATCTACGAGGAATGCCTATCAACACAACTATCATTCAAGTATATGCCCCAACAACAGCTGCAGAAGAGGATGAAATTGATGAGTTCTGTGAACAAATACAAGCTGAAATCGACAGAACATGCAAACAGGATATCCTGCTAGTCATGAGTGACTGGAACGCAAAGGTTGGCAACAAAGAAGAAGGCAAAGTAGTTGAAAAATATGGACTTGGCAACAGAAATGAAGCTAGAGAAAGAATTCTGCAAGACCAACAATCAGCCTATCTATTCACCTCAAACACTTTCTTCCAGCAACACAAGCGGCGACTGTACACATGGATTTCACCCAATGGATTGTACAGAAATCTAATTGACGACATCTGTGGAAGTCAAAGATGAAAAAGCTCTATAACATCAAAGACAAAACCTGGAGCTGACTGTGGTACAGATCACCAACTACTAGTATGCAAACTCAGGCTAAAGTTGAAAAAGAGCAAGCCACTTATGAATGTAGCAGAATATGACCTTGAGAATATACCACTGGAATTTAAAGACTACATGCAAAATTGATTTGCTCCTTTAGATACAAATGACAGAACAACAGTAGAGTTATGGGATGACATCAAGAAAGCTGTGCTCGGAGAAGACTCTACAAAGGGTGAAAAAGCAAAAACAGCCAAAATGGATGACCGAAGTAACTCTGAAAAATGCACAGAAATGCAGAGAAGCTAAACCAGAGAAGAAAGAGGCAATCTCAGAACTCAGATTTCTAACATGCAGCAAGACAAGACAAAGAGAAGTACAGTCAAACCTCGGTTTTCATGATTAATCCGTTCGAAAAAGTCTGACTAAAACCGAAACGTATGAAAACTGAAGCAATATTTACCATAAGAAATAATGTAAATCCAATTAATCCGTTCCAGACACCCAAAAATATTCATAAAAAATACATTTTATAGAGAATAACTATATTTTCACATACAGAAAACAATGAGAAATAAATATAAATGACTAATGAAATGGATAAATGAACATTTAACATCACTGAAAGCAAGCTAAGTACAGTACTGTACAGTACAGTATGTTAACATCTGGCCTTAGCCACCCCTGACAAGCTGCTGTGCCCAGCTCTCTTCGGAATCACATTGGATTCAGCCCACATTGGATTGCCTCTCTAACTCTGACCAGGCTCGAGGATGTGTTTCATTTACATGCTCAGCTGGCTTTCGCTTCTCATCACGCTGGCGATCGGTGAGTCCGGGGGGCAGTGCTGCCGGGACCGGGCGGGCGTTCTGGCAGTGTATACAGACCGGTGTGCAGCGCGAGGGTGTATGTATTTACAGTACTGTAATTTACGAAAAATGAGGCGATGTACGAGAACCGGGACAAAATCTCAGTCAAAAAAGACGTTGAAAACCGAAGCGATGTATGAGAACCGGGACAAAATCTCAGTCAAAAAAGACGTTGAAAACCGAAGCGTATGAAAACCGGGGCAAATGAAAACCGAGGTTTGACTGTACTACAATGACACATGCAAGGAAATAGAAGCAGAAACTATTAGAGGAAGAACAAGATTAGCTTTCCTAAATTTATACGAGTTAAAGAAAAAATTCCAGCCTCAAATTGGAATGTTACAAGATGCTCAAGGATCTATATTGAATGATGCTGAGAAGATCAAGAAAAGGTGGAAAGAATATACAGAGTCTTTATATGATAAAGATCAAGTGGACCAACAGCCCGTTCAACCTTTTGAAAGGGCTGTTGATCCGGAACCATTGGTGATGATAGAAGAAGTCAAAGCAGCATTGAAAGTCTTATCAAAGAACAAAGCACTGGGCATTGATGGCGTTCCCATAGACGTATTACAGCAAGCTGATGCAGCTGTTACTATACTTACAAGCTTCTGCCATGAAATTTGGAAGACAACATCATTGCCAACTGACTGGAAAAGATCTGTGTTTATAACAATACTAAAGAAAGATGAACCAACTGACTGTGGAAATTATCACACAATCACTCTAATCCCACATGCCAGCAAGATTCTACCGAAGATTATTCAACAGAGATTGCAACCATACCTGGAACGAGAACTACCTGAAGTGTAAGCAGAGTTCAGGAAAGGGCGAGGAATGAGAGACATCATCGTGGATGTGAGATGGATCCTTGAAAAGACAAAAGAATACCGAAAGGATATCTATTTGTGCTTTATTGACTACAGCAAGGCTTTTGACTGTGTAAACCATGAGAAACTCTGGGCCACATTAAGAAGCATGGATATACCAGAACACCTGATTGTTTTCTTGCACAATCTTTACATTGATCATGAAGCAATAGTTCAACCAGAACAAGGAGAAACAGAATGGTTCAAAACCAGCAAAGGTGTACGACAAGGCTGTATACTTTCCCCCTACCTGTTTAATTAAAATGCAGAACAAATCATCAGAGAAGCAGGATTGAATGACGGCAACAGAGGTGTGAAGATTGATGGAAGACTCATCAATAACCTTCACTATACTGATGATACTACATTATTGACTGAAAGTGAAGACTATCTGAAACATTTGCTTCTCAAGGTCAAGGAATATAGTCTTAAAATGGGCCTGTACCTTAATGTAAAGAAAATAAAGATCATGACAACTGGCAAAATCAATAAGCTTATCATTGATGGAGAAGAAATTGAAATAGTGGATAACTTTAACCTACTTGGATCAACTATCAATAAAGAATCAACAAGCAGTCAAGAAATCCAATGACGGATTGCTCTTGGCAGAATGGCTATGAAGGACCTAGACAAGATTCTCAAGAGCAAAGATGTCTCTCTCCATACAAAGATTCGAATTGTTCAAGCTATGGTACTTTCAATAACGTCATATGGATGCGAAAGTTGGACAGTGAAAAAGAGACAGGAAGAAAATTGATGCCTTTGAATTATGGTGCTGGCGACGAATACTGTGTATACCATGGACTGCCCAAAGAACAAACCAGTCAATACTAGAGGAGATCAAACCTAGGAATTCTTTAGAAGCTCAGATGACAAGACTTTGACTTTCATACTTTGGACACATCATGCAAAGAGAGAGATCATTAGAGAAAGATATCATGTTTGGTCAACACAAAAGAGGAAGACCAGCAATGAGATGGACCGATACAATAACAGCAGCGATGGGTGCCAGTCTGTCAACAATGAGCCGCCTGACTGAAGACCAAACAGAATTTAGGACAACTATCCAGAGGGTCGCCATGAGTCAACACCAACTCTACAGCACTTAGCAACAACAACACTAAAAGCTTATATTACATCCTGTGGTAATGAATTCCAGTGTTTTATTACACGTTGAGTAAAAAAAATATTTTCTCCCATTAGTCTTAAATGTGCTACATTGTAGCTTCATTGAATGTCCCCTAGTCTTTCTACTTTTTGAAGGGGTAAACAACCAATCTACATTTACCTGTTCCACTCCATTTATTATTTTATAGACTTCTATCATATCTCCCTTCAGTTGTCTCTTTTCTAAGTTGAAGAGCCCTAACCTTTTAAGCACTTCCTCGTAGCGATATCCTTCCATCCCCTTTACTATTTTTGTCACTCATCTCTGTACCTTTTCTAATTCTGCTATATCCTTTTTAAGATATGGTGACAAGAATCGCACACAATATTCAATGTGCAGTCGCTCCATGGAACGAAACAGAGGCATTAAAAAGCGTAGTTACTCACCGGGAACAGCTGTTCTCCGGGAACAGCAGGGTGACGTCAGCGCTGATGGAGCCTGTGTGGAGCATTTCCCCAGCTTTCAAAGAAAGCTTTTGGGACATGCTACCATGAATGCATGGTCCCCCTCCTGCACAAGGGTACCATCTTGCTCAGTCAGATGGCATAGCTAGGACAGCAGTTATAAACTAAAACAAGGTAGGGAGGCAACTCCCAGGGGAGGAGGGAGGATTGTGAGTACTGATTCCTGCTATTCCCCAGAGAACACCCATTACAGGTGAGTAACTACGCTTTCTACAGGAACAAGCAGGAAGTCAGTCCTCACATATGGGACTCCCTAGCTCCAGGATGCCGGGGACTGAACCAAGATAACACCAACAGCGATCAATCGGGTAACCGTAAGTTGCAGAAGGTGGGTCCCCACTGAGATACTCTGCAAGACCCTCGCATCCAGCGGACGTTGGCCACTGACATGGCCATCATCCTCACGCGATGTGCTGTGATCCGGTTCTCGAGGGAGAAGTGAGCTCACTCTTAGGCGAGGGCAATACAATCCACCATCCCAAGTGGATAGAGTTTGCTTAGTCACGGGGAGCTCCAGTATACTGGGGTCATAAGACACAAAAAGCTGAGGAGCTTTCTGATGTACCCGAGTCCACTGCAAGTAAAAGGACAGGGCCCGCTTACAATCTAGGGTATGCGGTATTAGTTCCTCCCTCCCAGCATGAGGCCGCGGGAAGAAGGTGGGGAGAACCACCTCTTGGTTGAAGTGGAAAGGGGATACCACCTTTGGGAGGAATTTGAGGAGTGTGTGCGGAGCACCACCCTATTCTTATAGAACCTCGTATATGGTGGATCCGCCACTAGGGCCTAGAGTTCACTCACCCTTTGAGCGGATGTGAGGGACACTAGGAAGGCCACTTTCCAAGACAGATATCTCAGGTAGCAATTGGCTAGGGTTTTGAATGACTGTTTAGTGAGCTGGGAGAGCACCACATTGAGGTCCCATTCTGCCAACAGGTGGTGGAGCAGGGGCTTAGATAATAGGAGGAGCCTAGAGACCAGGGGCTGGCTTGAGAAGTTTCCATTCGATATGGTGGTGGTGCATGGCGATGGCACTCAGATGCATCCTCACAGAGTTAGATTGCAACCCGGTGTGCGACAGGTGCAGTAGGTACTGAAGGACTAGTTGCACATGGCAGGAGAAGGGATTCTCCTCCTTTTCCGCACACCAGGCAGAAAACCTTCTCCACTTAAAGGCATAAGCCCGCCTGGTGGAGCATTTTAGGGAGGCCAGTAGGATCTCCTCGACTTCCCCTGGGAGGTTTAAAGGGGCTAGGGCTACTCTTTCAGCAGCCATGCTGTTAACTATAGTGACCCCAGATTGGGGTGCAGGAGGGAACACTCCTACTGGGACAGGAGGTCCGGGGTCCAACCCAGTGGGACTGGGAGTGCAACTAACAAGGAAATCAACAGAGGGAACCAGGGCTGCCTGGGCCATCTGGGTGTGATCACTATCACTGACGCGCCATCGCTCTGGACCCTGAAGAGGGTTTTGGCAACCAGGGGGGTCAGTGGGAACATAGAGTAGACTCTCGGACCACAAGATCAGGAAGCCGTCTGCTGCTGCTCTCCCCGGGTCGTTTGGCACAAGCAGAAGCGAGGTAGCTGCGCACTGTCCGGGGAGGCAAAAAGGTTCATCATGGGCCTGCCCCAGCAGTGAAAGAGTTGCTTCATTACCCTGGGGTTCAAGTGCCACTCATGTGGGTGAACGACTCTGCTCAGTCTGTCTGTTAAGCAGTTGTCCTAGCCTGGCAGATATACCGCTCTCAGGAACATGCTGTTGCATACTGCAAAACAGAGGAGGGCCACCACTTCCTGGCAGAGGGAATACGAGCCCGTGTCCCCTTGATTGTTGATATAAAACATGGCCACCTGGTTGTCCATCTGGATCAGCACAGGTCGGTGCATCAGGCAGTGTTGGAACACTCGCAGGGCCAGAAAGATTTCTCTGAGTTCTAGGAGATTGATCTGAAAGAGTGACTCCTCCTGGGACCAGCTGCCTTGCATGTAGCGGTCTCCGCAATGCACCCCCCCCCCAACCCAGGAGGGAAGCATCTGTGGTCAGGGTCCTCTGCAGTGCGGGTGCCTGGAACGGCATCCCAGCCTGGAGGTGGCACACATTTTCCCACCAGATGAGGGACTCCACCAGTTGGTGGGTGACTCTGACCCTGTCCCATAGTCTGCCTGTGGCTTGTGTCCACTGTAAGTGGAGATACTATTGGGCTGTCTGCATGTGCAGGTGGGCTAATGGCGTGACTTGGACCGTTGAGGCCATGTGGCCCAACAGGCAGAGAAGGAGGCGAGCCAGTACAGCAGAATTGTACCTCTCCTGCCAGCTGTATAAGGTGGTCTGCCCTTTCTCTTGGGAGGATGGCCTTGACCTGTAACATGTCCAACCGAGCCCCTATGAACTCCAGGCTTTGGGATAGAGAGAAATGGGATTTGGAGTAGTTGATGACGAACCCCAGGTGCTGCAGCAGAAGGGTTGTAGGATATGTGGCCTGGCTGGCCTCTGAAGCTGTATTGCCTCTGATTAGCCAGTCGTCCAAGTAAGGGAAGCCCCTTGTAGGCGCAAGTGGGTGGCTACCACCACCAAGCACTTGGTAAAGATTCTTGACAAGGAGACCAGGCAGAAGGGCAGCACTCTGTACTGGTAGTGCCCTCCTCCCACCACAAACTGTAGGTACTGCCTGTGGGAGGGGTGGATCAGGATGTGGGTTTACGCATCCTTTAGATCCAAGGAGCATAGCCAATCTCCCTGGTGGAGTGTGGACCCTGGTAACCCACAAAGGTTCCTCAAATATTACTAATTACCAATTACCAATTAATAGTTCCAGACAACAATTGCTTGGCTACAAAAACTCTTTATTTGACATAGCAAAATAATTATAAATGCAGTCTAGCAAATGTTAGTCTGAAAAGATGGCGAGCAGTGCTCCCCCTCCTAAGTAAGAGCGAAAACTGCCCCTGATGCTCTACAGTAGCACTCTTATATACCTCTCTATAGCAAATTACTGACGTCACTGGCCAAACTTGCAAAAACCTGAGCAAAACTTGCAAAATACTTGCAAGGTCAGACAGGTCAGCAGAATTTCTGCAAGCGCTCTTTCCTCAGGACCCTCCCATGCTTATCATTAAATAACAGTTGGTATTTACTGGACACAGCCCCCCTTATCTCTGCCTTTGTCCTGTATGATCTGACACTGTGCTCTTCAGGGTTCAGAGTATGGCTCAACTGACAGTTTTGTTTTTTCAGCTTCTGGGCCTGCATTCCATTTGACCTGTTTTCCTAGGCCCACATCCTCTTGTACACTTCTGTTCAAAAGTGTGGTTCACCAGGCTCTCCCATACAAGGCCGCAAAATACTCTGTTTCATAACCCACATGCTTGTCTTCTTGTGTCAATCATATGTTCCTGTATATATTTTCAGGCAGGCAAGGGTGCAATCATATAAAGCAAACATATAAACAGGCCTGAAATCCAGACTTGGACTGATTACCCCTTCATTCCCCAATTATTTTTTTTTGCTATATGGAGGGAGATTAGAATAATCCCACTAAGGGGCATGGACAACTACCATTTGCGATAGAGAGGGATCATTAAGAGGCAACTTCTCATATTGGTCCCTAGAAATAACATACATGGTTTTGGTAGATTGCATCACTAGGCGTTTACAGCAAGCAAGCAAAATGGATAATACGCAACATGCAATTATTCCAAAACAAGCAATGCTTAAAATAGTAATAAAGAAAGCTTTAAGTCCTCCTCCTAAACTAGAGAACCATGAAGTAAGACTTCCCCAAATATTATCAAGTTGAAGCCCCCCTTAAAATCATCAATATGCAACTCAGAGAGATGCTTTATCTTGTTCATTGCATCTAACACAAACACTGTGTGGTTAGCGATTACCGTACAACAATTAGTAGCATTTATAAAAGTACAAACACCGCCTTCAGCAGCAAGGAGCAAATCAAGAGCCTGTCTATTCTGCAAAGTCATTTGTGTATTTTGCTCTAAAGATTCAGCTAAGCGAGATATGGATTCAGTAACAGCTTTCATCTGAATATGTAGCAAACATTGCAAACGGCGTACAGCCATACCAAGCTCGGCAGTAAGGGCGGGGGTGGCAAAGGGAATCCAGGCAGTTGCACTAAGGGCATCTAAATGAGTTTTAGTCATAGGATAAGTGGAATTGATATATTCAAAAGGAGGCCTGAATGGCATCATCTTCAGCGATAGAAGAATCCCAAGGATTAGCATTAGCTGAGAAGCTATGTTTTATTCTGTGCAAAAAGGAGCGAAGCTATGTTTTATTCTGTGCAAAAAGGAGCGAGGAGCAGACCGATGGGTAACATTAAGAGGGATCAGAACGGAGTATGGAGTTACCTTGACTAGAGCACAGGGCAAATGAGAAGAATTAATTTTCTGCAATAGCATTTCAGCGCACAACCAATAATGTCCTAACAAGGCATCAGAGGAAAAAGTGGAACCTCTGTCTCCGGTTGAGAAATCAGTTTTACCTATAAACAGGCGCTGAAGGTAAGCAGAGGAGGGGGGGCGTGGATGTGGGGGTATAGCAGGACAAAAAGGGGATGCATGGAACAGAGCTTCGGCCATGGCTCAACCTCCAAGCCCACCACATACTTTAATTTTGACACTACCATTGGGGGTAAAGTGTTGCACAAAGTCTGGAAAAACATTGGTGCCATGCTTTTTTCATCATAGGGTATGCCCATCTGGGCTTCCCATAAATCCTGGAAACGTGCAAGATATGCACTTATATCCTCTCCTAGCTGGAATCGCATTGTGTTTAAAGGAGTCATATCACGCTGGGTTGGATATGTTTCCCATATAGCACCCCAGATGCGGGGGCGATAAGCATTGAATGATGCCCCATCATACTGGTTAGAGGTTACCGTAACTGTGGTCAAACCAGCTGCAGCAAGGATCTGGTTAGTGGCATTGTTCCCAAGAATTTTTGCAAGTAGGGCTTTAACATCACCCAGGGCTAAACTGTAACCTGCTGTTATTTGTTCAAACTTTTGAATCCATGCTCCGCCACCGTGGTTTAATGGGGGCAGACTTGAGACGATATTCGCCATGTCTGTGAAATTCCATGGGATATACTGTGGTCCGTGTTTAGTATGAATGACAGGGAACATAAGGTTCTGTCTGGGCTCCTGACCTTCATATTTTTCCCAAACCCTCAATCCTGCTTCCATGTAGGCAGAGTCCCAGCTGGGGTCCCCTGCTTCCCCTCGTATGCACAGGTGTGCAGTATTAAGGTGGACAGTATCCAGTGACCCATTAGAGGGCCACTGTAACATCTGGGGCTGATTTGCTTTAGTCCAACCATACATGTTGGAGGACCATTGGTAAACATAATAGCCATTGCCTCCCTCCTGCTCAGTTATAAAAGAGAGAATATTTTTTCTATTCTTCTGCTGGGCAACCATGGTCAAATCGAGGATGCTCTGCTCAGCTTCCTCATTCTCGTCCCAGTCATGCTTTTCAGCTGTCTGTGAGGGAGTTCGGGGTTTTTGCTGTTTAGAGCTTGTGTGAACGTGCCGCTCTCGTTTCCCTCGTTTAAGTTTTTGTATGGGTTTTAGCAACGGCAGGGGAGGGGTTGCTATCACTTCTATTAGTTTTTCCTCCTCATCTGGGGAGTCTTTTACATCCTCGTCCTCCTCTTCTACGTCTTTCTCACTCCCCTTTTCTGATATGTGGTGCAGCCACTCAGCATATCTATGTTCAAAACTTTCTTGTCATTTATCTAGGGTTTCTTTCTCAACTTCTAGCTGTGCTTGTTGCTCGGCAAATTGAGCTTGCCGCTTTGCCAGTTCAGCTCGTGCCTCTGCATAACCATCAGGGTCAGTGGGCTGTGGGACAAGCGCAGCTTTTAAATTTACGTGACCCTCTATTTTAGTCAATGTGCCTTCCTTAGCGGCATCATTCAGGGCTTGCTGTAATTCAGGATCTGGGGCTGTAGGGGGTACAATTTTAGATTTTAGTGGTTGGAGGATCAGATCTGAATAACCTATGGCTGCCATAGGTTTACTCTCAGATGCCCAGTAGGGCGGCGGTGGGGCAGGCGCTGAGGGCAAAGGCTCGGGGGCCACCTGCATCCATAAAGGAGGAGTGGCCTAGTGGTTAGGACAAGGTACTTCAGGCCGGAGGGCTGGGGGGTTCAAGTCCCACCTGGGGACAGCAATCTCAGGCTGGAGGGACTGGGATTTCTAGTCCTATAGGTACTCCTTGTGGTCTTGGGCAAGCCACTTAACCCTCCATTGCCCATGTTCCCTGTAAGTATTAGCGTATGTGTGTCATATCCCCTCGTGTTAAATATCTCCCAATTGACCGCTTTGACCCGGTGAAAAAGCAAACATATAAACAGGCCTGAAATCCAGACTTGGACTGATTACCCCTTCAGGAGGTAGGGCAGCAATGTTCCAAGGGAGAGCATTTTGAACTTCTCCTTCACCAAAAACTTGTTTAAGTTTTGCAGGTCTAGTATGGGTCTGAGGCCCCCTGTTCTTTTGGGGACAAGGAAGTACCTTGAGTAGAAGCCCTTTCCCTACAGATACTTGGGTACAGGCTCCACTGCATTGTCCCTGAGCAGACCTGTGAGCTCTGAGAGCAGAAGGGTCTGGTGAAGGAGAGGTTGCACTGGCTCCCCTGGAAAGAACCTGGGTGGCACTTGTTGTAAGTGGAGGGAGTATTCCTCCTTTGTCACCTGCAAGACCCACTGGTCTGAGGTGACCTTGGCCCACTTGTGTGCAAAGAGTGCCAGACGACCCCCCTGTGAGCTGGTGAAGGTCTCCCGGGGGAGGGGAGGCCCTGCCCTGGGAGTCAAAATCTTCCACCTGGTTGGGCTGGAGCCGGGGCCTAGGGCTTCTGAGCCTTGGGCTTCTGAGCTCCCTGATCCTGCCTCTTAGGTTGAGAACCCTGTTGCTGGCCTGAGAAGGACTGGTAGCCGTGACCCTGTTGGAAGAGCCCCTTTTCCCTTGGAATAGGGGGCTTTTCCCCAAGGGTTTTTTGCGTGGAAAGGAGTTGGTCTTCTTTGAGAACCTATGGCAGGTCACCAATTCGGCTTCTATCTCAGCCGCCTTGTTGGCTATGGGTTTGCCAGACAGGTTCTCACTGGTGCAGGTGACATCGAGCAGCTTGTCTTGGACCCATTGCTCAAGGTCCGAGGATTGCAGCCAGGCTTGGCATCAGGCCCCAATGCTGGCTGCTGCTACTTGAGCTGCTGACTCTAATCCATAGTAGGCTGCCCAGGAGAGGAACTTTGAGCAGTCCTTGATCCCGGAGGTCAGAGCTTGAAACCGTTGGAGAGGTTCCCCAGCCAGCCCCACTGAGAACCCAGACAACTCCTGGGTTAGGGTCTTCAGATACATGCCTATGTATAACTCATAGGCCTAGATTTGACACCCCTGCATTGAGCCCTAATAGCACTTGCACCCAAGGGCATCGAGGGCTCTAGCATCCCTTCCAGGGGGACAGAAGAGTAAGTCTTCTGGCTTTTGAGTTTTTGCATGGTTGGCTCAACAACCATGGAGTTATGTGGAAGTTGAGGCTTGTGAAACCCCAGCCCCTTCCGGACGCGGTATATGGCATCGATGTGTCAGCTGACCACCAGTACCAATGCCAGGGTCTCCCACATGCATAGCAGTATTCGCTCGAAGATCAGCTACACCGACACCATGAGAGTTTCCTGGGGTGGAGACTCGAACTGGAGGATCCCCAGTTCCTCGGTACGTGGGTCCTCCTCCGCCTCGGTTTGCACTGAGAGGGCACGGGCCATAACCCTGACAAAGTCGTGGATGGCCACATCCTCCAGAGGAGAAGGCGCCAGGGCACCAGGGACATGTTATTTCCCAGGAGCCAGTTTGTCATTTGCTGAAGACAATTGGCTAGGTTAGAGTAGTCTGGACTGTCCAAGTTGATGGGGGTGAATATCATGATGTCATCTGCGTAGATGGTGTATTGTATCTTGTGGTTCTTGATGGTAGAGCAGATGAGTTGTATGTACAGGTTAAATAGCAGGGCAGAGAGTGATGAGCCTTACGGGATGCCTGGGGTGGCTCTCATAGGCTGGGAGGTATCTGCGCCGCATTTGACTTGGAGCTGTCTCTCAGTGAAGTAGGATGTGAACCAGTTCAAGGTGGTGCCATGTAGGCCAACTTCCTGTAACCTTGCTAGCAGGGTTGTGTGGTTAACAGTGTCAAATGTTGAGGAGATGTCTATGAAGATCATGAGGACGCCCTTCTTGGTGTTGTCAATAATATGGATCAGCTTGTCGAAGAGGTGTATCAGTAGAGTTTCGATGCCATGGTTTGGTCAGAAGCCATGTTGATTAGGGTCCGGGGGGGCGTGGATGTCGATGTGCTGCTGAAGTTGATGTTGGACCACCTTTTCGATGATCTTTGATATGAGGGGGAGGCTTGAGATGGGTCTGTAGGCGGGAGGGTCAGTTTTACTTAATGGGGATTTTTTGGAAATTGGGCATATTGTGGCTAGCTTTAGGATGCTAGGCATAATTCCTGTGGTAAGTGAGTTGAGGACTATTTTGTGGATGATTTGAATCAGATCTTCTTTTGCTGCTTTGATCCGGGTTTGGAGCCTGCATCAGAAGACTTATGAGAAGAGACTTGAAGACCTCAATATGTACACTCTGGAGGAGAGGAGGGACAAGGGAGATATGATTCAGACCTTTAAATACTTAAATAGTATCAATGAACAAACAAACCTCTTCCAAGACAGGGAAGCTGTAAAACTAATGGGCATAACATGAAGCTGCAAGGGGGTAAACTGAAAGGCAATGTCAGGAAATACTTTTTCACTGAAAGGGTGGTGGATGCTTGGAATGTCCTCCCAATTTTAGTGGTGGGGGTAAATACAGTGATAGAATTCAAAATGGCATGGGACAGACACAATGGATCCCTTTATAGCAACAGGATAAAATCAAACATAACTATCTCTTATATTTGAATAAATAGGGGACACGGAGCGGTGGGTACACCCATAAACAAAGGCATGGAGAAGGGTGACCTGCACGAAAAGCAGGTACACCCACTCTTGCTGCCTTGCTGGGCAGACTAGATGGACCTTACTGGTTGTCTGCAGTCACATACTATGTTACTGTGTGATCAGACCTTGATCCACATGATAAAGAAATGCCTAGGGAAGGATATCCGGGAATGAGATATGCTCATCCCCTATGTCCTATTTGCATATAGGAAAATATCCTAGTCCCTCCTTGGATTTTCTCCATTTGAGCTGATGTTTAGCTGCCATCCCTGAGGTCTGTTAGAGATAATAAAGGATACCTGAGTAGACGAGAAACGAGCAGTCACCTCAGTTCCTGAATACCTGCAGGACCTAAGGAAGAAAGTGGCAAGACTTTGGGAGGCCACGAAAGAAAGACAGCCCAGGCCCATCAAAAGGTGTATTATGACCAAGGTGCTAGGGAGAGGAAATTCCAATCCCGGGACGAGGTACCAGTATTGGTACCCAACTTGGCCAACAAGTTGTTGGCCCAATGGAGGGGTCCATTTATGGTAAGGAGGCAGCTAGGGCCAGTCACATATGAAGCGGATAAAGGCTATGGTAAATTCATAACCCCATTGTAAATAAGTTGAATGTATAATACGTTGATTGTAAAATAAGTTTACTGTAATTACTGTAATTCATGTAAAGCCGAGCTGTGGATCTTTCACAAAGCTAAGACTCTAATTTTCTTTCTTATCTCTGCTGGGTTCTAGCTACCAATATAAAGTTTAACTTTCTGTTTTGTGGGAATTGCTAAGATTAAGTTTAACTGTGCTTATAAATTAATCTTGGGGATATTCAGCCTACTGGGACCTGAGTATCCAGATAACAAAGGTTTAAATCTGTGGAGAAAGCGTGCTTTTTCAGGGAGGGGGAGGTGAACGTTTTTTGCTCCCATCTTACACCTGGCCAGTGGCCACACCTACAGGTCTGAGGCTGGCTGCATGAGCAGTGGATCTTTCACAAAGCTAAGACTCTAATTTTCTTTCTCATCTCTGCTGGGTTCTAGCTACCAATATAGAGTTTAACTGTCTGTTTTGTGGGAATTGCTAAGATTAAGTTTAACTGTGCTTATAAATTAAGCTTGGGGATAATCTGACTGACTGCTTTTCTGGGTAGCTTTGGAGCAGATATCTGTGAGTGCCCCCAGCTCAGGAACAGCCTACTGGCCAGAGACACTTAGGTTCCCGCCAATGTTCCCTCTAATTTTCTGTAGGCCGTGTGCGCATAAAATATCAGCTGTGCAGCTTTTGAAGGAAGGTTAAATTTTTGTGCGTCACATAACGACACTCGGAGTTCTATACTTTAAAATTTGACTACACGTCAGAATACAGTATGTACACCACATTGATTGCACTAGATAATATTGTAGAACTTGTGAAAACCGTAAATACACAACAACTTTTAAATTTTAAGATGTCTGTGTTATTTTCTATCAGAATTAGAACCGTAATTTTTGTGCGCTCTGTTATAA
The DNA here is from genome assembly GCA_033557465.1 of Ichthyophis bannanicus. NCBI lineage: Eukaryota > Metazoa > Chordata > Amphibia > Gymnophiona > Ichthyophiidae > Ichthyophis > Ichthyophis bannanicus. The sequence goes on along the minus strand of CM066034.1, from coordinate 562,591,924 downwards.
AGTATGTGCGCTCGCTCGGCGAGGTGTGTGCGCGCGCACACGCGCACAGCTTAGAGGGAACAGTGGTTCCCGCCCACCCTACCCCTTGCCCCACCCACCCCAGGGGCTGAATTGCCTATATAGCACTCGTATACATTGCCATCTATCCCTTTAACTTGGGTTAGAACCCACATCTTCTTCCTCTTTTCCTTCTAGGACTGCTTATTCAGCATGTCGTGTATTCAATGCAATAACTGCAGTACTTTCATTCCAAGACGAATCATTTGGAACCTCACAGCTTGACCTATGTGCCTCAGGTCAGCTGCCATGCATAAAGAACTGACTCTACTAAGGGAAGACCTAGCTGCCATGCATAAAGATGTGTCCCTACTGAGGGAGGAACTGGCTGCAATGAAGCGCAACTCTTCTAGGATACAAACTGAACAGTGTTCAACATTACTCCCACAAAGCATCAAACACCCCAGGGACAGGTAGATCACAGTGGGTTCTGGTAGATTACAACCTGTAACGCATAGACATCCTATGCATCAGGAGATATCCCTGCATAATGCCTTCTCTGCCTTGGCGAATGAGGATGAGGAACTGAGGGAGGAACTGGCTGCAATGAAGCGCACCTTTTCTAAGATACAAACTGAACAAAGTCCACCACCACTCCCACAAAGAATGAAACACCCCAGGAACAAATGGATCACAGTGGGTTCTGGTAGATTGCAACCTGTGACACAGAGGCATCCTATGCATCAGGAGATATCCCTGCATAATGCCTTCTCTGCCTTGGCGAATGAGGATGCCCAATCCAAAAAAACGGAAGGACTCTTAAATGAGACAGACAATGCCCAATCTCCTGCTAAAGGAACAAATATGAAGAAAACCTCACCAAACAGCAAACTACTACTACTTGGAGATTCCATCATCAGAGGCACCAACTTGGGAACACAGTTCAAAGGAGAGAAGACAGTCAAGTGCCTCCCAAGCTCTTCAGCCAGCAGGAATACAAACCACATTCTTGAACTACTTAGCACAGAAAGTGAACACTCCAAACTTGATGTTGTCATCCACTGGGGCACAAATGACCTGGCTAGAAACAGTGCCTCTACAGTCCAAAAGGACTTCCAATCTCTGGGAGAGAAACTCAAGCCCATTGTTAACACTGTTGCATTCTCAGAGGTTCTACCTGTGCTTGGTAAGGGGCAAAAAGACTGCATCGCATTAACAGCTTTAATACATGGCTCCAGACCTGGTGCAAACAAGAAGAATTCAGATTTATTGGCGACTGGGGTAACAGATGGAACAACAAGAGACTATACTGTGCTGATGGACTACATCTCTCTGTCGCAGGGAAAAGAATCCTAAGTGAATAATTCAAGCAATATGTGGATATGCATTTAAACTAGAAAAAAGGGTTGACGGATGTAGAAGGTCAAGCTCTGGTTGTCACCCCCTGCAAAAGCAGATTAAAATCAGAAACAGCCACACTTTTAAACCACACACCAAAAACAAGTGGGAAGATATAGGCAGAACTAAATACACACAAACCAGTTAAATGCTGGAAAGCAATGAACACAAATGCTTGAAGCTTAGCCAACAAAGTTCCGGACCTGGAAGCCCTAATGGTGGAAATGGATTTGGACATTGTGGCCATTACAGAAACATGGTTTAATGAATCGCATGATTGGGATATAGCCATACCTGGTTATAATCTATTCAGAAGAGACAGAAAAAATGGAAGGAGGAGGAGGAGTAGCCTTGTATGTCAAAAGCAATATTAAAGCTACTGAAATGCAGGGGGCATGGGGAAAAGAAGAAGCACTCTGGATTGCGTTGGAAAGAGGAAATGGCACTGTCATCCATACTGCTGTAGTCTACAGACCTCCGACACAAATTAAAGAGATAGATAACGAATTGATTATAGATATTGCCAAGATAGCCAAAGGGGGAAGCGAACATATTGGGTGACTTTAATCTACCTGATGTGAATTGGATTACTCCTGCAAATCTGGAAAGAAGCAAAAAAATCGTGGATGCTCTCCAAGATATGTTACTTAGACAAATGGTGATGGAACCAACCAGGGAAAGCTCAACGCTGGATTTAGTGCTCACCAACGGTGATAGCATGTTGAATGTCTGCGTGAGTGCCGCTGTGAGCAGCAGCGATCATCACACGGTGTGGTTTGAGATAAAAGCCATGGTACAGGCCAATCATAGCAAGCTCAAAGTCCTAAACTTCAAAAACGCCGACTTCAATAAAATGGCCGAGTACCTAAAGGAGGAGCTGACAGGGTGGAAGGAGATAAGGGAAGTGGAATTGCTATGGGCTAAACTAAAGGTGGCAATAAAAGGGGCAACAAATAAATATGTAACAAAAGTAAACAAAAACAAGAGGAGAAGAAAACCTATTTCGTTTTCCAAAGAAGTGGCTGCTCAAATAAAGGCAAAAAACACAGCTTTCGTAAAATTCAAAAGCTCGCAAACAGAGGAACACAGAAATGAATACAGGATCAAACTCAAAGAGACAAAGAGAGAAATAAGGATAGCAAAATCAAAGACAAAGGAAAAAATGGCTTAAGATGTTAAGTGTGGCGACAAAAACTTCTTCAGGTATATTCGGGAAAGGAAGAAGATCAGGGGTGGAATTGCAGGACTCAGAAGTGCTGCGAACGGATTCGTGGAAAGTGACATTGAAAAAGCGAAATTGCTAAATGAATACTTCTGCTCTGTTTTTACTAAAGAAAGTCCTGGAGAAGGACCACCTGTGACTCCCAAATATAAAAATGGGAATGAAGTAGATACCACGCCATTCACAGAAGATGATGTGTTAGAACAATTTGCGAAACTGAAAGTGGACAAGGCCATGGGACCGGATAGGATACATCCCAGGATACTGAAAGAGCTCAGAGAGGTTCTTGCAGGGCCGTTAAAGGATGTTTTCAACAGATCCTCGGAAACAGGAGAGGTTCCTCAGGACTGGAGAATGGCTGACGTCATACCTCTACACAAAAGTGGCGACAGGGAAGAAGTGTCAAACTACAGGCCCGTGAGCCTTACCTCGGTGGCGGGAAAAGTAATGGAGGCGCTCCTGAAAGAGTGAATAGTGAACTTTCTCAAAACCAACAGGTTGCAAGACCCGAGGCAACATGGTTTTACCGAAGTACAATCTTGCCCAACAAATCTGATTGAGTTCTTTGACCAGGTGACCAGGGAGCCAGATCAGGGGCATGCGATGGATGTCATCTACCTGGATTTCAGCAAAGTCTTTGATACTGTTCCTCATAGGAGGCTTATCAATAAACTCAATAGCTTGGGGATGGATCCTAACATGGTAAATTGGATCAGAAATTGGTTGACTGACTGACGACAGAGGGTGATGGTAAAAGGAGCTCACTCGGATGAAGGGAAGGTGATTAGTGGAGTGCCCCAGGGGTCGGTCCTGGGCCCGGTACTGTTCAATGTATTTGTGAGTGATATTGCTGAAGGACTGAATAGAGAAGTCTGTCATTTTGCAGATGACACGAAAATTTGCAACAGAGTGGACTCCCCCGAGGGAGTGGATAACACGAGGAAAGATCTACAAAAGCTGGAAGAATGGTCTAATGCTTGGCAATTAAGTGCAGAGTCATACACTTGGGTAGCAGAAATCCAAGGGAAATGTATGCGATAGGGGGCGAGAGGTTGGTGTGCACGGATCAGGAGAAAGACCTTGGTGTGATTATTTCTGAAGATCTCAAGGTGGCAAAACAGTGCGACAAGGCGGTGGCAAAAGCCAGGAGGATGTTGGGCTGCATACAAAGAGGACTCACCAGCAGAAAGGAAGAGGTACTTATGCCACTGTACAAGTCACTGGTGAGGCCTCACTTGGATTACTGTGTTCAGTTTTGGAGACCGTATCTTGCAAAGGATGTAAAAAGACTGGAAACTGTTGAGAGGAAGGCAACCAAAATGATTTGGAGCCTGCGTCAGAAGCCTTATGAGAAGAGACTTGAAGACCTAAACATGTACAATTTGGAGGAGAGGAGGGACAGGGGAGATATGATTCAGACCTTTAAATACTTAAAGGGAAATAATGAACAAACAAATCTCTTCCAAAGACGGGGAAGCTGTAAAATTAGAGGGCATAACAGGAAGCTGCAAGGTGGTAAATTGAAAGGCAATGTCAGGAAATACTTTTTTTCACAGAAAGGGTGGTGGATGCTTGGAATGCCCTCCTGATGGAAGTGGTGGGGGCAAACATGGTGACGGAATTCAAAATGGCATGGGACAGACACAGTGGAACCCTTTACTGCAACAGGATAAAATCAAAGTAAACTGAACCATCTAATTTCTCAACAAATAGGGGTGTCCTGCATGGAATGGTTGGTTCACCCCTAAACAGGGACGTGGGGAGAGGTGGCCTGCACGGAGCGGCAGGTGCACCTACGCTTGCCATCGTGCTGGGCAGACTAGATGGACCATGCTGGTCTTTATCTGCCGTCATTTACTATGTTACTATGTAAGTGATATGTAAGTTCAAAAAAGAGTTTAATGTAAATGTGGTTGGTTAAATGTAAATCGTCCTTGATCTGTGGAAGAGGCAGTATAGAAAAACTTATAAATAAATAAATACCATGTTAATCTGCTAAAGCTTTGAGTAGGCTGGAACGGGCTAGCCAGTAAGGTGGTTGCCGACCAAGGAGAAGATTTAGACTTTGATGTGGAGATGGTATGGGACACCCAACCCTGAAAATACTCGAGTCCATGACTCCTCAGCAGAAAATACATTTAAACCAGGTGATAACACAATTTCAAGATGTGTTTTCCCCTCTTCTGGGACCCACTCAACTGGGCATCCATGGAATTGAAACCATCCCCAGGAAAGTAGTTCCACAGAGCTCCTATTGATTCCCGGAGATTAAATTGAAGGAGGCAGAGAGGGAAGTGGCAGAAATGCTGTGTTTGAAAATAATAAAGGAATCCTCTAGTGAGTGGGCTAGTCCAATAGTCCTCGTCCCAAAACCGGATGGGTCCACAAGATTTTATGTGGATTTCTGGGGTGTTGAAGCCATTTCCCAGTTTGATGCCTATCCCATGCTGAGAGTGAACAAAATAGTGGAATAGCTGGGAGGGGCCCAATTCCTATCCACTCTTTCAGGGGCGGCCCAAGGGGGGTGCGGGGCCATGTGTGGAGATTAATTGCTGGGTCTCATTTGCATAATGAACCTCATTTGCATAACTATTTGCATAATGTTAACATACGCTTTTAATAAACATGCCTCTTAATGAGTGTCTGAATAAAGAAAGACTAACAGATTTCTACATTACTATATTGCAGTGACAACCACCAGGCCCATTAGGAAGTACTACAAACACTGATCATTTAGAACTCATAGCAAATCCACCGTATCATAACAGCACTATCAGGACTCACAAAGCACCAAACCCTACCTATCAAAAGGCAACACTGCAAATATTAAAACCAATACATCTCAGAGAATACCAATACATCTCACTGGGGAAAGAGAACAAGTGGGACTGTCAAATAGAAACAATATGAACAGAATACCTCAACTTGGTTACACATGCAGAATATAGACTGTCACCACACAAAGAACAAGGGATCACAATTTAGTTTTCTACCTTCTGTTTGGGATTTTATTTTTCAGCTGCAATTGCTCCAGTCACTTTCTTCTGCGTGTCTTCTGCGAGCTATCCATTTGTCCTTTCTTCTCTTTTAGATTTTTTCCCATTCTCTCTCTATATCTGCTTTAACAAACTGATTTTTCCCCTTTTGCTCTTTCCCCCTTTTCTTTCCTTATTCCTTAATCACCCACTCAAATTTCACCCTTCCATTCTCAATCCCCACTTACTCTCCCAATACCCAGCCCATTGTAGACTTTTCTTCCCTCCCACACAAAATTTCTTTTCCCCTCTCCATTCTTATTCCCCATCCCCAACCCTTTCTAGTCCTCCCCCAAAATCAGTTCCCTTATAGTTCTAGACCCACCCACCATCTGCTTCCTTCTAGTCCCAATCTCCCAAGCCCCCACATCAGCCCATTTCCACTCCAGTCCTAGCCCCCCATATGCTCTTTTCCAGTTCCATTCCAGCCCCCCCATCAGCCCATTTCCAGCCCCCTCGTCAGCCCATTTCCAGTCCTAGTCCCCCCATCACAGCCCATTTCCAGTCCAAGTCTCCCTCCCATCACAGCCTATTTCCAGTTCTAGCTCCCCCCACCACCATTACAGCCCATTTGCAGTCCTAGCCCCCCATCACAGTCCATTTCCAATCCAAGTTACTCCCCCATCACAGCCCATCCAGTCCTAGACCCCCCCATTACAGCCCATTTGCAGCCCCCATCACAGTCCATCCAGTCCTAGCCCCCAATCACAGCCCATTTCCAGCCCCAGTTCCCCTTTCCTCGATCACAGTTCATCCAGTCCTAGCCTCCCCCTCCCCCCCCCCGAACAGCCCCACAGCCGACTAAGGGGCTGCAGAGGGAGCCAGGGAAGTCTGCGCGAGGCCCCGGCTCCCTCTGAACAGCTGCCAGCGTGAGGAGTCTTTTCCCTCACGCTGGTGGCTGTAACCTTTCCCAGCATTTGCAGCTTCACAGATACAGCCGCCAGCATGAGGGAAAAGACTCCTCACACTGGTGGCTGTGCAGAGGGAGCCAGGGCCTCGCACAGGCTTCCCCGGCTCCCACTGCAGCCGTCCACATTGTGCAATAATGGAGTTTGCGCAGGGCCCTGTGCGAACAACATTATCGCCCAATGGACAGGTCGGCCCTGCACTCTTGACTTGACTTAGGGATAGTGGCAAATCCCACTAGAACAGAAGTCTAGAGAAAAGACCGCCTTTGTGACCCACCAGAGCCTATCCCAGTTCAAGGTAATCCCCTTCGGGCTTCATGGGGCCCCTGTAACATTCCAGATAATTATCAAGTAATATGACCACATCTGAGTTATGCCCAAGTATATTTGGATGATATGGTCATCTTTTCCCCTACCTGGGAGGCTCACTTAAAACACCTTGTGGCAGTCTATTAGGCTCTCCATCAGGCAGGACTGACGGCAAGCCTGAAAAAGCGTGCCCTAGGACAAAAGGAGATACAGTACCTCGGCCACTGTATAGGGGGAGGCTGGGTGAGACCAATGCCCTCAAAGATTGCAGCAATCCAAGAGTTGAGACCCCCACAAATTAAAAAAAACAGTTACATGCTTTTCTAGGCCTGGTAGGGTACTACTGAAAGTTTGTGCCATAATTTGCTGCTTTATTTGCTGACCTCACCTCGCTATTGAAAAAACTCCTGATCCAATTGGTTAGTTTGGGACAGAGCAGCAGATCTGGCATTTAGATAGCTTAAGGAGGTCCTGTGTAAAGAACCAGTCTTAAATAATATAGATTTTCAAAAAGAATTCATTTTGCAAACAGACACTTCGGGTGTAGGACTTGGGGTGGTGCTGAGCCAAGTAGCAAAGGGGGAGGAACACCTCATGCTGTTCCTCAGCAGGAAGCTTACTGAGGCTGAAATGAGGTATTCCACCATAGAAAAAGAGTACATAAGAACATAAGAACATAAGATATGCCATACTGGGTCAGACCAAGGTCCATCAAGCCCAGTATTCTGTTTCCAACAGTGGCCAATCTAGGTCATACGTACCTAGCAGTTTCCCCAAGGGACACAGGTTCCACAATGCTTGTATTGGTTCAAGCATTGATATCCTGGGTCCCTTCTTAATAATGGTTTATGGACCTTTCCTCCAGGAACTTGTCCAAACCTTTTTTAAACCCAGCTACACTAACAGCCTTTACTACATCCTCCGGTAACAAATTCCAGAGTTTGATTACACGTTGAGTGAAAAAATATTTTCTTTTATTAGTCTTAAATAGTTTACCCTGTAGCTTCATTGCATGTCCCCTAGTCTTTCTATATTCTGATAAGGTAAACAATCGATCTAGCAGTTAAGTTGGCCATGGGTTCTCTGTGGTACTACCTGCTAGGAGGACCCTTTACCCTAGTCATGGACCATGCCCATTTGAAATGGCTAGGGGTGATGAAGAACACCAATCCCTGGCTAATGAGGTGGTACCTTTCCCTTCAGGCCTATAAGTTTCAGGTGGTTCATAGGAATGGAAAGGACCACCTCAATTTGGATTACTTGTCCCAGGAGGGAGGAGAAGGTGAAGCTCCGGCGGAGAGATCCTGGATGGCAGCTGTTGGAAGGGGGAGGGTATGAGACAGGATATATGTTCCTTCACAAAAGATACTGTTAGGAATAGGACCCTCAGTTTAAGATAACCACCTGGGTATAAGGGGTGCCCATTTCTCATTCTGAGTAGAGAGAAAATGATTTATTACCTGCTTGCGGGTGGTTGTAGTCGGCAAGGGACAGCTACTTGGGTGGTGGCAGGTAGGGTCAGACTATAGCCTAGTCTGACCCATCTGAGTAATTGTAAGGATAAAATCCCTGAGTATTTGAAAACAGGAAACCAGAAAGTCTGGGAGGGTTGGATCCTGGATTGAGACAAATTTGCATAGAATTTGCATAGAGTGAAGGAACTTTCCTGGGTTTCCCTGCTGCTGCCCCAGTTCTTCTCTGGTTCCATGCCTATTTGGCAATTTTCAAAGGGTATAACTGACTTAGGAGTTAACTGGATAAAATCCTGCTTTTAACAGTTTTCCACTGCTGACCATCTAAACATGCCTGCTTAAAATGTATAAGGTGACCATATTTTAACTGTTCAAAAAAGAAACAGCTCCACAGATGTTCCCTGATGGTTTTCGGACTTAGCTAATTGGCACCAACACTAGCCCCACACCAGCAAGAGATGGTGTCCAATTAAACACTTTTCCTGGTTGTCTAGACCAAGGGTTCTCAACCTAGTCCTCGTGTTGCACTTAACCAGTCCGAATTTCAGAATAAGCGCAATGAATATGCAAGAGAGATTTCAATACAACAGAGGCGGTGCAGCAGATATTTCTCATGCATATTCATTGTGGTTTTCCTGAAAACCTGAATGGCTAGGTATGTCCTGAGGACTGAGTCGAGAACCCCTGGTCTAGAGTGTGGCTTTTTTGCTTTTTTTTGCTATAGTACTGTACACCACAGCTGTGGTCTCTTCCATAAGCAGTGGTCAGAATCATCTCTAGAGATATTATCTTCATTTTAAATTCCAAGATTGGCTTCTGCCACAATATCTCATAGCTAGGTACGTATGACCTAGATTGGCCACTGTTGGAAACAGGATACTGGGCTTGATGGACCTTGGTCTGACCCAGTATGGCATATCTTATGTTCTTATGCTTTGCTCACCCTAAAGAGCAATAAAAGCCACATAGAATGCCTCATGTTCCCGTTCTTCCTTCCAATTGACAAAAAGCTACCCAAGAACAAATGGAAGCCCTAACTGGTATATAATTTTTCATAAGAGGCATCAGTATAGCACATCACACTGGATATATGGATGCCTAGAGCCATCTACAAGCTGATCCATGCAGAAGACATTACGGAATTAGTAAGAAGTTTATTAGAAGCAACATGTGTCAAAAGCTGGTGTTGGAGGGGGGAGGGTGCAAACAAAGCAACTGCCCCAGGCCCTGATGTCACAGGGGGCACCATGCCTGATCAGAGCTGAAGACGCTACAATCCATTTCTGGTCTTTTGAGTCCCCTCCAAAATTTCTACCCTTGGCCACACCATGTCTAAAACCAGATCTGCCTATTCCATAGAATAGTAGAACACTGTATCCAGGAGACTGACCAACGAGCACTAAAACATCACATGGATGACCATCCAGGTGGCTGGTTTATAACAGCATTCATGCATGTAAAAAGCTACTGCAGCTCCAAGAACTGTCCAAGGGCTTGCACGACAGAAAAGACAGCCTTCTTTTCAGCTGTTCTGGGAATGGCATTTTTGCATCAAGTTTGCTCTCCAAATTCCTCAGGCCACTGCGCCACTGTCCCTCTCAGCTTTATATGATCCAGCCCACTTTAGTTTGTCCCATCATATATCCTCCTCCACTCTCCAGCAGTTTCCCCATGCCAATCAGCTGCTTTTCTCTGATTTATCGCTACTTCCTTCAGACTCTCAGGTCTCTTGCTGAAATTCCTGTCTATCTTCTGCGCTAGATCAGTTAGCACTTCTTCAGCCATGACCTCCCCCTGGCCCCTCCCATCAGCCATAGTACCATCCTGGACTCTGCCTACTCCGTTCCTATCTTCACCGGTCTGAGCATCTCTGGAGGAAATCTCATACTCCTCCAGCCTTGCCGCATTTCAGGTCTTGTCATCAGCACTACCATACTCATTCATCAGGCTAAATATTTGTACTTCTCCAAGCTCATCTCTCCAGCTCTCAGTGCCAGTCACCAACTATACTCCATCCTTAAAACCCTCTCTAATATTCAGCCTTCCTCGTCCACTTCTTCTGCCATGCTCCCTCAGCTCCCTCTCCTTCCCAGCTTGCTTCCTTTTTTTACCTCTAAAGTTCAGGATCTTTGTACTTCCCTTCCTACCTGTCCCCCTCCTCTGGCTTCACCTCCACCTGCCTCCTTGACCCTTCCTCCCCTCTCTCACTGAGCCTCTTTTCATCCTCTCACTACTATTGAATTATCAAAGTCCATCTCCACATCGCAGAAAACAAATTGCTCCCTGGACCCAGTGCCATCTTCTTGGTTGCTAGAACCCTCTCTCTCCTTCCTGCCAGTTTTACTTGCCATGCTAAATACAAGCCTTTCTTCTGGCACCTTTCCCGCCCCTTGGAAACATGCTGTAGTCCACCAACTCTTGATCCTCTTGACCCAGCCCATTATCGCCCAGTCTCTAACCTCCATTTTCTCTGAAAAATCATTGAAAAAGCAGTCTTTCGCAACTGTCCATCATCTTGATTCTATCTGTTTTCTCCATTCCCAACAGTCCAGTTTCAGACCAGGCCACAATGTTGAAACTTTCATTCTATCTTTTCTAAATAAAATACACCTTGCGCACGATCATGGTGACCTTTCCCTGGCAGTATCTCTTGATCTCTCTGCAGCCTTTGATCTCGTTGACCATTCCATTCTTCTCTCTCGCTTTTGGGATGCGGGACTTCGGAGCTCTGTACTTCATTGGTTTCACTCTATCCTTTTCTCATGCTCCATTTTGTTTTGTTTTTTCAGGAACCACCTCTTCTGACCCTGCCTCTCTTCCTTGTGGGGTTCCACAAGGCTCAGTCCTTGCACCTCTCCTATTCAATATCTTTCTGGCACCTCTCACCTTTACTCATATGGGTTATCAGTATACTATTACGCTGGGCATTATTCTTCTGTACCATACCAGTCCCCTTCAGCCAGATTTTCCCCCCCTTAATGCCAGCTTGTCTAAGGTTTCCAACTGGCTTGCTCAGAACTATCTCCACCTCAATGTGTCTAAGACTTCTACTATATGGTTTTCTTTTGGGGGTCCCTGTCCTTCAATGGTCCCAGTTCTTTCAGACTCCACCATTCCTCTGGTTTCCTCTTTCCGCTACCTTGGTGTGACTCTTAACTCTGATCTATCTTTCTGTGACCATATCTCCTTGTCCACACGTCGATGCCATCCACCCGTTTCTTTCTACCACTGCTCTGACCACTCTTCTGCTGTCTTGACTTTTATAATCTTGCTCTCACTGGTCTTCTCCAGTCCCAATTTCACTGCTTACAACCAATACAAAATACTGCAGCTAGACTCCTTACACATGCCACTCACCGTGACCATATCACTCCACTCCTCATCCAGCTCTACTGGCTTTCCATTGATTACCACTTCCATTATAAGGTTCTTACTCTGGTCCATCATGCCATTTATACTCAAACACCACAGTATCTGGCTGACTTGTTACAATTCCACATATCCACCCGCAGCCTCTGTTCAGCCCACGTTAACCGGTTACATCTTTCCTCTCCATCACATGCCCACTTACATTTGACTCACCACTCTGCTTTTTCCTTCTTGAGTCCCTCCCTGTGGAATTCCCTTCCAACCGTCCTCTGTTTGGAAACAGTCTTCCCCAGATTCAAGTCTCTCCTGAAAACTTACCTCTTCTGTTTGGCCTTTGACCTTCCCCCTACCAGTACTTGAAGACATTTCTCTCTATGAACCCCTGCCTGTTTTGCTCTTGTTCTGTGAGTCAGTGTTCCTTTCTCGTCTCATATAGTAGTTCTTTTCTTATTCTGGCTTTAGCCCTGGTGTAATGAAGGTGCGTCAAGTAATTGAATAAACATAAACTTAAGGAAATATGTAATTTACCAATCTGTGTTGGATGAACTGTTTCCAAAGATGTACACATGGGAAGTTATCCATTGCACTAAAGATGTCCTTTGCCAACAGCCTCCGTGTCCATCTGGAGCACTTGCAAGCTGATACGCAGCTTGCCTCATGACTATATAATCAAAGAGCCTGAGAAGGAAGACAAACATTTTTACAAAAACAACTGTTTACATTTACAGTATGCAAATATTTTATGTAATCTGCTATGCAGGGCAGTTATGTAACCTGTCATTTTCGTAAATTTAAATGCAGATGGCAACTATTCATTCCAAATATACCATTATATTTCCCTTTTCTAAAAAATAAAATATATTTCCAATTTAAAAAAAAGAATTTGCTATTCAGAATCTCAGTTTCCTGGTCCTGTGTACTCTTCCTTTAATTTCCACACAGAGCACGGAAATATAATTCCAACTCCTTTAGCCAGTAGTTTACTGTATTCCTTTTTTTCACTTCTTCCTTTCTATCACTTTGATGCATTTCCTGGTGGAAATTAAAACATCTCTCCACCCCCCCAGCCCCCCACCCTCCCACCCCCAGTTTTCATTTTTTCCTCTTAGATGCAAAGAGGTAAAAAGAGAGCATGGTGTTTATCCTATTAAAATAGGTCAGTTTGTTGGGCACAGCACCAGAATAAAGCCAAACAACCACACACAATTCGCTTTCATAATACGATTATTATTCCACCGTGAGTATGAATATGTTCTTTATATCTGAAAAGAGTCACAGACTGTCCTTAATGCTGTGTGAGCCATGACTTGTCTGCTGGCTGAATCAAAAGAAGTGAAACATATCCAATGAAATTGCAGCAGTGTATAGTTTATATTTTTTGGCTAGAATTTGCATTGTTCTTCTATATTACTACTACGTTGCATCTGAGTCCTTATTTTTGGTTTGGGTAAAGTAGTGTGTGGCATGTTAGTCCACTTCAGTGCACGTAAATAAAAATGTATATTATTGGGCGATACCTTTTTTATTGGACTGTTCTAACCTGAGGAAAACAGGGCTGTGTGAGGGACCGGGTGTACGTGTGTAGCGGGTGGGGGTTTGTTAACCTTTATTTCTGTGTATTTAGTTTGAAATTATAGACAGGACCAGCTCATGCACTAGGTGAACTAGGCAGTTGCTTAGGGTGGCAGAGCCTAGCAGGCGTCTCAGCCCTAGACAGTCCCACCACACCACTCCCGCCATCCAGCCTCTCACTGGGGGTTAATAAGTGGCACGGTGATCACCCCTTTGAAGCTGTGGCTGGCTTAAAAATGGGCGCGTGCGTGAACTTGCATCCTGCCCCTGCGCCCCTGAAAGGAAGTTGGAGGGGGCAGGAGCAGCAGGCCACGAGTGCACGCATGCGCTTTAAGGCCTGCCACGGCTTCAAAGAAGCGATCGCCATGCTGCCCATCAATCCCTGATGAGAAGTTAGATGTCGGGAGTGGCACGGCAGTGAGGTGGGGGCGGCACATCAGACCTGCCTAGGGCAGCAAAAAACCTTGGGCTGCCCCCAATTATAGGTCACATTTCTAATAGTTGAAAGACTTCTTAAAGATGCATTGTGAATTGATTAAAATGTTTAAAATCCTTATGAGGCAACTAGGTGGTGATTAATTTTGCCTAAAATCAATCTAATTAGTTGGACCACACACTGCACCAAAGAGATAATCCTCTATGTGGTGTGCCCTCTTGGAATGTGGCAGATCTATGGCCCTATCTATGATGTGCCTCCTCAAACCACAGTAGGTGGATCTCTCTCTCTCCGGCGTGCTTTCCTAGACAGGTGGGTTTCCTTCTCTGGGGTGCATACCCTAGGGACTGCACCAAGTGGATCATCCTTCTTGCTCTTTATGGTTTTGGTGTCTAGTTCATTTAGAAGCAGCTCCTATAAAGGCTATGCTGCCATGACTCTTCCTTTGCAGCTACTTGGGGGTTTTCTACATTTTTAGTCCCTCCTGTCTAACTCAACTGTGCTTGGCCATAGGTACTTCCCTCCAAAATCTAATAAGCATATTGAATCTGATATAGTACACGTCAACTGTTACAACCTGAGCAGACCTACTTTCAGTAATCTGTGAACTCTCATTAAAATCATCTGTAGCACCTGAAGACTGGCAAGTGGCCAATGTAACCCCAATTTTTAAAAAGGGTTCCAGGGTAATCCGGTTAACTAAAGACTGGTGAGCCTGATGTCAGTACCAGGCAAAATGGTAGAAACCATTATAAAGAATAAAATTACTGAACATGTAGATGTGGTTTAGTGGCAGAACGCCAACATGGATTTAGCCACAGAAAGTTGTCTCACTGATATTTTTTTGAAGGTGTGAATAAACAGGTAAATAAAGGTGAGCTGGTTGACATAGTGTATCTCGATTTTTCAGAAAGCCGTTGACAGAGCCTCTTGAGGAAATTAAAAAGTCATGGGATAGGAGGCAATGTACTATTGTGGATTGGGAACTGGTTAAAAAGATAAAAAAACAGAGAGTAGGGCTAAATGGCCAAGTTTCTCAATGGAGAAAAGTTAATAGCAGACTACCCTAGGGATCTATGCCGAGCCTGCCACTTTTTAACATATTCATAAATGACCTGGAAATGGGAATAACGAGTGAGGTTATCCAATCTGCAGATGGCACAAAGTTATTCAAAGTTGTTAAAACACAATGGGGGTCATTCTGAGCCACGAATAGTGGGGATGAATGCCCCATTGGAATGTCCATCCCCATATTCATGCCCTTTCCCAGCCCCGTCCTCCTTCTCCGCGCGTTGTACAGGAAGGTTAGACGAGGGTGGGAAAGGGGCGGCTCGGGGGCGACGTTAGGGTGGGAAGAGGGTGGTCGTCGGCCCCTGTACATTTGGGGCCAGCGACTTGAACGGGAAAGTTATTCCACCTCCGAGGTGGAATAATTTCCCCGAAATGGAGGAAACGGCAGGACCGGGGCTGGGAAGGGGCAGCCCTGAGAGGCCAGATCGGGGGTCAGGCTGTGGGGAAAGCACTTTGTGCCGGTGGCCGGGGATCATGGCTACCAGACACCATGGCACCACGGCTCCATTTAAAAGCCCTGACTGAGTTAGCAAGGCTGAATTGCAGTCCTGGCCTGCACGTACAGGCCTGTTCGTGATTCTGATCCCGCAGAGCTAGACGTGCCCCATGAGATCGGAATTGTGACTCCCTCTGTGTGTCTGGTTCTGACCGGGTGCAGAGGGCCTGTACATCCAGGATGGAATGACCCCAATAGGATTGTGAAAAATTGCAAGAGGACCTTGATAAATTGGGAGACTGGGCGTCCAAATGGCAGATGAAATTTAATGTGGCAAGTGCAAAATTATGCACTTAAGGAAGAAGAACCCAAACTACGATTACACAATGCAAGGTTTCACATTAGGAACCACCATCCAGAAAAAGGATCTAGGTGTCATCATGGATAATACATATATTGAAATCCTCTGCCCAGTGTGTGGCAGTGGCCAAGAAAGCAAATAGAATGCTAGGAATGATAAGCAGAATAAAACCAAGGATATTATAACGCCTCTGTATTGCTCCATGGTACAATCACACCTTGAATATTGTGTGCAATTCTGGTCACCGTATCTTAGAAAAAGTACAAAGAGCCACCAAAATGATAAAGAGGATGGAAGGATACCCCTACGAGGAAAGGTTTAAAAGGTTAGGACTCTTCAACTTGGAAAAAAGCTGAGAGGAGATGGGATAAAGATCTATAAAATAATGAATGGAATAGAATGGGTAAACAAAGATCAGTTATTTACTACTTTAAAAAGTAGAAAGGCTAAGAGATACACAATGAAGCTACAGTGTAGCACATTTAAAACTGATGGGAGAAAATATTTTTTCACTCAATGCATAATCAGACTCTGGAATTTGTGCTGGATGATGTAGTAAAAGCTGTTCATGTAGATGGGTTTAAAAGAGGTTTGGACAAGTTCCTGGAGGAAAAGTCCATAAAGCATTATTAAAGAGAACCAGGGAAAACTGCTGCTTGCCCCTGGGATAAGGGGCACTGAATCTGTGTACCTGGGAACCTGATAGATGCTTGTGACCTTGATTGGTTGCTCTTAGAAACAGGATACTAGGCTTGTTGGACCCTTGGTCTGACCCAGTATGGCATATCTTATGTTCTTAAGACCATGACCATTTTAGTATCCTGTTGAAGGTGCGGTCTCCAGAACTGTACACAGTACTCCAGATGAGGTCTCAGCAGAGACTTATATATAAGCACTATCACCTCTTTTTTCTGCTGACCATTCCTCTTCCCTATGCACCCAGGTATCCTTCCGGTTTTCCTACCTGTTTGGCTACCTTAAAATCATCGGAGAAGATCATCCCTTCTTTAGTGCACAGAAGTGCTTCAGCCCCTATACTGTCCCATAGGTTTTTGCAGCCAAAATATATGAACCTGGGGGGTGGAGAAAGGGAGGCTATGGGGCAGAGGTGACCAGAGGCGGGGAGTTGGGAAAACAGAGAGGCATTCTCTTAGGAATGTTTGTACTTACAGTAGATTAATGGGATGGGGGATGGGAGGAAGGTGTGGTCATTTGTATAAATCTGTACACAGTGCTTTCTCCAATGACACTAGTAGTGTAGCGATCTGTGGGATGTTTATATGTTTGGTTTACTTCCTACTTATATAGGAATGTTGGGGGGCAGGGATGGGCGGGGTAGGGGGGAGGGGGTGGGGGGAATTCTGACCCCTGCAGTAGACAACTACTTTTGAGAATTTGGGATATTCTTCTTGATCAGCGAAATTACTTGGGAGGGATGGATGGCAGAGGGTGGGAGATGGATATTGTTCTCCTAAGTATTGGGCGTGTTGTTAAGTGGCTACACTCAATGATTGGGAATGGTTAGGGCACTTTCCTGGAATGTGCATGGACTAAATAATCCGTGCAAGCGTAGGAGGGTTCTAGACCAGCTGTATAGGGAGAAAGCTGAGATAATTTTTCTTCAGGAAACTCATTTTTCCCTGCAAGATCACTTCAATTCTGCTAGAAGTAGATTCTTACAAATCTATCTGGCTAATTTGTCCTCAAGAAAGAGAGGGGTTGCTATTTTACTTTCTCCTACTTGTCCCTTTCAGCTCATAGGTCAATTCATAGATCCGGAAGGTCGCTTTCTAATTTTGGTGGGTTCTATACATGAGATCACTTTGACTTAGTGAATGTTTATCTTCCCCCTGCTTCAGTAGGGAGCTCCTTGTTGGATCTGTCTGAGGCACTCCAGAGGTTTCGTTAAGGGGAACTGCTTCTTGGAGGGGATTTTAACTGTGTGCGTACTGAGCTGGATCGTTCTGGGTCCCGAGTCCCCAGGATCACTCCGATGAAAGTATTGGAGGATTGGAATTCACATTTTGATCTATGTGATGTTTGGAGACACCTCCATACTTCAGAAAGGGACTACACCTTTTATTCTAGGGTACATAATTGCTATTCTCGTATTGATATGTGATTTGTGTCATGCTCAGGGATTTCTTGGATGAACCAGGCAGCTATTGGAACCATGGGTCCTTTGGATCACACGATTATAACTATTAGTATCTCATTAGGAGAAACGGAAATCCCATCACAGCATTGGTCCTTGCCTCGCGGATTATTGCTTAATCAGGAGTTTGCCTCCGCAGTAAGGAAGGTCTGGATGGAGTTTTTGGCATTTAATGATACCTCTGATATATCCAGAGCTCTTTTGTGGGAGGCAGGGAAGGCCGTTTTATGGGGGCAACTCATTTTGTTATCGACTGCCTTCAAAAGGAAGTCGGAGGCTAGACAGAAGGAACTGTGGCGAGAGATTGCAGATTTGGAAAAAATCCACAGATGCAGTGGGGGTTCTAAGGTGTGGAAAGTGTTGTCCGGCCATAGGGGGGAGTTAGAGGCTCTTGAGTCAGAATGAGTTGCTTCGCTTCTCTTGCGGACAAGACAGAGATTTTATGAACAGGGTAATAAGGCAGGGAAGATGTTGTGGAAAATTGAAATGGCAATGGCAATGTCATAAAATAGCAGTGATCACATCCCCACACGGTCAGAACTTGCATGGCTCCAGAGACATAGCAACAACTTTTGCGAAATTCTATGAGCAGTTATATACTAGCGAGTCATCGGCAGCAGCTAAGGATATTTGTGATTGGCTGTGGAGGCTTCTATCCCACAGCTTTCATCAGAAGGAAGGAAACACTTGGGCCATCCCTTTACCCTTCAGGAGGTCCTACAAGTAATAATTTAAAATCTGCAAAGGCGGCAGGGCCGGATTTCTTGCCGGCTAAACTATATAAGGTATTTCCGGAGCTATTTGCCCCGACTCTGTTGATGGTTTTCAATGAGATTCTCTCTAAGGAGACGCTTCCGGACTCCTTTTTTCAAGCGACCATTGTAGTAATTCTCAAAACAAATAAAAATCCATTGCAGTGTTCTAACTATCGTCCAATATCTTTGCTGAACTTAGATTACAAAATTTTCACCACGGTATTAGCTAATCGGTTGGCTACTTTGATTCCAGACATTGTGCACCCAAATCAAACGGGATTTATAAAAAATAGATGTGGTTCTGAAAATGTGCGAAGGTTGGTTAATGTGTTGCATGGTCTTAGATCTAAAGTAGGGTCTTATGGAATCCTATCACTGGACGCTGAGAAAGCCTTTGACAAACTAGAATGGTCTTATCTTTTACAGGTCCTCCAAGAGTTCAACTTCGGGGTCTCCTTTTGCAAATGGATTGCTTCTTTATATGCTAACCCTCAAGCCTCGGTATCCATAAATGGTTTTAGTTCTCCAACCTTCTTATTGGGTAGGGGCACCAGACAAGGTTGCCCACTCTCACCTTTGTTATTTGCCCTGGCGATGGAACCATTAGCGGTACATATCAGATTAAGTGCTGAGGAGTTTGGTATCCTACTTGGTTCTGATTGGCACTCTATCTCGTTGTATGCAGATGATACGCTAAATTAATCTTAGTAATCCTTCCAAGTCTCTTCCTATAGTGGTGTCCATCTTAGATTGCTTTTCGCATATATCCGGATTCACGGTCAATATGCAGAAATCGACATTACTTAGCTGCGTATCCCGATCTTCAAACAGATTACTGTCTAGTGGGAGTGTGTTTCCAGTGGTGGATCACTTCCATTACCTAGGAATTATAATACATAGAGATATCTCGCAGTTGTATAACTTGAACTATCTTCCCCTCCTTAAGACACTTAGACACGATATGGAACGTTGGGGATCACGCTCGGTCTCCTGGTTAGGATGGATAAATGCTTATATTTTGGTATTACCCAAGCTGCTTTTTCTTTTTATGCAATTACCAATTTTTCTTCCTAGAGTTTTCTTTAAAAATCTAAGGCAGGCATTATTTATTTATTTATTTACATTCTCTTATATACCGCGCTATTCTGCATCAGTGCGGTTTACATTGAACAAACTGAAATTACATTGAACATTCTGTGGAAAGGAAACCATCCCTTAATTAGTTGGAAGATTCTTACACTACCAAAATCGTCTGGGGGACTAGGGCTTTCTGATCCGGAGTTGTATTATTATTGCATTTGTTTACGATCTCTATTGCTATGGAGAATTAATGCGGAGGTGGATTGGGTTTACCTGGAAAAAGAGTGGTTGAAGCCAATTCCATTAGAAGCGGTGCCTTTCCTTAGTGACTCACGGGAGATGGCAAAGATCCGGGCACACCCCTTCATCGGGCCATGCTGGATGGCTTGGCAGAGGATTTGTCACCAGTTCGGATTGCGTGCATCTCAATCACCTTATATAATTTTAGGGGCCATGGGGTTTGTTAGAAGCATGAAAAAAGGACTGGATTCAGAAATATCCTCCACAAGAATCTCCTCTTTGTATGAAGGATCCTATCCTTTGTCTAAGAGATGACTGGAGGAGCACTTAGGTTTTCCTCTTTCCCAGTTTCAGTTTCTTCAGTTACGTCATTGCCTGGACATCCAGTTCTCGAAGTCAGATATGGTAAGAAGCCCTAGACGTTGGGAATATGATCTCTTTGAATCCAGACGACTGCCCGCCTTCATTGCACGGTTGTATCGTAATCTGACTGAGGATTTACCTGAGCTTCTTACTTTAAAGCTTCCTCAGAGGAGATGGGAAGCGACCTTACCGGGGAAAGAACAGGATTTCTGGTTAGAAGTTTATCAATACTCTCATTCATGTTCTATTTCGCTGGGGTTAATTCATACTCAACTGAGAATTCTATATCGGTTGTCAATAACGCCCCAGCACCTTTATCATTGGAAGCGAGCAGATGATCCTCTTTGCTGGCGGCTGTGTGGCCGTTGGGGTGACTTTGATCACATGTGGTGGTACTGTCCTCGTATCCAAAGCTATTGGAGGAAGGTGTGGGAACATCTTACGGGGTATCTACAGGTATCTTTTCCCTTTGACTTGGAGATTTGTTTGCTGAGGGTACTTCCTGATTCAGCCGATAGTGCCCCTCTCCGGAGGTTGGCTCAGTCACTCTTGTTAGCAGTCAGATCAGTAATAGCTTGTTTCTGGAAGCGCAGCACAGCGCCATCTTTCTTAGAGTGGTGCTCTAAGTGTTGGGAAATTTTTCGGTTGGAAAAAATTACAGCTTCTGTATTTCCCTTGGAGGATTTACGAGGATACTTGGAGATTAGTGTTACAAGACGATGCCAGGGTTAGAGATGCTTCAGGCTGTCATCTAGGTACTTAACAAGCAGTGGCTTATTGTCTTATTTCTATTATTTATTCCACACTTCTTTCTGGGGTTCCTGCTTCTCTTCTTCTCAATACTGCCCATTTATCATTTATTGTCAAGATTCAGAGGGGTCAGAGGGGTGGGGTAGGGGGGTGGGCAGAAAGGGGGGAAGGGGAGGGGAGAGGGGAAGAGGGGAAAGTTTGAGCAGTGTTTGTTGAGACTTGGTTCCCTTGAGGGACTAAATCTCCCTTATTTGACATACAGATAAAAGGGATAGAAGGTTTTTGAGATTTTTGACCATACTGAAGGGGATTCTTATCTTATCTTATCTTATCTTAGTCTAGTATCTTAGTATATTTTCACTAGAAGGTTTAATGCAATTACTTCAGTTACTTTCGAGATTTTACAATTGGATAACTTCATGGCTGGGTACGGTATAGTATTGTAATGTATTGCATTGCATTGTTTGTGGTGCTCTATTCTGTGTTGTTTCTTTATGCCATGTAATGCAGGGTTATGGTTTTCTGCAATGTTATCAGTAAGGGCTGCTTCATAGTATTTCTTCTTATCCCCTTTTCTTGCCATCCTGTTGGGCTTGCTTAGGAATAGGTAAGGCATATATATGCATGAAGATTGCTATTTATGTATATAGATATGAGTGTATGTATCTGCAGGCAATGATATATGTTTTTCAGTTGTGGTTTGATGCGTCTGTATGTATACTTCTTGATACTGCTCAATAAAATTTATTACACAAAATATATGAACCTGCATTTTTTAGCATGAAATCCTAGCTACCAAATTCTAGATCATTCATCAAACTTTGCTAGATCCTTCATATCATCCACACCTTCCAAGATGTCTACCCTGCTGCAGATTTTGATATTATCCATACAGAGGCAAACCTTTTCCAACAGTCCTTCTGCAATATTGCTTATGAAAAAGTCAAAAAGAATGAGACCAAGGACAGATCCTGGTGGCACACCATTGGTAACGGCCCTATCAGACTGAACGCCATTTACCACTAACCTCTGTTGCCACTAACTCAGTAATTCATTTTAAGGCCCCTACCAATAACGTCCAGTTTATTTATATGGAATTTGCTGGAATCTGGGTACATAACATCTAGCGCTCTTCCCCAATGCAATTCTTTGATCACCCAATCATAGACAAGACTCATCTGACAAAAACTACCTCATGTAAAACCATGCTGCTTTGGATCCTGGAATCCACTGAATTTTAGAAACTGCACTGTCCCTCTGTTTTAGGAGTGTTTCTATTAATTTACTTACCACAGAGGTCAGACTAATTTAATTTAATTTCCAATATGATTTATGGTTCATGGTTTATTGTTCGTGATATACCCCTTTCACAAGCATTCAGAACAGTTTTACACAAATCAAATTAAAAATTAAAATCACATAAAATATAATTCAAAAAGGAACACCATTCACTGACTAGGACAGATAAGAGAAAAAAACATGTCCAGTTACACATTTAGGAAGAGACTGTCTGATCAGCCTTGGGCCTCAGCCCTAGCTCGAATGCATGTTCCAAGAGAAAAGATTTGATCAGGGTTTTAAATTTTTTAAAGACTGGTTTGAGGTGAATATAGATAGGCAGAATGTTCCATAGAGAAGGGGCAACAAAGAAGAAGGCTGAATTTCGTGTAGATTCAATTTAGTTTTTAGGGGGGGGAAGGAATAACCAACTGGTTGTCATGAAGAGAATGCAAACAATGTGGAGGAGCGTATAAAGTGACGAGAGATAAAAAATCTGGTGCATTACTGAAAATGATCTTGAGATGAGAATTTTATGACGAATCCAATAAGCAACAGGAAGCCAATGGTACTGAATCAATAGGGGTGACATGGTCACATTTACTGGCATTGCAAAGGATGTGTAGAGCTGTATTTTGTTGTTATTGTTGTTGTTGTTAAGTGCTGTCATATCGGTGTTGACTCATAGCGACCCTCTGGATAGTTGTCCTAAATTGTGTTTGGTCTTCACTCAGGCGGCTCATTGTTGACAGACTGGTACCCGCAACTGCTGTTATTGTATTGATCCATCTCATTGCTGGCCTTCCTCTTTTGTGCTGACCTTCTACCTTGCCAAGCATGATGACTTTCTCTAATGATCTCTCTCTTCTCGTGATGTGTCCAAAGTAAGAAAGTTGAAGTCTTGTCATCTGAGCTTCTAAAGAAAGCTTAGTCTCCTCTAGTACTGACTGGTTTGTTCTTCAAGCAGTCCATGGTATACACAGTATTCGTCCAGCACCATCATTCAAAGGCATCAATTTTCTTCCTGTCTATCTTTTTCACTGTCCAACTTTCATATCCATATGATGTTATTGAAAATGCCATGACCTCAACAAGTCAAATCTTTGTATGGAGGGAGACATCTCTGCTCTTGAGAATCTTGTCTAGGTCCTTCATAGCCATTCTGCCAAGAGCAATGCGTCGTTGGATTTCTTGACTGCTTGTTGCTTCTTTATTGATAGTTGATCCAAGTAGGTTAAAGTTGCTAACTATTTCAATTTCTTCTCCATCAATGATGAGCTTATTCACCTTGCCAGTTGTCATGATCTTTGTCTTCTTAATGTTTAGGTCCAGATCCATTTTAAGACTATATTCCTTGATCTTGAGAAGCAAATGTTTCAAATTGTCTTCACTTTCAGCCAGTAATGTGGTATCATCAGCATAGCGAAGGTTGTTGATGAGTCTTCCAGAGTCTTCCACCAGTCTTCATACCTCTGTGGCTTCATACAGTCCTGCTGCTCTGATGATTTGTTCTGCATATAAATTAAAAAGGTAGGGGGAAAGTATGCAGCCTTGTTGTATACCTTTGCTGATTTTAAACCATTCTATTTCTCCTAGTGCCGTTCGAACTGTTGATTCTTGATCAATGTAAAGGTTGTGCAAGAGAACTATCAGGTGTTCTGGTATACCCATGCTTCTTAATATGGCCCAGAGTTTCTCATGGTTTACACAGTCAAACGTCTTGCTGTAGTCAATAAAAAACACATATGGATATCCTTTTGCTATTCTTTTGTCTTTTCAAGGATCCATCTCACATCTGTGATAATGTCTCTCGTTCCTCTCCCTTTCCTAAACCCTGCTTGCACTTCAGGCAGTTCTCGTTCCAGGTATGGTTGTAGTCTCTGCAGAATGATCTTGAGTAGAATCTTACTGGCATGTGGGATCAGAGCGATTGTGCAATAATTTCCATAGTCAGTCAGGTCACCTTTCTTCAGTATTGGTATAAACACAGATCTTTTCCAGTCAGTTAGCCATGAATTTGTCTTCCAAATTTCCTAGCAGAGCCTTGTGAGTATGGTAACAGCTTCATCTGATTGCTGTAATACCTCAATGGGAGTGCCATCAATGCCCAGTGCTTTGTTCTTTGATAAGGCTTTCAATGCTGCTTTGACTTCTTCTTTCAATCACCAATGTTTCCTGATCATAAGATATAGGTTGAAATGGCTGTTTGTCTACTTGATCTGCATGGTAATACAACTCTGTATATTCTTTCCATCTTTTCCTGATCTTTTCAGCATCATTCAACATGGATCCTTGAGCATCTTGTAGCATTCCAATTCAAGGCTGGAATTTTTTCTTTAACTCTCGTAGCTTTCGAAAAGCTGATCTCATTTTTCCTTTAATAGCTTCTGATTCTATTTCCATGCATGTGTCATTGTAGTACTTTTCCTTGTCCTGTCTTGCTTCACATTGGAAATCTCTGTTGAGTTCTGCGATTGCCTCTCTTTCTCCTCTGGCTTTAACTTCTCTGCATTTCTAGACAATTTTCAGAGTTTCTTTGGTCATTCATTTTGGCCGTTTTTGCTTTTTCACCTTATGGTTTATTGCTTTCTTCCAATACAACCTTCTTGATGTCATCCCATAACTCTTCAGGAACTCTGTCATTTGTATCTAAAGTAGCAAATCAATTTCTCAGGCAGTCTTTAAATTCCAGTGGTATATTCTCAAGGTCATATTTTGCTACATTCATGAATGGCTTGCTTTTTTCCAACTTTAGCTTGAGCTTGCTTACTAGTAGTTGGTGATCTGTACCACAGTCAGCTCCAGATTTTGTCTTTGTAGATATTATCGAGCTTTTCCATCATTGTCTTCCCCAGATGCAGTCAATTTGATTTCTGTACAATCCATTGGGTGAAATCCACATGTACAGTCGGCACTTGTATTGCTGAAAGAAAGTGTTTGAGATGAACAGATCATTGGTTTTGCAGAATTCTATCCGTCTTTCTCCTACTTCGTTTCTGTTGCCAAGTCCATATTTTCTAACCATTTTGCCTTCTTCTTTGTTGCCAACCTTTGAGTTCCAGTCACCCATGACTATCAGGATATCCTGTTTGCATGTTCTGTCAATTTCAGCTTGTACTTGTTCAGAGAACTCATCAATGTCTTCCTCTTCTGCAGCTGTTGTTGGGGCATATACCTGAATTATAGTTGTGTTGATAGGCTTTCCTCATAGGCGAATAGAAATTAAGCGTTCACTGACTGCATTGTATTTCATTACAGTTCTTGCAAGTTTCTTCTTAACTATAAATGCAACACCATTTCTTCTTTGTCTTTCATTTCCAACATAGTAAACCATATGATATCAGATTCAAAGTGCCTGATGCCAGTCCATTTCAGTTCACTGACACCCAACAGATCGAGTTGTATACGTTCCATTTCATTCTTGACCACCTCCAACTTCCCTTGGTTCATGTCCCAATATGTAAGATATCTTTGCAACTTCTGACTCTCTTCATGCGCAGCTATATCAGCAGATCCAACCACATCATAAATGCTGGCTTTACTCCAAGAAGTCTTCAGCTCATCCCCAGTAGCTATTTGAGTGCCTTCCATCCTGGGGGTCTCATCTTCCAGCACTATAGTGCAATTTGCTTTGTGACTGTTCATTAGGTTTTCAAGGCAAGATACAGAAATAGATTTGCCAAGCCTTTCTTCTGAGCAGTTAATTCCAGTGCAGCTGCATTTGTTGATCCTCTGCTTACAACACCGTCCCATTCTGCTGCTGCCCAGATGGATGGTTTGTCTTGGTCTGGCATCGCAGCTGAGACCTGTCTATCTTGGGAGATCCTGCCAGTAGCTAAGCTACTGATAGCTTGGCTCTCAGCATCACTGATGCACACAAGCCCTCACAGCACGACAAGCTGCAAACTGAGTGAGGGAGATTTGCCAAGTCTTTCTTCCAGCTGTATTTTAAATAGTTTGTAATTTTTTGAGTTTATAGGCTGGACATCCAGAGTAGATTATGTTGGATTAGTTTAATTGTGGCATTACAGTGCTAAGCAAGATGGCAACCTGTGCAGCAGAGTCTAAAAAGGGGCGAACAGCGCAAAAGTGGCAAAGTGCAATAAACAAAGATTTGCTGACCTAGCTAATCTGGGGGGAAAATTTAATTCATATAAAATAATAAACTCAAACCTACCCAATAGTCATTTATCTATTAAAATAATCTAAAACCACTAATTCCAATCCTATCTCTCAGCTGAAGCCTCAATCCACCCATCAGTCTACTGTCTCATACATCCAGTTGTTCAGCTTTTGCCATAATCCATAGTAGTCCTGGGATTTTCTTACTTCAGCCAGAAACCTGTTCCATAAACCTGAGCTAAATCCTGCAAAAGACCAGTCCCTAGTCCTTTTCATTCTGAAACCCTTCGCTGAAGGAAGAGATAACTGCCGTGCATCATTAGAGCTTAAGGTTCGCACTGAAGAACACTTTGAGATGCATTCACTCAAATAGCTCAGTCCTCCTCCATACAATGATTGAAGAAGCTAAACACAGCAACTTAAACTGAATATGGCCCCAAAGACCCAGCCAATCTTAACAAGGAAGAGACCCTATCCCATTTTGAGCTATGGGTTAATAACCTCGTAGCAGCACTTTGAACCCTTTGCAATTTATTTAACAATATTTTTGTAGACCCACATAAACAGCATTACAATAGTCCAACAAACTTAAAAGCATGGCCTGAACTATTATTTTTAAGTCCTCTGCACCAAAGCAAGACTGCAGCTGGCTATCCATCCTTAAATGCACTCACACTTTTCTAGATACAATCTTAATTTGTGGTTCCAAAGACACCATTGGGTCAGAAACAACCCCCAAGCTCTTCACTTGCTGCAGTACTTGTAAGTGAATATCCCTATAAACTTAACCCTTCAAATCATCAGAAACAGACAAAGAACTCGCTCATAATTCTTTGGTCTTCTCCAGGTTCACTTTAAGAAAATTTATATTCATCTGAAACCAAACAGCATCCAAATAATCCCTGACAACCCATAACCCACTTCACATCCCCATTCCAAAGCAACAACATTTGGATGTTATCTGCATAAACATAAACCTTAAAACCTAAGGCTCCCAGAGAAGCCCATAAAGAGCATAAGTACACATTAGACAAGATCAGTGATAATGGAGATCCCCGAGAGACCCTTTCCATTGTAATAACTTTAACTTGACCATATTCCTCCCCATACCACTCACCACCTGCGAGCTCCTCTTAAGGTAGGATCTAAACCACTTTCTCACCAACACCCTAATACCCAGTGCTTGTAAACGTTCCAGCAGCACATCATGACATATTGAATCAAAAGCCGCAGTCAGGTGAAATAGAATAAGAAGCCCAGATTTTCCTTGATTTAATAGTTTTAACCTATCAGGGACAGAAACAAACTCTGGAATGACCACTGTCTAATAATATAAAAATGCTATGAGAGTTGCTTCAATACCCAAAATTTCCCCAAAGGCAGAGCTGGTTGCTTAGGCTCTTCACTTTTCCCACAACCAAGTCGTCTTTTTTCAACAGGACCAATTTCCAAGATCACCCATCCATTTCTCCCACTCCCTCCCCCCACCCTTCCCTAAGACTCTCAGTGGAATACCTTTGTGCTGCTCATACTCTCCTGACCTGAAGGGGTTTTAACCTTTGAAAGTTAGTCCAAGAATGTATTAAGGTGGTCCAATAAAAAGGTATCATCTTATTTTTCTTTTTTGTATCTCTTTTTTTCTGACTACCATTAAAGTGGACTATCATGGCAATCACACAGCTTTATCCATTAATCTGGAAACACCCCAGAAGACAGAGACAAAAAAATCCCTATCAAAAAATCCAGCACCTACTATTGAGATGGTTTAACAACTATCATGTTCCTGGATGAAAAGATGTTCCCTTTTTCATTTTTCAATAGTTTGTGTCATTTTCTGCTTATAAGGCAGATCAAAAATCTTCTGCTCATCTTGTACTGCCCAGCTACTCTCATTACTCTCTTCTCCCAATTTCATACCTTGTATCACCTCTAATGGGGTTCCAACAGTGCCAATTTCTAATTTTTTAAAAAAACTGCCTATATATCCTCAATTCTATTTAAAAATAATCAACTGGAACAAACTCTCCCTGAACCTTTTGACATGATCCAGCTGAGAACTCACAAACAATCTAAAACTGTTCTTGAGCTAGATTACCTGAAGCCATAATCCCAATGGAAAGAAACTGTTTCTGAAATTGTTGTGCTGCTCACCGATAGGCTCCAAACTGATCTTTCCAAGTCTGCCATTTTCTCTCTTACTTTAGAATACCTCCCAACTTTTCTATGCCTACCATGTCACCTACATTTTAATAGAGCTATTGCATCCAAGCCTGTCTAAAAGCTTGATTCCAACATAACACCTGTTCATCCACTGTCAGTCCAGTATCCTCCCTCCACCTCTCAGCACCAAGGCGGTGTGAAACATCTCTACATCATTCCCTCCTTGTGAATAAAACTGCCACACTGACTCTTCAGTTGACCCTGTAACCCCCCCCCCCCCAACTTCTGAATCACCAAATCCAAAATAAAATGATCTCACCAAATGACAGGTTGAGAGATCAACAACGGATTCCCGTCTCTCACAACAAAATCTTTTGGGGTTAGGATTACATCTAAGCTATGACCCAAATGATGTGTAAAAAATGGGATCAATAATACCCAATCTAACGTTAGAAAGGAATTAAAATGGGGGCTGGGATTTCAGGGAAAAGTTTAGAGTGTGAGAACAGCTCTGAATATGCTGACAGGTTCACAGTGGGTTTTCATGAATAAGCGAAGGCATTCAAGGTTACAGCTTGCGAAACAGAATGTTTTTGTTTACAGGGATGCTTGTCATGATTAGAAGTGGTTAATATGTCTATGCTCAGCTTGACCTGAAACATGTAGTGTTTAGCTTGATAAACAAAAAGTAAAGCAAAAACACGACGCAGGCACAGAACGAAGGCGCAACATAACAAAAGGTATGTCCTTCTTCTAACTGCAATCTATAAGTCCTGACTTGCAATGCAGATTGCTATTATGCTCATATGCCTCTATACCAGGCATGTCCAACAGGTAGATCGCAATCTACCTGTAGTTCGCGGGGAGGTCAGAGGTAGATCGCCAGCCCCACTTGGCTCCATCTCTCCAGCAGCTCGCCCTGTCGCTAGGAGAGAGCTCATGCCGGCAGGTCATCTGCCAAGGGCTTGCCGCCGCTGCTGACCCTTTGCCTGTCTTTTTCCCCTGCCTGTGGAAATCTTGCCTGCGGATGTATTGGGGACACTTGTTGTTTTCATGCCAATAGTTTGTGGGTACCCCAGAGGGCCACCGCCTGTGCTGAGACGCCACAGGCCCGGCGTCATACCTGGTCTCCTGCCTCTCAGAATCACCCAATTACTGCCCCCACCCCAACACACCTTAGAAGTGTGTTATATACCGGGGGATATCCATTTGCCCGGCTTTACCTGAATGCACTTACCGTATTAGTTGTGTCGTGTGCTGGTCGTTGGTCGCTTTATAGTTTGCTTTCATTAAACGTTTTTGGGCAGACATAACAAAGTGTCAAGAATTTGGTGATTTTGGCGGGCTTTTCCAATTTTGTTCTAACTTGCCTATGCCTTGCCTTCGATTTGGTTCAAACCACTGACTTTTGCTTGCCTCTGCAATTTTATTTTGCCTTGCCTTTGCATTGATTCTACACTGTGTGCAGAATTTATTAAATCGTGTGTGGTGGTATTTTAACTTGTTTGGCGGTATTTGATTTTATCTGGTTTGCTGGACAGGTGTTTGAGTTTTTTTGATGATTGTTTGGTGGTATTTGATTATTGGTGCCAATATGATTTCTTATTTTTACTTTTAGAACTGTATGTGTGGTTTTGGCATCTCCAGTCCTTGTATTGCACATCATCCAGAGGTCTTCAATTCCTGTTGATCTTTAATACCTTGGGACAGTGACAGTTTTGGACCAGATTCAGCCAGTGTTTAAGACAGCATTCAAGACAGTGAGAAGTACATGGATGAGATGCTTCTTGCAGCAACCAAGCTCTCCAGCAGAGGAGAAGATGGGTGCCAACAGAATGTTGATGGTTGGACACAAGTCACCAGAGCCTGCAAAATCACCAATCCAACTTCTCCAGCACTTGAATTGAAGAACCATTATGAAGCCCTGGAAGTGGAGGAGGTGAAAGCATCCATGAAAAGGGAAGAACCAGAGCTCAAGTACCCCAAAGTTGCAGAATCAGTGATCACAAGGAAGCGAAGGGTAGTGGTGGTTGGAGACTCTCTTCTGAGGGGTACTGAGGCATCCATCTGCCAACCAGACTTGATGTCCAGAGAGGTATGCTGTCTGCCTGGTGCCAAAATCCAAGATGTTCTGGAGAGTTTGCCGAGACTCATCAAGCTCACTGACTATTACCCAATGTTACTAATCCATGTTGGAACAAATGATACTGCCAGGTATCCCTCAGAACGTATCAAAAGTGACTTCATGGCTCTGGGACAAAGGTTGAAGCAGTTAGGTGCACAGGTGGTGTTCTCTTCAATCCTCCCTGTTGAGGGTAAAGGCCAAGGCAGAGAGGCTCGCATCCTGGAGATGAATGCATGATTGCATGGATAGTGTCATCGAGAGCGTTTTGGTTTCCTAGACCATGGGATGCTGTTCCAAGGGTTGCAGAGCAGAGATGGCATCCATCTGTCCAAGAAAGGTCAACACATCTTCAGTAGTAGAGTGGCTAATCTACTGAACAGGGCTTTAAACTAGATTCATTGGGGATGGGTGAAGAAAGCCCCCAGGTAGGTGAAAGCCCCCAGGTAGGTGATACATTAAATACCTTTATGGAAATGGGTAACAGGGGTAACATATGGAAAGCAGTGTGTATAAATGCCCATTGCATGGGAAATAAGATCCCTGATGTTGAAGCTTTGGTGGGAGTGGCTGACTTGGATTTTGTGGCAGTTACAGAAACATGGTTCACAGAAAACCATGATTGGGATGTAACTATACCTGGCTTTATTCAGAAAGGACAGGGTAGGAAGAAGGGGAGGAGTGGCACTATATGTAAAAACTACTATTAGAACTTTGGAATTACAGAGCTTAAAAGGGAGAGAGGAGGCTTTGTGGGTTAAACTAGAAAAAGGGAAAGAGAAATCTATTTGCATTGGTGTGATATACAGACCTCCCTCACAAGAGGAAGAGGTGGACAGAGTTAATTGAAGACATAGGCAGCATTGCTAGGAAAGGGGGTGCTACTGATAGGAGATTTCAATATGCCAGATGTTTGGCACATTCCTGCTGCAGTATCATCTAGAAGTAAGGAGATCCTGGATTCTCTACAGGGAAAACTATTCAGGCAATTGGTAACAGACCCCACATATGAAGGGGCCATACTGGACTTGGTGCTTACCAATGGTGAAAGTGTTTCTGATGTTGTAGTGGGAAATCATTTTGCATCCAGTGATCACCAGATGGTGTGGTTCAGTATTAGGACTAGGGCTGTTAGAATCCATTCAAAGGTGAGGATTTTACACTTTAGGAAGACTAACTTTGCCAAGATGGGCCAATACCTCAGGGAGTCGTTAGTGGGATGGGAACAGCTGGGGGATGTAGAAAAACAGTGGGCAAAACTGAAAGGGGGTATTTTAAGGGCAACCAACCTTTTTGTTAAAATGGTAAATAAAGATAAAAGGAAAAGGAGACTGCTATGGCTTTTGAAAGAAGTAGCTGAAAAAGTGAAGAAAAGGAGGGAGGCCTTCATGAAATACAAGAGATCACAGAGAGAGGAAGACAGGCATCTATATTTGGAAAAACTTAGAGAAGCTAGCAAAGTAGTCAGGAAGGCAAAGATTCAAAAGGAGGAGGAAATAGCCAATGCAATAAAATGGGGGGATAAGACATTTTTCAGATATGTTAGTGAGAAGAGGAAGGGCAAAAGTGGTATTGTCAGACTCAAGGGTGCAGGGGAGAAATATGTAGAAGCTGATAAGGATAAGGCAGAATTGCTTAAGAAATATTTCTGCTGTTCTGTGTTCACAGATGAAGAACCAGGAGCAGGACCTCAGAAAACACCCACAAACAGGAACAGAAGCGAGGGACATCTTGAACAATTTTCAGAAGACTGTGTTCGTGAGAAACTAGCTCAACTTAAAGTAGACAAAGCGATGGGACCGGATGGGATACACCCTAGAATACTGAGGGAACTTGGGGACATTCTAGCAGCTCCACTGACTGACCTTTTAAATGCCTCGTTGAAGTCGGGAGTGGTGCCAAAGGACTGGAGAGAGGCTCATGTGGTGCCTTTACACAAAAGCGGAAGTAAGGATGTGGTTGAAAACTACAGGCCGGTTAGTTTAACTTTGGTGGTGAGCAAATTATTGGAAACGCTGCTGAAAGAAAATAGTGAGGTTTCTGGAGTCCAACAGATTACAGGATCCGAAGCAGCATGGATTCACCAGAGGCAGATCTTGTCAGACAAATCTGATTGATTTCTTTGACTGGGTGACCATGGAGTTGGACTGAGGGAGAGCCCTAGATGTGGTGTATTTAGATTTCAGTAAAGCCTTTGACACTGTTCCTCACAGGCGACTTATAAACAAACTGAGCACCCTAGGGATGGACCCTAAAGTTACTTCTTGGGTTAGAAATTGGTTGGGTGGGAGGCGACAGAGTACAGGTAAATGGAGCTCACTCTGAGGACAAGGATGATACCAGTGGTGTGCCCCAGGGTTCTATTCCTGGTCAGATTCTTTTTAACATCTTTGTTAGTGATATAGCGGAAGGGCTGTCGGGTAAGGTTTGCCTCTTTGTTGATGATACCAAAATCTGCAATAGAGTAGACACCCAGGAAGGTGTAGATAACATGAGGAGGGATCTAGCTAAGCTTGAAGAATGGTCTAGAATTTGGCAGCTGGGGTTTAATGTTAAAAAATGTAAGGTCATGCATTTGGGCTGCAGCAATCCAAGGGAGCAATATAGTATAGGGGGTGAAGTACTTTTTCCACTAAAGAAGAGCGGGACCTAGGCGTAGTTGTGTCTGATGATCCTAAAGTAGCTAAACAGGTAGAAAAGGCGACGGCAAAAGCTAGAAGAATGCTTGGCTGCATACGGAGAAGAATGGCTAGCAGAAAAAAGGAGGTGATAATGCCTCTGTATAAGTCTTTGGTGCGACCTCATTTGGAGTATAGTGTGCAATTCTGGAGACCGCACCTTCAAAAGGATGTGAACAGGATGGAGTCGGTGCAGAGGGGGGCTGCTAAAATGATTAGTGGTCTTAAAGCATATGAGGACAGACTTAAGGATCTTAATATGTACACCTTAGAGGAAAGGCGGGATAGAGGTAATATGATTAAGATGTTTAAATACCTCAGTGGCATAAATGTTCAGGGAGAGAGCCTCTTTCAATTGAAAGCAAGTTCTGCTATGAGGGGACATGGGATGAGGTGAAGGGAGATAGGTTCAGGAGTGATATGTGGAAATATTTCTTTACGGAAAGAGTAGTGGATCCATGGAATAGTCTCCCAGTGGAGGTGGTAGAGATGAGGACAGTAACTGAATTCGAAAAAGCATGGGACAAACACAGAGGATCTCTAAAGGTAAAAAGAGGACTGTTGTAGTTGTTGTTATGGAAGGACAGACTAGACAGACCATGTGGTCTTTTTCTGTCGTCATATTTCTATGTTTATACTAACTTAGCAGATTTGGTCTTCTTACATCCAGCCACCCCAGTATAACGAAGATGAGTGTTCCAAAGAAGAGCAAAACCTACCACTTTCATGATGAATGGGAAATGGACTATTTCTTCATCATGGTGAAAGACAAGTGGTGTTGTCTAATTTGTAATGCCCCAGTATCCTTGCCCAAAAAGGGTAATCTGGAACGTCATTATAAGGCTCTGTACAGCAATAAGTTTGATGCTGATTTTCCACCCAAAAGTGAAATTTGTATACTGAAGCTCAAAGAACTTAAATCGAAATTGGCTACTCAGCAACAGTTTATGGTGAAGACAAGGTCACATTCGGTCAATGCAACCACAGCATCCTTCAAGGTCAGCAACCTGATCGCAAAGAAATGCAAACCTTTCACTGAAGGGGAATTTGTAAATGATTGTTTTCTTGAAGCAGCTGACAATCTTTTTGAAGGATTTAAAAATAAGAAAGAGATCATAGCTGCTATTCAAGATGTACAATTGTCAAGAAATACCGTCGCGCGGCGAATAGAAAAGATGTGTGGAAAATTGTGTTGCTTTCTCACTCCAACTGGATAAATCTATAGACATAAGAGACATAACCCAGTCTTTATCCAGAATTTTTTGAAGACTTCAGTGTTAAAGAAGAACTACTTGGAATGATTTCTTTAAAAGGGAGAACTACCGGTCAGGAAATATTCAGTTCTTTCCATTCTTTTGTGACAAAGTGTAATCTTCCATTGCATAGACTTGTTTCCATCACTACTGATGGCGCAAGAGCAATGACAGGTGAGGTTAACAGTTTCATAGCCCTCTGTAGACAGCATGACGACTTCCCAGATTTCCTTTCTTACCACTGCATCATTCACCAGCACGTTTTGGCAAGCAAGAGACACAATACAAAAACTGTCATGGACATCACTTTCAAAATTGTAAATTCAGTTCATGGAAGATCACTTCAAAGATGGCTTTTCAATCTTACTCTTGATGAAGGGGCAGCGGAAATCATTTTGCACACAGATGTAAGGTGGCTAAGTAGGCACAAATTTCTGCAAAGATTTCGTGATTTGCTGAATGATATAAGAAGCTTTTTGAAGGAGAGGGGAGATGACCAAGCAGAGTTGGAAGATGAGGAGTTGTTATCTGATCTGGCATTTCTGACTGACTTTACAAGCGAACTAAGTGATATGAACCTTGAACTACAAGGTAAAAACAAATGCATTGGCGAGATGATGAGTACAGTTTCATCCTACAAGAGCAAATTTGAGCTAATGATGACTGACCTTGCAAACAACACTTTTGATCATTTTCCTAATATGCAGGACCATCTGGGACAATATCCAAATTTTGTTTTTCAGAACGAGAAGTACGTGACAGAAATCTGTTCTGTTATCCAGGAATTCGAAAATAGATTCTGTGACTTCCAAAAAATTGGAACAGTTGTGGAGTACTTGTCATACCCATTCAAAGTAGATGTGGACATTAAAGAAACTGCAGCTGCTATCAGTAAAAATTACTCATTGAACAAGCCATGTCTTGAAAACAAAATATTAACCCTTAAAAATGACATTTTTCTCAAGACCCGTGCTGAGCAAGCATCGTTTTGGAAGCTAGTGCCCAGAGACAAATTTCCCAACTTGAGAAGATGCAGTGAAACTGTACGCTCCTGTTTCGGTTCAACTTATTTGTGTGAATCTGCATTTTCCCATCTGAAAATGACAGTATACAACATTCCAACATGACAGATGAACATCTCCAGGATTCCCTGAGACTGCCCTCACGCAATATTCACCCAACTTCAAAAAGCTGGTGGATGAAATGTAGGCTCAGCAAGAGCAAAATATTAAAGAATGTGCAAGATCAGCCTGGATCAATACTCAACCTAAATTTAACAGAAATTACTCAATAAAAGTTAAAGAAAGTTATTACTCAATAAAACTTTAAGAAAAAATATACTTTCCATTTCCCCTCGCAGTTTTTACTAGATCTTCGTCTCTCTGTTTTGTTTTTGCTTAATTTGCTTAACAACTGATCACATCCAAGTAAATGACAGAAGGTTCATTAAAAATGGGGGGGGGGGGTTAATCCTCCAACTTTATTGGGTTAAAATTTAATTTGAAACTTAATTTTCATGGTGGTAGATCACCGGCACATTTGGCTGGAAAAAGTAGATCATGACCTGTTCGAAGTTGGACATGCCTGCTCTATACCATTATGCTGTTTGTTAATCTCTGACCATGCCATGATGCTGTTTTTCAATCTGTGACTGAACCAGATATAAAACCCTTCATACTAGTATACCAGCTCTAGTCACAACTGCATGTTACTAACCCCACATTGCTATACCATCAATATCTAAATTCTATAACAAGACTGTTAATTGTACTCTCCCTGCCAGATCCGCTTGTCGTTACACTAATTCTCGACCTCTCACTCATTGAATCCCCTCCTCCACACCAGCCTTGTAACCATACCTCATTCTTCCCCCCTACCTTCCCCTCCCTAACCTAACCTCCTATACTTGCACCAAATTACCCCAAAAATAGAGTCGCCCAAACTCTACCTATCTACACTATGGACCAGCCTCCTCATACTTTATACTATCTCATCCCTCTCATATGCCCTGATAGTGAAGCACAGTGTGCCAATCCCAATAATCCACTCACTAAGATACTCAAACACGCTGAATTGTATACCCCACTCTCACACAAACCTCCACAACCGAAACTGCAATACTCATGCTAAAAAGTTCTGTTCCATGTAGAACAATCGAGACACACTGTTACGTTATGTTCACTGTAAACCGTCTTAAATCGAAGAAAGACGGTATATAAAAACGGTTAAATAAATAAAATGAAATTGTATAATGTGGCACTGTTTTCCTAATAAAAGAAAGTGCTACGGTCAAGCTAAGGGAGGGGTTACAGGAGACTGTTCAGGTTTGCAGGCCTGTGAATTCCTTCGCTTAAAGCTTTATGCAGACTATTATTATAGGTCATGGATGACTTTGAATATTGTGAGTATGGACTTATATTTGATCCTTTCAGCAATGGGTAACCAGTGCAGCAGTTTGAGTAGAGGGGTGATGTGATCTTCTCTATAAGTGTTGCAAAGAACGTGTGCCGCTGTATTCAGGGCTAGCTGCAGTGGCTGAATTGCAGATTTTGGTAGACCTTGAAAGATGAAGTTGCAATAGTCAAAGTGAGGAAAGGTGAGTGCTTGAATAACTGTGAAAATTGTGAGAGTCCAGGAATGGTCTGAGGTGTTGTACTATTTTAAGTTTCTGGTATATGCTCCTCGTGATGTTATTGATATGGGAAGGTAGGTAGAGGAGTTGATCTATGGTGACTCCTAGGTAGCGTACTTCAGGTTTAACTGCAATTGCTTCCCAGCAATGGTTAAGGAGGCAGGTGGAGTGAAGTTGTTGTCCTTGGTGATGTATAGGACATCTGTCCTCTTGTGAAAAGAACAGCAGACAAGAGAAATAGAAGCGCTGACTCCCTCAACATACTACGCACACCGGAATTAAACACTAAGACCAATTGCATCAAAGAGAGCCTTCTCCCTCTTTGTGATGACCCTATGGAATGCAATCCCAGACAGTCTCTGTGCCACAAAGGACCTAGTGGCCTTCAGAAAGAACCTCAAAACATTCATTTTCCCTGAGCGCTTTGCCGATGACAAAAAGCTTAATCACTCAGTGTGCTGCGACACTTTCACAGAATACTCCTCTCCCCCCTCCACTACCACCTCCCCCCTCAGGCATGTAAATATGTTCCTTGATATGCTTAAATGTATAAATTAACCTGTACCATAATTGATACACAATACCTAATGTTATAATTGTCCATTAATATTTAATATTCTACGTAAAGCCACGTTGGCTATGTTGTTATCCTGTATACAGTTCTGACTCATAGATTTAGCCGTATATAAGCACAGTTAAATAAGATATAACTCTGTATGTTTTATTTTCATTTCTTTTCTCACTTGCTTTGGAATCCAGAGAATAGGAGCCAAGGGCCGAGGCCTTGGCCAGGCCGTCAGGAACAGATTACACACAACACTAACGAGTCCAATAGGACCTAATATGCCCCTACCACAGGTAAATTGAAGGTTGTCTAAATACCAGTTTAGATCTCCTACCACAGTAAAATCAGAAAATGCTAAAACCAACACTGAAAGGTACTCACAAATCTCCTTATTTGAAGAAGATAATTGGCGGACAATCAAAATAATCAGCAATGTAGAAACCCCTATTGCCACTCCTCCTTACCTTCCTTTGTCCCTGAATATACAGCCACACTTATATCCCTCAAAACAGCTTCAGTAGAGTCTTATCAATTGATCTAATCCGAGTTTCAGTTTAAAACATATGGGTCAATATTAAAATGACTTATCCGGTTAGCAGGACCTGCTACTCGGATAAGTCCCTCTGAGAGGGACATTCAGTGGCACTATCTGGACAGTACTGCTAAATATTTCCTCTGACCACCTTGGCATTATGCGGATAATGCCAGGGAAGTCCAGGGGCGGAGCTGAGGTGGTGTCGGCACTTATCTGGATAGTGGCAATTTTCATCGCCACTACCTGGATAACAATCTGCATAGCGTACGACAGCAAAAAGGTTGCCCTACATGCTATACAGATTGTCTTTCCAAATAGTAGCTATTACTGCTATCCGGATCATGCCAATACTGACCACTAAATACAGATATTCAACATTGACCAGGATACGGATACCAGTGCTGAAGATCCAAATTTATTTTAGCCATGGCAGTCGACATTTAAAAGAAAAAAGTTGACTGCTGTGACAGTAACTTTAAATTTGTCATAAGATCCCAAATCAGCACAACTTTGTTTTCTAACTGATCAAGGATTCACATTGGTACATTTCAGCTCCTATTTCAGTTGTTCTCTCTGTACTTGCATCCCATCATCAAAGATCCTATGATTTCTTCTTCCTACCATTTTTCCTCCCACAACAATTACCCTTACCATTTCTCCCCCCTACCAACACAACAAGTTATAGTCTTCTCACCATTTCCTCTGGCATACTCAATTCAGGCCTCTAACCTATGTAAATCCTGTCCATCTATCCTGATCCACAAAGTATTAAACTCCCAGCCCTTCCTCCCATTCCAGTCAATTTATCCCCCATCTCCCCAGGGCTCTTTCTCTCCATCTTTCCTCATTTCCCCAATAACCATACTTCTCCCCCACATCATCTGTCCTACAAGAATCCAACTCGGTACCCCAAATAACCACTAAGTTATCTACATTCTAAGAGAACCAGCAACCTTTATAACTTTCAAAAAATGGAATTCTGCATCTGTGTCCTCAGCAGGGTCTACAAAGGGGCATGCCCCTTCAGCCCCTTAGTTAGCTCTTTGCAAACTGTCTTCACAAAATAATTTGTGGTCTACCTCACTTCCATTCATATTTGAGTTAGTTTTCTAGAGTCTTACTCTTGGCCCTTCATCTGGAGTGGAGGAGTAGCCTATAGGTTAGAGCACTGGCTTGCAAACCAAGAGACCAGTGTTCAAGTCCCAAAAGCACTCCTTGTGGCCTTGGGCAAGGCACTTAACCCTCCATGAATATAAGAAATGTCATACTGGGTCAGACCAAAGTTCATAAAGCCCAGTATCTTGTATCAACAGTGGTCATTCCAGTACCTAGCAGTTTCCCAAAAAGACACACAGGTTCCATAATGCTTGTAATGGGTCAAGCAGTGGATTACCTGTGTCCTCTTTAATAATGGTTTATGGGCCTTTCCTCCAGGAACTTGTCCAAACCTTTTTTAAGCCCAGCTACGCTAAAAGCTTTTACTACATCCTCTAGTAATGAATTCCAGAGTTTGATTACACATTGAGTGAAAAAATATTTTTTCTCTTATTAGTCTTAAACGAGTTCCACTGTAGCTTCATTACATGTCCCCTAATCTTTCTACTTTTTGATGGTGTAAACAATCAATCTACGTTTACCCATTCCACTCCATTCATTAAT
The DNA here is from genome assembly GCA_033557465.1 of Ichthyophis bannanicus. Classification (NCBI taxonomy): domain Eukaryota; kingdom Metazoa; phylum Chordata; class Amphibia; order Gymnophiona; family Ichthyophiidae; genus Ichthyophis; species Ichthyophis bannanicus. The sequence continues at coordinate 562,551,991 of CM066034.1, read as the reverse complement.
TTATAGACCTCTATCATATCTCCCCTAAGCCTTCCCTTTTCCATCCCCTCTCTTCACAGGGGTATCCTTCCATCCTCTTTACCAATTTAGTGGCTCTTCTCTGTATCTTTTCTAAATCCACTATATCCTTTTTAAGATAGGGTGACCAGAATTGCCCACGATATTCAAGGTGCAATCTCACCATGGAACAGTACAGAGGCATTATAATATCCTTTGTTTTATTCTCCATTCCTTTCCTTTTGATTCCTAGCATATTATTTGCCTTCTTGGTCGCCGCTGCACACTATGCGGAGGGTTTCAACATATTATCCCTGATGACACCTAAATCTTTTTCCTGAGTGGTAGTTCCTAATGTAGAACTTTGCATCATGGGTTGTTCTTTCCTAGGTGCATAACTTTGCACTTGTCCACATTAAATTTCATCTGCCATTTGAATGTCCAGTCTTCCAATTTATCAAGGTCCTCTAGCAATTTTTCACAATCCTCTTGAATTTTAACAACTTGAATAATTTTGTGTCATCTGCAAATTTGACTACCTCACTCATTATTTCCATTTCCAGGTCATTTACAAATATGTTAAAAAGCAGCGGACCCATTACAGATCCCTGGGGTATTCCACTATTCACCTTTCTCCATTGGGAAAATTGGCCATTCAGCCCTACCCTCTGTTTTCTATCTTTTAACCAGTACCTGATCCACAATAGTACACTGCCTCCAATCCCATGACTTTTTAACTTGGTCAAGAGCATCTCATGAGGGATCTTGTCAAAGGCTTTCTGAAAATCCAGATACAGCACAGTTACTTACCTGTAACAGGTGATCTCTGGGAACAGCAGGAATGAGTCTTCACATATGGGTACGTCTCATTCACACTTTGAGACTCCAGAGCTCTGCCTGTCTTTTGGGTCCTGCGCATGACAAGGGAAGCATTTTTGAGAATGCTACCCTGGAAGTTCTGGATTTCAACTTCCTACCTAAAAGTCAAACTTTGGCCTCCAGAACCTCCCTACTACATTTTACTATGTCATTGGTACCAACATATACCAAGACAGCAGACTCCTCCCCAGTGCTAACACCTTGTCTAGGTGGCACGTGAGGTCCGCTACCTTCACACCAGGCAGGCATATTATCAGGCGATCCTCACGTCCACCAGCCACCCAGCTATCTACATGCCTAATGATCGAATCACCAGCTATAAATGACTGTCCTAACCCTCCCCTAATGAACATATGGCCCTGGATGTCCTAGCTACAGGATCACTTCCTGTCACACCAGGGTGATGCTCTCCTGTCACCTGATCTCTCTCCTCTATGGCAACAGGGAGGTTGCCAAACTGGAAGTGAGACTTCAGTACTATATCCCTGTAGGTCTCATCTATACAGGGTAGCCCAAAAAAGTGAGAACATCTCGTAGCATATAAGTTATTTAAAAATTCAAAAAGACAGATGTAAACGATTGACAAATTAAAAAACAAAGATGGCGACCGGAAATTGTCAAAATAAAGACATTATATAGCTAAAAAAGGTAAATAAGTAAACTAAGCTTTTAATTTACGAGATGTTCTCACTTTTTAATCGGCCACCCTGTATACTTCTCTGTCTTCCTTATGTCCTCCAAGTCTGCTTATCTAACCTCCAGAAAATGGACTCATTCCCTGAGAGCAAAGAACTCCTTGCATCTAGTGCACACGTAAGACCCCTCACCAACTGGGAGAAAATCATACATGTGACACTCAATGCAAAAGACTGGAAAAACCCCATCTTGCTGCTGGACTGCTGTCTGCATCTTAGTTTTAAGGTTTTGTTCCGATATTAAAGTTGTTTACTTATTTAGGTTTACAAGGGATACTTATACTAATACAACTATACCCTTATATGTTAAATAGACTTTGTTAATCTCAGGTCCTTAATATATTCCTGATGTGGATAACCAGCTGCATCTGAAAGTGATTATGGGCACCTCCCCCCTTTGCCTCAGTGATTATGAGCACCTCACCCCATTGACTCAGAAAAAAAAAATCCAAGTTATTAAAGTCCCTGTTTAAAGTACATTACCAAGGTTAAGTTACAATGTAAACTGCTTTGACTGAAATGTTAAAGCAGTATTAAAAACCTATTAAATAAAATAAATACATATGTGAATATAGAACAGGAATATTTGTTAAGCAATTCTGATTTATCCTTGTCAGCCTTTAAAAACTTTCTTCCCCTTCGCCCTTGAATCTCACAGTTCCACCTTTGTACTTCCTCTTGTCAGTAACATATCTAAAATGAAGTCTCATTCACTCACTTTACTGTACTGGCTATGTTTTCTTCCATTTGTATCTTTGCTTTCCTGGCTAGTTTACCAGCTTCCCTTAGCTTCTCCAAATATTGTTTTGTCTTCCTCTTTCTGCAATCTCTTGTAATTTATAAAAGCTAATCTTTTTCCCAACTTTTTCAGCTACTTTTTTTAAAAAACCATAGCAGCCTCTTTTTCTCTTATTTACTTTGCTAAAAAAAAAAAAAGGTTCATAGCCTTTAAAATATCTCCTTTTGATTTTGACAGCATGATGCTTGTTTTAGCCAGGGCTTGAAAATAATGATTGAGAGGGCAATTATGCTCAGCTCTCTGATCATTTATATCATCGTTAAAATGTAATAAGTTGACTTTAGGAGCTTGGCTTTTATACCTATAGAGACCCATATTCCGTAAAACAGATGGAGGATAATTTGAAACATCTCATGAAGCTGTTTCAAATTATTCCTGTATTCTGCAGCACTATACATATAAACATTGAATATATTAGTATAAATTATATGAGTAAATACACACAGATATATATAGAAGTGTCAAATATCAGGGCTTCTTTGAATAAGGCCCCCAACATTGGCACTATTAGGGTTATTTTTAAAATGCCATTCATGCTTTGGAAGTCTGCAAGTGGGCACGCAGACATCCAAATCACAGAGATGTTTCTGGAGGCATTTTAGAAGCCACATCTGGAGATGTACCTGGTGTGAGGATGTCTAAGCCATGAAGGGACATGGTGGAGGCATGTTGGGGCGTTTCAGGCAGGATGGACATGTGCAGCCGATTATAGAAATGGTAATCACATCAATACCCACCAACGAGAGCGCCCATGTCTAGTCATGCTCCAGGGCACAAATAGGCATCAGGAAAGCTCCTATTCTGGTATCACTACACATGGAGGTCATAGAGAAAAAGGTAAACTCATACCGCCTGTACTGTTTTTCAGTTAGAGACAACTGAAGGGCAACAAGGACATGTTTTTGCACGGGCACACCTATACAGGTCCCTGCATGGAAAATAACAGTCATGGACATGCATGCCATATTGGATCGGTGCTCTGCCCCAAGTTTCTGTAGTGGGGATGTCTATGTGGCCTCCTCCATGGTCGTCCATGTCGGGGACATCCAAGGGGCATGGTCAAAGGTAAGCATTAGCTGTGCCCATGTTAGCGGCATTATGGTGTAGTTAGTACACACATAGCATGTCAGTCTCCTTCCACGCGCTACGTCTCTGCCCTCTCTCCACATTAACCCCACATTTTCATGTGCTACTCTGGTAGCGCAGGGTTTTTAGCATGGTCGCCTCTGGATTACGGGCTCATTGTTACCATGCAGCCCAAATGTGCATTAACCCCATGCTGAACCCCATGCTACTGGCTACCATACTTCAGTAAACATGCCTCCAAGTTTCTAACATCCGGTTAAAACGTGAAGGTCTCCGGTGTTCTCCTAGATGTTTTGCCCTGGATGCCCCAGATTGCATCTGTACATGCTTTATAAATTCCACTTTCTATGTATAAGTTATACATTTGGCTTGGATAACCCAACTTATGCCTGGTTTGTGCACATCTGAGTCAAACATATAGGGCCCGATATTCAGCGCCGGCAGCTAGGCGTGAGTACAGAACCTAGCCATCGTTGCTGAACCTTAAACCCGGATATTCAATGCCAGGGTCGTATGCGGCAACACCCCTGCATTGAATATCTGGGGTCACTGCACAGCCTCCACAGCCACAGAAATTAATCAGGTAGCGGCAATATTGAGTCGCTGTACGGTTAGCTCTTACGGGTACAGCTAGACCAGCTTTTGCTGCACCTAGCTTTACTCGTGTATCGCTAACCAGATAACGGTGCAATATTGCTGGTACCCGGTTAGCAACGGTCGCCACCCATGACACGCCCCGACTCTAAGCGGTTAGCATCGGGGCATGTAGTGGTATTTGTAGGGGATATTCAATGGAACTAACCGTGTTAGTGGCATTAAATATCCCATTCAGCGGCATTTCCATGGTTTACACATCTGTAAATTGTGTAAATGCCTTTGAATACCAGGCTCATAACTTATACATAAAGAAGCCCAAAATAAGCACTTACACATGTAGTGGGGGATATTCAGTGATGCTAGTTAGCCCTTGCAAAGTGACTAGCCATCACCGCTGAAACTTTAACTCGGATATTCAATATCGGGGCCATATCTGGCCACCGGCATTGAATATACAGGTCAACTGGATAGCACTATAGCTAACTGGGCAGTGGCTGAATATTGTCGCTGCCCAGTTAGCTGGAGAGGTAAAAGATAGGCCAACCTTTAAATTTTCACTGCCATTGGATAACCGGCTAATGGTTGAATATTGCCACTAGCCAGTTATCCTCATGCACCACCTCCACACTGCCCCCCCCCCCCCCCGGAATACCCCAATGCTAGCCAGCTAGCATCAGAATGTTAAACAGCAGAACCCAAAGATATTCAGCAGCACTATCCATGTTAGTGCTACTGACTATCCCAGTTGCTGCAATTAACACTGTTAGCAAGTCTGCTATCCGCACTAATTGCTCTGAACATCGGCCCCATAATTTATTTGTATTTGTGCTCCCACCCCGACATGCCCCAACCCTGCCCTCCCCACTCTACATATTGCATTATCTGTATAGCAGAATATTAATATGCTGCTGATTTTTTTTTTTTAAAAAGCATTTATATATTCAGCACAGTGCTGAAAGTTTACATGTTATGTTCAAAAAAGGAGTCAAAACATGGTTGTATTCTCAGGCATTTAGGTAGATCAATATTTCCCATTTCATTTGTCCCTTGTCTCACCAAATTGGCTCTCTGTAAATAAAGATGTTTTGGATTATACATAACTCCGAAATACATCGATCTGCACTTACATAAAAAATTTCCAACATGTGCAAAACATCTACGGAATTAACGGTAATGTGAAATGCCACCAATTACGAGAAAATGCATTAAATGGTAAACAATGGCCGGTGGAAAACATTCATCTGACGGAAAGGGAGAACCTACTCACAAGCATCATATGATCGACTTGGAGACCAAAATGAAAATCATCCATAAGCATGAAGGTGGCCAAACCATCATGCGCTAAGGGTAAATGACAGCATTTCCTGTCTCACACAAGACAGGAAATGCTGTCGTTTACCCTCAGTGCATGCCGCCGCGCTCAACTTTAACAGAGCTGCGGGAAAGAAAGGAAATGCAGTTTTTCTCGCAGCTCTGCAGAGCAGGGGTGCCGAACTGGTCAGGCAAGTGTGGGGTCTCCTGTGGGGGAGGGAGGCGGCTAGGACTTGAAATGGGCTGATCTCAGTGCAGGTTAGAGTTAGGGCTGATGGGGGGGGCTAGACTGGAAATGGGCAGATTGGGGGGGGACTAGCACTGGAAATGGGAAGATTGGGGGGACTAGGATTGATAATGGGTTGATAAGGGGGCTAGCACTGGTAATGGGCTGATTTTAGGGAGACTAGCACTGGTAATGGCCAGATCAGGGGGGGCTAAGACTGGTAATGGGCTGATTAGGGGAGGCTAGCACTGCAAATGGGCTGATGGGGGGCTAGCACTGGAAGTCAGCTGATTGGGGGGACTTCGACTGGAAATGGGCTGATGGGGGAGTTAGGACTGGAATGTGCTGATGGGGGGAGGGAGGAGAGAGCTGCTGGCCCTGGAAGAAGACTGGGGGGCTAGAACTGGAAATGGGTTGATGGCAGGGAAAGGAGGATAGAGCTGCTGGCCTTGGAAGAAAGCTGGGGGGATAGGGCTACAAATGGGCTGATGCAGGGGGATCAGAAAATGGGACTGGAAGGGATTGGATGCTGAGAGGGGCTGCCATGGTATTTGGACTAGAAGGGGCTGGACAGCGGGGATGGAGGGGGATTGGAAGGGAATGGACACCAGTGGTAGTCATGGGAATGCAAGTTGACATTGGAAGGTACTGGAAGGGAGGTCTGGAAAGGGGCTGATACTGGGAAGGGTTACTGGGACTGGAAATAAGCTGATGGAAGGAAGAAAACAAAAGAAGAGATAAGAAATGGCAGACTATAGACCATAGAAAGAGAGCCAAGAGAAGACAGGAAAGCAGACGCTCAGATCGGGACCAGCATGATCAGATAATTAAATGATCAGACAACAAAGGTAGAAAAAATAATTTTATTTTCATTTTAGTGAATGGACTTTCGCTATCTTTATATTTTAGTTTTGGAAATTAGTGCTCTTATGGAATAATAGATTTGCTCTATGGGTTCTGTACTCTGAGTTCTTAGTGAGGTCAACTGTAGTGTGTTGGTTGGAGGGAGATACTTGAATATGTAGTGTTTTTGAGATTTGCAGTTGTGTTCTTTATGCTGTCAGACTGAAATTTAAAATATTTTGTCAGTTCAGATTCAAGGAAATTTCAGATATTCAGGGAACGTCTCAGTTTAATTTTGTTTAGTAAGAAAAGGAGCAACAACCCTCCGCAGAAATCACAGAAGTCACTAGAACAGCGCAGGGAGGACACGGCCACACCTCTTTAAAACAAAGAAACCTTTTATTTCGTAAAACTTTCAAAGGTACAGACTCGACTTGGCCAAGTTTCGGCAGTCAGCCAATTAAGATGCAATTGCATATATATTCCAATGGCAGTCAGGACATTGTAACAAGAGCCAGTAGTTGAAAGCTCAAAAAGCATACCTGAGAAGCGCTTTTTGAGCTTTCAACTACTGGCTCTTGTTACAATGTCCTGACTGCCATTGGAATATATATTGTGATGAGGAGAGCCCTGCTGAACCGATGGAAATAGGAAAAGATAGTGAATATACCTTTAAGGAAAGAGACATTCCTGAAATTCACAGGTTCCAGACTGCAGTCAAAGAAAGAAAGCACGGAGTTGATAGAGCCAGTTTGCCACACCCAGGCTCTGCTGACATAAGTGCAAGCTTAGGGGGTAATGGCAACCATCTGTGCAGAGACAGAGAAAGGCTAGCTAAGAAGCAGCCTTATAAACCCGGCTCAGAAGGGGAGAAAGGGGGTTCAGGATCAGGTTGCAGTTCAAACTGTTTGTGTTCCAGTCCAGAATCGTGGGCAGGTTCAGAGAGTTCAGCGTGTTTCAGCTGTTCCAGGAGTTCAGAGAGAGGAACTCAGAGGAGGAAACATCAGGGGAAGGAGGACGGGAAAGGAGCCTGAGAGCCAAGAAACCATGTGTGCTTTGCTTAGAAAAAGAAAGCAGGGAAGTCTTCTGCCTCGGGTCTCGGACCGAAGGCTATAGCTAGAAGTAACCAGAACCCAGCCTGGAGCGAGGAACCGTGGCTGAACAGCGGAGAGGAACCAAGGCAACTGAACCAGGGAGAGATATCCCATACTAGAGGTACAGACATTCCTTACCGGGGAAAACAGTGCTGGAGGGAGGTTCAGGGATTTCCCCAGAGCATTCACACAGGAGCAGATTGTGGGAGTTCAGAGCCAGACGTATATGCTTTAGAACAAGAGGATATGCAAGTGGACTGTGTGGAGCAAAACTCCATATCATGTGAATTGCCAATGGATTGTACATTATGCCAGACAGAAGCTATGAAAGTCTGTTGATAAGAAATGCTTGATTCAGAAAGGTCTTGAGAAGCAGTGTGAATGAACCTAGTTTTGTTTTGCTAAGAAAAAACTACTAACTCAAGAGACCGTTGCCAGCTTCTACATTTTTGTGTTTAAAGAAGCAGAAGGTAAATGAGGACTTTTAACTTTGCTTAAAAAGAGAAGCTGTATTTTGTTTTGCTGATTACCTTATGAAAACAACTGCACATGTTTTAAAAGCTTATGAAGCTTCCTCAGTTCCAGCTTCTGTATAATTTCTGAAGTGTTGCTTGGAGAAGAATATACTGATGTGTGTTTGAACCTTAGTGCTTTTTGGGGAAAAATAAACTTTTGTCTTTGCCTTTAACCCTTGGCTTACACAACTATCCTTGAATGAGGAAAAACTACAAGTCCCAGAATGCATCACTGTGGACAAGAATAGTGTTTAATTCCTTTATCAGAGGACTAAAATTGGCAGCCCTATGCCTCTAGGCCCTCGGCCGGGGCTGGGGTCACGACACTATGCAATTGCATCTTAATTGGCTGACTGCCGAAACTTGGCCAAGTCGGGTCTGTACCTTTGAAGGTTTTACGAAATAAAAGGTTTCTTTGTTTTAAAGAGGTATGGCCATGTCCTCCCTGCGCTGCTCTAGTGACTAATTGTTTAGTAGCCTGACAGCTTCACCACTGCCGAGTTCCGGACTTTTCCAACTCTAACACAATCCAATCCAGCGTTTGAATTCATGACTACCAGGATTAGTTTCTCGTTTTATATCTTTCCTCCTCATCTGGTCATAGAAAAATAAGTCTGATGTGCAGATACTTATAATGGTTTGATTGGGGGGGGGGCTGTGTAAGTGACTTTTCATTAATCAAATTTCATGTTTTATTATGTTTGTTTTATTGTAACATTGTTTTACTAAATTGCAAGTGTATGTTTAGAAACCGCCTAGGATTTTAGATGGGTGGCATATACATTTTAAAATAAAATATACTAAATGTATGCAAATGATGCCTCAGTGAGTCTCTGCACATGGCCCTGCATCACCCTTGTGCCGTCCCTGGGGGAAAATAGACAGAAGGGTGCACTGGGAGACAGAGAAAAGCAGAAACCTCAGATTGGGACCTACATGATCAGAGAATAAAATGGTTAGACAACAAAGTTAGAAGAGAATTTTATTTTCAATTTAATGATCGGACTTGGTGCTTTCTTTATATTTTATACAGTACATGGAAATGCATCTTTCTGTTTCTCTGGTGTTGCACTGTATGCAGAATCTGGCTTCTTAGAATTGCAGTTTAATCTTTATCTACATAATGTTTATTTTTAGGTTACAGTCACTTATTCTGTACTTGGTGAGGGTCTGTGTTTTGAGTGTGTGACCAAGATCAGGTGTTCTGTTAACATGGAGCTTGTATGTGGGGATCTGTACTGTAGTGATCTGAATTGTTCAGCTTTTTAAATAGGTATTTGGATGTTAAAGGGACCACTGTAGTATTTACAGTGATGCTTTTTTTGGATGGCCTCCTAATGTGAGTTTTGGAAGTTGGTGCTGATATGTTATGGTATGGTAGATTTGTTCTATAGATACTCGATAACTTTGTTAGAACATAAGAACATAAGATATGCCATACTGGGTCAGACCAAGGTCCATCAAGCCCAGTATTCTGTTTCCAACAGTGGCCAATCTAGGTCATATGTACCTAGCAGTTTCCCCAAGGGACACAGGTTCCACAATGCTTGTATTGGTTCAAGCATTGATATCCTGGGTCCCTTCTTAATAATGGCTTATGGACCTTTCCTCCAGGAACTTGTCCAAACCTTTTTTAAACCCAGCTACACTAACAGCCTTTACTACATCCTCCGGTAACAAATTCCAGAGTTTGATTACACGTTGAGTGAAAAAATATTTTCTTTTATTAGTCTTAAACAGTTTACCCTGTAGCTTCATTGCATGTCCCCTAGTCTTTCTATATTCTGATAACGGAAACAATCGATCTACGTTTACCCGTTCCACTCCGCTCATTAATTTATAGACTTCTATCATATCTCCCCTCAGCCGTCTCTTTTCCAGGTTAAAGAGCCCTAACCTTTTTAGCCTTTCTTCATAGGAGTATCCTTCCATCCCCTTTACCATTTTGGTGGCTCTTCTCTGAACCTTTTCTAATAACTCTATATCCTTTTTAAGATACGGCGACCAGAATTGCACACAATATTCAAGGTGCGGTCTCACCATGGAACGATATAGAGGCATTATAATATCCTTTGTTTTATTTTCCATTCCTTTCCTTATCATACCTAGCATTCTATTTGCTCTCTTGGCCGCCGCTGCACACTGGGCCGAGGGTTTTAACATGGTATCCACAATGACGCCTAAATCTTTTTCCTGGGTGGTGGTTCCTAATGTGGAACCTTGCATCGTGTAACCATAGTTTGGGTTGTTCTTCCCTAGGTGCATAACCTTGCACTTGTCCACATTAAATTTCATCTGCCATTTTGATGCCCAGTCTTCCAATTTATCAAGATCCTCTTGCAATTTTCCACAATCCTCTTGGGTTTTAACAACTTTAAATAGTTTTGTGTCATCTGCAAATTTGATAACCTCACTCGTTATTCCACTTTCCAGGTCATTAAGAATATGTCAAAAAGCAGCGGACCCAGCACAGATCCCTGGGGTACACCACTATTCACCTTTCTCCATTGGGAAAATTGGCCATTTAGCCCTACCCTCTGCTTTCTATCTTTTAACCAGTTCCTGATCCACAATAGTACACTGCCTCCTATCCCATGACTCTTTAGTTTTGCCAAAAGTCTCTCATGAGGGACCTTGTCAAAGGCTTTCTGAAAGTCCAGATACACAATATCAACCGACTCACCTTTGTCCACCTGATTATTCACTCCTTCAAAAAAACATAACAGATTAGTAAGACAAGATCTTCCTTGTCTAAAGCCATGTTGGCTGTCTCTCATTAGTTCATGACTATCTACATGCTGAGTAATTTTATTCTTTATGATGGTTTCTATCATTTTTCCCGGTATTGACGTCAGGCTCACCGGTCTGTAGTTTCCAGGATCACCCCTGGAACCCTTTTTAAAAATTGGTGTTACATTGGCGATCCTCCAATCTTCAGGTATTAGAGAAGATTTTAATGATAGTTCACAGATTACTAATAGCAGGTCTGCAATCTCATATTTCAGTTCTTTCAATACCCTTGGATGTATACCATCCAGCCCAGGTGATTTGCTACTCTTCAACTTATCTAATAGTTGTAATACATCTTCTCGATGTATCGATATTTCCTTCAATTCTTCTGCACCTTTAAATACCACTTCAGTCATGGGTAACATCCCTACATCTTCCTCAGTAAAGACTGAAGCAAAGAATTCATTCAGTCTCTCCGCTATCGCCTTGTCGCCTCTTAGTGCTCCTTTAACCCCTTTATAATCTAATGGACCAACTGACTCTCTCACAGGTTTTTTGCTACGAATGTACTTGAAAAGGTCTTTACTTCGCGTTTTTGCTTCTGCAGCAAGCTTCTTCTCAAATTCTCCCTTTGCCTGCCTTATCAATGCCTTGCATTTGACTTGCCAGTGCTTGTGCTGTTTCCAGGTTTCGTCGTTTGGCTCTTTTTCCATTTCCTGAAAGATGCTTTTTTGGCAACAACAGCCTCTCTGACCTCAACTTTAAACCATGCTGGCAGTTTTTTGGACTTCTTTCCACTTTTCTTAAAGCATGGAATACAGCTGGTCTGGGCTTCCAAGATAGTATTTTTCAACAACAGCCAAGCCTGATGTACGTCTTTAACCTTTGCAACTGCTCCTTTTAGTTTTTTCTTGACTGTTTTCCTCATTTTATCATAGTCTCCCTTTCGAAAGTTAAAAGGTAGTACTGTGGATTTCCTTACTATCCCTCCTCCACTAATTAAATCAAAGGCGATCATGCTATGATCACTATTGCCAAGTGGCCCCAACAACCTTATATCTTGCACTAGATCTGGTGTTCCACTAAGGATTAGGTCTAATATGGCTTCCCCTCTGGTCGGTTCATGAACCAGCTGCTCCAAGAAGCAGTCATTTATTTCATCTAGGAACTTTATCTCCCTAGCATGTCCTGACGTGACACTGACCCAGTCGATACCGGGGTAGTTGAAATCACCCATTATTATTACTGTGCTGTAACGTTTGTTAGCTTCCTTAATTTCTTTGAGCATTTCATCATCCATTTGGTCATTCTGGCCAGGCGCTCGATAGTACACCCCCACTGCCATTGCCTTCCCCCTTTTACATGGAATTTCAATCCATATAGATTCTACAGCAGATTTTGTTTCCTGCAAAACTTTAATCCTTTCTGACTCAATGCCCTCTCTAACATAGAGCGCAACCCCTCCACCAATTTGATCAGGTCTATCATTACGATATAGTTTGTACCCAGGTATCACAGTGTCCCACTGGTTGTCGTCCTTCCACCATGTCGCTGATATTCCAATCATATCTAACCTTTCATTTAGTGCTATATATTCTAACTTTCCCATCTTATTTTTTAGACTTCTAGCATTTGCATACAAGCATTTTAGAGAATGTATTTTATCCATATTAATTTGTCTGTTAGACATGAGTAATTTGGGATCTTTAAGCTCTGTCTGCTCCGTTCTTGAGGGCATTTGGGCTACTTTACTCTTTTGTGGAACCTCTCTGCTTTTGGTAGTATCCTTCAAAGATACATTCTTCCGAACCATCTGCTCTTGGGCGACTGTCGGCTTTCCCCTAATATCTAGTTTAAAAGCTGCTCTATCTCCTTTTTAAAGGTTAATGCCAGCAGCCTGGTTCCATCCCGGTTAAGGTGAAGCCCATCCCTTCGGAAGAGCCCCTCCTTTCCCCAGAATGTTCCCCAGTTCCTAACAAATCCAAACCCCTCATCTCTGCACCATTGTCTCATCCACGCATTGAGACTCCGGAGCTCTGTCTGCCTTTTGGGTCCTGCGAGTGGAACAGGAAGCATTTCGGAGAATGCTACCCTAGAAGTTCTGGATTTCAACTTCCTACCTAAAAGCCTAAATTTAGCCTCCAGAACCTCCCTACCACATTTTCCTATGTCATTGGTACCAACATGTACCAAGACAGCAGACTCCTCCCCAGCACTATCTAAGACCTTATCTAGGTGGCGCGTGAGGTCCGCTACCTTCGCACCAGGCAGGCATGTTACCAGGCGATCCTCACGTCCACCAGCCACCCAGCTATCTACATGCCTAATGATCGAATCACCAACTATAACGGCTGTCCTAACCCTTCCCTCATGGGCACATGGCCCTGGAGAAACTTCCTCAGTGCGAGAGGGTTTTACATCACCTGGAGGACAGGTCCTAGTTACAGGATCACTTCCTGCCACACCAGGGTGATGCTCTCCTGTCACGTGACCTCTCTCCTCCATGGCAAGAGGGATGCTGCCAGACTGGAGGTGGGACTTCAGGACTATATCCCTGTAGGTCTCGTCTATGTACCTCTCTGTCTGTCTTATGCTTTCCAAGTCTGCTACTTTAGCCTCTAGAGAACGGACTCGTTCCCTGAGAGCAAAGAGCTCCTTGCACCTAGTGCACACGTAAGACCTCTCACCAACTGGGAGAAAATCATACATGTGACACTCAATGCAAAAGACTGGAAAGCCCCCATCCCGCTGCTGGACTTCTGTCTGCATCTTAGTTTTAAGTTTGTGTTTAGATCTAAGTTCTCTACTTACTAAGGGTTGCTATGGATATTTATACTATGGATAAATTATAGCTCTTAGCTGGTGCTAGGCTCTAACATCTTATGAAATTTAAAGTACAAGCTCTCTGCTGGGTTCTAAATTTAACCAGAAAGCTCTTTTCTGTGTTGTAAATTTAAGCTTAAAGGACTTTGCTGATGCTAGGCCCTGAGTGACTATTAAATGTAAACTACAAGCTCTCTGCTGGGTTCCAAATGTAACCAGAAAGCTCTCTTCTGTGTTTTAAATTTAAACTAAAAGTACTTTGCTGTTACTAGGCCCTGAGTGACTATTAAATTTAAAGTACAAGCTCTCTGCTGGGTATGAAATGTAACCAGAGAGTTCTCCTCTGTGTTTTAAATGTAAACTTAAACTGCTGCTACTAGGCCCTGACTGATTTAACAAAAATAGTGGATCACAGATTAATTAGCTTTAATACAAAGAATTCCTTTTAGAAAATTACCAGAAGTAAATACTCACAGTTGCAGATCTCCCTCCAGAAGCAACAGTCCCCCTTACCAGTCTTGTTGTAGGGTTTTGTATTAGTTACAATATGCCTGGTACTGAATAATGTTTGTTTGTTTTTTTAAGATATTGAGTTCTGTGGGTGAATGTTCTTCTCTGCACCCACTGTTGAGGAAGGGGGTTCTGTGGATGCAAAACACATGTTCAAAAAGAAAAAGCAAGAACCATAATACAGTTTATAACAACAAAATAAAAATGAGTTATAATTTAATTTTATAAACTGTGCTATGGTTCTCACTCTTTCTTTTAGTTCCTTGGTGTGTAAACTCTTGCATTTCCTTCATATAATCTAATCGGCTTTTTAGTTTGATTCAATATCTGACTGGAGTTTTGAGAAAGCCTCCCCCTGCCCCTCCCCCACGACAGTGGGGGGAGTGCCATCTCATCCTTCGCCTCAGGCAGCAGATTGCCTTGAGCCGCCTCTGACTTCTCATATTACAAAGAGGTATACAAAGAGAAGGGCAACTGTTCAAACATTTCTTGACCAATCTATCGTGAGATGAGAACAACCTAGCACCAACAATGACCTTGCATTGGAGGACAGCCATAGTCTGCTTCTTGTGCCACTAGCACCACCTCAATTGAATACAACAGTGACTCCAGTATCGATTATCAATTATGTTTTTATTATTAAAATTATTATTAATTATTAACATGGCTTCGAGTTACATAAATATCAACTTACACATTGGGTTGTAGAACGATCCACTTACATGTCAGGGACTTTCTGTGTTATTGTTCTATATTCATCCCTTTCTTTTGTGTCATAGCCTGTACTTTTTTCCCTAAATGTTTAAAACTTGTATTTATTGTTTTTATTATTGTACATTTCTACTGCTGCTTTTGGGCCTTCTCCATGTTTGTAAACAGCCATGATGTACAATTTCCCATGGTCCTATACCTATTTTACAAAAGGCCTTATATTTAGATTTTCCATTTCCCATTAGACTTAGATTTTCCATTTTCGACCTAGACTCCCTATGAAAAATGGGGCTTCATATTTGTTGACAATGACCAGCCTCCACTGGTACCTCCATCCACTTGGAAAGAGAGCACAAACTACAAAGTAAAAAGCAGCAAAATTGACCAAAGTAGTATTTCCCTAAGCTTGGTTGGGAATATTTTAATACTGTGTTTCTTAGTGAGTTGAACCATCCCAGCATTTGTTCTATATTTAATTTGCCACTCCCTAGGTTTCATGCCCACCCAGCTATAACAATGGGCATGTTAACTGCACAGGTGTGGTTAATTAAGCACATGGGCTTGCCAACTGGCTCCATGTTTGCAGGACAGGTCAAGGCAGTTCTGCACGGGTTTGTTATTGCTTTAAAGACATGTTCTTACTGGTTCTCATCTAACTTCTTTAGACTGATTCTTCTTTGTTTTCTTTCGAAGGAAGCAATGAAGCTAGCATCCATGACTGCTTCCAGGCAGGAAAGGAGAGGTTTAGAGGAAATATAAGGTAGCTGGAAGGTTGGGAACAGAAATGGAAAAGCAAGGTGGCAGAGGACTAGAAGGAGGTACGTGAAAGACAGCAGAGAGGGAATGAGAGAGAGAAAAAGAGATGACGGAGAAATAAACAAGGAGATGTGAAAAAATGAGAGGTATTTATTTTATTTTATTTCTTTAAAAGGATTTATATCCCGCTTTATCCTGAAATCAAAGCGGTTTTCACTTCAGAAGAATCAGACTCAGAATGCAGAGTGCAGGGGTGTCAGCATGCACTGTTTGTCTAGTATGGAGTGTGTAGGTGTAAGAAATGTGTAACTTGATTATAAGATGCAATATATACAGGGTAAGCTATCTACAATGTGCTATATACAAACAGGAGGTGAGGGGGAGGCTAAAGTGGTGGGGGAGGTGGGATGAGAGAGGCAAAGGCAAGGTGGGGGGGTGTCATGAACAATTAAGTTGAAGGGGACCCCGGACAAGCTATGTGATATTGCCGTAATGCTTTATGTAGAGTGTGGTCTTGAGTAACTTTCTAAAGTCCTTAATGTCCACAGTTGATCTTAAGCCAGCAGGGAGGGAGTTCCACAAGGCAGGCGCTGCCAAGGATATTGCTCTCCTTGAAGTGGTTTGTCTCATTTTGGTGAAATCTTTGGGGGTTGTGATGGTGTCCATGGTGCCCCTCCTCCTGGGTCTGCGGTTTGAGTTGAAACTGATGATGGACTGCAGACTGTTCGCTGAGAGGTCCTGTTTGATTTTGAAGATGTTCAGTATGGTTTTATATCGGACGCGAAAGTTGATTGGAAGCCAATGGAGAAGGTTCATAATGGGGGTGATGTGATCACGCCTTGCAGAACCAGCTATTATGCAAGCAGCAGTGTTCTGTACCAACTGCAGGGGCCGGAGTGCGTGTTTTGGAAGCCCAAGGTAAATGTGGTTTCAGTAGTCCAATATGGGTTTGATGATGGCCTGACAGACAGTACGGAAGTGATCTTGGGAGAGAATTGGTGCTGATGAATGGCTGGGAGGAAGGCAGAGGGACGAGAAATGGAAAGAAGTAACAAATAAGAAAAACAATGCCAGCTGGAGAGGGGGAGAGCAAGAGCGGGGAAACAGAGAGTAATGGAAGGAAATGCATAATTGAAAGAAAACAGGGAAAAGAGTCAGGAGAAGCAATAAGATGAAAAGAAGGAGAGAAGAAAGTGCAATGTGGGCAAAAAAGCAAAAGGAAAATTGTTTTGTTTTTCATTTTCCTTATAAATATCAGATTATGCTATTTTGGAAATTTTAAATAATGTTTTATGTATTATTTTAGGGGGCAATACTTAAATTATGTAGTTGACGTTGTTTTAAAATGCTGACTGTGGTGTTGAAATAAAATCCAGATAATCAGCGCTAATATACGGATAGTGATCAGAGCTGAATATCCAGATTTTGTGCTAGCTGCCCAGTGCTATCCAGACAGCGACAGCTTTCAGCCCATTATCCGGACAGCTATCCATGGGGAGGGGAATTTTAGAAGGGACGTCCAAGTGCAAACTGGGATGTCTGAGCCGGAACGACTGAAAAAAAAGCAGGTACATCCAGGTGCAGACATAATTTCAAAGGTTAACGTGCCCATTATGGACATCTGCGGGGGCGTCCTCATAGACATCCCCAGAACTCTGTTTCAGAACCTGGGAATCTAGGATAGGCTAACGGTTAGAGTAGTGGGCTAAGAATAGGGCAGCCAGGGTTCAAATCCCATTGCTCCTATCATTGACATTGTGCTGCGTACTGGGGGATAATGGAGTGCTTCCTCCTCTACACTCTCTGGATGTTTTTCAGTTAAAACAAGCACTTTTCAGATGCATGATGTTTGAGATGTCCCGGCCACACTTCCAGGTCATGCCTCCTCCACACCCCTCCTCATATTAAGGACATCCCCAGAGCCTGCTTCTAAAATGACTCTAGAGACTTCTCTGTGCTTTGGACATCTCTAAGTTCATTTTCAGACATCCCAGAGCATAAATAGGGCTTCTAAAATGACCCCCATAGTACTTAGGACAGTATTTTTGCTGTTCTAAATTATACGGAGGGTTACCTGGATAGTGAGACTTAAAATCACCACCATTCAAATAAGTTCCCTCTCTGTCTCACTCCGTCCACAGAGCACCCTGGCACTATGCGGATAGTGTGGAAGTGGTCTGCAGAAATATGCAGAAAGCAGGATCTGCACTACGCTCATGAATATAATGATCAGTGGGATTTATCCGGTTAGGAGGTGCTGTTAACTGCACAAACCCCACTGAATATCTGGTCTTTAAATTCGGAGGGGGAAGGGGATTTTCAGGAGCAGCAGAGGTTAGCACACTTGAAACATCTGGCCATTGCCGCTTTAAATTCGACCCAGATATTCAATATTGAGGCCATATCTGGGCACAAATATTGAATATCCAGGTTGCCCAGATTGTCATTTTGCAATCCAGTCAGCAGCGATATTCAGCCACTGGCCAGATTGCAAAACCGGCTAAAGTTAGAACAACCATCCAGCTGTCTTAACTTTAGCTGGTTAGGCTTAACTGAGCATCAGCTGAATATCGCCGTTGCCCGGTGAACCCATGGTGCTGCCCCACTCCGCCCTGCCATTAAGTGCTTAGCACTGGTCCAAAACGGGGATATTCAGTAGCATAAACTGGGTTAATGCCGCTGAATATCCTGCTGAGCAGCATCTGTGCGGTTTGCAGGTCTGCAAACTGCATAGATGCCTGTGAATATCCCCTGCCCCCAGATGTTTGAATGCATATTATATATGTTTTCCTCTGGCTGGCATGAACAAAGTGGAGAGTTTCAAGGGGTGTTAAAATCATCTTTTGTTGCTGCCATTCTTCCCTTCCACTACACTCCCTCCCCCCATTGACACTCCTTCAGCTTCTCCCTTTTTGCAATTCTGCTGGGTACTTGTGACCTGGATTGACCACTACTGGAAACAGGATACTGAGCTTGATGGATCTTGGCAATTCCTATGTTCTCTCTATTTGCTGCAATAGCTCTTTAGCCCTTCACTACCACAGTGCCACCTTCTTTTCCTCACCATCATGACGGTCAGCCATAGACCAGGCTGTGGGCAGTGGTACATTTACAATTTTGACAATGACACAACCCCATCTGCTCCCCATGGTGGAATAAAAGGCATGTGATTGCTCAAAGTCCTTGCATTGAGGCACTTGGATTTACCATATTGGGTCAGACCAAAGCTCCACCAACAGTGGTATATCCAGGTCAGAGGTGCCTGGCAGGATTCCATAAAATAGACAGCTTCCATGCTACTTACCACCAGAGCTAAGTAATGGCTTTCCTCAGCTCTACCTTAACAACGGTTTGTTGACTTTTCCTCCAGGAACTTGTACAAGCCTTTTTTAAACCAGCAATGCTAATTTATGTCTTTAACTGGTTTTGCTATACCATTTTTCGACCAGTCAAAATGCTGAACAGTCAACAATGAAAGTAGGTTTCATCAAGATACAACAGGTTCAGCTGACGAGGTGAACAGTCAAAAGAGGAAAGAAAGCTATGGTGGTAGCTAACAAACAGTGGGTAAGCATGAGGGTGGGGGAGGGGTTCAACATAGTATTGGTGGGTTAAACGAAGGTTATAGTAAGGTTCAGCATAGTAGTAAGGGGTTACAATAAGGTTATGCAAGGGTTCAACTTAGTATCATTGGGTTATAACAAGGTTCGGTAACGTAAACGTGAGTGTTCATCTGGTTGCTCTTCAAGAGTGCTGGTGTGTGCCATAGTGTACTAGGTACAGGTAGGTCTTTAGGTGTTTGTTGAAGGATCTGATTGTCTGAATGCTTCGCAAGGCGGATGGTAGTGTATTTCAGAGTGTAGGGGCATAGAGAGAGAATGCTCTCAGGTGGGCATACTGAGTGCTCCTGCATTTCTGTGGCGATAGGCTAAGAAGATTCAGTGTGCTTTGTCTGCACTGTCTGGTGGCACTGGGGGTGCTGAGAGATGTCTGGAGTTGTTGGGCAGTGAGGCCATTTTGGGTTGTATGATGGTAAGGACTTCGAATTTGATCCTAGAGGCAATGGGAAGCCAGTGGAAGGACGTTAGTATGGGTGTGATGTGGGAGTGTTTGGGTGCTCTGAAGACTGCGTGCTGCAGTGTTCCGTGCTAGTTGTAGCAGTAGGATAGAGTGTTTGGGGAGCCCTTGGTATATGGCATTGCAGTAGTCAAACAGGGGGGTGATTGTTGCTTGACAGACTGCACGGAAGTTATCGGAGGAAAGTAGGGGACATAGGTTGCATCAGGGCCGGATTTGCCTATACGCCATGTACGCCATGGCGTAGGGCCCACAGCTTGCAAGGGCCCACAAGAGTCCCCATCCCTCGCTCTCTAAAGAGAGTTTAAAGTCCGGCGGAGAACAGTATCTTGCCTGGTAGCGAAAACACCGAAAATCGCAAGCTCGGCCGGAGACGCGCCTTCCCAGGCCTCCGTCTCCCGGCCGCAGTGACCATGGGGCTCCCATTTCTACGCTGCCTCCGATGGCGGCGGCCATCTTACCCGGCTCCTCTTCACTTCCTGAGCCGTCGACGTCACTTCCGGCCAGCGTCAGCCTTCCCCTCGCGCCAAAGTGACAGCGCCGACCGCCTGCCTCAGCCTCCACGATGCCGGCAGCCTGCTCAGCTACACCAGGTCCGGAAGCGGTAGGTGCGGTCCTTCTTCTGCTTCTTAGGGTCTTCGGCTTCGAGGGGAGGAGGAGGAGGAGGAGGGGGGGGGCACGGGCACAGTCGGGGGCTCGGGCACAGTTGCAGCAGCACTCAGCAGCTGACAGCTCAACAACCCACTGTGACATCACGGGAATGGCACCCATCGCGAGGACAAGGCACGTGCAAACCACGCGAGCATTACCAGGGGTAGTCCTTGCCTGTCCGCTATTGGTTTCTTTCGTGAGGCTTCCCAATTGCCCCTGGCTTCTCTGTACTGGGGTTGCTACTGCTTAGGCTACAGGCTACAAGCTCAGGGGTTTTTCCTGGTAGAATTTACCTAACTTTACCTAACTTAGGCTTCAGGCTGTGCTGCATATAGGTTACAGTGCATATAGGCTTCAGGCTGCATATAGGCTTCAGGCTGCATATAGGTTACCTGACCTAAAGCTGGTCCGTCCACTTATCTTCATGAGGTTCTAACTGCATGCATCAAAAGCTTTTTTTTTGCCTGTCCGCTATTGGTTTGTTTCCTTGAGGCTTCCCAATTGCCCCTGGCTTCTCTGTACTGGTTACTAAGTGCTTAGGCTACAGGCTACAAGCGCAGGGGTTTTTCCTGGTAGAACTCAAGCGCTCTCAGTCTCTCTCAGTCCCCCCTTACAACAATAGTCATGAAAAAATATGAAAGTGGCGCATCTAAACGAAAAAGGAAAATGCTAGAAAACGAATCAACCACCAAAATTCCCAAGATTACCAGCTTTCTTCTTCCATCGACGAAAATTCAAGCTGTCTCAGAATCAGAATTTTTGAATGTGAATGACGCGGCTACTCCACAACTTTTGGATACTACTGACACTACTCCTCAACCTTCTGATACTGCTGATGTTACTCCACAACCCGATGTACCTGAGGAGAATATTTCTAGTTCTCCTCCACCACCACCACCACCACCTCATGATGTGGGTCTCTGGAAAACATTCCTTCCAGCTTCTGACGTCGATTATTGGATTGTTAATGGTCCAGCTGCATGTCAACATCACGATGATAGTTTCATGTCATCAGAAAGAACTATGGGAAATAGAACACGCCGTTTTGCAAAGGAATTTCTTTACGGACGAAAAGCAAATGATGAGAAGTATTACCGAGACTGGCTGCTTTATTCGCCATCAAATGGGAACATTTATTGTTTTTTCTGTAAGTTGCTTTCAAGGTCCACGTCGCAGTTTGCCTCCTGTGGATTCAACGATTGGAGCAACTGCGGTAAAGTGATAAAGCTTCACGAAAGTAGTGCAGAACACCGAGCATCACTCAGTTCCTGGTTAGCACGTGTTTCAGCGAAAGGGTGCATCGACGAATAGCTTCAGAAACAGATGAACGATGAGAAGATATATTGGCAGTCAGTTCTTCGGCGTGTTGTTGAAGTGATAAAGTTCCTTGCTCAACGTGGCCTAGCATTTCGAGGAGATACCGAATTATTTGGTTCTGTGCAAAACGGAAACTATCTGGGAATTTTGGAACTTTTAGCCAAATTCGACCCCTTCCTTGCCGACCATATATCTCGTTTTGGAAATAAAGGAAGTGGAAAAATTAGCTATTTGTCTTCCACTGTATGTGATGAACTCATCGAGCAAATGGGACAAGACGTGTTGGCTGTCATTTTAAATGAAATTCACGACGCGAAGTACTATTCCATATGTATTGATTCCACTCCAGACGTTAGTCACATCGACCAACTAACTTTTATTGTGCGCTACGTTAACAAGTTTGGTGAAACAACTGAACGGTTTCTAAAATTCTTTCCAATTGAAAGTCACAAAGCCGACAGCCTTTACCAAGATGTGTTGAATATACTAAATGAAATGTCATTGTCTCTGGATAACTGCCGAGGACAAAGCTACGACAACGCAGCAAACATGGCTGGGAAATACGCCGGTCTCCAAGCAAAACTGAGGGAAATTAACCCAATGGCTGACTACATACCTTGTGCAGCACATTCATTAAATTTGGTTGGAGTTGCTAGTGTAAATTGCTGTCTGGACGCTGTTAACTTTTTTGGTCTCGTCCAAGAACTGTATGCATTTTCGGTTGGTTCAACAAAGCGGTGGAGTTCATTGACATCAGGACTCACACCGAACGAAAATGGACGAATTCTGACTTTGAAAGCTTTATCATCTACCCGTTGGCATTGCCATTCAGAGTCCGTGAAAGCACTACATCTCAACTATGCCAACATCTATACTATGCTGAATAGTATCGCAGAAAATGAAGACGAGAAGGGTGATGCCCGACGCTTAGCAGCAGCCTTGGCGGGTAAAATGTGTCTGTTGGAAACCGCATTCATGTGTGTTCTGTGGCACAAGATCTTGCAGCGATTTCAAAAAATCAACACTGCCTTGCAAAGTGTGTCTATTGACATCAGTGTCGGCGTTTCTTTGTTTACTTCTTTGGAAACATTCGTTGCTGGAATGCGTGATGACTTTGACAACCTGGAGAAAGAAGCAAAAGAGCTCATGGAGGACATCCAACAAGACTACACCTCTCGTTTCATTCGGAATCGACCAAAAAGATGCCAGGTTTTTGAAGAAGCAGGTGAGCCGAATGCTACTTTACAAGGTGCACAAAAATTCCGTGTTGAGAGTGTATATGTCATACTTGACAAACTGCTTGCATGTTTATCTCAACGCCGGAATGCTTACAAGCACATTTCTGAAGACTTTGCTTTCATCAAATCACTGAAGGAGAATGATGTTGGCTCTCTCAGAGAAGATGTAATCCATTTGCAGCAAAAATACAATTGTGATCTGGAAAACGGGTGTGAAGAGGAATTTGTGGCGTTTTCTGGAATGGCCGCGGATTTGAATTTGGATCGTGAACCCCAAAACCTACTGAAATGGCTGAAAAAAAATCCTGTAGTGGATTCAACATTTCCGAATGTTTCCACTGCCCTCCGCTTGTTTTCAACTCTACCCGTGACTATCTGCGAAGGGGAACGTTCTTTTTCAAAGCTTTCCCTGATAAAAAATAGATTTCGTTCTACGATGACGCAGAAAAGACTGAATTCTCTGGCAGTCATGTCAATTGAAAATGACGTTACTTCTGCGTTGACTTTTGATACAATTATTGAAAAGTTTTCACAAACTAAATCGCGAAAGAAAACATTTTTGTAAGTGGTAACTGGGCTGATGGGGGGTTAGGACTGGTAATGGGTTATAGGGGGGCTTAAACTGAAAATGGGGTGATGGGGGGGGTTAGGACTGTAAGTGGGTTGATGGGGGGCTAGGACTGGTATTGGGTTGGGGGTTTCTAGGACTGGAAATGGGCTGATGGGTGGCTAGGACTGGAAATAGGCTGATGCAGGGACTAGAAGGGAATGGATGCTGGGTGAGGCTGGAACTAGAAGGGAGCTGATGTTGGGGGAGGATTAGAATGGGATGGGGCTGGAAGAGTAAAATGGAGAAGGGAAAAATATTTTGTGTGGGAGGGATAAAAAATCTACATTTGGCCGGGTATTGGGAGAGTAAGTGGGGATTGAGGATGGAGGGGTAAAATTTGAGTGGATGAAATAGGAATGAGGAAAGAGCAAAAGGAGAAAGATTAGTATGTTAAAGCAGATGTAGAGAGAGAATGGAAAAAAAAACTAGAAGAGAGAAGAAACAACAAATGGACAGCAGACGATGGAGAGTTAGCAGAAGACACGAAGAAACCAGAAGAAAGTGGCTGGAGCAATTGCAGCTGAAAAAAATGCACAAAAGGTAGAAAAATATCTCTTTATTTTGAATTTATTAATTGGAATATGTCAGCTCTGGTAAATGTGCATCATTAACGTCTGTGCTTTGTTTAGTACAAGAGCAAATTAATGTATAGTTTTATTTCTACAGTGTTGTACATTCCAAGTTTGGCTTTTGGGATTCCCAGTTTAATTATTGTCTTCCTGTTTCTAAATTGTGATTACTTGTTTGGTGATGGTCTATGTTCTGCATGTGTAACTGAGCTGAGGTGTTCTGTTTATGTAATTCCTATTTGACATTGCCACTTGTTTTCTTTTTCCCCAGTAGGTCATGTATTGTTGTTCTCTGAAATGTATTGGTTTAATATTTGCAGTGTTGCCTTTTGATTGGTAGAGTATGGTGCTTTGTGAGTCCTGGTAGTGCTGTTAGGATACGGCGGGTTTGCTATGCTATGGGTTCTAAATGGGCAGTGTTTGTAGTAGTTCCTAATGTGTCTGGCAGTTGGCACTGGATTATAGTAATGTAGAAATCTTTTAGTCTTTCTTTATCCATACACTCATTAAGAGGCACGTTTACTAAAAGTTAGTATATGGTAACATTATGCAAATATTTATGCAAATGAAGCCCTTATGCAAATGAGGCCCGCACCCCCTTGGGCCGCCCCTGCTGGGGGCCCACAATTTTTGTTGGCGTAGGGCCTCACTCAAGGTAAATCCGGCCCTGGGTTGCATAGTGTCCTGAGTTTATAATAGACTGCCTTGGTGGTGTTCCGGATGTGAGCTTGAAGGTTGAGTTGCTGATCTAAGTTGATTCCAAGGTATTTGACCTTTTTTTTGACCTGCAGGTCTATATCATAAACTCTGACAGTTGTGGGAGGTGTAAAGATAGGGTCTTTGGTGATGTACAGGTTCTCAGTCTTGCAGAAGTGGACTACTAAATTGTGGTGTGCAGCCATCTTCCAGCAATGAGTTCCAGAGCTTAACTATGCATTGAGTTAAAAAAACATGTCTTTTGTTGATTTAAATGTACTACTTTTTGCATTTTTTGAAAGAGTAAACAACCAATCCACATTTACCCATTTTACTCCACCCAGGATTTTATAGACCTCTATTATATGCCCATCAGCCATCTCTACTCCAAGCTGAAGAGCCCTAACCTCTTTAGCATTTCTTCATAGAGTTGTTCCATTCCCTTTATCATTTTGGTTGCCCTTGACAATTACCCATTGTATATTGGAGGAGTTTAGTAGATGTGTTAGCAGCAGTAGAGGTCCCAAGGAAGGGAGGAGTGCATGAGCAGCAGTGGAGACCTGACAAGTGACACCAGCAACGGCCACCAGTGGGGGAGAGACAGAGTCATCATGAACAATGTTGATTGCTTTCAGAGCCCCTCCCTTTCAAACTCTTACAGATTAACTGAAAAAGACAGTGTGGTGCCTCCTTCCAGCTTGGTCCCCAGTGTGGTCATCCTGCTTGACTACTGCTTGTAATGGCCATGATTTAATGCATCGGTAGCATAAAATTCCATGACTATTGTGTTTCCCAGGTGATTGAGAAGGTGACAATCAGGTTGCCTAGAGCGCCAGCCCTCCAGGGCCGCCCCTCTCAGGACCTGCAGCAATGGCAATGGCCACAAACCGTTCCGTAGCACTTACCATTAAACGTCAGCACTGCAGGGCTATTAGCTTCCACCCCCTCCAATGTCCGATGCCTACTTCCTGTTTGAGTTAGCATCAGGCGTCAGAGGGGGCAGAAACAAAGAGCCCTACAGCGCAAAGTTTACAGGTAAGTGCCACGGGGCTGTTTGCGGCTACTGTTGTGGCTGCAGGTCCCAAAAGGGGCGACAGCAATGGGCACCACAGGGGGTGGGACACAAGGAACGAGTTTTGCCTAGGTCATCTCACTCCTTGCACCGGCCCTGTTGACAATCTGTCCACATTGAGAAGTTCATAGTTTGGGAGTATACCTGGATTCAATTACTTATGGAGTCCAATGTGTTTGTAACCTCTGTTTGCTAACTTACAATTAGTACACCAGCTGAGACGTTATCTTGAGAAATCAGCCCTAAAAGTGGTCATATCCCTCAGTGATTATTTTAATGCTTTATATGTGAGACTTCCAGAAAAAGACTGTCCATAAATCCACAAAGAGTACAGAATGCAGCCACTCGGGTCATCGCTGTAAAAAGGGCTAGAGATATAGGGCCAGTCCATTAGTAGTAGTCAAGAAGGCAAAGATTCAAAAGGAGGAGGAAATAGCCAAAGCAATAAAATGGGGGGATAAGACATTTTTCAGATATACTAGTGAGAAGAGGAAGGGCAAAAGTGGTATTGTCAGACTCAAGGGTGTAGGGGGGGAATATGTAGAAGCTGATAAGGATAAAGCGGAATTGCTTAACAAATATTTTTGTTCTGTGTTCACAGATGAAGAACCAGGAGCAGGACCACAGAAAACACCCACAAATAGGAACAGAAGTGAGGGACATCTTGAACAATTTTCAGAAGACTGTGTTCGTGAGAAACTAGCTCAACTTAAAGTAGACAAGGCGATGGGACCGGATGGGATACACCCTAGAATACTGAGGGAACTTGGAGACGTTCTAGCAACTCCACTGACTGACCTTTTCAATGCCTCGTTGGAGTCGGGAGTGGTGCCAAAGGACTGGAGAGAGGCTTATGTGGTGCCTTTACACAAAAGCGGAAGTAAGGATGTGGTTGAAAACTACAGGCCGGTTAGTTTAACTTCGGTGGTGAATAAATTATTGGAAATGCTGCTGAAAGAGAAAATAGTGAGGTTTCTGGAGTCCAGCGGATTACAGGATCCGAGGCAGCATGGATTCACCAGAGGCAGGTCTTGTCAGACAAATCTGATTGATTTCTTTGATTGGGTGACCAGGGAGTTGGACCGAGGGAGAGCCCTAGATGTGGTGTATTTAGATTTCAGTAAAGCCTTTGACACTGTTCCTCACAGGCGACTTATAAACAAACTGAGCACCCTAGGGATGGACCCTAAAGTTACTGCTTGGGTTAGAAATTGGTTGGGTGGGAGGCGACAAAGAGTACAAGTAAATGGAGCTGACTCTGAGGAGAAGGATGTTACCAGTGGTGTGCTCCAGGGATCTGTCCTTGGTCCGATTCTTTTTAACATCTTTGCTAGTGATATAGTGGAAGGGCTGTCGGGTAAGGTTTGCCTCTTTGCAGATGATTCCAAAATCTGCAATAGAGTAGACACTCAGGAAGGTGTAGATAACATGAGGAGGGATCTAGCTAAGCTTGAAGAATGGTCTAGAATTTGGCCGCTGGGATTTAATGTTAAAAAATGTAAGGTCATGCATTTGGGCTGCAGCAATCCAAGAGAGCAATACAGTATAGGAGGTGAAGTACTTTTGTCCACTAAAGAAGAGCAGGACCTAGGCGTGGTTGTGTCTGATCTTAAAGTAGCTAAACAGGTAGAAAAGGCGACGGCAAAAACTAGAAGGATGCTTGGGTGCATACGGAGAGGAATGGCTAGCAGAAAAAAGGAGGTGATAATGCTTCTGTATAAGTCTTTGGTGCAACCTCATTTGGAGTATGGTGTGCAATTCTGGAGACCGCACCTTCAAAAGGATGTGAACAGGATGGAGTCGGTGCAGAGGGTGGCTACTAAAATGATTAGTGGGCTTCATTATAAAGCATATGAGGACAGACTTAAGGATCTTAATATGCACACCTTAGAGGAAAGGCGGGATAGAGGTGATATGATTGAGATGTTTAAATACCTCCGTGGCATAAATGTTCAGGGAGAGAGCCTCTTTCAATTGAAAGCAAGTTCTGCTATGAGGGGACATGGGATGAGGGTGAAGGGAGATAGATTCAGGAGTGATATGCGGAAATATTTCTTTACGGAAAGAGTAGTGGATCCGTGGAACAGTCTCCCAGTGGAGGTGGTAGAGATGAGGACAGTAACTGAATTCAAAAAAGCATGGGACCAACACAGAGGATCTGTAAAGGTAAAAAGGGGACTGTTGTAGTTGTTGATATGGAAGGACAGACTAGATAGGCCATGTGGTCTTTTTCTGTCATCATGTTTCTATGTTTCTATTACTGAGAGAGCTACTCTGGCTGCCTGTGGCTTTGAGAGCAAAATCTTGAGACATGTACTTCCAGAACATGGGTGGACTCCCCTGACTAGTAATCTAATGGTTGGAGGAGACCTCTCAGCTGGAAGGATACTTGACTGGTATGAACACCAAGCCCAGAGGCAGTTGTCTGTCTTGGCTGGCATGGACACTTTATCATAATGGAAGGTGTCTCTGGCTTCATAGCAATACACCATAGGGAAGGAGGAGAGGTTCCTGGTTAACTCAGCCAGGGAACCAACTAACAGAAGTAGTGACAGTGGCAGCTTGGGCCACTGCACTACAACTTGAGCCTTGGAGATTGAAGAAGCAGCAAGGAACCTCTGATCCTGGAAAAGAAAGGAGAGGATACAATGGACATCCCTGGAGCAAAGGCAATGAGAGTCAGGCCTGGGGGGTTCAAGGTCTGCAATCACATCCATGTCCAACATCCAGCTCTAGCAGGTTCTCTTGGGAAGAAGAGGAGAGAAAAGGAAACAGTAAGAGGAAATCCGCACTGCAGGGATAGCCTAGTGAAAGGAGAGAGAGAGACTGTAACTTGTGTGCTCTTAGGCTTCAATGAGTCTTATCATGATCGTTGCAGTTTTCCAGGTCATGACACATCTGAGTAAGTGAAACCGACATTTCAGCCAGGCAGACTGCAAAGATCATGTAACTATAGTGTTGTTTAGCTATTACAGTATTTTGTTATTGCTTGTGATCCTTCAATATTTTTCAGCAAATCCTTGGTGCTATCTGGATAGCACAACCAAATTCTGGCCCGGACTGAGTTACTGAAGCAAGCGAGAATTGAAGTGAATCGATCTAAAGCGCCAACATCCTCCAGTTTTACTGGTCCCGACCTAAGAACTCTAAATTCCCAGTAAATTAAGCCTGTAAGGACAGTGTTAGTTCCCTGAAGTTATGCCCCCAGCCTGCCAAATCGCTGGAAATAGCCACACTGAGGGACTCCTAGACTGGCAGAGGTTACATATGCATGAGATATAGCTGCATAAAACAGAGGCAGTATGCATGCCTCATACATATTCATTAAGGATATCCTGAAAGCACAAGTTGTGACCCTCAAGAACAGAAAGTGAATACCACTGGCTTTGGCTCTTTAAGGGGGATAGTTCATTCATTTATTTGTTTATTAACCTATCACAATCTGCATTCTGCCAATCTAAGGATACCTCTTACGTATATAGTAATATAGCAACAAACATACGTACATCCATATACTGGACATCGCCAATAAAACGTATGCAAAATGGGCAAAAAAAATCCAATCCTCCTAAGTCTATGCCTCCAGAAACAGCAGAGGTTTTTGTTTCCTTGGACTGAGGAAAGGTTTAAGCATGACAAGGATAATACTTAAACTCTGCAGATGGTGTTTCTTTTAAATGTTATGACACCGATATACAAGCACACCATATTATACCATAACTTATATACAGTTTGTATGTACAAATTAAGGGTATGCACATGTAATGTTATCCTCTTAGAATTAACAATTGTTTGTTTTTGTTAGCTTGTTAATCCCCTAAGAGTTGTTATACTGTTCTCTGTAAAAACCGAGCTGTAATGTAAACCGCCTTGATTTAAGGATGAAGCGGTCTATAAATGCTGTTAAATAAATAAATGTCAGCTACGGCCTTTAAAGTTGTGGCTGAATATTCACCGCAGGCCGCAATCTGGATATCGGCATGGAATATGCGGGTATGCTGCAGACTGCTGCTGCTGGCCAGGTAACAGCAATCTGCAAAAATTAGCCAGCCACATCATTTAGGGCAGCCTTTATGCTGTCCTCGGTTATGCAGATCGTTATCTAGATAGAGACGCTGAAAATTGCCACTATCCAGACAAGTTACTGCTCTGCCCTGACTCCGCCCCTGCACTATCCAGATAGCACCGGGGGGTCTGTAATGATTTTTGACGGCATTATCTGGATAAGGCCACTGAAAATCAGAGGCTGGCCTTGGTCAGTGGTATTTATCTGGTTAGCGAATGCCGCTAACCACATAAATGTTTTTAATTATCAGGCCGATGTTTTGATTGCCGTCTATATTATTGTTGGGTTTCTGTTTAGTTTGTGGGATGGCGCCTTTTCGGACATTTTAATCTTGGAAGTGTATCATGTAAACTTTAGCGTTATCGTTATGGAAGTAAAGGTGGGGGGGGGGGCATTAAGATAAAGTGATGCATTTTTATTGCACTAAGCATACATTTCTTGAATAGCTTTCAAGATCTAACCCTCCCTTCCTCAGATCCAAAACAGAATGAGAAAACGATGACCTTACCAGAAAATACTAGTGAATTCTTAAATACATTACAATAGAAGTATGAAGGGGACGTGGGATAGACTTGCTGTGTTAGAGTGATAAGGTGAGAGAGAAGTAGTAGAATTTTATGCTGGGTAGTGAATAAAAAAAATAAATTCTCTCTTCAGTTCAGTTATTTGAGTTTTCAAATGTCTGATTATTTTAACATCATGGTCATAATTTTATAAAGTCATTAATGTGGATATATGGCAGTTTATACACGTCAGTGGCTTCATATAAAATACTGATTGGTGTAAAACGACGCTCAATGACCTATAGGTGCACATTTTTCCAGTTGATGTAACGGGGCCATGATCTGCGTCGAGCATGGGTAGGGCTCATACATAAACGTGTTGGATTATAAAATACCTTAATTTACGCATGCACTTGTGTACTTAATGTGTGCTCACTTACACCTGTGGATAAAACAGATCTAAACGCTCAGGCTTCAGTTTAAGGTGTGACCACGGTCACTTAAGCTAGTATTTTATAAAGCAAAGAGGCTTAAAATAGATGCATTTTGTCTGCCTTAACCTAGGCGTCCTGTTGTAAAATTACTCCCACATGCAGTAGTGTACTAAGGGCGGGGTGGTGGGTATGGCCAGGATGGGGTATGCACCCCTACCGGGCTCATATGGCAGTGCCAGCGTGGCAAACCTACCTTAACTTGATAGGTGGTTTGCCGCACTGATGCCACTGCAGGCCCGATAGCTGTTTCCTCCTGGGTCGAAGACTCACAAACCACAAGAATTCAGTCCGGAAGAGCCACCAGGCCTGGAGCGGAAGCAGCGTGGCAAGTCGTCCAGCATGTTAAGGTAGGTTTGCTGCACTGGCACCACCATGTGGGCCAGGCAGGGATGGTTGCATTGTACCACAAGGAGGGGGCATATGCCATGAGGGGGTGCCTGCTCTGCAAGGGGGGGGGGACACACGTTGTGCTTGCCCGCGGGGTTTGGAACATCACTGCCCATATGCCTTATATTCCTGGATTGCTTTGAATGTCCCTTTAAGTATCTTGATCATAAGGTCATTGGTGCAGTGGTCTCGTCCTAAAAAATGTTCCCTCACAGAAGTGCTGCCTTCTTCTGTGTTCAAATTATGCAATTTTTAACATTTAATTGAGCATCTTTGGATTTCATGACATTTTTATTGTATTTGAAAGACGTGTTTTAGTGTCCTACTCTTAGGGGCTTGTTTACAAAGCCGCTGTAGCTATTATCCACAGCATAACCATCATAAACAATATAAACTCCTTAATAATTATCCTCCAATTATACAATCTCCCACAAGTAAACCCCCCAACCCTCACCCCCCTTCCCTCCATACAGAACAGATAACCCAATGACCACACCACCAAGATATACATTATTTCTTCGAGCTACACCATTCCAAATATTTACTCCAAGTTTTCACAAAAGTACTTAGCCTGCACTACTTCAGTGCTGTTAACTTATACATCAAATACCCCATCCATTTCTTTACTTCTCCCATTTGAGGGTTCTAGTTGCTTTTATGCCCGGGATATTGCCAGCCTAGCGGCCATACATCCTGCCCAGACAAAAAGGGTCTCTTCCCATGGGATATTCAATAGCGCCACCTCCAGACTGGAGTCAGTCGCAACGCCAGCATATCACCCAGCTAGCCAAACACCCTACTCCAAAACTTTTGAATTTTTATACATTTCCACCACACATGATAGAAGTGCCCCCACTTACCACATTTTCTCCAGAACTGCTTCAACCCCCTCCCATAAACGTGGAGCAATGTAGTAGGGATAAGATACCACCTAAAGAGCATTTTCAAGTTCTGCTCCAAAAGATTACAAGCCAATACACCCTTATAAAGCCCCCCATATGCATTCTCCCAATAACTTTTATCCCAGTCTTTCTCCAGGGCATCCTCCCAATAGAGCCGATACCTCACTTTTGAATCTCCTTCCCCCTCCATCATTCAGTAAAGCACTGAAATGGCCCTTTTAATCTCCCCCTTAGAGAACAAATCCTCCACTGGTGTAAAGGAGGTCTGCAATTTCTTTCATGCCTCCATTTTAATATAATGCACCACCTGAAGATAGGGGAAGTAGTCCACTTCCAGCAGATCATATTCCTCCCGCAAGTCCAAAAAGCTAATTCTCTGACCGGTATCCATAATCTGCCCCACTCATTTGAGGCCTTTGGAGGCCCACCTCTGGTATATTCCCCCCTCAGCCCCAGGAATAAATTCCCTATTCCCCTCAAGGGATGTAAACCTCGACTACCCTTGGGGATTCAGCCAATACTTCCTCCATTTCCTCCAAACCTTTAGAGATAATGACACAAAGTGATTTTTCTCACCCCCAAACTTGCCCCCTACCCCTGGCACCCACAGTCTCTCCCCTAGATTCCTCTCCTCACCCTCACCTTCCTCTATCACCACCCACTCCCGCTCCCCCCGGACCCACCACTCAAGGGCAGATCTCAACCAAGCCACCTCAAAGCACCTAGCAAAATGGGGTACTACCAAACCACCCTGCCCCCCACTCTTTCCTCTGCCACATCAATTGGCACACTACCCAAGGACATTTATTTGCCCATATATACTGCATAATTTGTTTCTGAGCCTTCTCTAAGAAGGTCCCAGAGACCTGAACCAACAGTGTTGTGAACTAATACAGCAGTATAGGAAGAACCATCATCTTAACTACTGTCATATGGCCGAACCAAGACATCCCCACGTCCCGCCATCTATCCAAATCCACACAGATCTTCCTCAATAATGGGGGGTAATTGGCATCAAACACATTCTCCAACCTGGGTGTAAGATAAATCCCCAGATACCTAATACTTTCTCCCACCCACCTAAACAGCAACCGCAGGACCACTCCTGCAGGACTTTACCCATCTCCTTTGATAAGGAAATATTCATTTTAAATCCCGCCACATGCCCATATTCCTCCATCATCTTAATGAGTTCCGGCAAGGATGTCTCAGGATCTACAATGGTGAAGAGCAGAGTGGAGGAGTATTCTAGTGGTTAGAGCAATAGCCTAGTACCCAAGAGATCTGGACTCAGCTCCCACTGGTGCTCCTTCTGTCCTCAGGCAAGTCACTTAACCCTCCATTGCTTCAGGTACAAATTTAAAATTGTAAGCTCTCTGGGGATAGGGAAATACCTACATACTTGAATGTAACTCACCTTGAACTACCATTGGAAAGGTGTGAGTTAAATATAAGTTAATAAACAAGGAAATCTTATACTGCCTCTTACCCATCTCCAATTCCCAAATTTATTTCTGAGCCAGGAGTTCCATGGCCAATACAAATAACAATGGGGAGAGAGGGCAGTCCTGACACATACCCCATTAAAGTTCAAAGGGCCCGATATTCATTTGCAACATCTATGCACCTTAAGGCGCATAGCCATCACCACCAAACTTTAATCCCGGGGCCATATCCGACCACAGGCATTGAATATCTGGGGTTGCTACACAGCCGCACACAGCGATATTCAGCCGCTGCTAGGTTAGCTCCATCAATGAAAGTTAGGACAGCTTTTGCTGTGCCTAACTTTCACCGCTGAGGGATAACTGGACAGTGGCTGAATATCGCTGCAGTAGTTATCCCTGGGTACAGTCGCTGACACGCTCCGATGCTAAGCGGTTAGCATTGGGACATATAGCAGCATTATTTGGGGATATTCACTAGGGGCATTTACATGGCTTACAGCTCTGGAAACCGTGTAAATACCTTTGAATATCGGGCCCAAAAGGACTAGAGTACCACACATTAATTTTCACTCGTCCAAAGGCTTTTTATATAATATTGGAAGCCACTACATAAGAACACCATTAATCCCCATTTTTGCCAAGGTGCAAAAGAAGAAAGGCCAAAAGACCCCCTCATCCAACCCAAGGAGTGGCTGGCCTCGCTGGATCTCCAGGATGCTTACACTCATGTGCCCATCCACAAGCAACACAGGAGGTTCTTGCGCTTTCAGATTCTGGGGAATCATTACCAATACAGAGTCCTCCCCTTCGGACTCTCACCTGCCCCACGGGTCTTCACCAAATGTGTAGCAGTGGCAGTGGTGCACCTTTGCAAACACGGCATATGTGTCTTCCCCTACCTGGACGATTGGTTGATTTCTGCAGCCTCCCTGAAGAAGCTCCGGGTAGCAGTCAAGGAAGCCACCTCCCTCCTCTCATCCTTGGGTTTTCTAGTCAATCACTCGAAATCTTACCTCACTCCAGTCCAGAAGTTGGAATTCATAGGAGCATGGATAGACAAAACTTTGGCCAAGGCCTTCCTTCCTTCCACAAAACAGGAAGAAAGTCATCATCGCCCTTGCCCTCGACATACTCAGTTCCACGCGCTCGACGGCAAGAATCCTCCTGCTCCTCCTTGGTCACATGGCGGCTGCCACCCATGTTCTTCCCCTCGCGAGGCTGCACATGCAACTCCTGCAGTGGCACCTTCGTTCCCATTGGTGCCAACACTCCCAACCCCTGTCTACAGTCATTCCAATCGACATGTCGGCGACCAGAGCAATCCGCTGGTGGACACGCTCAGCCAGTCAATCTCTCGCAGGGCAGGCACCTTCAGCCACCACAGATGCGTCCACACTCGGGTGGGGAGCCCACTGTCTAGAGTTCAGCACACAGGGCCCCTGGTAAGCCGCAGAGAGGGCCCTCCATATCAATGACCTCGAGCTCAGAGCTGTCCACTACACATTTCTGGCCTTCCAAGATCAAATAACAGGCAAGACCGTCAGGATACAAACCGACAACCAAGTAGCCATATTCTACATAAACAAGCAAGGGGGGACGTGGTCACGCCCCCTATGCAGGGAGGCACTCAAAACCTGGCACCAGGCACTCTCTCATCAGTGCACCCTACAGGCCTGCTACCTGCCAGGGATAGAAAACGAACTAGCGGATCGCCTCAGCAGACAGCTGAGTCCCCACGAATGGGTGCTTCACGAGGAAGTGGCATCGGCCCTCTTCACGAGATGGGGCCAGCCATTAATTGACCTCTTTGCAACACAACAAAATACCAAATGCTCCCTGTTCTGCTCCCAAAGACCCGCACACAACAGAGCAGCTGCGGACACCTTCGATGTGACCTGGGAGCGGTGGCCTCTGATTTACGCCTTTCCCCCCACGCCGCTCATTTCACGGACCATACAGCGCCTGATCAGGGACAAGGCGCTAGCCATCCTGGTAGTCCCTCACTGGCCCAGGCAAGTCTGATTCCCCTACCTGCAGCGCCTGGCCCTGGAACCTCCAGTAAACCTACCTCTAAGGCCGGACCTAATCTCCCAAGACAACGGCACGACCCTCCACCCCAACCTGCAGATGCTATCGTTAACCGCATGGAGGCTGAAAGGATGACCCTCGCGTCCCTTGAACTTTCGACCGAGGTCCAGCAAGTCATACTGGCGGCTCGGCGCCCGTCTACTAGGAAATCATAGAACCTGAAATGGCGGCGTTTCAGCATTTGGTGCGAGTCACATCGTCTGGACCCCTTCTCGTCCCCCTTGCCTCAACACCTCCAATATCTCGCTTCACTCTCGGCGCTCGGGCTGAAAACCCAGACCATCAGGGTCCACCTGTCCGCCATAGTGGCCTTCCACGACCATTCCGGAGACGCCTCCATAGCAACGCTGCCACTGATGGTTCGCTTCATGAAAGGCCTCACCAATCTCCGTCCCCCCATCCGAGCACCCGTCCCGGCATGGGACCTAAATGTTGTTCTTAACCAGCTCAAAGGAGAGCCTTTCAAACCACTGCAGTCAGTGGAACTCAAATTTATCTCTTGGAAAGCACTCTTTCTCAAAGCCATCACCTCTGCCAGGCGCATCAGCGAGCTGCATGCCCTGGTGGCTTACCCGCCTTATACCATACTCCACCACGACCGCGCCTGCCTGCGGACACATCCTAGATTTGTCCCCAAGGTGGTGAGTGCCTTCCACATCAATCAGACCATAGAATTGCCCTGCTTCCAATCAGAGCCACACGCCAACCAAGAACAGGAGAGGCTACACACTCTGGACTGTGTCAGGACCTTACACTGCTACCTACACCGGACCTCCTGTATCCGGAAAGGGTCACTACTCTTTGTCTCCTACGACCCTAACAAGCCTGGTTGCCCAGTGTCCAAATGAACACTCTTCATCTGGATCTCCTCGTGCATCACCTTTTGCCTATTGCAAGCGGGTTCACAACCCATACCAGGGGTCAAGGTGCATCATCTGTGGGCATTGGCTGCCACGACTGCCAACCTATGCTCCATTCTGGTACCGGACATCTGCAGGGCAGCCACCTGGGCCTCCATCCAAACTTTCCGGAGACACTACTGCTTGGATCAGGCAGATCAGGGCAGCTCTGCCTTCGGCAGGGTGGTGTTAGCCACAGCCACCCCCCCCCCCCCTCCGGCTCCTGATCGGAGGTCCCAGGGACTCTGACCTATTTGTTATGCAATACTGGTTTTATACGGTCTTATTATGTTGTAGGGTGCTGTTAATTATCTCGTGCTGTTACTCATATGGTGCTGTACTCCCACACTAGCTGAGCTTATTACCTTGTTAGATGGTGCGCGCCCACTTGACCATAATGTTGACAATGACTAATGTTGAGCAATACTGCTAATGTTTGCATGATATTTGCATGTTTGCACAATCTTTGCTAGGTTGCACATGTTCGCTGTTTCCCACATGTGATTGCTTTTGCACAAGTGCCTGTTATGCCATTAAATCTGACTTGTTTGCATCCAAATGAATTGAATCTGCTTTCTTGTATATAAATGAATCTGCCCCCCCCCCTGCTGAACGTGTAGCTTGAGAGGCACCACTTGTGGCTGACTCATTCTTCTTGTCCTGGGAAAAAACAGAGTTACTTACCTGTAACGTGAGTTCTCCAGGGACAGCAGGATAAGTCAGCCACACATTCCCACCCACCTCCCCGGGAGGGGGGGGGTCGTTCCACAGCTTCTGCCGCCTTCTAGCTCGTGGCAATGCCTCAGCTGGGAAAAGTCTGTCTAGCTAGGGGCGGTCCTAGAGGTGGAGCTACTAGCCATGCTCAGAAGGCTAAAGCCTTCTGAGCTACTGAGAATACTTCCGTCTATGGTGCTGTCGGATGACATCACCACTTGTGGCTGACTTATCCTGCTGTCCCTGGAGAACTCACGTTACAGGTAAGTAACTCAGTTTTCTCCTAACAGAGATAATAGAGCAGCTCCTTAAACCCCTTCTCCCCCCTCCTGGCTGTAAATGCAAGCTAGAAGTAATTGCAGTTATGTTCAGGATGTCACCCTATCTGCTCCAGTTCTCATCTCCTTATCTTTAGGAAGAGCTTCAGAACTCAGGTCCAAAAACCTAGTTCTCACATCTATTCCTGAAGGGATTTATTAGCTGGGCCCCTTTGGCCAAAGTGATACTTTCACCCTATCTTTCCTCAAACCCTTCCATCTCCCACATCCTTAGCTCACCTTTCCTCAACATGACTTTTGTTCCTAAGGAAACAGCCTTCAAAATAATTTGATGTGTTCATGGGAAAATTTCTAAGATGTATTACAGCCCACCTACTTTCCTTGTACCGGATAAGGTCTGTACTTTGCCAATGAGGGGGGTCACTTGTGTTTCCATTACTTGTGACCCTTTGCTGCAATAAAGAATAATTTCACTTTTGCTTTGCAGACTGGTGCTCTCTGTCCATTTTTCCCCGCTGTAGTTCGGACGCAAGTGAGAGAAAGGATCGGGGCCTAATTGGGATGGCTCTCACAATAGGTGAACAAGATTGTTACAAAAAATTATTTCAATGTATCTTCTGGTTGTTCAGTGGAATAGATTAGATACAGTATGGTAAACTATCCTTTTCCATTGGCACTGCACAATGCATATGCTTAAGACTGTAAACAATTGCCAAATGATAAACTGTAAAGACAGAACTTTCCTAGCCTCTCTCTGCCTTTCCTGATCTCCACTCACCCTAGAGACACACCCTCTGTAGGAACAGAAAGGAGGAAGAAGTCCACCAAAAATGTTCCAAATCCTACTTGTAAAAGCTGACAGCAACAGCACTCCTAAGCTTAATAGGGAGGAAGGAACACTCTGCTCTCTTGAAGGTGTTTTGTTTCTCAAGCTTTTTTGTTTTCTCTCCTTTGAGCCAGCAAACTCCAGCCCCCTTTCCTCACAGCATCAAAATCAGATTTCAAGCTATTTTTTCAATCTTTTTTTTTCTGTTTTAAAGTCCCAGTTCCCAAGATCACTCCCTTATTGCCCCATAGATGTACTTCAAGCTGCTGCTTTTTTCAATCTTTTTTCTGCTTTAAACTGCCCCTTCCTCGTTCTCTGAAATTCAGACACAAAATAGTTCTCTGGGGTTTGTGCTGGGCTATATGTTCCAGCCCTGCTGAGACATCATGGCCCACAGGATTTGCAGAATTCAGCTAGGGATACATTTCTCTGGCTGCTTGTCAAGGATTTGTAGCATAATTATCTGAAGTGCCTCGTGCTGGCTGCTGGTGACCACTTTTTTACCTTCTCGTTCTCCCAGATTGGCTCAAGTGTGTCAGGCAGTGCCTGCACACAAGACAAAGCGAAATTTTATGAATGGCTATTCAGGAAAATTTTCCAAGCATGTGAAGTGGGTTATTTGGCCTCGGACTGAACCAACATTTGTGATTTTCCATCGAGTTTTAAATTCCTACGAAAACTAATGCACCTGCCTTCTATAGCATGTTTGCTTGCAGAAGAAATCTCTCATCAGTTCATCATTTCCACTATTTCTCCTCAGGTTTTATCCTCTAGGTTTGTTAAAAAGCTGTTCAGTAAAAAACATTTCAGCGTGTGTTTTTTCTTCTGTCTTTTGCAATAATTGTAGCTGCCCTAGTTCTGCAGCAGAGGTTTGAGAATACAGTCGTTGTGCACGGGGCAAAGCCTGCTGCTTAACAATGGTCTCTAATGGCGCCAAGTAACAAAGTCACTGACCTGACCTGAATTACCAATGACATAACAAGCATCACCAACACACATAATAGAGGCCCCGTCTTTGTCTTAGGCCCTTGATCCTGCAGGCAGGCTCCTGGCTATAGCAGTGATAACAGAAGAGAAAACAACAGAAGTTAGGCGCTCAAATGGAGAATCAATCCAGTCAAAAAAATAAATAGTGTTCAGTTCTTATGTTTAGAAAAATAAAAAAAGGTAAAGGAAAACTAGTACTGCATTTTCCTTTCCACACAATTCTATCCTGCTGACCTTTTAAGAAGTATATCACTGTCTGGTTTGTTTTTGGATTCCAAATTATTGGATTGTTTGGGTCCATTAAAGTCAATGGAGCAAGCAGTTCTGCAGTCTAACAGTGGGGAAATCCATCCATTCATAGTCAAACTTGTTTAAAGCTTGCTGTCAGACATCTGTCATAGAGGCAAGAGCACTCCAAGGCATCAAGGTGCTATAGCACCAAAACAGGTGCAGAAAGCCATAACAGTGACAAGAAAACACCAGACCACCATGAGATAGACAAAGTGGCACAAATAATGGCATGAACACCCCCAAGGCACAGGGAGAGGGGCAAAGCACCATCAGTATTGGCATGAACACCTCAAATCCTCTGGGCATACAGCAAAGGAACACCAAGAGGGTTAGGTCAGGATTGAAGGTTCATGGAAAATTTTGTCTACGGCAATGAGAAGAAAAAAGGTTGGGCACTGCTGTTCAGGGGAAGGGGTTATCCACAGAGATGTTGCTATCAGAGTTCAGGGGGCAGCGCAGCATTATGAATACGAGTATATTCTTTTTAGTGGCTGTGTGATTATGTCTTATGGTTCACTGTACACTGTTAGGGGATTTAGAAATTGTTTAAATTAATTGCTATCAGTACTCAAGGTCTTGGGTGCACAAAATCTGTTAGTGTGGAAATGTTATCCTGGAGAGCGTTTGGGAATTGGAGCCTAGGAGGTGCAGCAATGATTTCACCTGAGTAACATGGCATGAAGAAGGACCCAAACACCACCGAAAGGATAAAGCAGCACCAGCAGCGGTGGAAAGCAGATCCAAGGCACCAAGAAAGGTGCGACGCAGGCAGAGGAGGAAGATGATCATCTACATCCACAGGCACTGATGGCAAAGATATAAGCTGATGGTA
This sequence comes from Ichthyophis bannanicus, assembly GCA_033557465.1. Lineage (NCBI taxonomy): Eukaryota > Metazoa > Chordata > Amphibia > Gymnophiona > Ichthyophiidae > Ichthyophis > Ichthyophis bannanicus. The sequence continues at coordinate 562,511,474 of CM066034.1, read as the reverse complement.
GGATCTGAATGGCGTATCACTCAGGTTCATTGTGATCTGCTTCTGTCCTCTCTTTTCAGTGTTGTCAATCCCATAATGCGCCACAATGGACTGGCCTTAGATCTCCCTGCTGGACGCGGGGCCATACCAAGGGCTATGCGAGCGGTGCGATCACACAGGGCACAAGCACAGAAAGGACACTGATATCATTTATTTATTGAACAGGTTTTTGGTATAACATTTTCTACCAGCCAAAAAGTGCACAATTAACAAGGGTCACAATGAACAAGGGTGTTACAGGCATGGGTTGTAAATATCTAAGGTACAATGAAAAAGGGTAAAATCAGCATGGGTTGCAATTAACAAAAGGTAAAATAAGCAGGGATAGGTAATGCCGTGAAACAAAAATACTCATTAACTAGGCAAGGGTAAGCGAAGGAGTGTAAATACATCGGGTGCAAGGAAGGGACGATAGCTTTTTACATAAACATTAATATAGTGGGAGGGGGGCTAGTTGGGTGATATCATCACTGGGCTTCACACATAGATGGGGCAAAAGGGGGCACCAGATTCGTTAGTCGCACAGGGCACATTTCTAGCTTGGTACAGTCTGCCTTGACCCATATAACTTGGCATCTCTGCTTATCTTTTACATATTTTTAATGAATTGTCTATTTACAATGAGTTCATATGCCATACTGCTCTAGGAATGCCACATCTCACTCATTAGGACTGTGGCACTAATTTGAAGGATTTTTCCGAGCCCCTTCTTTCAAGCATTAATGACTCAATGAGAGACAAGCATAGGAGATGAGAAACCAAGTGACCCACAAGATGGAAGACATACGGAGTGCGGCTTCCCATGTAGTGCCGTCTCCTACGCCACTCCTTTTCCCTGTACAGGTATTGTGAAACCTAAATACAAACTCTTTGCCTCTGAGTCCAGAGCAATTTTCAGCCCACACATTTCCCCCATATTGCCTCCTCTATGTCTGTATACTTTCTGATGCTTGAAAGAAAAGCAAATATCCGTTGTCCTACTTTTTTTCATCTTCCACATGTGTCTGCATGAAAACCCTGGCTGCACCATTAGAAAAGCATCTCGCTCTTTGGACTTCAGTCAGTCTCTCTGGGGTGCTAAATCTCGCTGTTTGGGATGGGTCAGCCTTGGCATCTCTGATACTCTTGGGCCTTGCAACACAGCTCATTATAAGGCATATAAGTAGGGGTAAAAACCTGAGAGATTTTCTGTGTTCAGAAGTAATAAATCAAGAAATGATGACAATATTGGCCACTTTAAGTGTGGCAGATTCCAAATTTGCAAGATTACAGAAGGCAAGGAATTTAAATGTGCCTCTTTGAATAGGAGTATTACATTGTGATATGCCAAAGCATGGACTTCTTCATATATTGTGTTTGTCATTAGATGTCATGTTCCAAATTCTATGTTGGAAAGACGACATGGCAGCTACAAAGTACATGATGGAGGGATCCAGGAAGGGAGAGCTCTAGAGAAAAGAGAGCTCTGAGGTTCCTCTGTCAGTTGAAGGAAGGATCTTGCATTGAAGTGGTTGCAACCAGGGGGAAAGACCAGGCCCAAGATAGCCAAGATTGTGCTATTGGAGCAGTATGTGGAGGGCTTCACCGGCCCAATGAAACAGTGGGTACATCAGCATTCCAAGCTTAAACTGGAAATAGCTGAAGAGTATCATGAAGCCCCACCAGTGACTGAAATGGATAGTAAGATGGGAAAGAAGTCACCCATCAGCTCAGGAGGCCAGAAGGGAAAGCCGGAACAGATGTTGGCTCCCATGTTCTAACCTCCAAAAGTCACCTCCTAGGCAAGGGCATGGCCCCAGCCATAACTCCTTCACCTGTTTTAGGTGTGCAGCCCAATGTCACTTTGCTCAGGAATGTCCCCTGGGTACAGAAGAATCCATGGATGCCAGCCTAACCACCCTTCACACCTGCGCTTTTGAGGTGGACCATGGAACCGTTCTGGCCGAGGAAGTCAGGGGTGAAGAACATCCCATAGCATTCAGCATACTAAAGGTACCGTGCCCCTTCCCACTTCGGCAGCTGCATCCAGTACCCAATCACATTAAGGAACAAGGGAAGCACCTTAGGGGTAAAGCAAGGCCTGATTCCACACAGCTCACGACCCTGCCCAGCATAAAACATCAGCCAGCACTGCTAGAGACAATTTAAAGGAATGGAACTACAGGTGCGCCCACGCCTAAGGGCCACGCTGAAGGGTCTTTAGGCATGGCCCTTAGAGTGGATCTAGAAGGGGATCATTGACTCTATGCCACAAACAAAAGTTACACAACAAAGACAAAATACAAAACTCCTCAACACAGCAACTAGCTAATTATAACCCTTTAACCAACACTGCAAGCAGGTAAGGCTGAGCAACCACTTGCCTAAGAACACAACTTGAATGAACCAGGATATCTAAGAGCCCCTCCTCACTCACCCAGCAACTCAACGCAGACTCATCCTCAGAAACACTGACAGGCGCGCCAGCTACCATAATGCTAATCTACCCACAACTAAAACTCTACAGCCTAAACATGGCACCACCAGCTATCCTAATCTGCCTACTATACCTCACATCACTCCTCTCACCCTCAACCTCACTCCCCCCTCTAATCACATACCAATCATACGCACACCCCAACATGCAATATCCTTCCTCTTTGCCAGACTTAGATAGGCATATCACCACCTCATTCAAATTAAAAACCACAACCAACAACATATCACAAGTTCACACACAGCTCCACCACCTCAAGTGCACACTCATCAATGCATGCTCAGTACGAAATAAAATTCAGCTCATCTCTGGCTACCTCACTGACAATGTTCATCACCGAATCATGGTTCACTGAATTGGATAATGTGTTGATTAACCAGCTATTAACACCCAGCTACAACATATTCAATTGCCCAAGAATCAGATGTAGAGGTGAAGGAGTCTATTACAGCCAAAACACACCTCAGCTTTCACCTCCTCAAAAACAGCACAGACAGAGGCTTAGACACCATATCTATCACAAAGAAGTCCGTAACACTATGTCTCACTTACAGGTCCCCAACCCTTCTGCAGATGAGCTAGCAGAACTGCTAGAAATGGTATGCAACCACAAACCACACTCCAACCATCTCATACTCCTAGGAGACTTCACTTTCATCTGCCACCCCCCAGGACTTCTAAAGCCTTCAATCAAGGTATGAAGGCACCAGATCAACGAACCAATCCATAACAAAGAAGACACACTCAACTTTATATTTATCCCATAACAAATGCTCACAAATAATAACCTCCCATTCCCCACACTATCCACTGTACCCTTGTCTGACTATAATGCAATCTCCTTCTTCCTCCCACACTGTTCACACACCCTGAAAAAAAATATTGAGATAAACCTCATCTCGCAGATTCCAAACACTTGAAAAAGACAGAATTGCTAAACAAGCTCTTACCACAACTACAGGACACCTCAGAAGACTACAGTGACAAAAAACAAATTAGCCACAAAACCTCATACCCCCACAGTCTGTAGAAGGAACAATACAGCCAAGTGGTACACCACCCAATTGTAGACACCAAGTGTAAACTCAGGCTCCTAGAAAGAAAATGGAGACACACCAAAACTGCTGACAACCTTGACAAATATACAGTATGGCCAAACTACACGAATTCAAGACAGTATCATATGAAGCTAAAAAAGAATAATACCTCAAACTAAAACAATACTCCCTAAACCAGCCCAGGGAGCTCTTCAATATAGTCAAATCCCTAATAAAAATCTCCACCCATCAGAAGGAAGAAATAAATCTATCCCCACAGACTATGACAGACTATTTTCAAAACCAGACCCTCCCTCAGGACACCGTGGCAACCACAACATCAACTCGCAAGGGACCCAATCACACAGAAGCCGAAATTGTTTGGAACTCATTCACAATCATCTCACCCAAAGAACTGGAAAGAATCACCACAAACATCAACACCAACACATCCCCGCTCAACCCCTGCCTGGTGAACTGGATAAAGATTGCCCAAACAGAGTTAATCCCCACAATTCTCAAAATTGCTCAACAATCACTCCAGCAAGAATACATGCCCACGGAGCTAAAAATACCTCCATCCACCCAATAAAGAAAAGAACAGAAACCGATGCAAACCACCAAGGCTCATACAGACCTATCAACAGTCTACCATTCCTGACAAAGGTAATAGAAAAAATCATCCTGTCACAACTCCAAAATCACATCGATGCTAATGCCCCACTCGACCCACAATATGGCTTCCAACCCCACCATGGCTTTGAAACCCTCCTGACTGCCTTCATCAACAATCTATTGAAGGGTGCTGAAGACCCCTGCAAAGGATTCATTCTAATCTTTCTCGACATAAGAGCAGCCTTCGACTGTTCCCCATAACTTCATCCTCCAATGACTGAGATCAATAGGGCTGAGAGACACCTCTATAAAGTAGTTCAAATCCTATCTCACAGAGTAAAAATGGGTTCCAAGAAATCAGCCCCATACACACAACAGCAGGAAGTCTCCCAAGGATCTGCCTTGTTCTCCCTTCTATTCAATATCTTCCTCCAATCCATCTGCACAATTATCCAAGCACACAACATACTCTATCATATCTATGCAGATGATGTAATGATTTACACTCAATTCACCACTACCAATCCAACAATCTCATCCATAATGAAATGTTTCATCTCCATTGTCCAATAGCTCTCAGAATGCAATATGAACATAAACTATAAGAAAATTAATGTCCTGTACATTACCAAAGACACCAACTTCACTCCACTTACTGTCATAACCTTCAATGGAACACAACTGTAAGTAAAATCAGAAGTTTGTTATGTGGTAGTAACACTGGATCATCACTGGTCATTAACCCCTCACATAAGCAATATTACAAGAACTATATACTACAAGCTCAAAACAGTACAGCATCTCAAGCCACTCTTGGACTATCGTGACTATTGCACAGCATTTCAAGTGCTCATCTTCCCTCATTTTGACTACTGTAATCTCATCCTCCAGGGTCTCCCAAAATACACAATTCACCCATTTCAACTAGCCCAAAATACAGTCACCTCTAAAGCCGATCACATAAACCCACAACTCACCAACTGAATTGATTACCCATATCAGAGCTGATAATTTATAAACCCATACTCACATTCTTCAATCTACCTCCAGTCACTATTACAAACAACGTCCCCCAACAGAGCCAGAAGAGCATATACCTTGAATACACTCTCCATAACCACACTAAACACCAAAAAGAATCACATGACCTCAAAGGGTTTTCTCCCTATTTGCCCCAACCCTATGGAATGCACTTCTGGACCCAACAACCTTCCGAAGAAAACTGAAGACATACCTTTTCCTGGAATGCTTTGCTGATAAGACAAAACCAATTATCCAACAAGAACCATGAACTCTCCAGCCCTCCTCACCTCACCAATCTACCCCCTCTCCAATCCCCCTACCTTCCCCCTCCATCCCTCCACCTCCTCCCTGTCAACCAATGTTAACTCACTCATACTCCTTCATAATGTTCTCAGTTACCTAGTTAACTTGTTTTATAGCTTGTTCTTGCTATTATGTTTTAAATTCCATGTTCCAAGTAAAGCACTGTTGAGCTATATTGTTTATCATGTAAACCACTTAGACTTGTAGATACAGCGGTATAGAAAAACAGCAAAATAAATAAAAACTAAAATCAGCAGGGCTGGTTGGACTCACCTGAACAATGTATTTCCTTTCCCGGGTGAGGCAGGTGCTCAATGGGGCATGGTTGAGTTGAGTGGGGATGGTGTGTGATGGGATCTACAGAATGTTACTCCCTTTGGAGAGGGATGGTATCAACTGTCCCCTTTAAGAGTCTGCAGCCCAGAGTTCAGGGCTGGGAGGGCATGGCTCACAGGGAGAGATTAAGAACCCAGAAGGCTGCACGAGGGAAACAGGCCCATAGAGTCAGAAGTCCTTCCATGGCAAGCTGTGCAAAGGAGTTCTGGAGGTAGGAATTTTAATTGAGGCTGGAGGAAGGGCCGAGAGAACCAGCTTGTGGAAGTTTAACAAGTTGGGGCAGAAGTAAAGCTGATTTTATTTTCTCTGAACTGCTGTCTGTTCTGGTTTTTGTTTTGTGGAGATTTAACAATCTGGGACAGAATAAAAACTGCTTTTGTTTCCCCTGAACTGCTCTCTGGCCTGTGTTTTAAAGAAAACCCCATCCCACCGCACACCACACTACCACAGAGACCTTCTGCACTTATTGCAAAGTCTTGACTAAAGGACTCAACATACCACACTGGTTTATGATGTAGATTTAAAATCAGTAATGGGCCAAAAGTCATTCTGTTATCTGGGCAACTTGCCATTTCTAATGCTATTAGGGCCAGTGCAAGACATGGAGGTGCCCTAAGCAGACCCTCCATCCTACACCCCACCCCCAACACCCATGGCCTCTTCTGTAGTGGCAATTGCCCCTGAAACCGCAATGCAGCACTTACCTCCTGGTTTCATTCTGCCAATCTGCTGCTTCAGCCTGCCCGCTGCTGCACTTCTGGTTTATACAAAATCGGAAGTGCGGGGTGGAAGTAGAGGATTGGGCAGATGAAACCGCGATGCAGTCCCAGAGACAAAGGGTAAGTGCTGCATTACGATTTCAGGGGCAATTGCTGCAGCTGGTGTCCCTGGAGAGGAGCGCCAGTGGCAGCAATGGGTTAGCAGCGGCCCTGGATGTAGTGACATACTGGAGGTATCTGGATAGTTGGCAGCTTAGTATGCAGCAATGCTTAGGACTAAAGCATATAGGACCTATGAAGGCATATGGGAGCCGGTCTTTAAATATACTAGGAAACACACCTGTGTACAACAAGTGCAGCATACTGGGGAGTGGTTGTGAGTTGGATGCGGAGTTATAATAAGTGTTGTAGGTAACTAAGAAAGCTTTTGAATCAAAACACTGTTGCAAAGTTTAGGGCATGAATTTCCAGGGGCACGCACATTGGCGGGTGGTAGTGCATGCCTGAGTGAACTTGTGTGCTCTGCAGAGCTTAGTGGATGTTCGGGGACTTATCACATGTTGATGATGTCATGGGTGCAGATACAGATATGCAGGAACACTTCAAAAAGATCTCCAGCTCCTGGCCAGGCTAATAGCCCCAAGACAGCAGAAGCTGTTCACCAAGTTTGGTGTGTAGTGCAACTGTGGTGTTTAAATATCTACCGGTTTTTGAATAGTGGCTGCCACCAGGGGCGGCCCAAGGGGGGTGCGGGGCCATGTGCGGAGACTCGGTGCGGGGCCTCATTTGCATAAGTGGCCTTATTTGCATAAATATTTGCATAATGTTACCATACACTAACTTTTAGTAAACATGTCTCTTAATGAGTGTATGGATAAAGAAAGACTAAAAGATTTCTACATTACTATAATCCAGTGCCAACCGCCAGGCACATTAGGAACTACTACAAACGCTGCCCATTTAGAACCCATAGCAAACCCGCTGTATCCTGACAGCATTACCAGGACTCACAAAGCACCAGACCCTACCTATCAAAAGGAAACACTGCAAATATTAAACCAGTACATTTCAGAGAATACTGGGGAAAGAGAACAAGTGGCAATGTCAAATAGGAATTACATAAACAGAATACCTCAGCTCAGTTACACATGCAGAACATAGACCATCACCAAACAAGGAATCGCAATTTAGAAACAGGAAGGCAATAATTAAACTGGGAACCCCAAAAGCCAAACTTGGAATGTACAACAACACTGTAGAAATAAAACTATAAATCAATTTCCTCTTGTACCAAACAAAGCGCAGACGTTAATGATGCACATTTCCCAGAGCTTTCATATTCCAGTTAATAAATTCAAAATAAAGAGATATATTTCTACCTTTTGTGCATTTTTTTTCAGTTGCAATTGCTCCAGCCACTTTCTTCTGGTTTCTTCATGTTTTCTGCTAACTCTCCATCGTCTGCTGTCCATTTGTCCTTTCTTCTCTCTTCTAGTTTTCTTTCCATCCTCTCTCTCTACATCTGCTTTAACATACTAATCTTTATCCGTTTGCTCTTTCCTCATTCTTATTTCATCCACACAAATTTTACCCCTCCATCCTCAATCCCCACTTACTCTCCCAATACCCGGCCAATTGTAGATTTTTCATCCCTCCCACACAAAATATTTTTCCCCTCTCCATTTTACTCTCCCAGCCCCATCCCATTCTAATCCTCCCCCAACATCAGCTCCCTTCTAGTTCCAGTCTCACCCAGCATCCATTCCCTTCTAGTCCCTGCATCAGCCCATTTCCAGTCCTAGCCCCCCATCAACCCATTTCCAGTCCTAGCTCCCCCCTCCATTTTCAGTCTGAGTCCCTTCATCAGCACAGGTCCAATCCTAGCCCCCCATCAGCCCAGATCGAGTCATTTCCTAGCCCCACCATCAGCCCGAGTCAAAACCTTGCTCCCCTCCACTCAGCCCAATTCCAGTCCAAGCCCCCCCATGAGCCTACTTCCAGTTCTAGCCCCTCCATGAGTCCATTTCAATTCAAGCCCCCACCACAGCCCATTTCCAATCTTAGCTCCCCCCAACAGCCCATTTCCAGTCCTATCCTAGCTGCTCCATCAGCCCATTTTCAGTTCTAGCTCCCTTCCCTCACAGCCCATTTCCATTCCAAGCTCCCTCCCCATCAGCTATTTGCAGTTCAAGCCTCCCCGTCCACTCAGTCCATTTCCAGTCATAGCAATCCCCCAACCCATTACCAGTCCTAGCCCCCCATCAACCCATTTTCAGTTTAAGCCCCCCCTATAACCCATTACCAGTCCTAACTGGACTTGGTGCTTACCAATGGTGAAAGTGTTTCTGATGTTGTAGTGGGAGATCATTTTGCATCCAGTGATCACCAGATGGTGTGGTTCAGTATTAGGACTAGGGCTGTTAGAATCCATTCCAAGGTGAAGATCTTAGACTTTAGGAAGACTAACTTTGCGAAGATGGGCCAATACCTCAGGGAGTCATTAGTGGGATGGGAACAGCTGGGGGATGTAGAACAACAGTGGGCAAAACTGAAAGGGGGTATTTTAAAGGCAACCAACCTTTTTGTTAAAATGGTAAATAAAGGCAAAAGGAACAGGAGACCGCTATGGTTTTCGAAGGAAGTAGCTGAAAAAGTGAAGAAAAAGAGGGAGGCCTTCATGAAATACAAGAGATCACAGAGAAAGGAAGACAGGCATCTGTATTTGGAAAAACTTAGAGAAGCTAGCAAAGTAGTCAAGAAGGCAAAGATTCAAAAGGAGGAGGAAATAGCCAATGCAATAAAATGGGGAGATAAGACATTTTTCAGATATATTAGTGAGAAGAGGAAGGGCAAAAGTGGTATTGTCAGACTCAAGGGTACAGGGGGGGAATATGTAGAAGCTGATAAGGATAAAGCGGAATTGCTTAACAAATATTTTTGTTCTGTGTTCACAGATGAAGAACCAGGAGCAGGACCTCAGAAAACACCCACAAATAAGAACAGAAGCGAGGGACATCTTGAACAATTTTCAGAAGACTGTGTTCGTGAGAAACTAGCTCAACTTAAAGTAGACAAAGCGATGGGACCGGATGGGATACACCCTAGAATACTGAGGGAACTTGGGGACGTTCTAGCCAACTCCACTGACTGACCTTTTCAATGCCTCGTTGGAGTCGGGAGTGGTGCCAAAGGACTGGAGAGAGGCTCATGTGGTGCCTTTACACAAAAGCGGAAGTAAGGATGTGGTTGAAAACTACAGGCCGGTTAGTTTAACTTCAGTGGTGAGTAAATTAATGGAAACGCTGTTGAAAGAGAAAATAGTGAGGTTTCTGGAGTCCAGCAGATTACAGGATCCGAGGCAGCATGGATTCACCAGAGGCAGGTCTTGTCAGACAAATCTGATTGATTTCTTTGACTGGGTGACCAGGGAGTTGGACCGAGGGAGAGCTCTAGATGTGGTGTATTTAGATTTCAGTAAAGCCTTTGACACTGTTCCTCACAGGCGACTTATAAACAAACTGAGCACCCTAGGGATGGACCCTAAAGTTACTGCTTGGGTTAGAAATTGGTTGGGTGGGAGGCGACAAAGAGTACAAGTAAATGGAGCTCACTCTGAGGAGAAGGATGTTACCAGTGGTGTGCCCCAGGGATCTGTCCTTGGTCCGATTCTTTTTAACATCTTTGTTAGTGATATAGCGGAAGGGCTGTCGGGTAAGGTTTGCCTCTTTGCGGATGATACCAAAATCTGCAATAAAGTAGACACCCAGGAAGGTGTAGATAACATGAGGAGGGATCTAGCTAAGCTTGAAGAATGGTCTAGAATTTGGCAGCTGGGATTTAATGTTAAAAAATGTAAGGTCATGCATTTGGGCTGCAGCAATCCAAGGGAGCAATACAGCATAGGAGGTGAAGTACTTTTGTCCACTAAAGAAGAGTGGGACCTAGGCGTAGTTGTGTCCGATGATCTTAAAGTAGCTAAACAGGTAGAAAAGGCGACGGCAAAAGCTAGAAGGATGCTTGGGTGCATACAGAGAGGAATGGCTAGCAGAAAAAAGGAGGTGATAATGCCTCTGTATAAGTCTTTGGTGCGACCTCATTTGGAGTATGGTGTGCAATTCTGGAGACCGCACCTTCAAAAGGATGTGAACAGGATGGAGTCGGTGCAGAGGGTTGCTACTAAGATGATTAGTAGTCTTCATTATAAAGCATATGAGGACAGACTTAAGGATCTTAATATGTACACCTTAGAGGAAAGGCGGGATAGAGGTGATATGATTGAGATGTTTAAATACCTCCGTGGCATAAATGTTCAGGGAGAGAGCCTCTTTCAATTGAAAGCAAGTTCTGCGACGAGGGGACATGGGATGAGGGTGAAGGGAGATAGATTCAGGAGTGATATGCGGAAATATTTCTTTACGGAAAGAGTAGTGGATCCGTGGAATAGTCTCCCAGTGGAGGTGGTAGAGATGAGGACAGTAACTGAATTCAAAAAAGCATGGGACCAACACAGAGGATCTCTAAAGGTAAAAAGTGGACTGTTGTAGTTGTTGTTATGGAAGGACAGACTAGATGGGCCTTGTGGTCTTTTTCTGTCATCATGTTTCTATGTTTCTATGTTTCTAACCCCCCATCAGCCCACTTCCAGTCTTAAACCCATCAGCCCATTTCCAGTCAGCCCCCCATAGCCCATTGCCAGTCCTAACCCCCCCCCATCAGCCCACAGCCCATTACTAGTCCTAACCACATCAGCCCACCTCAAGTCCTAACCCCTCCCCATCAGCCCTTTTCCTGTCCTAGCGCCCCCCGAGCCCCTTAGCAGTCGTTACCCCCCCCATAGCCCATTAGCAATCCTAACCCCCATCACCCTATTTCCAGACAGCCCCCATCAGCCCACAGCCCATTACCAGTCTTAACCCCCCCCAGCCCATTTGCAGTCCTAACCCCCCATCACCCCATTTCCAGACAGCCTCCATCAGCCCCCAGCCCATTACCAGTCTTAACCCCCCCAGCCCATTACCAGTCTTAACCCCCCAGCCCATTTCCAGTCCTAAACCCCCCCCAGCCCATTTCCAGTCAGCCTCCATCAGCCCCAGCCCATTAGCAGTCTTAACCCCCCCTAGCCCATTTCCAGTCCTAACCCCCCCAGCCCATTTCCAGTCCTAACCCCCCCTCACCCCATTTCCAGTCAGCCTCCACCAGCCCCAGCCCATTTTCAGTCATAACCCCCCCCAGCCCATTTCCAGTCCTTACCCCCCCCCAGCCCATTTCCAGTCAGCCTCCATCAGCCCCAGCCCAATAGCAGTCTTAACCCCCCCCTAGCCCATTTCCAGTCCTAACCCCCCCTCCAGCCCATTTCCAGTCCTAACCCCCCCTTGCACATTTCCAGTCCTAACCCCCCCCCTTGCACATTTCCAGTCCTAACTCCCCCCCCCCTTGCACATTTCCAGTCCTAACCCCCCTGCACATTTCCAGTCCTAACCCCCCCCTTGCACATTTCCAGTCCTAACCCCCCCCCTTGCACATTTTCAGTCCTAACTCCCCCCCCCTTGCACATTTCCAGTCCTAACCCCCCCCCCCCCTTGCACATTTCCAGTCCTAACCCCCCCCGGCACATTTCCCTTCCTAACCCCCCCCCCTTGCACATTTCCAGTCCTAACCCCCCATCACCCCATTTCCAGACAGCCTCCATCAGCCCCCCCCCTTCCCTTCCCTTCCGGCAAATTAAAAAAAAAAAAAAAAAACCTGGCTCTAGCTGCTGCCGCTGCCGCGTCCGTCGCAGCAGCGGCAGAATGGCGTGTCCCGCGGGGCCCCCTCTCCTCGTCGAGCCCTCTGCAAGGGCTTTCAGATTCGCGAAGGGAGAGTGCTCCCTCGCGTCTCTGTAAAGCCCGCAGGGGCTAATGGGAAATTTCCCATCAGCCCCTCGCGTCTAAAGGGGCAGATGGGAAATTTCCCATTAGCCCCTGCGGGCTTTACAGAGACGCGAGGGAGCACTCTCCCTTCGCGAATCTGAAAGCCCTTGCAGAGGGCTCGACGAGGAGAAGGGGCCCCGCGGGACACGCCATTCTGCCGCTGCTGCGACGGACGCGGCAGCAGCCAGAGACAGGTTTTTTTTTAAAATGTAATTAAAAAAAAAAGCAGAATGTTCTTTGCGCGGGGCCCCCTGAAACGCGGGGCCCTGTGCAAAAAACATTCTTGCTCAATGGACGGGCCGGCCCTGGCTGCCACTGAATATCTGGATTATGTAGCCACTATCCAGATCATCGCTGCCATTATCTAGATATACCGGGAACAGTTCTGGATATATCATTTGGATTCAGTGATACCGTCGGGTTTGAATGCTGCGCTGGATTGGTGGACTCTCCTATGAAGCAGTGGGAGGGGTTTGAATGCACGGTTGAGCCATTGGCTATCACTTGATCAGGTGACCTGATGACCAAAAATAAAGGACACCTACTTTCGGGGGAGTATTTGGGCAACATGGTTTGAGAAAGAGCCAGGAAGACACAGTGGCTTGAAACATCGTCAACGTTGGTTACTGGAACGGGGTGAGGGCCTCGTTGGAGTTGCCATTGAAAGAATTATATTCAACTTTGTTTTGGATGTCTTTTTACATCTGTGAGCACCCTTGAAAGGAGAAAAGGCTTCTAAACGAGAACTTTTGAAGATCTGTCACTTCCGTCTTTGACTGATGGGGAGTTGCTTGCTGATGTGCTCCACTTTGTTGAAGTATGTTTGCTGGAAGTTTTCAGGGTGAAGATGTTTTTTTCACATCCAGATAAGTGACCTTTTGAATATTTATCCATTATATGGGGGATTAAGGAGAAAGTTTTGGACATCAAGTGATAATGTTTGGTATCGAGGGGATGTGTCCCCTTTGAACCCTTGAATGGGGTTGTGTCCCCAATTTAAAGAATTAAAAGGAACGATGTACCGCGAGAAGGGGTTTCCCCGTCAAGGTACTGGTTCCAACAAAAATTTGTTTATGTTGTGTGTCTCTCTGAGTTTATAGATTATCTAGATAATGGCAATTTTCAGCCACTATTTACTTATTTATTTTAATTTTATTTATAAATGTATTACATATTTCCTCACTATAGTCCAAGATATAGTACAATAAACATATATATGTTTCAAATTCAACAATTACAGAGACATCACAGCTTTATGACTTCCCTAGTTTACCTGAATAGTTTATCCAGAAAGTGGCTGCAAATTTCCACTATCCAGATAATGGCAGACATTATCCAGATATTGCTGTCAGTGCCCTATCTCCACCCAGGAACTACCCCGCCAAAGTGGTCTGTGGATATATTCAGCAGCACTATCTGGATACCCTTCATGACTATTGGAATAAGGGCTTCAGAAGACCCCATAGCAACTAGCAGCAAACTCCATGATTCAGTTACTAAGGGGTATGTTTACTAAACGGCGGTAAGGGAGCAAGTGTGCTATCAGCGTGTTGTAACGGCACACATGGCCCCTTCACGCCACAAAAATGCCGAGTTTCCGAGTGTAAAAGGCTCCTGCAGCAAAAAGGGAACAGGAGGCGGAGAGTGGGTATCAAGGGTGGAGAGTGGGCAGTAACAACGAGTGCCTGTTGTGTTAAACATCCCCTAGAGCCCCTTAACACCTGTAACCTTATCGCCATGTGAAATGTCATGGAAAGAGAGTCTAATGAGCAGAGAGAGCCTATTTAAATATCTGTAATGTGATGCACTAGCAGGGGAGCCCCAAACAATGATAGTAGTGTTCCATTAGCAGCAACAGCATGGTGCCCACGTATGATAGGGCACTATGTTGATAGTGCAAATAGGCCCTATCAACATAGGAGGTTGCATGTGGGTCGTGCAGTGGTGGTTTCTGATGCACAGGGCAGACCAGGCAGCTGCCCAGGTGGCACATAAGTACATAAGAATATAAGATATGCCATACTGGGTCAGACCAAGGTCCATTGACGCTAGTATTCTGTGTTCAACACTGGCCAATCTGGGTCACAGGTACTTAGCAATTTCACCACAAAATGCACATGTTCCACAATGCCTGTAGTAGGGCAGGCAGTGCATTTCCCGGATCTCCTTGCATAATGGTTTATGGACCGTTCTTCCAGGAACTTGTCCAAACCATCTTTAAACCCAGCTACACAAACAGCTTTTATTACTACATCCTCTGGTAATAAATTCCAGCGTTTGGTTAAGCGTTGTGTGTGAAACTATTTTCTCTTATTTGTCTTACATGAGTTACACTGTCACCTCATTGCATGTCCCCTAGTCTTTCCACATTTGAATGGCATATACAATCGATCTACATTTACACGTTCCAATCTATTCATTAAATTTCTACACCACTATCATATCTCCACTCAGCTGTCTCTTCTCCATGTTGATGGGCCCTAACCTTTGGAGCCTCAGCTCATACGGGTATCCTTTCCGCAGTACCATCTGTGATGTCCGGCATGATCTCACATTGACAGTAGTGGCACACAGACAAGCTGCTGCTGCAGAAAGGTGATGTGCAGTCCAAGGGACCTGGCACCCTGGGCACAGATCCTGGTTGGTCACCTCCACTGCCGCTGAACCCAGCTGTGGTAGAAGTGGCTGATACCTGGAGGGCTACAGCTGCTGGTGCCAACTACAAGATGCAGGCATCTGGGGAGCTACCACAGCAGTGCTAGTCTTTCCTCCCCCCGAGATGTATCGGTGGTAGGCAGTGCTGGGGACCCTGCAGAGGCAGATGGTTGGGGAGCTGTATGGGTGTCCATGTGTGCCTCTGCCCACCCACCCCCCCAACTGGACCTTGCACCCTAGGCACAAACTAGGCCTGGATGTTGGACAGGCAGGGACTGCACACCACCACCAATGACAGCACGCGGGCATGTCAGCATGGTGTGGGGATGTTGGTGGCAAAGGCAGCAGCAATGGCTTGCAGTAGATCACAGCCATGCTCTGGCCCTGTGTGCCATGCACACTGCAACATATGTAAAGGTCTATCTCATGTGGAACATGACAGCCGCAGGGACTGTTATATCCAAATGGCACCACTGTGGCTCAACACACAGTCAGTGTATATATGCGTGGAGGATCACAGGTTAAATTCCCGGATGTGGATCATATACTGCATGTTCCTGTGTCTAAACTTTAGCCTACAGTGCAGGTACAGCACCATCATGTACAACCCCCAATGAAACGGAGAGAAAAAGGCACTAACACCCATCAGCCACAAAGACAGGTTCCACTATCCACAGCTGGATGGAGAGGCAGGCTGGGAGCACCTGTACACTCAGCGGGCACTAACAACGGGCGTTAATGTCAGAGCATGCTATTAGAACCTGCACAATGAGTACACATTAATGCTTGAGCTGATATGGAGACCAATGTGGCAAGCAGGAATGCCAACCATCCGCACTTTAGCACAGCGCAGCGATATGAGTGAGCGAGTGTGTGCATGTGTGTGTGTGTCTCCATTGTTATGTGGTTTTCTGCACTTCACTGTGCCTCACATTGCCTAAGCTGTTCCCAGCGTTAGTGTGCAAATGTGCATGACGAGGAGCAGAGGATTGTTGGTATGGCCTGGAACAGAGTGGATTGGCCTGGATGTGTCTGACTTGGCAGTAGGGTCAATAGCTTAGACGTCATTGTGGCCATCTGCTACATGCATGGCATGGGTGGCCACAGCATGTCATGCTGAGAGGGCACTCTTGCTCTGACAAAGCAGTGACTATGGCACAGCTATATATCCACATAATGATATATACTGTATGGCTCCAGTGATGTGCGTGCAATCTCTGTCTGGGAAACCCAATCACTGAGCCACATGCTGGGTGTCCATGCCATTTATCCCAAGCCAGGGTGCACATGGTTGCTCTTTGCACATGCATTGTGTGCTGACCAGCCACAGTTGGTATGTGCATGGCTTAAACAGCCCAGTGGTGGACAGCAGATGCAGTCTGACTGAGCTTGCTGTGGTGGATTGTTAGTCCTCAATGTTTGGGACAGCAGTTGCTCCTGGCCTACTCACTGTGGTCATGGCAGAACCAGCAGGACAGTAGCAGCAGCCTCATACCAGCCTAGAAGCCCCCACTGCATTTGGCATCCATGACATCAGCTTTTTCACACTGAGGATGAACATGCACTGTTCTGGAAGGGTCCCTGTCCAAACAGGGCCTGGAACACAGGTCAAAGCTGTGACTTACACCTACAACATGCTGCAATTGTGCAGGAAACAAGATGACTAGCATAACACACTGCAGACGATACCTGACAAACACTGGCAGTAATGTGGACCTACAACATGGCCGGCAAAATCCATCTCTAGCAGTGAAAGTTCTGGGGACCAGGTGCTGAGCGCCCATCCTCACACTCAGGGTGACTACCAAAATTGCTGAGTAGCACTGTTTGTAGCTGTTATGGGCATGTCACACCTACATGTCAATGTGTCTTACTGAGCAGATGTGATATCAGTGCATTCTCCATTTGGTGATCAGCTGCAGACTGCTGTTGTGCCTGTGCAGTGCCTCATGGGTACTGGAGGAGCTAGCCTATACCAGCACACACAACAGACAGTCTAGGCAGTGACCTGTAGGCTCTTTGAATCCAGACATTACTGTGTAGGGAGGTGTAGAGGTGTAGCCTACTGGTTAGTGCAATGCCTTTGTATGAAGGGGACAGAAGTTTGAGTCCCACTTGATCATTTGAGCCTACTACTACTACTACTACTCAGGCCATTTCCCTACCTTTAACTGTCCTGGCTCTACTGTGACTTGCAGACACTCATCCTTCTACTTTGTTATGCGTTCTGGCCACACATTGGATCAGTGAACATGCTATTCCACATTATGGCCTTCTGCAAGTATGGCTTTATTGCCTCTGATACAGTCCATTGCAGGGGGTCTGACATGTTCAGGACCCTGCTTGGAGACATGGCATGATGGTAATGGCAATGGCTGGGGGCCAAGATACCACAGTTTGAGGTCCACTAACACTCCTTATGTGATATTTTGGAATGAGTTACTATCGCATCTTATGTCAGCCACAACCTTCATGGACTGACAACACCTCCTTGTGACTCTGGGCAGGTCACTTAACTCACCAATGGCTCATGTCTGTTACTGTACAGCTTTGGCTCCCCTTCCATCTCTTTGCATGTTGACACATCCTACCCCTCGGATATCCACCTGCAGGTCTCAGCTTATGTCCATACGTACCCCATTTGTCCAGTATGGATAATACCTGTGCAGTTGTTATCAGCACATTTGTCTGAGGTGTTGTATGGTGGTTGTGTTGCTAGGACAGGTATGAGTCCAACATGTCTGGTATCAGGCCTTCCAAGTGGCAATGCCACACATTTCCATGCACAGTACAGATACGCTGAGGATGGCATCTATGGCACATTGGTGCTACCAGCCCATAACACCCTCTCCTCCACCACCATCTGTCCTTCAGTTCATCCATCCACCTCTGTCGGCTGGGTGCAGTCATGTCTTTTCATGCAGGCTGCTACACCATGGCCTACACTGGTACTCTTTCCAACAATTTGGCTCCACACACACACACATACACCTCTCCTGTACCTGATCTGCATGTCGCCACTCCTACTCTGTTCTCCTTTCGCTGCACACATCCTGCCACTTCTGACTCCATTGGGGGACATGTGTTCCACATCCTATGCCACACGCTGACATTGTGTCATATTACATTGGCACCCCCTGTGTATCCATACACCAGCCTCCCACATGCTCATTCACTTTAAAGGCCACCACATAGGGTGCCCACTGGTCTGACAGATCCATCATCTCCCACCTGTCCTTCCAGCCATCACCTTCAGATTGCCTTCCCTTGCTGTTCCTTTATCTAGTGTTAGGGTTACAGCTGTTTTCAGATGTTAAGGTGCCTGCTTGATACCTTAATGCTCGATGTCCCGTTACCACGTTCAATAGCCCACAGTGCTTTTAACGCCGGAATGCCTCCTACATGCCCAGAGCCTTTTTCGCATGGAAAACTCCTTTTCGCTGCTGTTCATGCTCGGTAATGCATTCTCCCTTACCACTGTTTAGTAAACCTACCCCTAAGTGTCACTATACACAGTGGGCCGGCTATTCATTTGCAAAGGCTATGCGCCTCTACAGCAAATAGCCATCACTGCCAAACTTTAACCCTAGATATTCAATGCCGAGGTCATACGCAGCCCTGGCATTGAATATCCACGGTTGCAGCACAGCCAAAAAAGAGACCATAGAAGCTAACTGGGCAGTGGCGACATTGCACCGCTACCCAGTTAGCTCCCATGGGTAAAGATAGGCCAGCGTTTGCTGCGTCTCTCTTTACCCATGGGTTGCTAACCAGGCAACTGTGCAATATTGTCGCTGCCTGGTTAGCCACCGGTGCCACCTCCATTCCACCCCAGAATGCCCCCAAGACGTCCTGATACTAAGCGATTAGCATCAGGGTGTGTAGCAGCGTTAATCGGGGATATTCAACCGTGTTAGTGCCGCTGAATCTCTCTAAGCAGCATTTACATGGTCTGTAAACCATGTAGATGCCTTTGAATATCGGGCCCAATGTGGATATGTATTAGAAATATAGCTGTATATTCGAAACATAAACAGATTTGTGAAGGTTTATGAAAAAAATATCTGAATTCTAAAAGCAGAATAAAAGTAAGATGTTTCTGGGAGCCAGGAGTGGGGGTGAGGAACAGGAGATGCAGGTGTGGATGAGCTAAGAGACAGGAATGTGATGAAATTGTTTTAAATGAAACATGGGGTCCTGGCTCAAACTTTCTCAGAGTGATAAAAAAAATCTTGCTTTTAGGTAAGTGTAGATAACAGAAACTTTCTGCTTACTTTGGATTGGCAGTATATATGCAGCTACCGGTAGTTTCCGTTATGATAAGCAATTTCTCTTTGATTTTTGTATAGTATCAGACTGTTTCATATGTACCATAAACCGTTGTTGTCTCTCTTGCCCGGGCAAATAAATAAAGCTCAGTGGCTGTATTGTAACAAGTCTGTCTTTATTTACAAGTTTGGTTTACAAAGCAGCTGAGCAAACCAGGAGTCTCAATGCCATTTGGTGGAACACTGCTCCATCTAGTGGACACTGCTGAATCGATGAGAGTTGACAACGGAAGAGAGAGTTAAGATTTTCTTGCCTCATGCTTTTAAATTGATGGAACTTAGAAAGCTCTTAAGACACTAGGGTACCACGCTGGTAGCTACGAGATAAGGGCTAAACCAAAGATAGAAATCAGCTTCAGTTTTAAATTTTCTCTGTGTTTTTCTTTTGTCTGGAGTCTTTTGTGATGTAATAAAGATCAGGTGTGTGTCTGCTGGTTAACTTAAAAAGAAAAAGAAAAAGAAAAGAACAGAGAAGGGGAATTTTAAGAATGTTTGAAATGAAAAACAGAAATTGTAAGTGGTGGTTTTGGAATTAGAAAGTTTGGAAATTAGAAGTGCTGATATTAAGGTGAACTGACAATTTTAATATGGATTTTTGAGCTTGGGGAAAAACAATTCGTAAAGACAAAACGGTTTCTGAATTCTTTTGATTGGCATCTATTGACTTATTACTACTAAAGGTGCTTTGTGTTTACCTTTGAGTTTTAAGCTGGCAGCGTCCAGCAGAAGGGGCGAGTAATTCTGGACAGCAAGGTTTATTTTAAGAGTTGTGTGGCCGTAGCCAGCACCCCCATTAGAAATTAAACACAACAGTAAAAGCAATGGTTTTGCACTTAATTAGGCCAGGTCGTCCCTATTGCAAGTTGTGCAGACTATGATTGCTATCATTGGCACCCCATTGTGCAGCCACTGCAGACATTATCTTCTGTAAAGAATTTGGGTTTCTTTCAAGGAGGAGAAGTTGTAAAAAAATAATAAAGTATGGATAAAGAACAGAGTAAAATATCTGCGGTCCCACCTGCCTGTACTAATGCTGCATATATGTATGAGAACTATGGGCTGAAAAATTGTCAATATCTTATAAAATGGAATCATTTTACCCGTAATAATTTGCCTTTACAGTTCTCTATTGGAGGCTCTTAAAAATGGATGCAATAATGCATTTTGAGACAGGCTTTGGAAAGTTTAAAAAAAATGCACTTCTTAGAGCGCAGGGAAGAACCAATGGAATGCTCAAGACAAAGCTAGTAAAGATAAGTCAAGTAACCTGATTTAATTGACTTCCAGCATTAGTACCATTAGCCCTTATGAACACTCCCAGTAGGAAAATTGGTTTAATACCACGTAAGATTTTTCATAGGTCTGCCAGCAACACTTTTTCATCAGTGTTTGTTCTTTCAGATTTCAATTTGATGAAAAGTGAAGTCTTATCTTATTGCCAACAACTAATCTAGCTTGCTTGGTCTTTTCACTCGCAGGTAGTTACTGCACTCCCTGACTGGGCCACCAAACCGTGTCATCAGCTGCACCTGGTAACTGGGTCTATCTGAAGCTCTTCCGAAGAAAGAGCAGCCTCAAACCAAGGTGAAGAGAGGCCCTTACAAATTATAGGAATCTAGGAGCCAGCCTAAAAATCTATGAGCCGAACACTGAAACTTAGGACACAGAGCACGCCCCCATCCACCAAAAAGGTGTATCGCAGTTATTTTAGCTTTTAGGGCCTGATTTACTAAGACCGTTTTCCCATTTTCTATGGGGAAAAGCTTAATAAAATCAGGCTTTTAATGGACCACTGCACAGTGCTAACAGACAGCAGTGGCCCATTCCTCCTCTCTCACCACCCCCATTGACCCCTTATAACTACATCCAGTTGTGAGTGTGTGAGTGTGTGTGGTGGGAGAGGGGTTTGCCTTTGGCATATACACATTGTACCCTTTACTTCCCATGCAGTCATCGCTCTCCAACCCCTTGTACTCTTACCTCCCCCATATCCAACCCCTCTCCTCATGTCCTTTCCTCACCTCCAATTCTGTTTCCCTTCCCAGACTCTCTCCCCTTTGCCCTCCCCCTTGCACTCACCCATTGCCCTCCATCATTTATTATTGACTAAAATACTGTCTATTGTCCTTTCAAATTTCTTCAGCTATCTGCTGCCCTCTCCATCTTATCTTTTTTGCGGGTTCAGCAGACACTGTCCGATCCTGGCCATGATCCCAGCCTTCTGTTTGCAATGATCCCATTCCCACAGCAGACATTGCCGGTCCTGCAGCGCTTCTGCCCACAGGAGATGGGATCCCCGCGGGCAGACTCTGCAGCACTTCTGCCCATCTTAGTCATGTGCCTGAGACTTCAGGCACCATTTCCAATTTTATAGTCATCATGATGACCTGATACCTGAAGTTTGTGAGCCACGTGTGAAGGTATATCGAGAGTTAATGAAACTTAATTCTCAAAGCAGATGGTTTTGGGAGACTGGAGGGAATAGGTGTTGCAAGTGTGTATTATTTAAGAGATAGGCATGTGATGAAGTTGTTTTAATTGAAACATCAGGCCCTAGCTCAAAACTCTCAATGATAAAAAATCGTTGCTTCTATAAGCATAAATACTGTAACTTTCTGCGTAATTAGGATGTGGTAGCGTAAGTGCATCTAATTTATGTTATGATAAGCAATTTCTCTTTGATGTTTGCCCATATAAGGGCATTTTTTTGGATGTCAGAGACTGGTACGTCTGAAACAATCTCTTTTGCTGTCTTCTCTTGCCTGGGAAATAAAATGTCAACTATTGAGCTTTTTTTTCATTTAACAAGTCTGTCTATTTTCAGATCTGGTTTACAATAGTAACCATTAAGAAAACTATACAAGTCAGTCACTAGGTTTCACAGTAAAGAAAATGAAATGCACATCTGAATCACTGGGAGCCAATCCTGCCAGGACCGGGGGATGCATGGTGGGGAAAGTATACAGAGCATTCCTCATAGAATTATTTTCAGTCCTTTTGTGTGTATCCACATTCGGCACATGTGTTCATATGCATGTGTGGGTACATATGTGTGCATGACTGCATGTTCGCTCTGTATGTCTGACTGGGAGAGGAAATGAGAGGGGGAGCATTTTGAGCGACAGCGAATCAATGCCTGTGTACTGCAGCTGCTGGAACAGCTTCTCCCAGAGAAATACACTGGACCATTTTTGAGAAACTTTATTTTATGAAACCCCAAGTCTGATCGGACCCTTTTTTTGAACCCAATGAGTCTTTTCATCAGGTTTTACTCCATGCCAAATTTGGTCCTGTTCCATTACATTTGTGGAGAGTTACTTTCAGTGGCGTGTGGTGACATTTGCGATAGGGGATTCAATCAGTCCGGTGCAAGGATTGGAGGCACCTAGGCGAGTCCTCCATCCTGCCACTTTCCTGCCCCCATTGCTGCTGCCCCCTCTCCAGGGCATATATTGGCAGCCATGCCATTGGAACCACAACGCAGCATGAGCATATATTTTATATCCACAAATACCTCCCCCTAACAATGGTTGCAGAGCAGAGCTAGGAAATTTCCCCACAGAACTCACTATACAAAAATAAATCAGATTCTGATGTCATCTCAGTAACAGCAACATAATCCCTCTCCAGTATCAGACATATTGTGATGTGGACTAATATAAAACCTTACAAAGGTCACTCAAGTCCTAGAGAAAATCTACTATTCTATAATGGTGCCAACTTCTAAAAATCACACAAGGTGCCTACCCAGAAAAGGGATACCATACACCTACTGAAACAAATCAAACACGTTGAATTACTATAGTGCAGATCCTTATATAGAAACACCATGCTAACAGAATACCTGGCCTCAGGCACACACTAAGAACATAGATAGATGCTTATCAAGTACAGAATAGGAGACCACCACAAACTAAAAATAGAACTTAAACTGAGACCCCAAGAAGCCAGACTCTGCATGTAGTTCAACACCGGAGAAATAGAAAGACATGCATTTCTTCCTGCACTGTGCAAAATGTTAAAATATAAAGATAGCACACAGAAATTCCAAAAACGTATTCCAATTGCTAAATTGAAAATATATTTTTTTTTTTACCTGTGTTGTCTGGCATTTTTATTTTCTAATCATCTTGGTCCAAATCTCTGGTTCCTGTTTTCTTTTGTCTTCTTATAGCTCTCTAAGGTCTCCAATCCATCTGCCACTCCTTGCCAGTGTTTGATGGGAGAGGGATATGCTTTCTTCACATCCTTCCATCTAGGATAGTGATCTTTTCCTTTTTCCTCTCTGTTCACATAGATTTCATTCCTCCTTCTGACTATCCAGTGCTCCATTCTCTTCTTTTTACTCCATCTACCTAAAGCTTTACAGCAGCATTTTCAGTTACTTTTGCTGGTGCTGAACCAAATGGGCAAGACTGCAAATCTGGACAAATTGCCATTGGTTACATTTGTATTTAAATGCGTGATCATGGTCACAGGCACAGACACAGTGGAGCCACTCTGGGAGGGGCAACTGGAAAGGGATGGGGACAATTCAAAAGCATAAGACTCTTCAGCCAATCACATTGAAACTGATGAAAAGCCCTATAAGCCTATCCCTGCTTGACTTACCAGGTCCCATGGGTAATGATGTCAGGAGCTGCACAAGGCACCATTTTTTCTCAGGTTTTCAGAGAAAGAAAAGATCTTGTCCTTGCTAATACTACTACTACACATTTATAAAGCGCTACAGGCCATACACAGCACTGTACAAACAGTACTTCAGCAAAAAAAAAAAAAAAAACAACCCACAAACGCTTTTGCTGAAATGGTGAAATAAAATAATCCAAAGACAACATAGCTCTGTGTTCAAAGGAAACAAAAATGTGTCCTACAGTGTTTAAAGGGTTTCGGCTTGGTGGGCGCTGGTCAACACTGTCTGCCTGCTGTTACAATACTGCAGAGTTACAGGACAGTTTCACACATGGGCCTCGTTCCATTAACAACCAATCAGTTCACCATAGCAGCAATGCAACCCTGGCCCAGCTTCCGCTCAACATATACAAATTATAAAAGTCCCAGGCATAAAGACCATGTTGAAGCCATATCACAGGGGCAAGGCCTGAACATATATCTTAGAAACATCCAATAGTCCACCAGCTCTCCTCTTGAGTCAAAAGATGTGCCAGTCTTCAGACCCACTATTGCTAATATCCAAACGCTATCACTACTTTAAATTCATCTTCCATCTATCAGCATGGCAATGAAGGTCTTGGCTTCCACTCCTGTATCAAACTGCCACACCTGCCCACCATGAAAGATCTTAAGTCAGGCTGCATCTTAAACTGAGTAGTACAAATCAAATAGTTAGCTAGAACTGGTCAAAGCATGCCTTTTTTTAGCCGTGACTGTGACTAAATAGTCTTGAAATATTAATACTTTTGAATTTTCATACTTTGGTTCTCTTTTCTTCTGATAGAAACATGACAGCAGAAAAAGACCACATGGCTTATCTAGTTTTCCCTTCCATATCAACTACTGTAGTCCCCTTTTTTCCTTAAGGGATCTTCTGTGTTTGTCCTATGCTTTTCTGAATTCAGATACTGTCCTCGTTTCTACTCATTCCACTGGGAGACTATTCCACACATCTACCACTGTTTCCATAAAAAAAATATTTACACATATTACTCCTGAGTCTATCCCCTTTCTTCCTCATCCCTCGTAGAAGAATTTGCTTTCAATCCAAAGAGGCTCTCCTCTTATGCATTTATGCACAACATTTTTTAAATGTCTCTATCATATCTCCTCTATCCCACCTATCCTCTAACGTATAAATATTAATATCTTTAAGTCTGTCCTCATATGCTTTATAACTAAGACCACTAACCATTTTGGTAGCCACCCTCTGCACTGATTCCATCCTGTTTATATCCTTTTGAAGGTGCGGTCTCCAGAATTACACACAATACTCCAAATGGAGGTTGCACCAGAGACTTATACAGAGGCACTATCACCTCCTTTTTTCTGCTGCCTATTTTTCTCCCTATACATCCAAGCATCCTTCTAGCTTTTGCCATCACCTTTTCAACCTGTTTAGCTACTTTAAGATCAGAAACAATCATGCCTGGGTTCCGCTCTTTTGTGGACAGAAGTACTTTGCCCCTACACTGTACCGCTCCCTTGGATTTTTGCAGCCCAAGTTCTTGATCCTGGATTTTTTAGCATTCAATCTCAGCTGCCAAATTCTTGACCATTCTTCAAACTTAGCTGGATTCCCCCTCATATTTACTCCTTCCTGGGTGCCTACTCTATTGCAGATTTTGGTATCATCTACAAACAAGCAAGCATAACCAGACAGCCCTTCCACAATATCACTAACAAAGATGTTAAAAAGAATTGGACCAAGGACAGATCCCCACGGCACTCCACTTGTAACCTCCTTCTCAGAGGCACTCCATTTACAGATCAAGGACAGATCCCCACGGACCAAGGACCAAGGACAGATCCCCACGGCACTCCATTTACCTGTACCCTTTCTCGCCTCCCACTCAACCAATTTCTAACCCAGTCAGTCACTTTAGGGTCCATCCCTAGGGTGCTCGGTTTGTTTATAAGTCACCTGTGCAGAATGGTGTCAAAGACTTTACTGAAATCTAAGTACACCACATCTAGGGCTCTCCCTCAGTCCAACTCCCTGATCACCCAGTCAAAGAAATCAATCAGATTTGTCCGACAAGACCTGCCTCTGGTAAACCCATGCTGCCTTGGATCCTGTAATGCCTTGGACCCTGTAATCCATTGGACTCCAGAAACCTCACTATTCTCTTTCAGCAGTGTTTCCAATAATTTACTCATCGCAGACTAACCTGCCTGTAGTTTTCAACCTCATCCTTGCTTCCACTTTTGTGTAGAGAGACCACACATGCCTTTCTCCAGACCTCTGAGACCACTCCCGACTAAAGAAGCATTGAAAGGGTCAGTCAGTGGAGCTGCTAGAACGCTCCCTAGTTCTCTCAGTATTCTCAGTTGTATCTCATCCAGTCCCTTTGCTTTGTCTACTTTTAGTTTAACTAGGTTCTACCCTATGCTTAAAATTCAGAATCCGAAGGATCACTACTTGGGGTTGTGCTGCTCCTGCCTGCCACACTCTCAGCCTGTATGCACATTAGATCTTGGGCTTTTAAGGCCTAACTCTTGTAGCAGCTATGATTCCAGTCTGATACAAAGCTCGTTCTCTGCTACAGACTTGGGCATGTCAACCAATCTGAGATTATTGCAGCATAAACAAATTTTCCAAATCATCCACTTTGGATTCCAGCGTCTCCAACCACTTTTGTTGGCAATCTTGCTGTTCTTCTATTTCAGAGCCCTTGTCTTTCATTCAAGAAACTCACTGCTCTAACAGCTCAAAATGCTGTCCAATGTCCATCAGTGACTCTAACACCTGCTCCAGCTTACTAAAGTTTCCAAACTTAGATTTGAAAGCTGCCACAACTGCTCGAGTCACTTCTTCCACTAGCACCAGCACCCCAGTCTCAGATGGGTCTTCCACCATCTTGGCTTCCTTCAGTTGCTTCTCTCATTCATTCTTGGTTATTTTCGTAGCCATCAGGCTTTTAAACAACAATGGTACAGAGGTCAGTCGCCTCACGCTAGATCAGGTAATCTTTCAATAAATCAAATATTCAATTAAGATTGTTCAGCATTACGTTTTTTGCAGTATTGTTCTGGAGCTTGCGCAGGACACCACCTCACTCCAGCATAGCATCACGAGACCTCCTGCTCTTTTCTAGCTATTTCTCTTAAATGTATCTTAATAGTGGTTATTCTAGAAGCATCCTCGTATCGAAACAGAAGCATTTGCATGTGTAGCTTGGTATACATATGTAAATGACACTTTAGAACAGGCACATTCAGATTTTTCTTTGCCATCTCTCAGATGCACACATTTTTTTCATTATCTCAATTTGTTTGTTCTCAGGCACACATGCGTTCTTGCCATCTCATATAAACCTGCTCTTATGTACACAACCGAAAGCAATGACAGCTTGTGCACAAAATTTTCAACAAATGCATAAACATTTCTACAGATCAGATTCGTGTGCAATTGTGGGCAGTGGAAGCTACTGATAAAAAAAATCATAATCATAAAAAGGTTTCCTTTTCCTCGTGCTCTAAACATCCCACCGAAGGCATAAAACATATTACATTTCATGAAAAAGCTAATTCAGCTCGTTTACTTCAGGTAATATACTGCTTCTGTAACTTGGGGCCTAGTGCCAGCTGTCCGGACATATTATCCTAATACAAATCACTTGCAGATCTAGCCTCTTAATTCTGCAGTTTGGCAGCTAGATCAGTTTTAAAACTGCCTTCTGCATTCATATATCAAATAACTTTCTGAATGACTTACAAAAACAGTCCTCAGCTATAATATAAGTGCTGCTTCCACAGTCCAACAGGTCACTGTCTAAAAGGTTATTATTAGAAAAGGTTCAGAGAAGAGCCACCAAAATGGTAAAGGGGATGGAAGGATAACCCTATGAAGAAAGGCTAAAAAGGTTAGGGCTCTTCAACCTGGAAAAGAGACGGCTGAAGGGAGATATGATAGAAGTTTATAAATTAATCAATGGAGTGGAACGGGTAAACGTAGATCGATTGTTTACGTTATCAGAATATAGAAAGACTAGGGGACATGCAATGAAGCTACAGGGTAACTTAAGACTAATAAGAGAAAATATTTTTTTTCACTCAACGTGTAATCAAACTCTGGAATTTGTTACTGGAGGATGTAGTGTTAGTGTAGCTGAGTTTAAAAAAGGTTTGGACAAGTTCCTGGAGGAAAGGTCCATAAACCATTATTAAAAAGGGACCCGGGATATCACTGCTTGACCCAATACAAGCATTGTGGAACCTGTGTTTTTTGGGGAAACTGCTAGGTACTTATGACCTAGATTGGCCACTGTTGGAAACAGGATACTGGGCTTGATGGACCTTGGTCTGACCCAGTATGGCATATCTTATATTCTAAGTCATTTCCCATTTTCAGTCTATTGATGAATCTTCAAGGCTCCTGCTGATTGTAGTTTCTTGATCCTGGGGTCTCCAATGGCCCCTACGACTGTCACAATACCTTTCTAAAAATTTCCCCATCAAAACAGAAATGTCGACAATGTCCAGCCAGTTATACTTTAAACCATCCACTCAAATATCCAGAACACTGGCAGAAAACACTAAAGGGCTTATTCAATTCTGGACGTCCAGTTTCACCGGACGTACAGAGGGGCTCGCAATTCTGATCCTGCGGGGCACGTCTAGCCCCGTGGGATCAGAATCGTGATCAGGTCTGTACGTGCAGGCCAGGACTGCGATTCAGCATGGCCTGCACATACAGGTTCTGCCAGACTAACTCAGTCAGGGCTTTTAAATGGAACCACGGCGCCATAGTGTCCAGTTGGCATGGCACCGTGGCTCCATTTAAAAGCCGTGATGCTGGCCACTGGACTTCAAAGGAGATTTCCCTGCAGCCCTACCCTGATCTGACCTCCTAAGGCCAGGTTTGGGCTGCAGGGAATGTCCTCGGGCCCCCCTGCCCCATCCGCACCCCGGGCCTGAAAAAAAAATGTCCAGAGCAGTTATTCCACCTCAGAGGTGGAATAACTTCCTCGCACAAGTCACCGGCCCTGGACGTCCAGGGCTGGTGACCACCCAGACTTCGCCCCTGAGCCACCCCTTCCCTGCCCCCACCCCATCTAACTTCCCCACGCAACCGCCGGGGAAGTTAGACACTGGTGAAGAAGGCACAAATAGAGGGGATGGACGTTCCAACCGGACACCCAGCCCCGCTAGTCTTGCGATAGAATAACCCCCTAAGCATACTTAACCCTATTTTTTTTTAAAAATAAAGATCTACTTGCCATTTATGAACCTCTCTTACTGAAGCATCCCATGTCAGTTGCACTGCTCAAGTACCCATGCTGCTTGCTAAACCTCCTCTCTTGTTAAGAAAAAAGGGAAGGAAACACACCAGAATTTGTTGGATCTTTCTGCTTGCTAGTCAGAGGAGGATCCAAGTGCAGGGCTATGATTTCTAGCTAGGAGGCATGAGGAGTCAACACACCGGGGCCTGACTTACATTTCATTTCAACTATCAGTCTTTCCAAGCAAGCTCCTGCCTCTGGGAAGCCTATATTTCTCAACAGCTGCCCCCACCTCCATCATCAGCAGTGGCTCAAGAGCCTTTCCCGTTGCAGAAGTCATCTGCCATCCGGTTCAAGACCCTTCCACAGCAGAAGCACTGTTCCCTCTAAGCTGTGCGTGTGTGCGCGCGCACACACCTCACCCAGCGAGCGCACATACTTTACAACAGAGTGCACAAAAATTACGGCTCTGATTCTGATAGAAAACAACAGACATCTTAAAATTTAAAAGTTATGATTGTAATTACAAGAAATTTCCCGCTTCATTTAGTAATCGTCTATTTTCATTTAATTTGATTAAAATCAATGTGGTGTACATACTGTATTCTGACGTGTAGTCAAATTTTAAAGTATATAACTCCGAGTGTCGTTATGTGGCGCACAAAAATTTAACCTTCCTTCAAAAGCTGCACACATCTGATATTTTATGCGCACACAGCCTACAGAAAATTAGAGGGAACATTGAGCAGAAGCCACCCTGATTCGACCCCTCCTCCTCCCCCCCCTCTCCCGATACTTACTGGGTTATCCCTGATGTCTGATGCCAGCGGGAAGGGGCAGGAGCAATCCCTGGTTGCTCCTGCCCTCTCAGCTGCCAACTGACACCAGCTCACATCTAGTGTATCATCATTTTTATGCCAGCATGCCCAGGAATTTCTCCTGTGCCCTTCCATACTAAATACCCAGGGATAGCTTAGTAAGTGCCAGGAGGGAGGAGGCACCATAACTAATGACTAATGACGTTTTTAGAATTGCTTTTAGGCTTTCATTCTTTCCTCTTGTTTTTAGAAGAGTAAGGGCTGGTGAGATGCAGGGTGGAAGTCGGGGGCTCTGCATGGCTCTTAAATATTCTTGCACAGCAATATCGTTTATTGTGCACGGCTGTACCCCATCGGGGTTATTCTGTGCCATGAATAGTGGGGATGGACATCCCAACGGGACATTCATCTCTGCTATTTGTGCCTTCTCCCGGCCATGACTAACTTCTCCGCCAGTTATGCAGGGAAATTAGATGGGGGTGGGGAAGAGGTAGCTCAGGGGTGGCGTCTGAGCAGGCAGTCGTCGGCCCTGGACGTCCAGGGCCAGCGACATGTGCGGGAAGTTGTTCCACCTCAGAGGTGGAATAACTTCCCTGGATGTTTTTAAAAAAGTGTGTGCCCGGGCGTGGATGGGGCAGTGGGGGCCAGAGGACATTCCCCGCAGCCTGACCCTGGCCTTAGGAGGCCAGATCGGGGGTTGGGCTACAGAGACACAGCAGTTTTTGCCAATGGCCGGCATCACGGCTTTTAAATGGAGCCGTGGATGCCATGGCAACCAGATGCCATGGCGCTATGGCTCCATTTAAAAGCCCTGACTGAGATAGTCGGGCTTTTCATGTACATGCAGACCGGACTGAATCGCAATTCCAGCCTGCATGTACATGACTGTTCGCAGTTCTGATCCCACAAAGCTAGACGTGCCCTGCGGGATCAGAATTGCGATCCTCTCTGTACATCCGGCTCAGACCGGACATACAGAGGGGGATCTACATGTGGGATGGAATCGGGCCCCATGTGTTTTAGATGGAACATTCCTGCCAAGGAAACTGCAGTCCCGAAATGGTAAGTAGTTGTAGATTAAGTAATTGTTCTTGATTCTTTGCTAGTTTGGAGCCTCTTTCTCTCTCTGTTTCAAGTACTTTAAATGACAGTGCTGTTTAGCAAAAGTATTTCCTGACATTGCCTTTCAATTTACCACCTTGCAGCTTCATGTCATGCCCTCTAGTTTTACAGCTTCCCCGTCTCTGGAAGAGGTTTGTTTCTTCATTATTTCTCTTTAAGTATTTAAAGGTGTGAATCATATCTCCCCTATCCCTCCTCTCATCCAAAGTGTATTCTGCCTGTATTTTTTCCCAAAACTCTCCTGGATTTTTACCAGGTCTTTGCTGACATGCAACAATTTTTTTTGGTCTAATCAGCTTAGTTTAATATTTCAATCACTGCCACATAGACTCCTTGCGGGTAATCTATAAATGGAAGGCTTTGGCAGTGTTGAGTAAAATAATGCAATGGCTTAAAAAAGTATATAAATATGTTAGAAAAAGAAAATAGATTCTCATTTCTGGGAACTCAGTTCAGTCTTTCTGCTAATGTAACCTTTATGTTTGAGAATAAAATAATTTCAAATCAGTCTCTGTCCAAAATTCCAGCAAACTTAAGGGCAATGCAAGTTCAAAAGAAACAGTAATCTTTACTCATTCAGTAACTGCTGCCTGTCTAACGCAGTAATACCAAGGAGCACATTCGATAATATATATCCACATGTGTATAAAATGAATATCTCACAATGCTAAAATATATCTATATCTACACACACACACACACACACGTTTTTCACTTAGCTGTTCCTCTGAAACAGAGATCAGGAAATCTTTCAAAACGTAGGGCACTCTCTTTCTGGAAACAAAATGTATAATTTAAACTACAGGAAAACAAATGAAATTACCTCAAGACCCAATACTGAAACAAACAAAAAAAGATAAATCTGTGTCAAACTTGTAGCTGTTCTCAGGGCCATATCAAGCCGTAAATGTGCCCTGTGCAACTTGCAAACCTGGTACCCTCCCCCCCCCCCAAGACAGACTTGTCATTTGCCCCATGCCCAGCAGAGCTCTTCGGCCACTATCTCCCCCATATCCAGCATTTCCTCATCTTACCCTATCTCCTAATGTCCAGCAGATCCCCCCCGCCCCCCCCCTCACTGCCTGCCCGGCTTGTCCTTGTTCCACCGCCACTTTCCTGTTCCCTTGGCAAAAGCAACAGTGGCAACAGATCTCTAATTTAAAAAAGAAAAAAAGAAAGGTGGGTCTTTCAGACTCCGCACTTACATGGAAGGTCTGATCCCTCCCTCCTCTAACATACGATTGCATCAGAGGAGAGAGGGACCAGACCAACCGTGCAAGTGCAGAATTGCAAAGAATCACTTTTTTTTTTTTTTAAATTGGAGGTCCGCTGCCGCCAAGGGAACAGGAACAGAAGTGGCGGGGCAAGAGCAGGCCGGGCAGGCAGTGGCGGGGGGGGGGGGGAGGGGAAGGATCAGAGGTTAGCAGTCGGCAACCCAAATGTGCGTCCCTATTTTTTGCACCCTGTGTGGCTGCACCACTCGCTGGCTATCCTCTTTATCAATCACAAAACGACAGCATCCGCAATCATGAAATGAAACAGGATGCACATTTTTTCCTATCAGCACCGGGTTTAACAAGCAATCTGGAGCAATTACTAAAGCCTTACCACTCAAAGATTATGGACTCTATTTTCAATGGGGCAGGCTATGTTCCCCATTGGCGCATAGCCCTGCCCGTTGACCCCCTAAACCCAGATATTCAATGCTGCAGCGACGGCATTGAATTTCTGGGTTTGGCACGGAATGGATTCACCCACACAGCCTAACTGGGGAGCGGCGATATCGGACCGCTACCCAGTTAGCATCCACAAGGCAAGCTAAAAGGTGGCCTAGGTTTCGGTGCGAATCGCTAACCGGGTAGTGATCCAATACCGCCATTACTCAGTTTGCGGCAGTCACCACCTCTGCTTTGCCCTGGAACGCCCCCAACAGGCCCCAATACTAACCAGATAGCATTGGGGCGCATAGGGGACTTAGATGAGGATATTGAACGGCACTAACTGTGTAAGTGCCGTTAAATATCCCTATCTAAGGCATTTACATGGTTTACTAGGCTGTAAACCTTGTAAATGCCCTCACAAATATCAGGCCCTATATGTACAAACTGTATATTTACACATTACTGAGCAGCAGTAACAGAAAGGCCTTGTTGAATTCCTAAATGTAGCTTTTTTTTGTGCATGTGTAAATACTTGCATCTCAGAAGATGGCGCACCTTTCAAAGGTTTCAAACATCAAAATTGCCAGCTCGGCAAAAATAAGGCTTTAATATCCAAAAAGAAGAAAATCAGCAAATGAAAAAGACTGCAGCTAAAGGCACACCGTTTAAATCTTTTAAATTGGGAAAGTGTCATCCTTTGAAAGCACATATAACTTAGAAAAAGCAGGAACCCAGCAATACAGGCTCTCTTTTTCCCCTCGAGAGCCAGGCAATTTTATCAGCAGAGACATTTCTTAAAGGAAATTGTCCAGTTCCTTTCTTTATCCACCTGGAAAGAAAAAAAAAACTCCTCTTCACTGTCTTATCAGAAAGGCAAGCAGCTAAATTTAACAATTTTTTTTTCTTTTTCCAAAATCTGTCTCAAAATGCAATATCACATCCATTTTGTTAAACAGCCTTCAATGGAGAACTTTAAAGACAAATTATCACAGATAAAATGATTCCAGTTTTCTTTTAAGACACTGACAAGTTTCTGGTCCATAGTCCTCACCTGCCTTGACAGTGTGTCCCCTGATCTCTCCTCTGTCAACTCCGTCTTAGATTCCATCTCCGTTTGGCTTCATAAAAATGCTCTGAAGCTCAACCCAGCAAAAGACCATAGCAGCTTAGATTACAGGTTCTAAAACCATTCCCTCCCTAGACTCCGCCCCCATTCCACTACACTCTTCCTTTAAATACTTTGGCATTCACATGGACTTGTAACTCTCTCCACTCACATTGACACTTAACTTGATCCTCCTTCTCCACTGTGCATAGAATTCGGGCCCCAAGCCCCTTTCTTTGACCTAAAAATGAATATAGTCACTTCCAGAGTGAAAAAAAAAGACTCAAAACCAAATAATTCACTCTACTATAGATATTGATCTGGCTAAACATCAAATGCCAACATCATCTCATACACAGGTACCAAGAGAGGAGAAAAAGGCCTCAGAGTACAAGGATTCAGGCTAAAGCATCAAAGCAGACCTATGCCTTCATCCAAAACATCAATGGCCAGAAAAAACTCCTCCCTGATAAATTTGCAATCAAAACTTCAATTTTCAATCCATTAAACATTTTAATCATTTAAACATATTAAGTTAAAGCAACTCTCTTCTAAGCATGTCATTCAAAGACTTATGAGGCAGTTTACAAGTCCAGGATTTCAAAACGGGACCCCGACGCCAACAATCCTATCGACTCTGTGTTTCGCCTAACGCTTCTTCAAGGGATCCAAGGAGATGTTGTTGGCATTTGATGTTTAGCCAGATCAATATCTATAGTAGAGTAAACTTTTTGGTTTTGAGCCTTTGACCTGACCACTCTCCTTCTTAAAACTATTATCTCCTGAATTGATTACTGTAACGTCAGTTTTGCCAGACTACCACAACACCAATTGAAATGCCTCCAAACTACAGAATGCTGCTATTCACGCCCTCACCCATGCCAGGGAACATGATCACGTCACGCCTCTACTTATCCAACACCACTGGCTCCCCAATGCCCAGAGGATGCAATTCAAAATCTTTACACTCACACACAAGGCCCTTCACAACCATGCACCACACTACCTGTCCTCTTTGACCATCCCTTATGTACCCCAGTGGTGTCTCAGATCCCTGCATGACAACCTCTTGGTCTTCCCCTCCCCCTTACATGCCAAGTATAAGCCACATACCACTCTGCTTTCTTCTACGTCGCACCTGCCCTCTAGAACTGCCTCCCCTCCCAGCTATGGCTAGTCCTCCTTCCTCAAGTTCAAGAGCCTCCTCAAAACCCACCTTTTCATCCAAGCGTATGGTATAGACCCCTCCCAGTGAGCTGCCGTTTCAAAAGAAGCCCTGCCCTTTGACTATAAGATTGTCTTTATGTCCTCCTATCTGCTCTCCTCTCTGTCAATATATGGAGTTCCTTTCCTTTTCCTACATGTTGTATATATTTGATTTTATTGTGAACTGTTCTGTCTGCCTAGCCAAGGGCGGTATATCAAATCCCAATAAACCATAGTTCTTATACGCATATGCAGAGGGCCTGTGCAAGGACTGGAGATGCCCTAAGTGGGCCTCCATCCTGCTGCCCCTCCCCACCACCCCACTGCCACCCCTCTCCGGGGCTGACAGCGGCGGAAACTGGCCCTGAAACAGGGAAGCAGCACTTACTCTGTCTCCAGGGCTGCATCGCGGTTTCATTCTATTCAATCTGCTGCTTGGGCCCCTCCTCCACTGCAGACTTCCGGTTTATATAAAACCAGAAGTCCAGGGCCAAAGCGGCAGAGTGAATAGAATGAAACAGCGATGCAGCCCTGGAGACAGAGTAAGTGCTGCTTCCCCATTTCAGGGATAATTGCTGCTGCTATCAGCCCCAGAGAGGGCGCCAGTGATGGCAATGGGCGCGCCCAGAGGGCCAGCACTCTAAGCAACTGCCTAGTTTATCTAATGGTAGTGCCAGTTCTGATTACCCAGCCCTGGTATGAGGAGGAGGGGCCCTAGATCGTTTCTTACCCATAAGGAACCTGAGTAAACTTTCTTTATATGTTCTCCCCATCGAGAGAAACTCAGTGCCTTTACTATTTCTGCAGCGGCTGTGCAATCAATGGGGCACTAGTTTCATACTGCACTGTTGCGACAGGGACTACCCGACCCAATTAAGTGCCAAATCACTATTAATATTAAATTTTCCTTATTGGAGGCGCTGGCCACAGCCACACAGCCCCTTGGATAAAACTGTCTAAATTACTGTCCCCACCTGCCGAACTCTGCCCATTTAACTTGAGAGTATCTAATAATTAAACTATATGCCCATCAGATCAAATTGTTGGTAACTTATCATCCTTACAAAAATATTTTTCCCCAAGCTCAAAATCCATATTTCAACTGTCAGTTCATCTTAATATCAGCAGTTCCAATTTCCAAGTTTTCTAATTAACAAAAGACACTATAACTTCTATTATTAGTTTCAAACAAACATTCTTTAACATGACCCCTTTTTTTCAAGTTAAACAGTATACACATAACACATGATCTTTATTAAGTCACAAAGACAAACACAGGGGTAGCTCAAGGCAATCTGCTGCCTGAGGCGAGGGATGAGATGGAGTTTTTGAGAACGCCTTGGTGGGGGGAGGGGGGACACCAATCAGGGACTGAACCAAACCAAAAACCCAATTAAATAATATGGAGGAAAAAGCAAGATATTTGCACACCAAGGAACTAAAAAAAGAGAGCAAGAACCACACAGCACAGTTTATAAAACTAAATTATAACTCATTTTTATTTTATTGTTATAAACCGCGTTATGGTTCTTGCTTTTTCTTTTTGAACATATATTTTGCATCCACAGAATCCCCTTCCTCAATAGTGGGTGCAGAGCAGAACCAGGCCATTCACCCACAGAACTCAATATCTTTAAAAAAATTCTGATTATGATCATCTCACTAACAATAACAAACAAACATTCTCCAGTACCAGGCATATTGTGAACTAATACAAAACCCTACAACAAAGTCACTGAGGATCTGTAGAGCAAACCTACTATATTATACCATATCAGCACCAACTTCCAAAATTCACATAAGGAGCCCATCCAAAAAAAGCATCACTGTAGATACTATAGAGGGCCCTGGAACATCCAAACACCTAATTGAAAAGCTGAACAATTCAGATTACTACAGTACAGATCCCCACATACCAGCTCCATGTTAACAGAACACCTGATCTTGGTCACACACTCAGAACACACAGACCCTCACCAAGTACAGAATAAGTGACCATAACCTAAAAATAAACATATGCAAATAAATATTAAACTGCAACTCCAAGAAGCCAGATTCTGCCTACAGTGCAATACCAGAGAAATAGAAAGAGACGCATTTCCATGTACTGTATAAAATATAAAGACAGCACCGAGTCTGCTAATTAAATTGAAAATAAAATTTTCTAACTTTGTTATCTGATCATGTAGGTCCCAATCTGAGGTTTGTGCTTTTCTCTGTCTCCCAGTGCACCCTCCTGTCTACTTTCCCCCAGGGATGGCACAAGGGTGATGCAGGGCCATGTGCAGAGACTCACTGCGGCATCATTTGCAGAAATTTAGTATACTTTATTTTAAAATATATATGCCACCCATCTAAAATCCTAGGTGGCTTTTAAACATACACATGCAATTTAGTAGAACAGATGTTAAAATATAACAAACAAAAATAAAACATGAAATTTGATTAATGAAAAGTCACTTACACACACCCCACCCCAATCAAACCATTATTAGTATCTGCACATTGGATTTATTTTGCTATGACCAGATTGTTGATGAGGAGGAAAGATATAAAATGAGAAACTAATCCTGGTAGCCATGAATTTAAAAACTGGATTGGATTGTGCTAGAGCTGGAAGAGTCTGGAACTCAGCAGCGGTGAAGCTATTAGGCTATTAAACAAAATTAAACAGATATTCCCTGAAATTTTGAAATGCCCTTGAATCTGAACTGAAAAAAATATTTTAAAATTTTAGTCTGGCAGCATACAGAATGCAAAACTGCAAATCTCAAAAACAATACATAGTCCAGTAACCCCCCAACCAACACCCTACAGTTGACCTCACCAAGAACCCAGAGTACAGGACCCATAGAGCAAATCTACTATTCCATAACAGCACTAACTTCCAAAACTCACACAACATGGAGCGTACCCAGAGAAGGGAAGCACCATCAATGGTGCAGTGGGCCCTAGAACATCCATATTCCTATTCAGAAAACTGAACAAGCCGGATTACTACAGCTCCCTACATAGAAACTCCATGCTAACATGTAGCCTCGGTCACATATATGCAGAACAGAGATAGATCTTCACCAAGTAGGGACTATATCAGTACAAACTGAAAAACAAACATATGTAGTCAAAAAATGATTTTATCCATTACAGGTTTACAGGATTTCTTTCCTAAAATTATGCTTTACTGCAGAGTGAGGTGAGAGAAAGAACTCTCACACACAGGCATCTGCATTGTCAGCAAAAACTAACATAATGGTTCAGCGCAAGTAGCGTGAGTGTAACTAATGCCACCTCAATGAGTGACCTTAGTTGCACCAACAGCTGTTTTGCCACACTGAAATGCGGTAACTGCAGGGGGATGAAACTGCCTCCCTGCAGTTAACCTACAGCTCCGCGTAATCTCTGGAATTAGTTACCAGAGGATGAAGTAAAAGCTGTTAGTGTATCTGGGTTTAAAAAAGGTTTGGACAAGTTCCTGGAGGAAAGGTCCATAAACTATTATTAAAAGAGGACCTGG
This sequence comes from Ichthyophis bannanicus, assembly GCA_033557465.1. Lineage (NCBI taxonomy): Eukaryota > Metazoa > Chordata > Amphibia > Gymnophiona > Ichthyophiidae > Ichthyophis > Ichthyophis bannanicus. Next base: position 562,472,709 of record CM066034.1, on the reverse strand, counting down.
GAAATCCACTGCTTGCCCCGGGACAAACATTATGGAACCCGTGTGTCTTTTTGGGAACCTATCAGGTACTTGTGATCTGGATTGGCTACTGTTGGAAACAGAATACTGGTCTTGATGGACCTTAGTCTGACCCAGTATCGCATTTCTTACCAGTGCAGATCCTAGGAAACATGCTGCTAAATATGCCAAACAAGAGGGGCTCTATACAAATGAAAAATCCTCACAAGGAGCCAAATGTCACTCTAACTATTCAAAAAACTTCTTATTAAGTAAAGAGTAAGGAGTTTTTTTGAATATTTAGAGAAACAAGAGGGGCTCAACAGCACCCATGCAGCATCTCCCACTTCCACAAAAACAAGAGCAACTTGGTGACCCCAACACAACACCTCCCACTCCAACATAAATACCAAGAAGTGCTTGGCAAACCCAACATAGCTCCTGAAACTGTGCACTGGACCTGCATGGTGTTAATGTAAATATATATTCTGTAAAAACAAAGAAAATGTAAGATGCACGCACACCAAGGAACTAAAAGAAAACGTGAGAACCACAGCACAGTTTATAAGACCAAATTATAACACATTTTTATTCTGTTATAAACTGTGTTATGGTTCTTACGTTTTGAATATATATTCTGCATCCACAAAAACCTCTCCCTCGACAATGGGTGCAGAGCAGAAGTAGGACATTCACCCACAGAACTCAATATATTTTAAACAAATCTGATTACCTCACTAACAAATGTTCTCCAGTACCAGGCATATTGAGAACTAATATAAAACCCTACAAAAGTCACCTAAGATCTACAAGGCCAAATCTACCATACCATAATAGCATAAACTTCCAAAACTCATACAAGGGGCCTACCCAGAAAAAAGCAGCACTATAAATACTGCAGCAGGCCCTAGAAAAGTTGAACAAGTCAAAATTACTACTGTACAGTATAGATCCTTATGTACAAACTCCATGTTAACAGAACACCTGGCCTCAGTCACACACTCAGAATACAAAGTACAGAATAAGTGACTACAACATAATGTAGACAAAAAGTTAAACTGAAACCCCAAGAACCCAGACTGCATGCAGTGAAACATCAGATAAATGAGAGATGCAGCTCCCCATACTGTGTAAAATATAAAGAAAGCGCAAAGTCCAAAAACTAAAATGAAAATAAAATTATTTTTTCTACCTTTGTTGTTTGACCATTTTATTCTCTGATCGTGCTAGTTCCGATCTGAAGCTTCTGTTTTCCTGTCTTCTCTTAGCTTTCTCCATTTGCCATTTCTTGTCTCTTTTTAATTTTCTTCACTTCCTTCCATCAGCCTATTTCCAGTCCCAGTAACCCTTCCACAGTATCAGCCCCCTTTCCAGTCCCCCCAGTATCTTCCAATGTCAACCCCCTTGCATTCTCGGGACTGCCATTGGTATCCATTCCCTTTCAATCCCCCTCATTCCCCACTACCCAGCACTTTCGTCCAAAACCATTGCAGGTATCAACTCACTTCCACTCCAATGCCACCCCTAACAAATGTCAGCTCTCTTCCAGACACCCTACTGTCTGTCCATCCCCTCATGTCAGCTCCCTTCCAGCCCCAGTGGCCCTCCCTTCCAGCATCCTCCCCATTACCCAGCCATCTATCAATCCCATCCCCAAATGTCAGCTTCATCCAGTCCCATTCCCAAGTGTCAGCTCCCTTCCATTCCCCCACTCCCTTCCCTAGTGTCATCACCCTTCCAGTCCCCCCCAGTACCAGCTATCAGCTCCCTTCCAGCTCCCTCCTTCTCCCCCCACTATGTCAGCTCCCTTCCTGCCCCCACCTCCCTCTCCCCCACGTCAGCTCCTTTCTTGCCCCCTCCTTCCCCTGGCAGCCCCTCTCAGTATCCGCTCCCTTACAGTTCCATTGTTCCATCCCCCCACATCAGCTCATTTGTAGCCCTAGCTCCCATTTTTTTTCCCAGGGCTAGCAGCTCCCCCCCCCAAATCAGCCCATTTCCATTCCTACCCCCCCCCCATCAGCCCATTTACAGTCCCAGGCTATTTCCAGTCCTATCCCCCCCTATCGCCCCATTCCAGTCCTAGCCCCCCCCCCATCAGTTCACTTCTAGCCCTACCCCCGCCCCACCCGATCAGCCCATTACCAGTCTTAACCCCCCTGATAAACCCATTTCCAGTCCTAGTCCCCCACGGTCAGACCATTTCCAGTCACAGCTTATTTCCAGTCCTAACACCCCTGATCAGCCTATTACCAATCCTAGCCCTCCCAATCAGCCCATTCCATTCCTAGCTCCCCCCCCCCATGATCAGCCCATTTACAGTGCTAGCCCCCCTCAGCTCACCAGTCCTAGCCTCCCTTAATCAACTCATTACCAGTCCTAACCCCCCCCCCTCCCCCAGAAGAGCCACGGGAAAGAAGGGAGATGCAAAGGTAAGACGGGGCATCGGGCCAGTCAGACAAGTGCGGGCCTGCCGGGGTAGCTGTGCGGATGGGGGGGTTGAATCTACTGCTGCTGAGAAGCAGCAGCTTGTCCACCTTTTTTTCCCCTTTTAACTTTGAAGGCAGAGTGAAGCGGCTATTTTGGGGCCATTTCTTTCCACCCCCAAAGGTTTTCCGCCTGAGGCGACCACCTCATTATAGAGCCGCCCCTGGACACACACACAAACACAGTTATTAAGAAATAAAACTCAAGCTGATTTCTTACTTTAATTTAGAATTTGAGCAGTTTTCAGCCTGTGTCTCGTAATCACCAGCACGGGACCCTGCTGTCTCGAGAGTGTTAAGTTCCTTCAGTTAAAAGAATAAGACAAGAAACTCTTACCTCCCTTCCGTTGTCAGCAAAAGACTCTGGTCGATCCAGCAGTGCCCACGAGATTGAGCAGTGGTCCACTGAATGGCATTGAGACTCCTCGCTGCTCGATCCCAGCTTGTGTCAGTCTAAAAATAATGACACAATATATTACAACTTCAGCTATTCAGTTTTATTTATTTGCCCGGGCAAGAGAGACAGCAACAGAGTTTCTAGTATATTGAAACAGTTTCTGCCATTATACAAAAGGTTGTAAATTATATACGCAAAGAAAAAAATTGCTTATCATGACTGAAACTAGATGCACATATAGTACAAGTGCCAAATCCTAATTAAAGTATAATGTTTCAGTATTTGCACTTATGCAGACACAAAGATTTCTTTATCACTCTAAGAAAGTTTCAGCTAGGCCTGATGTTTCAATTAAAATAACTTCATCACATTCTTGTCTCTTAGGTCATAGACACCTGCAGCTCCCCCTCATTCCCACGCACACTTCCAAACACATCTTATGTTACTCTTGTGCATTTCCAATTGCAGAGCCTTTTCTAGCACAGTTTGAATTAACCTCTTGATACACTTACATAATTATATGTTTTTCATATAGGCGGACACATTATATTCACAACCCCCATATACCTTTTCTCAGAAACACTCTTGGACACATACGGGAGGAAATCTGCACTTGTAAGTACATACAACTATCCAGAGAGGCGCCATGAGTCGACAGCACTTAATAAGTACTTACCTCCTGAGAAATTCTCTAAATCTTAGGGAAAAGCGAATTCTTTGTGTTAAAACTGATAAAATCTGTGCATTTTAAAATTTAGTTTTTTATTAAGTGAGATAGGACATTGTACTACAAGACTGCTTTCAATTAAACTAAAGCCAGTTAGGACTTAGTATTACAAGCCAGCTTTCAGTGAAATTACAGCCAGCTGGAGCTTAGTATAATAAAAGAGCCTTTGGTTACATTAAAGTAGTTACAACTTAGTATTGCAAGGCAGCTTTCACTGAAGATATACCTTAACAGGCTTTAATTTAACAGGGTAAATATTCTTTGAGTATATATAGAGAATATTTTTATAGAGACCTTTTACAAAGAGGCCTTCCAGTTAGGAGGCATGAAAACTGTGAAATTGTTTTAATTAGGTGTTAAAGTCAAGAGACAGATCAAAGGGACAACTTGAAAGGCTCCCTCTATCAAACCAAGGGCAACGTGAATCACCCAAGAAATTAAGAGATTGTCTTAGAAGCACGGATACAAATAGGTCATGCTCCCACCCACCCCAGGCATAATCCTTGATTTATTGCCTCCTAAACCAGTTAAAGGGAAGGGGGTGATCTTGTTCAATTTCAGTTTAACTGGTTACCTTGATTAGAAGGTTACTAAGCCATAGGAGTAGATTAATTAAGTCCTTGCAGTTCACTTTGAGGTGAACACTAAAGGTCCTTTATACTTACTAGGTATAATTGTACTGGTTCAAGTATCATTATTACCCTAACAACTTTACATAAAACTTACCAACTTTAAAATAGCTAAAAGAAATATTTAAATCTAAGATGCAGACAGTAGTCCAGCAGTGAGATGGGGACTATCCTGTCTTTTGCACTGAGTGTTACACGTATGATATTCTCCCAGTTGGTGAGAGGTCTTGTGTGCACTAAGTGCAATGAACTCTTTGCTCTCAGGGAACAAGTTCAATCTCTGGAGGTTTAAGTAGTGCACTTGGAGGAGCTGAGGCAGACAGAGGAATATAGACAGGACCTATAGGAATGTAGTAGAGACATCCCACCTCCAGTCTGACATTCTTTCTGCTGCCATGGAGGAGAGAGAGGTCATGTGAAAGGAGAGCATCATTTTGGTATGGCAGAAAGTGATCCTGTAACTAGGACCTGTCCTCTAGGTCAGTGGTTCCCAACCCAGACCTCAGTTGGTTACCCCCAGGCCAGTAAGGTTTTCAGGATATCCATACTAATCTTTTTTTTTTGACAGTGTGAATAAACAGGTAGATAAAGATGAGCTGGTTGATATAGTATATCTGGATTTTCAGAAAGCCTTTGACAAGGTCCCTCATGAGAGATTCTTGGTGAAATTAAAAAGTCATGGGACAGGAGGCAATGCACTATTGTGGATCAGGAACCGATTAAAAGATAGAAAGCAGAGATTAAGGATAAATGGCCAATTTTCTCAATGGAGAAAGGTGGATAGAGTACCCTAGGGATCTGGGTTAGGCCTACTGCTTTTTAACATCTTCATAGCTGACCAGGAAATGGGAACAACATGTGAGGTGATCAGATTTGCAGATGACACAAAATTATTCAGCGTTGTTAAAACACAAGAGGATTGTGAAAAATTGCAAGAGGACCTTGATAAACTGGAAGACCGGACATCCAAATGACAGATGAAATTTAATGCAGACAAGTGCAAAATCATGCACCTAGGAAAGAACAACCCAAACTACGGTTACATGAAGCAAGGTTCCACATTAGAACCATCATGTAGGAAAAGGATTTAGGCGTCATCATGGATAATATGTTGGAACCCTCTGCCCAGTGTGCAGCGGTGGCCAAGAAAACAAATAGAATGCTAGGAATCATAAGGAAAGGAATGTAAAATAAAACCAAGGATATTATAATGCCTCTGTATCATTCCATGGTGTGACCACACCTTGACTATTGTGTTCAATTCTGGTCACCGTATCTTAAAAAGGATATAGTGGAATTAGAAAAGGTACAGAGCAGCAGCAGAATGGGATAGTGTTGACGGCGGAGGATCACATTTCTGTGACAATGGCAACAACACCAAACTTAAGCTGCGCGGAAGAAAGGCCTGGCAATTTACTTCTGTATCTTGCCATGAAAACCCAATGGATAGTTACAACAAAACAAATTGTGCTATGGTGCCGGAAGATGAGACCCCCAGGTCGAAAGGCACTCAACTAGCTACTGGGGAAGAGCTGAAGACTTTTCAGAGTAAAGCCAGCATTTATGATGTGGTTGGATCAAAGCCCTCGGGAAGTCTGACTACTGATGTAGCTGCGCATGAAATGAAAGTCAGAAGCTGTAAAAGATGTCTTACACATTGGAACATGGAACGTACGAAACATGAACCAAGGGAAGTTGGAGGTGGTCAAGAATGAAATGGAACGTGTACAACTTGATCTGTTGGTTGTCAGCGAACTGAAATGGACTGGCATCGGGCACTTTGCATCAGACGATCACATGGTCTACTATGCTGGAAATGAAAGACAAAGAAGAAATGGTGTTGCATTTATAATAAAGAAACTTGCAAGAACTGTAATAAAATACAATGCAGTCAGCAAACGCTTAATCTCTATTTGTCTATGAGGAATGCCTATCAACACAACTATAATTCAAGTATATGCCCCAACAACAGCTGCAGAAGAGAATGAGATTGAAGAGTTCTATGAACAAGTACAAGCTGAAATTGACAGAACATGCAAACAGGATATCCTGATAGTCATGGGTGACTGGAACGCAAATGTTGGCAACAAACAAGAAGGCAAAGTAGTTGGAAAATATGGACTTGGCAACAGAAATGAAGCTGGAGAAATACTGATAGAATTCTGCAAGATCAACGAACTATTCATCTCAAACACCTTCTTCCAAGCGGCGACTGTACACATGGACTTCACCCAATGGATTGTATAAAAATCAAATTGACTACATCTGTGGAAGTCAACAATGGAAAAGCTCTGTAACATCAACAAAGAGAAAACCTGGAGCTGACTGTGGTACAGATCATCAACTACTAGTATGCAAACTCAAGCTAAAGTTGAAAAAGAGCAAACTACTCATGAATGCAGCAAAATATGACCTTGAGAATATACCACAGGAATTTAAAGACTGCCTGCAAAATCGATTTGCTGCTTTAGATACAAATGACAGAGCTCTGGAAGAGTTATGGAATGACATCAAAAAGGTTGTGTTGGAAGAAAGCAAGAAGTCTCTACAAAAGGTGAAAAAGCAAAAACGGCCAAAATGGATGACGGAAGAAACTCTGAAAATTGCCCTGAAACGCAAAGAAGCTAAAGCCAGAGGATAAAGAATCACAGAACTCAAATATTTCCAATATGCAGCAAGACAGAACAAGGAAAAGTACTACAATGACACTTGCAAGGAAATAGAAGCAGAAACTGTTAGAGGAAGAACAAGATCGGCTTTTCTAAAGCTACGAGAGTTAAAGAAAAAGTTCCAACCTCAAATTCGAATGTTACAAGATGCTCAAGGTTCTATGTTGAATGATTCTGAGAAGATCAAGAAAGGTGAAAGGAATATATAGAGTTTTTATATGATAAAGATCAAGTGGACCAACAGTCGTTTCAACCTGTACCTTATGATCGGGAACCATTGGTGATGAAAGAAGAAGTTGAAGCAGCATTGAAAGCCTTATCAAAGAACAAAGCACCAGGCATTGATAGCATTCCCATAGAGGTATTGCAGCAATCTGATGCAGCTGTTACCGTACTTACAAGGCTCTGCCAAGAAATATGGAAGACAGCATCATGACCAACTGACTGGAAAATATTTGTGTTTATACCAACACTAAAGAAAGGTGATCCAACTGACTGTGGAAATTATCGCACAATCGCTCTGATCCCACATGCCAGCAAGATTCTACTGAAGATTATTCAAAAGAGACTACAACCATACCTGGAACAAGAACTACCTGAAGTGCAAGCAGGGTTCAGGAAAGGGTGAGGAACGAGAGACATCATTGCGGATGTGAGATGGATCCTTGAAAAGACTAAAGAATACCAAAAGGATATCTATTTGTGCTTTATCGACTATAGCAAGGCTTTTGACTGTGCAAACCATGAGAAACTCTGGGCCACATTAAGAAGCATGGGTATACCAGAACACCTGATTGTTCTCTTGCACAATCTGTACATTGATCAAGAAGCAACAGTTTGAACGGAACAAGGAGAAACAGAATGGTTTAAAATAAACAAAGGTGTAAGACAAGGCTTCATACTTTCCCCCTACCTGTTTAATTTATATGCAGAACACATCATCAGAGAAGCAGGATTGTATGAAGACAACAGAGATGTGAAGATTGGTGGAAGACTCAACAACCTTCGCTATGCTGATGATACCACATTACTGGCTGAAAGTGAAGATGATCTGAAACATTTGCTTCTCACAATCAAAGAACATAGTCTCAAAATGGGCCTGCACCTTAATGTAAAGAAGACAAAGATCATGACAACTGGCATAAATCAACCGGTTCATCGTTGAAGGAGAAGAAATTGAAATTGTGAACAACTTTAACCTACTTGGATCAACTATCAATAAAGAAGCAACAAGCAGTCGAGAAATCAGACGCATTGCTCTTGGCAGAATGGCTATGAAAGACCTAGATAAGATTCTCAAGAGCAGAGATGTCTCTCTCCATACAAAGATTCGACTTGTTCAAAGCCATGGTATTTTCAACAACATCATATGGATGTGAAAGTTGGACAGTGAAAAAGACAGACAGGAAGAAAATTGATGCCTTTGAATTATGGTGCTGGCGGCGAATACTGTGTATACCATGGACTGTCCGAAGAACAAACCAGTCGGTACTAGAGGAGATCAAACCTAAGCTTTCTTTAGAAGCTCAGATGACAAGACTTTGACTTTCATACTTTGGACACATCATGCGAAGAGAGAGATCATTAGAGAAAGACATCATGCTTGGCAAGATAGAAGGTCAACGCAAAAGAGGAAGGCCAGCAATGAGATGGATCGATACAATAACAGCAGCTACGGGTACCAGTCTGTCAACATTGAGCCGCCTGACTGAAGACCGAACACAATTTAGGATAGCTATCCAGAGGGTTGCCATGAGTCGACTCCGACTCGACGGCACTTAACAACAACAACAACAACACAGAGAACAGCTACCAAAATGATAAAGGGGATGGAAGGATACCCCTATGAGGAAAGGCTTAAAAGGTTAGAGCTCTTCAATTTGGAAAAGAGACGACTGACAGGAGATATGATAGAGATCTATAAATTAATGGATGTAGTAGAACCGGTAAACATAGATCGGTTGTTTACTCCATCAAAAAGTAAAAGCTACAATGTAACCCAGTTAAGACTAATAAGAGAAAATATTTTTTCACTCAACACATCAAGCTCTGGAATCCATTACCAGAGGATGTAGTAAAAGCTGTTAGTGTAGCTGGGTTCAAAAAAAGGTTTGGACAAGTTCCTGGAGGAAGAATCCATAAACCATTACAGAGGACCCAGGAAATCCACTGCTTAACCCGGGACAAGCATTGTGGAACCTATGTACTGTGTTTTTTTGGGAACCTGCCAGATACTTGTGACCTGTATTGACCACTGTTGGAAACAGCATACTAGGCTTGATAGTTTGACCCAGTATGGCATGTTCTTTTGTGGTATCGGGAATTGAGGTCTCCAGGAGCTTATTTGGGCAATCCAGGATTTTAAGTGATCTGAGGAGCTGCACTTCACCTCAAATCAGGGCCGGCCCGTCCACTGTGTAGAATGTTGTTCACACAGGGCCCCGTGCTTCAGGGGTCCCCGCGCCAACAACCACCCACACTCAGTACCAGCAGGCAGGGTGACTTTAGAGGAAGCTGGAGAGGCCCCGGCTCACCTCTAACAGCTGCCAAAGTGAAGAGCGTCTTTTCTTCACTTCGGCAGCTGTACTGTAATTTAGAACGCTGCCACACTGAGTGCCGGGAAACAGGAAGTCCCCTTTGACCTCAGTGCGACAGCATCGTAAACTACAGTACGGCTGCCGAAGTGAAGAAAAAAAAGACACTCTTCACTTTGGCAGCTGTTAGAGGTGAGCTGGGACCTCTCCGGCTCCCTCAAACCTTTTAGACAGCCGCAGGGCTCTTCCAGAGGGGGTAGGCTTGGACTGGAAATGGGTTGAGTGAGGGGGAAAGCTAGGACTGGAAATGTGCTGATGGAGGGGCTAGGATAGGACTGGAAATGGGCTGATGGAGGGGCTAGGATTGGAAATGGGCTGAGTGAGGGGGAAGCTAGGACTGGAAATGGGCTGATGGTGGCGCTTGAATTGGACTGGAAAGGGCTGATGCGGGGACTAGAAGGGAGCAGATGCTAGGAAGGGCTAGAACTAGAAGGGAGGTGATGTTGGGGGAGGATTAGAATGGGATGGGTCTGGGAGAGTGAAATGGAGAGGGGAAAAAGTTTGTGTGGGAGGGAAGAAAAATCTACAATTGGTCGGGTATTGGGAGAGTAAGTGGGGATCGGGGATTGAGGATGGAGGGGTGTAATAAACAATAATTTTGTCACAATAACAGACACCTCAGTGAAACCAAAGGTTTTCTTTTATTTATTTATTACAATCTTGCAAGAAGGCGTGGCTAAATATCATATTCCAGATACGTAGGCACACTTGACACACAAAACAGTTCCATATTTATTACATCTATTTTCCTACAAATTTCTCCCCTCTTATTCTATTGGTGCAGGTACTAGTAATCTCCTACCTATTAGTGAACTTTATTCAGGTCATGTGAATCTCCGCCTCTGTTTACTTCTCCTAATCCTTGCCCCTTTTACCCCTCTTCCCTTATTTAATGTATTCCTTTTATGGTTGTATGACCGGTCACATGATTTCTCAAAAATCCCCATTCCTTGCTGCCCAGGGTCTTAACTTTCATATTCCTTTAACTTTTCTTAAGTTGTGTTTCCCATTTTCCACCTCACTACAGATCCTTTGCAAAAACAGCAATTCTTTATCAATATGACTCACACAGTGTTCTTTCTGTCCTTGAGCTTATAATTCTACTCATTGTTACTTATGTGCTATAGCCTAGAAGCTAAGGGGGGTGTATGGAGGAAACCTAAGATTTGCAAGGCCAAAAGAAAATGTTTTTACTAGGTGCAGAATAAGAGAGTTTAGCATGTGAGCCAATGTATTGTAGCAAGCAAATAGCATCCTATAGATTTCTATTTTGAGTTCTACATATATTTTGTAAAAACAACAAATTAAACTTTTTAAAACATTTCTAACAGGGGTAAAATTTGAGAGGATGAAAAAGGAATAAAGAAAGATGGAGGAAAGAGCAAAAGGAGAAAGATCAGTATGTTAAAGCAGATGCAGAGAGAGAATGGAAAAAAACTAGAAGGACAAATGGATAGCAGACCATGGAGAGTTAGCAGAAGACAAGAAGAAACCAGAAGAAAGCAACTGGAGCAATTGCAACTGAAAAATAAAATGCACAAACAACAAAAGGTAGAAAAATACTTTATTTTGAATTTATTAACTGGAATATGTCAGCTCTGGGAATAACGTCTGCATTTTGTTTAATACAGGAGGAAATTAATTTATAGTTTTATTTCTGCAGTGTTGTTGTACATTCCAAGTTTGGCTTTTGGGGTTCCCATTTTAATTATTATCTTCCTGCTTCTAAATTGTGATCCCTTGTTCTTTGTTTGGTGATGGTCTATGTTCTGCATGTGTAACCAAGCTGAGGTATTGTTTATGTAGTTTCTATGTGACAGTGCCACTTCTTCTCTTTCCCCAGTAAGAGATGTATTGGTATTCTCTAAGATGTATTGGTTTAATATTTGCAGTGTTGCCTTTTGATAGGTAGGGTTTGGTGCTTTGTGAGTCCTGGTAGTGCTGTTATGATACGGCAGGTTTGCTATGGGCTCTAAATGGACAGTGTTTGTAGTACTTCCTAATGTGCCTGGTGGTTGGCACTAATGTAGAAATCTGGCAGTCTTTATTTATCCATACAATTATTAAGAGACATGTTTACTAAAAGTTAGTGCATGTTAACATTATGCAAATGAGGCCCCGCACTCCCCTTGGGCTGCCCCTATCTTAAATCAGCCTCTGTTCCCATAGGAGGGATGAGGGAATTGATGGAAAAATTAAACTGTTATTTTGTTGTTTTTACAAATGAATAATCATGCATAAGAAACACTTGTATAAACTTATATTGCTAGTCCTTGACCAGCTGTCTTCGCTTCTCTTTCAGCAGTCCCCCTTCCCCCCCCCCTCCTTTCTGCCTCCTTTAGTTCAGTAGGCCAAGGAGCACATAGCTCCTGTGCAACTGAGATTCTCCCAGGACAAGCAGGATGAGTCAGCTACAAGTGGTGACGTCATCCGATGGCGCCTAAAGACGGAAGTACTCTCACCTCCAGATCCGCCCCTAACTGGCCAGATTTTTGTCTTCCGCCTTGCCAGCAAGACGTTTTTTGTTTTATTCTCACCACCTCACCTCAGAATTCCTTGAAAATGAAGAAACCAGGCTTTAAGAAGTGCACGGGGTGCTCCAAGAAGATGGCCAACTCTGACTCTCATCAGCTCTGCCTCCGGTGCCTGGGTAAGGAGCACCCCGTGGAAGATTGTTCTGAGTGCGGCCGTATGTCTCCCCGGGCCCGCAAGTCCCGCAAGTGCGCCCTTCGGGAGTTGTTTTCTCCTACCGCTGATTCTGAGCCTGTTCCTGCCGCTGCCGCGATCCCCAGCTCTTCTTCAATGGATCTTCCCTCTGCTGCTGTGCCGGCCGGAGGCGCGCCAATGTCGGCCTCCATCTCCCACCGCATAGGAGAGTCTCCCTCTGCCACGTGCGTTCCTCCTGTAGACGCGGCCATTGCTTCCATGCGCTCCTCCTCTCTTCTTCCTGCTGCCCTACTTCCGGGTTCCGGTCAGCCGGCTGGGACCTCCCCCTGCGCTCGGCACAGGGCCAACAGCTCCCCCAGGCGCAGAGCCTCACTTAGACAGCGCAGCAAGCATGGAAGGCACCGATCCTGCTGGCGCAAAGGCTCCCGGAGCAAGCGCAGAGCCTCCAAGAGCCGGCACCGCTCATCAGACCATCACGGCAGGAGCCACTACCGCTGCACAAGCAGTGCCCTGCACCAAAACAGGAAACGCAAGCGGAACAGCAGTAGCTCTCACAGTGGCGATCAACACAGGGCACGGCATCAACGCTCCAGCCGTTGCAGCTCAGAAGATGGTACAGACAGCCGCAGCAGTTCCACATCAAGCAGCTACTCTGCCCACAAGAGAACACGGGGATCCTCCAGCTCCTCGGCCTGTAGCCTTATGATTAATCTGTTTTTTTATTCAAAAGAACCAGCAAATACAGCACCATGGCATATACAAAAAATAAAACCAACACAGGGAGACATTTGAACACAAAGCCTGTGTCAAGGCCAACTCCAACTAGTACAATCCAAAGTACATAAAGGTATACACATCACCAACAGTAACAAGCTGCAACGACCCCCAGTTTTTTTTCCCCATAAGACCCCCCCATAGGAATCCCAGTTCCAATTCCCCCCACCCTCCCCTAAAAACATAAGGATAGAGGCGCATACACCCATACTTACATATAGAGACATATGGATATTTAGAGATACACAGCTATCCCCGCAGTGCCTCTCTCCACAGCGACATCCGCAGTGGGACACTGCGAGTGATGGAAAAGAAAGAAAGAAAGAAAGAAAATGATACGCCCCCCCCCAAGAGGCCAGCCAGGCTTAGGGTTGACTCTGCTACCAAACCCGCCGGCAGAGGCCAGATCACAGTTATGGACCACATCCCTCCCTCCCTCCCACCCTTATCCCACCCCCCCCTCCCCTCCACCTCCCACCCAAAGCCCCCCTCCCCCCCCCAGCCTACCCTTGTTAACAGAGGGGTTAGATAGCACCTAAGCCCACCCGCCGGTCTGGCAAATCTTACAAAGAGGCTGGATATGCGGCCCTCTCCCCCTGCACGACCCTTAGGGCCTCCTCATAATCCTACTACGTACTCGCCAAGGAAGCAAGTGCAAGTGGGGTCCCCAGCCCTCCAGGAACCGCTGCCACCGCCTCTCAGTCACCCGGGCCCAGAGCTGCTCCATGAGCAGAAGCTTATGAAGGTGAATTCGCCAGAGGCCATACTGGGGACCCTTAATGTCCAGCCACTGCTGCAACACAGTCACTCGTGCGGTCACCAGCACCAAACGCACCCAGCTCCAGCGCACGTCACCCAAATTATCCAACCACTCTGGCTCCCAAACATCCAGCACCACATTCTTAGCATTCCACAGCACGCTCTGTCGAAAGCATGTAGACAGATAGGAACGCACCCTCTCCCAAAACACCTGAACATCCCGGCAACGCCAAAACATGTGTCCCAGCGTGGCCCTGGGTTCTCCACATCTAGGGCACTTGTGGTTATCCCCCACCCCCGCCCGCCACGCCCTGAGAGGGGCGAAGTAGAGCCGGTGCAGAAGCCTATACTGAGTGTCACGATGAGAGACCAGAATACTCAATGAGGCAATATTTGCCAGCCCCCGTAGAAGCTCGTCGGCACACACTACCTCCCCTAGTTCAGTTGTCCATACGGACGCCAAGGGCGCCAAGTCCTGGGGGGGAACCCCTTCCCATAGCATCTTATATAACCAAGACACCCGCATACCCTGCTCACCCCCTAACAACGCCACCTCAACCACCGTACTCACGTCCCCTGTCCGAGATGCCTGGGGAACTGTACGAACATAACTACGAAGCTGGGCGTAGCGAAAAGCATCGTTGGGAACCAATGGATACTGCCGACACATAGTAGAAAAGTCAACCATCCCCCCCTCCGGGGTCAGCACATGTTCCAAATTGATGATCCCCACTCGGCTACAGGCCGTAAAAGGTGAACTCCCCATACCCGGCGCAAAATCCTCATTGCCACAGATAGGAAGATACGGCGTGTGGGCTGCCGTCAATCGGCGACCCGTACAAAAATACCGCCAGGCCCATCTGACCGGGTCGAGGAGAACGCGCCGAAGAAGAGGAGGACCCCCCAGGCCCCGGACCCTTTTAGCATGGAGGAGATATCTCAAGTGCAACGGAGAGACCACATCCGCAAGCGTCCCCACCGGGGAATAGTCCTCAAAGTCCCATAACCAGTCACGCACACACCATAACAAACAGGCAATATTATACCGCCTCACGTCGGGAAAGCCTAGGCCTCCTAACTCACGAGGCTAACTAAGGACCCCCAAACGCACCCGAGGTCTCCTCCCCCGCCAAAGCAGCCGATTAAATATCCGATCTAACCGCCTAATGTCAGAGCGTTTGAGAAACAGCGGCAGCGTCTGAAGCACATAGAGAAGTTTAGGGAAAAGCGTCATCTTGCACAATGCCACTCGCCCTCCCAGAGACAACGGTAAATCCCGCCATTTTTCCACCACCGACGAGATAGAAGTAAGCACCCTGTCAACGTTCAGACTGTAGAGGTCCCCAAGGTCCGCCAGCAAGTAAACCCCCAGATATTTGAAATAGCCAGCCGCCCAACGCAAAGGAAAGTCGCCCTGCCAAGCTCGTCCCATCTCGGCCCCTAGTGGTAGCGCCTCCGATTTATCCAGGTTAAGTTTAAACCCCGATACCAGCCCATATTCCTTAATTAGCTGTAAAAGATGAGGGATCCCAACGCGCGGGTCGCCCAAATGCACAAGCAAATCATCCGCGAACGCTGCCACACGGAATTCCTCCCGGCCCATGGGAATCCCCCGAAATTGCGTAGCCACTCGGATCTTATGTAGAAGAGGTTCCAATGTAAGGACAAATAGGAGTGGGGACAACGGGCAGCCTTGCTGGGTCCCCTTCTGAATTGCGAAATCCGCCGTCACTGCGCCGTTCACCAAGAGGGCCCCAAGTGGAGCAGCATACAACAGCCGGACCGCGTCTATGAAAAAGCCCGCGAACCCCATCACCTCAAGAACTTGGTACATAAAACTCCACTGGACCCTATCGAACGCTTTCTCAGCGTCGAAGCTTATAAGTAAAGAGCCATGGCTCCGGACACGCTCAGCACAAAAGGAAAGCAGAATCCGCTGTAGGTTATGGGACACCTGGCGACCCCTAACAAAGCCCACCTGATTAGGGTGTATCAAAATTGACAACAGAGGGGCCAGTCGATCCGCCATAATCTTGGCGAAAAGTTTAATATCGACATTAAGAAGCGAAATTGGTCGGTAGGAGCCCGGCAGAAGAGGATCCCGCCCAGGTTTAGGCAAAACAGTAACGATGGCTTTATTCGCCTCAAACGGGAAGTGCCCTCTCTGCACCAAATCCTCATAATATCCCACCATGGGGACCACCAAGGCGGCCCCCAGAAGCTTATAAAATTCTCCCCGAAAGCCGTCGACCCCTGGCGCTTTGCCATTTTTCAAATGTTTAATGCCCTCCTGAACCTCCCTCCCCGTGAGAGGCCGATTAAGGAGCAACAATTGTTCGGCAGTAAGCTGCGGCAAGACACACCCACCCAAAAAGTTCCGACCCTCCTCCTCCCGGTCCCCCTCGTTCGCATAAAGGCGCCGGTAAAAGTCAGTGAACACGGCTTCAATTGCCTTCTTGTCCCTCTGAATAACCCCATCAGGCCGTTTAAGGGCCCCAATATGCCGGGCACCCACCCCGGGACGCACCAGGGCCGACATCAACTTACCGGCCCTGTTACCGTAACAATAAAGCTTAAACCGATAGTACAGCAATGATTTCTGAGCATGGCAATGAAGTAACGTTTCCAATTCCAACTGAAGGTCCCGCAATATGCGTTGATTCACAGCAGATTTATCCGCGGCTACCCTTCTCCGAGCTTTAGTCAGGGCCTTCTCCAAAAACAGAATCTGTTGGTTTAATCGCTTACGCTTCTGACCATGATAGCTAATAATTTTCCCACGCATAACCGCCTTGCCAGCTTCCCAAAGAAGAGCAGAGGAAGTCTCCAGCGTATCATTAAGAGCCAGATAGTCCTCCCAACATTTCCGTAGATGGGCCTCAAACTGAGCATCCCCGCTAAGGTCCAAAGGATATCTCCAAAGCCGGGTACCGGCGGGGCCAGGGTTACGAAGCTCCAACACGACCAGCGCATGGTCAGAGAGAACAGAAGGCCCAATCGTTGATGCCGCTACCCGCCCAAACAAGGCCTCCGAGATCAAAAAGTAATCAATACGGGACCACGTCCCATGGGCCCGGGACATATGAGTATAGTCTCGTTCCCCTGGATGTAGGACCCTCCAAACATCCAACAGTCTATACGCCTCACAGAGCCCCCACAACCGCTTACGAGCTCTCTGACTCCCGCCCCCCCCTCTGCCAGAGCGATCAAGAGCGTTATCTAGCACCTCATTAAGATCCCCGCCCATCACTACCTGGTAACCCCCAGTATCCTCCAGAATATTTGCCAGATCCCGGTAGAAACCAGCCTCGTATCCGTTAGGCCCATATACCGAGCAGATAGCCACCTTCACCCCATTGAGCGTCCCCCAGACACAAACATAGCGGCCTTCCGGGTCCGTGGCAACACGCTCCTCGACCCAGGTAACTGATTTGGTAAGCAAAATGGCCACTCCTCTCCTCCTACCTAAAGCTGGGGCCCCATAAACATGAGAGATAGGTCCCCGGCATAATTTAGCATGCTCCGCCGCCGACTGATGCGTCTCTTGTAGCAGGATCACACTAAGACGGTGACGCTGCAAGTGCTGCAGCACCTTATAACGTTTAATGGGAGAGCCTAACCCACAAACATTCCAAGTCGCGAATCGGACAGCACTATCCAGTATCTATACTCCAATTGAGCCTCCAAAAAAGAACAACCTGCCCATCTATGAGGCGGAAACCCCCCCAGCCTGGGGCCCCCCCTCTGCCCACATCCACGCCAGCCAAAACTTCTGCATCCACCATCGGAACGTCCAACACACAGACAAACTCCACCAACACGCATACCAACCCAGCCACACACATACGCATAATCCCCACCGACATCCAGTACCTCTGTCAACCCTCTGTGCTGAAACCCCCCGATCCCCCCCTGCCCCCTCCCCTCCCAACCCCACCCTCCCACCTCCCCCCCTCTGCCACCACCACTTCCCACTGCCAGTCAACCCACGCTGGCACCACCACGACTTCCATTGCATGCAAGGCCCCTCCCCCCCCCCCCACCCAGTCAACAATCAGATCCCAGACTGCTCAGTCATTACCAACCCCCTCAAAGGCACGCCCCATGCTCACACACTCTTGCACTCAGAACTGCGCCCGCCCACTGTATTTCCTACCCCCCCTGCTAGCAATCTAGAACCTCGCCTCCCGACCTACCAAAGGCCTAAACCAGTACTTCAAAATTGCAAAATTGACTCCCCCGCCCCCCCTTCCCCCCCACCCCCGGAGTGCAGACCCCGGCGCCCGGCACCGGGTCCCGCTCTTCGTTTCCCCCCCTTCCCCCCCCACCCCCCATGAAATAGCAAAACCCAAAAGAGAGATAGAGAGAAAGAGAAGGATGGGGGTAGAGGAGAAAGCCCACGGGGCAAAAAGCAAGGAAAAGGAAAAGGGGAAGGGGGAGCGCAGACCCAAGATAGGAAAAAGAAAGACAATTCCACAAGACCCCCCTCCGTGGTCCAGCCTGAGCACCAAACGGCTAGCCGGACCCTGCAGTCTCTAAAAACCAGATCCTGCAGCACATACATCATTATAGAAACAGTACATAAAACATTATATAAAACAGTATGCAAAGCATTATATGCTGTCCTTAGATACAAACAGAAACATTACCCTCCGGCTTAATGTCAGCCCATATAAGAGAGAGAAGAAAAAGGGAAGGAACAAGAAAAGAAAAGAAGAGGGAGGGACAAGCAGCACCAAACCACACACAACACCCCCGTCTAAAAGCGACAGTATCAGCCAAACCGTCGCCATGTCAGCCGCTTCAACCTCAGCAGCCGGCTACTGTGCTATGGGAGAGGGGAATAGGCGAGGAACAGAAAGAAAAAGAAAAAGAAAAGAAAAAAACCTATAATGTTACATACATGAAACAACAAGACTATTAACAAAAGCTGTGCAAGTAATATTAATAAAATAAATAATAATAAACAGATGTACAGGGCTCCCACATAACTCGACAGCTCAGCATGAAGGATACTCCCACATGAGGGATACCCGAGGCCCTATCATGGGGAACATTAGAGCCAGCACAATATAAGTAGCCCAAATGCCCACGAGCCGGTCCATAGAAAAGCCACATAAGAGCCCAAACAAATCAGATCAGGGCTGAAGCCCTCCGCTGGAGCAGGTTCAGCATGGGCTAAGTCCCGTGGAGAGGAAAAAAGAACTCAGTCCGCGCCAGGCCTCAGAGGGCCCAAGCCCCCATGCAATACTGAACATTCACTGTTAGCCCAGACCTGTCTCCTCAACCAAGGCCGTTGCAGAAATCCATGGCTTCCTGTGGTGAGGAGAAGACTCGGCGGCATTCTCGGAGTCCACTCTTAGGGTAGCCGGGTAAGCCAAGGTAAAACGGATGCCCCTTTCCACCAGGCGGCCACATGCTTCCCTGAAGGCTTTGCGACGCAGTGCTACTCCGGCAGAGTAATCTTGAAAAATAAGCACCCTGTTGGCAGTGGGCCCCGATCGCCGATAAAGGCGGGAAGCGCGTAGCACCCCCTCTTTTTGTGCCGCATTTAAGAACCGGGCGATGACAGCCTGCGGCCTGTTGTCTCCGGCCCGGTATGACCCCAGCCGATGCGCACGCTCCAGCACAATGGGCCCCACTTCGCCCTCCAGAGGCAGGTGATCCGGGATCCATTTTTCCAGGAAACCGCGCAGGTCCTTCTCCAACACCGTCTCAGCGATGCCAATGAAGCGCAGGTTGTTGCGCCGGCTGCGATTCTCCAGGTCCTCAATCTTGTCCTGTTGCCTGGCCAAGGTCTCCTCCAACCGCTTAAGCCGGTTTTCGTCTCACACTTGTAGATCTTCCAGGGCGCCTATGCGAGTCTCAGCCCGTTCCACGCGGCCGGCGAATTCCGCCACCGCTTGTGCCACTGCCACGATTTGTGTTGCCAGCCCTCCCAGGCGGTCCTCTAATGCGACCACCACCGCCTTGGACACTTCTTCCACCATCGTTGGCGCAGTCTCAGTCGTCGGACCTTCCTGGGCCCCCTCCGCCATTTTACCATCACCTCCACATGGCTTCTCGCGGCGGGAGGATTTTGTCGCCATACAAAGCACTCCCCAGGCTCCTCAACCAACGGCACACAGCCCCGTGCTGTTAAAATAGCACCCACGCTGTTCCGAGCAGATTCGAGGCTAGCACACTAGAATTAAGGGGTGAGAGAGGAGAAAGAGCCTCGGAGCTAAGAGGGCTGCGACCCGCTCAGCTCACCATGCTACCGGAAGTCCCCCGGCCTGTAGCCTTTACTCCAACGACAGAGAGATCTCCCTCCTCTCCTCCCTTTCTTCTCCGTCGCACCAAGAGCATATTGAACACACGCTGCCTGAACCTTATCACGCTCCAGCGACTTCACAACAGGTCCCAGAGACACTGCATCTCCTCACGGACATGTTGCAGCAATGGGCTTCCACCCTTTCAGACCTTGCTTCCAAGCGATTGCCGCAAACCCTTGCCCAGCCTACTGTGCCTACCCCGGAGGTCGCGCACGTAGCCACCCCTTCTGCGGGGGCTGATGCCCCTCCTCTACCTTTGGAGAACAACGCTGAGGAGACCTCGCAGCCAGAAGCTCCGTGACACAGGGATTCTCTCTCCATTCCTGCCTCTGACAGTCCTCTGGACCAATCCAGCCCTCCAGAGGACCTGACTTACTATAAGTTTGTGCGTAAAGTCATCTCCTCTCTCTCTATCACATCAACGGATACCCCGGACCAGCGTGTCAAAGTTCAAAATGCGCTCAAGTTCATCGACACTCCCAAGACGACCACCTCTCTGCCATTCACCAACTCCTCAGAGACAATCTCTCCAAGATATGGCAGACCCCCGCATCCAACCATCCCTGCCCGCACAGACTGGATCTTAAGTACGTGATCCAACCCCTGCCCGGGTTCGACAAACAGCAGCTACCACATCAATCCATCATGGTTGAGTCGGCCCTCAAGCGCTCCAAATCTTCTCGCAGCTCTCTCAACGCACCTCCAGGAAAAGACAACAAGCTACTGGATGATGTGGCGAAGTGTGTCTACCAAGGTACCATGCTAAATGCAAGGATAGCGGCACACTAATTCCAGCATGCCATTTACCAGGACCTACTGGTGACCAGCATCAAATCAGCCATTACCCAACTAATGGAAACACCGCCAGCCCTGAACACTGCCCTGGCAGACCTCGAGGATTGCACTAAGCATCACGGTCGGGCTGCCCATGACGCCTTTGAATCAGCCACCAGAATTGCCGGAACTGCCATCTCCGCGCGCCGGCTTGCTTGGCTCAGGGCCTCAGGCTTGCGAACTGATTCTCACGACAAGATCGCTGATACCCCCTGCACTGGGGACTCACTATTCGACGACAAGGTTAAGGACACAGTGAATGACATGCGTGAACGCTGCACCACACTTCAAACCTTCGAGGAATGTACAGATCGCCCTCGCTCCTACCGCAAAGGGAACTCTCAAAATTCTTCAGCTCACAAAAGCTACAAGTATTATCGCAAATGGCAGCAACCCAAATACAAACAGCAGCCTTACCAGCCCCCTTACAGGCAGAAGCCATGACAGCGGGAACGCACACAGAAGAAAACCACGTCCGGCTCCGCGAAGCCCAACCCTAGTTTTTGACTCGCCGCCCTGCCTGCACCCGCCAGCTGGGGGACGTTTGTCAGTTTTCCGGCGTTCCTGGGAGATGATAACAGACCAGTGGGTGCTCACCATCATCAAGCAGGGCTACAGCATACAATTTTCCTCAACTCCACTTCAACGCTCCCCACCTCCGAGCAACATTCCTCTGCAACACCTTGCTCCCATGACCTCGGAGATAGTATCCCTCCTGAAGGCCAGAGCCATCGAGCCAGTTCCCCCCAGCGAAGTCAATTCGGGGTTCTACTCCAGGTACTTCCTCGTCCCCAAGAAGTCGGGGGTGTCCGACCCATCCTCGACCTACGGGAGCTCAACAAGTGTATAACCAAGGAGAAATTCAGGATGCACTCCCTCTCATCCATTCTTCCCCTCATCCAGCCCAATCACTGGCTGGCCTCCCTGGATCTCCAAGATGCCTACACTCATGTTCCCATTCATCCTCACCACAGGAAATTCCTGCGCTTTCGGGTAGCGGGCAACCATTACCAATACAGAGTCCTCCCTTTCGGCCTCTCTCCTGCTCCCAGAGTTTTCACAAAGTGTGTAGCAGTAGCAGCCGTGCATCTACGCAAAGCCGGGATAATTGTGTTCCCCTACCTGGACGATTGGCTATTCTCTGCACCCTCCCCCTCAGAGCTTCGGAGGGCGGTCAAGAAAGCCACAGCACTGCTCGCCTCCCTGGGGTTTCTGGTCAATCACACGAAGTCTCGCCTCACCCCAGTCCAGAGGCTGGAATTCATCGGGGCTTACATAGACACTACTCAAGCCAAGGCCTTCCTTCCCCAGAGCAGAAGGCGCATCATCATCGACCTTGCCCTTCAAGTAATCAACTCCTTCGCCTCCTGGGGCACATGGCAGCTACCATCCATGTCCTTGCCCTTGCGAGACTGCACATGCGAGCCCTTCAATGGCACCTCCACTCTCATTGGTGCCAGCACTCACAGCCCCTGTCCGCCATGGTCCCCATCAATTCCACGGTGGCCAAGGCAATTCGCTGGTGGACTCATCTGAAAAAAACTTGTCTCAGGGCAGACGCCTCCAACTTCCTGCACACCAGATCACAGTGACCACAGATGCATCAGCTCTAGGTTGGGGAGCCCACTGCGCTGGAACTCACACGCAGGGCTTGTGGTCGGCTTCAGAGAAAGCTCTACACAGCAACATCCTCGAGCTCATAGCTGTCTGCCACGCACTTCAGGCTTTTCAGGAGCTTATAAAAGGAAGAACCGTCATGGTTCAGACAGACAATCAAGTAACTATGTTCTACATAAACAAACAAGGGGGCACCGGGTCGCGTCCCCTATGCAGAGAGGCTCTACACACATGGCGCCTGGCCCTCTCATACAGGTGCAGCCTCCAAGCCTGCTACCTGCCGGGGGAGGAGAATGTCATAGCCGACCGGCTCAGCAGACAACTGAACCCCCACGAATGGACACTCCACGAAGAAGTGTCATCGTCCCTCTTCGCGAGATGGGGCCACCCGCGAATCGATCTCTTTGCGTCACAGGAGAACTCCAAGTGCCGCCTATTCTGCTCCAAACGGCCTGCGCCACACAGAATAGCGGCGGACGCCTTCAACATGACCTGGAGCCAGTGGTCCCTTGTCTACGCCTTTCCCCCCACCCCGCTCATTGCTCGGACAATTCAACAGCTGATCAGGGACAAGGCATTAGCCATCCTGGTAGCTCCCTACTGGCCCAGGCAAATTTGGTTCCCCTACCTACACTGCCTGGCACTGGAACCCCCCATACATCTTCCCTTGAGGCCAGACTTACTTTCACAAGACAACGGAACAATCCTGCACCCCAACCTGCGGATGCTATCGCTAACAGCGTGGAAACTGAAAGGCTAGCCCTTGCTCCATTCAATCTCCCAGCAGAGGTCCAGCAAGTCATTCTGGCGGCACGACGCCCTTCCACCAGGAAATCCTACAGCCTCAAATGGCGCCGCTTCAGCATCTGGTGCACATCCCGACGTCTGGACCCCTTCTCATGCCCGGTACCCCTGCTCCTCCAATACCTCACCTCTCTTTCAGCACTGGGCCTGAAGACCCAGTCCATCAAGATCCACCTGGCGGCAATAGCGGATTTTCACCACCGACTAGGTGATGCTTCGGTAGCATCACTACCTCTGGTAATTCGCTTCATGAAGGGCCTGGCCAACCTACATTTATTTATTTATTTATTTTATTTTATTTATTTACATTCTCTTATATACCGCGCTATTCTGCATCAGTGCGGTTTACATTGAACAAACTGAACTTACATTGAACAGGGCATTATAACTTGGAGATAACTATTTTACAGGGAACATGGGCTGTGGAGGGTTAAGTGGCTTGCCCAAGACCACAAGGAGCACCTGTGGGACTAGAAACCCCAGTCCTTCCGGCCCAAGGTTGCTGTCCTCTAGTGGGATTTGAACTCCCGACCTTCCGGCCTGAAGTACCTTGCCCCAACCACTAGGCCACTCCTCCACTCCCCCGGTCCGCCAACCTGTGCCCCCATGGGACCTTAACATCATCCTCAACCAGCTCACCGGTGAGCCCTTTGAGCCACTGCAACTCGCCGAGCTGAAGTTCGTCTCCTGGAAAACTCTATTCCTCATCGCCATAACTTCAGCCAGACGGATCAGTGAGCTACACGCCTTGGTAGCCCACCCGCCTTATACCATACTTCACCAAGACCAGGCCTGCCTGCGAACACACCCCAAGTTTGTTCCCAAGGTGGCCACTGCATTCCACATCAATCAGACCATCGAATTACCCTGCTTCCTGCCGGGGCCACACTCCGACCCGGAGCAGCAGCGTCTGCATACCCTAGACTGCGTCAGAGCCCTGCGATGCTATCTGGAACGGACTTCAGCCTTACGGAAAGGCTTTCAGCTCTTCGTCTCATACGACCCTAACAGGCCCGGATGCCCAGTGTCCAAGCGTACCCTGTCCATCTGGATTTCCTCTTGCATTTCCCTATGCTTGTCACAAGCAGGAGCACCTCCTACCACAGGAATCAGGGCTCACCACTTGCGAGCATTGGCCGCCACCATTGCCAACCTGCGCTCCATTCCGGTTCCTGACATCTGCAAAGTGGCCACATGGGCCTCGATCCAAACCTTCCAGAAACACTACTGTCTGGACATGACAAATCAGAGTGACTCCGCGTTCTGCCTTGCCGTACTGTCTGCAGCAACAAGCGCAATGGACTCTAGTCTGAATAGGGCTGCTTCGCCCCCCATCAGTTGACTGTCGCCAACCTGGCGGTTGCACATTGCCGCCTTATTGTTCTAAGAATTGCTCTGAGTATTTGCACAATTTTATAAGAATTGCACAGTGTTTGCACAGAGTATTTGCACAATTTTATAAGAATTGTTCAGTGTGTTTGCACAGTTTTAATTGCTCGTTTGCACTATTCTGTTTGCACTTTGTCTGCACAGTTCTCTATGAAACTGCACATTAAACTTTCCTGTTGCACCTTACCATCCTGGCTCAGCCTTCCTGTTGCACCCTACCATCCTGGCTCAGCCTCGTTGACAGCCCCTTCCCCCGCCGCTGCAGGTGTAGCTGGGGAGGCACCACTTGTGGCTGCCTCATCCTGCTTGTCCTGGGAGAAAACCGAGTTACTTACCTGTAACGTGAGTTCTCCAGGGACAGCAGGATAAGTCAGCCACACTTTCCCACCCTCCTCCCCGGTGGGGGGGGGGGGGGGGGGAACCTTCGCCACAATCTGCCTCCTAGCTCTTACACCGGCTCAGCTGGGGAAACTCTGGCCAGCTAGGGGCGGATCTGGAGGTGGGGCTACTAGCCATGCCCAGAAGGCTAAAGCCTTCTGGGCTAGTGAGAGTACTTCCGTCTATAGGCACCGTCGGATGACATCACCACTTGTGGCTGACTTATCCTGCTGTCCCTGGAGAACTCACATTACAGGTAAGTAACTCGGTTTAATGGAGTTTGCGAGACTGAGGTTTTTCTGACCACTTCCCTAGTCTCTCTTAAAACTAGCAACCATCTTGCTTTGGAGAATACATCTCGCTTTCTCTTAAAAACTGAAAAATTAACTATCCTAATCTTAACACCCCCTGAAATGCACATCCCCACCCACTTTCTCAAGAAAAGCTCCCCCCCCCCTTCCTCTAACTCACCCCATCTATGCAAAGCAAGCTGGCAAAGCCAAATAGTTCATAGGAATAGTTTGAAATTATATGGTAGAAGAAAATATAGAAGAATGAAAGTTAAGCTTAAGCACAGGAATAAATAATCTAAGATGGGATTTCTTTAATGTGTTCTATCTGCTGCCAGTAAAAAAACACAATAGCAGCTCACTTAGTAGCTAAATCATTCTTAGATAATGAAGCTATTTTTTTTATTAGTGCTTGGTTTTAAATATGCTTTTCTAAGATTTTGTAGTAAATATTCACAGTAAAGCTCTGTTCTAAACTACTTTAACCTCTGTTTTCAGTCTTCAGTAATAGAAGTTATCAGTGGCTATTGATTTTGGGTTGAATTATTGATGTGTATATACAGCATATAAATGTTTTACATGAATCATTTTAGTTCTTTTTAGGTTTCATATATAGCCAGACTGGAGTGGAGGCGTAGCCTAGTGGTTAGAACACTGGCTTGGTAACCAGGGTTCAATTCCGACTAGCACTCCTTGTGGCCTTGGGCAAGTCACTTAACCTTCCATTGCCTTGGAAGAAAGGCCTGGCAATCTACTTCTGGTGATGTGGTAGGCTATGGCCTATATAATAGCCTGTACATGTATGAGCCTGCAAGCTAGGCCTGAGTCCCCACCCCCACTGCTAGAAATAGTAGTGCTGAGAAAGACCAAAGTCAGTGAAGACTGAGGATCTGCCTTAAACCGCTCTAAACTGCTTTTGATAAGTTTGTATTAATCCTTTATTCAATGCTTTTATGCTGATGCAATGACCTTGTAGCAGGAATGTATTATGTCTAGAAACTGAGCCTGTGTTAGCATAGCCTGAGAAGGGGGAACAGGGCCCAGTGAGGGTCCCCGATTGGATAGGTGCAGGGGGCGTTGGGACCAATAGAAAGTCTGCCTGTATCAAACTGTGAAGTTTGTATATAAGGAAGTTGTTCCTGTTCGCCATTACTCAGTCCTTTGATGCTTGGGCCTTGTGCACAATAAATTGGTTTGGATCCTTGCACTGACTCTGGGTATTATTTATTGCATGCTTATCAGCTGCTACAGTGACACTGCCAAGAAAACCCAGGAGCTTCTGGGTCGCCAGGACTGACTCAAAAGCACACATTGCATTGCATATAGTCAGACTACTTGCAGAATATATATATATATTATTTATTTATTTATACACACACACATACATACTGTCACAGGGTAGACCTAAGGCAACCCGAGAAAGTGCAGATCAGTGTGAATGATCACAGTAAAAGTGACAAGGTAAACAGAGGAATGTTTGATGGTTGCCAGGGACAACCTAGGCACACGTGCACAGAGCCCAGAAAGACACACCCAGAGAGCAAAGCAAGGGAATTTGTTTTGCCCAATAGAGTGCAGCTGAGTGAAGGTGGAGTCAGGAGACACGCAGATAAAATAGACTCCCAAACAATTAGAGATAGGGAATCCTTGAGAGAGAGGGAATCCTCGAGAGAGAGGGAATCCTTGAGAGAGGAGTTGAGGCAACAGAGGTCACAAGCTGAAAGGCAACAGCAGATACGGTTGAAGCCATGGAAAGCCTGGAGCTGGTGTGACAGAGATGAAGACAGTGAGAGTGAGTCAGTGAGGCAACAAGGGAGCCGGTGTGAAAGTTGGAAAGAATCCAGAGACCTGTGTGACTCGGTGAGAAAGCAACACCCTGACAGCGTGTTTGTGCTTGGAGGACGAGAGAAATATAAGAAGACTGCAACAGCAGGTACAGGGGCAAGGAGTGAATACAAGGGCTATTTGCTATCTGAGAGGGAGGAGCCCTGGAAGCATAGAAATAGCCACATAAAGCCCAGATATTTAGAGGCTGACAATAGCTTTTCTCCTGGTTATAAAAATACTAAGAGAAGAGGGTTTCACTCACCCAGAAAAGTTGAAGATTTCCCTTATCACTGTGAGCTCCCAGCTTCTAGGGAAACGCCGTTACAAGCTTTCCAATCTAGCCCAGCTGAGTCTAGGAAGCTAGTGCAGACCCGGCAAGGAGCCTGCCGTAATTACCCAGCTAGCAGGTCAAAAAAGGACCTGAGCTATCTATTAAGACACCAGCGGGGGCAGAGCTCTGGAAGGCACAGCTCAGGGTTATACGATACTTCCCAGAGAGGCAGTGCTTCAGAAGGGAAAAGAAACTTCCTAGGGGACGAGGCAAGCCTGCCATACTTTTACCCCACGTCTGAAGCTGATAATGGAGAAGTTAATGAACAGGAATTAATGGAGTATGAAAACTCAGAAGTATTAGAAAATCCAGAATTGATGGAGTGTTCTCTCACTGTAACAGAGCCAGAATTCTCACTGAGGTAAACGTGATTGTGTGACCTTAACTCCAGTGTATGAGTTGCAAGGCTGCAGCTTACTCTCTCTCTCCAGCCAAGCAGACAGTTAGGCTGTTTGTTATTTTGTTTTGTTCAAAGTTATAAGCTGAAGGAAGCTGTTTTTGTTGTTCATTTATCTTTTGTTATAAGCCAAAATGGGCTGTTAATTTCTGTTATCTTTGGAAGAAGAAACCTCAAGGGACGGGGAATAAAACCCTAAAAAGAAAAGAAGTTTTCTGTGTGATCTATATAAGTAAGGCACAACTACCACTCTCAGAAAGCCCAACAATACCAGTCTTCACCGCTGGGGCTGATGAGGGATGACAATACATACATACATATGTGTGTGTAAAATTAAATTGTTGGAAGAAGTTAAAAATTGCATTGTAAGAACTTTTCATACTTCCTCTTTCTAACACCTAGGCTGCTTCCCCCCCCCCCCCAGGAGGGGGCAGAGCTAGCAGGTCAAAGGAAGTCCAGAAAACCCCTATAAGGTGATAAGCCAGGTTAAGCAAGAGGAAAGGGGAATGTTCAAAGGATAAAAGTAAGGTAGCCAGAGCAAGGGGCATACCTCACTTAATGCTGTTAGGCATGATGCTGTGAAGGTACCCGCTGTCTAGACAACGTATTGCGCAATAAATCTGCTTGCTTCACAAACCATTCCTCTCTGAGTCTCATTGGTCATATTAGCTATAGGGAAATTGGCTACAGGTAAATGTAAAAGTATTTCTAACAGGGAGTAGTGGCCTAGTGGTTGGGGCAAGTTACCTCAGGCTGGAAGTTCAAATCCCACTAGAGGACAGCAACCTTGGGCAGGAAGGACTGGGGTTTCTAGTTCTACAGGTGCTCTTTGTGGTCTTGGGCAAGCCACTTAACCCTCCATTGCCCATGTTCCCTGTAAAATAGTTATCTCCAGGTTATAATGTAATTTTAGTTTGTTCAGTGTAAACCACCTTGACATCATGAAAGGCGGTATATAAGAAATGTTAAATAAATACTAGAAGAGGAATATAAAACTGCGCTAGGTTTTAGCAGAGTCCTACAGTAGGAAAGATTGTCACGTGATTTGTATGTTTTCCATGTCCACCGCGTAATCCTTTAGTGGTGTTTTTATGCTAATTTCCCCATAGTAATATTTCTTCCTGCATCAGGAGCAAGATAAACGATGAAATCAGGCATAAATTGCTACTCCAAACGGTAGAGCAGTTTACTACATCGGCATTCAGAGTCTAATCCAGCCAGCTGATACAGAAGCTTCACTAAATGTGACAGAATTTGCACCACCCCACTTCCTAGTGTAGCGTGTCTTGTTCCCCTATACTTGAGGCCATTCTTGCAGGGGAATTTGTTAAAAACGGCGGGAAACTGTTTAAAAAGACACTATCTGCTCAATCAATACAAAATCCAATGGAGATTTTAAAAATATGGAAAAGCCGTCAGATAAAGCAGCTTAGTGTTAGTGTTTTCTGTTCATATAACTTTCATTAACCCAAACTAATCAATATAGCGCTAATAAATCGCCAATTCTACTCAGAGTCACACTTCTGAGCTCTACCATGGGCAGCTAGCACGATACTCCACACTGCATAGTCTATTGCTCAGAAAGAATACCGGCTCTGGCTGAGAGACTGCTAAAGCTCCGCCCCTTACCCCGCCCATTCACCGGCGCAAGCCGAAAACGCCAAGAGAAGACAAGAGGCAGACGAACGCTTGGAAAATCGACGCCGGAGGCCCCGTCATTACGTCCCCTTTAGCCTGGGAGCGATGCAAAATCTGGAACGGATCCTCGAAAGAGCGAGCTGAGAGTGTAGACAGAGGCCGACTCAGCCAGAAGCGAGGAGGATAAAGGCGATGCAGGCGGATTCCGGCTTCAGCGGAGGGATCCAGTCCTGCCAGAGCTCAGCCGCATCCTCTGTGTCGGGCGAGCAAGGAGCTGGCGGGCACTGGCTCCTCCCAATGGAGAAACCCACCGGCGGCTGTAGGTGAGGAGGTTTGCTTTCTCGGCCCGCAAGGAATTAAGAAACAAGACTAGAGAGCTAGTAAGGCTCCGGGGGTAAAACCAGGACTGGATCTGCGTGTCCTGAAAACCTGGAGTGGGTTGGTAACCCTTAAGGCAGGGGGTCTCGACCTAGAACTTGGTCACAGGTAGCCAGTCAGGTTTT
The DNA here is from genome assembly GCA_033557465.1 of Ichthyophis bannanicus. NCBI lineage: Eukaryota > Metazoa > Chordata > Amphibia > Gymnophiona > Ichthyophiidae > Ichthyophis > Ichthyophis bannanicus. The sequence goes on along the minus strand of CM066034.1, from coordinate 562,442,691 downwards.
CAGGATAACCATAATGAATAAGCATGAGAGAGATTTACATGCACTTCCTCCATTGTATGCTAGTCTCTTTCATACTTATTAATGGTGGATCTCCAGGAACAAGCAGGAATGAGTCTTCACATATGGGTATCGTCAGTACTGACGGAGCCTGCACGGGAACGCTCCCCAGCGTCCAGTAAGAAAGCTTTTGGGAGCATCCCACAGCGCCTGCACGCTGCCTTCCCGCCTTTCCCAACCGCCTCTCTCCAGTTCTTCTTTTCCACGGAGCCAGCAGGTCGTGTTCCTGTCACCGCTGAAGAATTTCTTTCTTTTTTTTCTAGTTCTTTGGTCTCGCGTCTGCCTTCTTCGACGTCGGACCGGTACCGCCGGTCTTTTCTTTCTTTCTTCTTAAAAAAAAACCCTACAGTTTCCCACTTCTGTGCAATTTTTTTCTTCGGCCTTAGGCCTAGGAAATATTTTTCCTCATGGAAAAGCCCGCCCCCGGGTTTAAAAAGTGCACGAAGTGGGGGGGTCAGCTGATTTCTAAGATGGCGGCGTGAGCGTTTTGGGCTGAACATGCCTAAACATAAAGGCAAACAGAAGGCTCCTCCTGCGGAGCCCATACCTGCCGTTCCTGTTACTACTTCTGTCGGTCCTATGGATCGCTTCGTTCAGCTGACGGATAAACAGAAGGGGGAGATTTGTGTGGGCGCTGTGGCGTCGGATGGACTGGCTCCGGTGCTGCCTGCCCTAGAGGTGTCTCTCTCCCCCGATGAGCGTTTGCCACCGACACGAGGGAACTATCCGGTGCCTCCTCTCGCAGGAGGAGAGGCCGCCCCGCCCGGAGTTGGTTGTTCTGCGTCGGATATGCGGGCCTTGCTGGAGGAGAGCCCTGGAGTGCAGCTCTCAGTGCCAGGAGCTGTGGATGTAGATTCCTCGATAGTATCTGTGGCGGTCTTACCTGCACGCTTAGAGGGAGAAGTAGGAGTAAAGGTACTGTCTTTGGAGTCTGATGTTTTTGGAGGTATTTTCTTGAAGCACCCTGAGGTGATCTCCCTGGGCACAATATGGGACATGATTTCACAGCTTTCTTCAGCAGTTAGTAAGCAAGTGGAGCTGACAACTTTGCGCTTGGAGAACTTGGAGAGTGTTTCGTCTGGGATGCGGGAAGAGCTGGTCAACCTCCGTTCAAGGATTGAAGTTGGGGAACAGAAAGCGATTCAGAATTCTTTAGTAAATGAGACTATTATGAAAGACAATGTTTCGGTGAGAATGAAATTGGAAAATTTAGAAAATGCTGTGAGGGCATCTAATATAATAAGATTGTTAAATTTTCCAATATTAGTAGGTTTATCTCCGATTGAAATGTTTAAGAAATATATACAGGAAGTTCTAAATGTTTCTGTTGATTTAATTCCCCCAGTAGTAAAAGCTTACTTTTTGCCTAAAGCTAAGAAAGAAAGAAATATATCTCAGGATGGTATAGTTATGGATGTTTTGGATGTCTCTGCTCTTCTACAATCACCTAAAGAAGCTGAGTTGTCAGTTTCTACAATGTTAGTGACCTTTGCGTTACCATCTGATAGGGATTGGATATTGAAATTGTACTTTAGGAAACGGTCCATATTATATTTGGGGAAGAAGGTAGTGATGTTCCCTGATGTCTCTAGGGAGACTCAGAAACGGCGTAGTGCCTTTCTGTTATTGAGATCTGGTGTTGCTCAGATAGGTGCTTCATTTATATTACGTTTTCCTTGTAAATGTATTATTTCCTTTAGAGCTAATAAGTATGTATTTTTTCAGCCTGAAGAATTATCTTCATTTATTAGTTCTCAGATAATTGTTACCTCTTCTCCTCAGTGAATGTTATCGCAGGGTGTCCTCATGTTGGATTTTCTCTGTCCTCTCTCGCCACCTTATATTTACTTATTGGTATTTTGTTTCCTATACTTCTCAAGGAACCACTGTCCTTGAGTATGTCTTTCCTTAGGCTGACTCCCTCTTTATTGTGGGCTAATAATACTCTTGTAATTTGTTTTCCTGTTACCTTTTATTATATTATTTCTTTACAAGTTGTTGTTTGCTGTACAAGCTTTTTGCTTGATTAATTTTGTAAAATTGCATAAATAATAAATAAAAAAATAAAAAAAAGTGCACGAAGTGCAGCGGTACTATTTCTGTCACCGACACCCATGACTGGTGTCTAAAATGTTTGGGTCCTGACCATTCCATCACGGATTGTGCGTCCTGTTCCATGATGTCTAAAAGAGGTCGACAGAACCGAGCGGCTAAGCTCAGTACCCTGTTTCCCTCTGATGTAGCTTCGGTGGCATTGATGTCTTCCAGGGCTTCTTCTTCCTCTCATGGATCTCAGGTAACCAAACATAAGTCCAGCCGGTCCTCGAAGGGTAGATCTCCCTCTAAGCATCGAGATGCCTCTGGGCTTGCCCTCGAGGATTCTACACCGGCAAAATTACCCCGGCTGGAAGCCCCGGCTTCCAAAGCTTCATCTGTTTATTTATTTAGACAGATTTGTATACCGCCTTATCCTTCAATCAAAGCGGTCACAACACAATTGGGGGATACATTTAACACGCGGGGATATGAGACACATACACTAATACTTACAGGGAACATGGGCAATGGAGGGTTAAGTGGCTTGCCCAAGACCACAAGGAGCATCTGTGGGACTAGAAACCCCAGTTCTTCCAGCCCAAGGTTGCTGTCCTCTAGTGGGATTTGAACCCCCGACCTTCCGGCCTGAAGTACCTTGCCCCAACCACTAGGCTACTCCTCCCTGGTACCTTGCCCCAACCACTAGGCTACTCCTCTATGGGGTCACAGGTTGACATCGATGGCGTGGCCTCGATCGATCACCTGTTGCCATGTTCTGGGGTACCGGTGGTTTCCACTGGTATCGACATCCAGACATTGGTGGCGTCGATGGATCAGAATATTCTGACCATGCAGCGTGCCATTACGGCATTCATACAGGCTGCGACGCCTCCGGTACCGCAACAAACTCCGTTGTCGGTGCCGGTTCCGGCATCAATATCGGTTCCGGGACCGATTGCATCGACATCGGCTTTGGTGTCAACTGCAGCGGTACCCTGTCCTAGGATGCCCATCGGTACCGAACCAGTACCGATCACTCCCGATGTCGATACCACTCGGTACGCGTATCGGGCTCTGCAGGAGCATCCAGATAGGCGATACTTCGATTCCTCCGAGGACTCTGATGAATCAGAGGCTTCTGTCAGCATCGGTACTCCTTCCTCAGGAGCCGTCTTCTCCAAAAAGGAGAATGTCTCCTCCAGAAGACTTGTCTTTCCAAGACTTCATTAGGGAAGTGGCCAGGGGCCTCTCCATCTCTGTGGCCCCTGAGTCAGAGCCTAGAGCCAAACAATTGGATATTTTACAATATCCTAAGGCTCCTAAGGAGGCAGCTACTTTACCAATTCATGAGATTCTTTATGATCACATGTTGGGCATATGGGAGACTCCTCTCACCACCTCCCCTCATTCTCGTAGGTTGGACACCATGTACCGTGTCCCTCCCTGTCCTGGCTTTCATAAGACTCAACTTCCTCACCACTCTATTGTGGTGGAGTCTGCCATGAAGAAGTTAAAGAGTGCAAAAAGGCACTCATCTAATCCTCCAGGAAGAGAATGCAGAACCTTAGATGCTTTTGGCCGGAAAAGTTTCCAGGCCAACATGCTTACTGCCAGAATCAACTCCTATAGTCTCTATATGGGGATGTTTCTAAAAGAAGTTACAGATCATCTGCAGACTTTAGCCCCTTTTATTTCAGAAGATAAAAGGGAGGAGTTTCTCACCTGGCTTAAACATGCCCAGGATGTTTCCAAATTTTCCAACCGTGCAGCCTTTGACTCTTTTGAGTGTGCCAGCAGAGCCTCAGCTATTGCCATAGCTGCACACAGAGTTGCTTGGTTACAAGCTTTTGATTTGGAACCCTGGGTCCAAGATGGATTAGGAAATCTTCCTTGTACAGGTGAAAACCTTTTTGGAAAGGATTGGCAAGCAAAGGCCACTCAGATGGATGCTGAAAATTCTGCTTTAGATAGACTTTCAAAGTCTACTTCTGCTCCTGTTAAAAAAAGGTTGTTCAAAAAGGCTTTTTATCCCGAAAAAGGGAGATATTATCCTGTTTATGGTCAGCAGACATCTTCTGCAGGTCATTTTGCTGCAAAGCGTCAGCAACAACCTAAACAGGCCAAGCCTAAGGCTGCAAGGACTGCTACAGCCCAACAGCCTCAGCCTCCTCAGGGCCTTTGACTTACAACTAGAGAACTTAGACTTTCTGGCTCAAGAAGAACCAGAACCTCTCACTATTCCAGGAAGGTTAGCTCACTTTGCTCCCAGATGGGAACAAATCACAGCAGAGCAATGGACCCTCTCCATCATAAGGGAGAGGTACAAGCTTCATTTCTTAAACCTTCCTCCTCACACCATGGTGAGACAGCTCAATTCTCCAACATCTCTCCTCGACCTTCTGGGTCAGGAGATTGCTACCCTTCTTGCCCAAAAAGCAATAGAAGAAGTACCCCTTCTTCAACAGGGCTCAGGATTCTACTCCCCCTATTTTCTTATCCCAAAGAAAACAGGGGGCTACAGACCCATTTTAGATCTCAGAGAATTGAGCAAGTTTCTATGCAAAGAGAAATTCAAGATGATTTCTCTCGGTGCTCTCCTTCCATACCTTCAGAGTCAGGATTGGCTTTGTTCTCTAGATCTCAAGGATGTGTACACCCATGTCCTCATCCATCCAACACACAGAAGATTCCTTCGCTTCCTGTACCAGGGAAAGCACTACCAATACAGAGTGCTTCCTTTCGGTCTGGCCTCTGCACCAAGAGTGTTCACAAAATGCATGGCAGTAGTAGCTGCATTTCTACGCACTCTAGGAATATTCGTATTCCCATATCTGGACGACTGGCTCATCCGAGCTCCATCCCAGTCAGAGGCCCAGACTTCCCTAGCCTGCACAAGGCGTGTTCTTCAGTATCTGGGACTTGTAATAAACATCCCAAAATCCCATCTCACCCCTACTCAGTCACTAGAGTTCATAGGGGCCTTGCTGGATACCACAAGTGCAAGAGCCTATCTTCCCCAGGCCCGTTGCCTACGCTTGGTGCAGTTAGCCTCCCAGATTCAGTTAATGTCCCATTTAACTGCTCGAGAGATGTTACAACTGTTAGGCCACATGGCATCCACCGTGCATGTGGTTCCTTACGCTTGCCTTCACATGAGGGCAGCTCAATGGACTTTATCCACCCAATGGACCCAGGCATCAGGGTGCCTATCAGACAAAATAGCAACCTCCAGTCGCCTTTTTTGGTCTCTCTAGTGGTGGAAGTCCACTCAAAACCTGTTGCTGGGGTCCCCTTTTCAACAGTTGTTACCCCAAGCAACCCTTACAACAGATGCCTCTCCAAGGGGTTGGGGAGCTCATCTACAAGATCTCTCCACCCAGGGCATCTGGTCTCCACAGGAGACTTCTCTACATATCAACCTCTTGGAGCTCAGAGCAATTTTTCTAGCTCTCAGAGTCTTCCACACCCTGCTCAGCTGCAAGACAGTCCTCATCCACACGGACAACCAAGTAGCCATGTTCTACGTGAACAAGCAGGGCGGGACTGGCTCTCTGTCGCTTTGCAACGAAGCTTTGAGATTGTGGGCCTTCGCCAGAGAGCATCAAATTCATCTTCTGGCAATATATCTTCCAGGCATTCAAAACTCTTGGGCAGACAAACTCAGTCGAGTTCTGCTTCCACACGAGTGGTCCCTCCATATGGACCAGATAGCCAGAATCTTTGAGATTTGGGGAACCCCGGACATAGACCTCTTTGCAAGTCCATGGAATGCCAAACTTCCCCGGTTCTGTTCCAGAATTCCGTGTCAGGGAGTTCAGGCCAAGGATGCCTTCCTCCTTCACTGGGGTCAAGGCTTCCTTTATGCCTTTCCACCCATTCCCCTAATTCCCAAAACTCTCTTCAAGCTTCAGAGAGATTGAGGGTCTATGATTCTCATAGCAACACGTTGGCCACGCCAAGTGTGGTACCCTCTACTTCTGCATCTCTCTCAAGCTCCTTCCCTGGACTTGGGATCTGCTCCAGACCTCCTGTCCCAGGAGGAGGGAACGTTATGGCATCCAAATCCCCAGTCTCTCCATCTCAGGGCCTGGTTGCTGAAGGCCTAGACCTTCAAGATTTGCATCTTTCTCAGCAGGTGAAGGATATCCTTCATGCTTCCAGAAAGCCTTCCACTAGACGTTCCTATGCTTTCAAATGGAAAAGGTTTACCATTTGGTGTGCAAAGAAGGGTCTTAACCCCCTTGCAATACCTCTGAATTCTTTACTAGAGTATTTGCTGCATTTATCCCATGCAGGCCTTAAAACGAATTCAGTAAGAGTCCATTTGAGTGCTATTTCAGCATCCCTCAAGCCTCTCCATGGACAGCCTATTTCCTCTCATCCTCTTATTGCAAGATTCATGAGAGGCCTTCTTTTAACTAAACCTCCCATTAGACCACCTCCAGTGGCATGGGATTTGAATCTAGTTCTTGGTCAGCTTATGAAGCCACCCTTTGAACCCTTAGCCACTACCTCCTTGAAATTCCTTTCCTGGAAGGTTATTTTTCTCATTGCAGTCACCTCAGCTCGCCGCATCAGTGAGCTGCAAGCCTTGGTGGCTAATCATCCTTATACAAGATTTGTGATAAGGAAGCTTATCATAGCTCAGGAAGGAGCTATAGAAAAGGTGAAGTGACTCTGAACAAGCAACCTGTCAGTTCTGGTAGAAATAAGAAAACAGAATTTTCCCATAAAAGACTACCAGTCCCAGAATGCACCAGGTTTCCAACAGCCATTAGAGGAGCTGAAGTGGGGAAACGTGTGTTCAATTAGGAGGGCTATGAGGTAATCCCTAAGCACTCATCTCAAAGGGCAGGGCCTGATTCAGCACAGCTGCGCTGTATTAGGGAGGAGCACTCATCTAAGCAGAATAAAGGTAGAGTTTATTCTACAGAGAATTATCCTTATCCTGAGTATCTTGGACAGCTTGAGCTTGATCATCTTCATCATCCTCATCTTGATCCTCAGGATCATCAGAAGCAGAAGCCAAACCGGACGGACAGAGAGGGAAAGAAACCCTTTGGAAAAAGGAAGAGAAAAGCCTTTGAGAGGTCTAGAAGAGTCCAGAGCAGTACGTATACTGGGAGGCATTTCAAGGGCCAGCATACACCATTGGACTGGGGAAAGCCAGAGGAATGGTGCTGCAGAGCTAGGAATCTCCAGATGCTACATGTGAGGGAGACGGCTGCACGTGGAAGGGACCCTAAGACCCGTGCCAGAAGGTATGTGAAGAGAGATTCAGTGTCCAGGGATCTGGATTGGAAGGCTGGACATAAGAACTGGACTACATACTGGCCAGGCTATATAGAGAGGAACTCTAACAGCAATGGAAGCTCAGGTATGAACACTGTTCTATACCCTAGCTATAACCTTGAAAGACAGCAGGGAAACAAGTATTCTCCTGAAAGTGCTCCATTGAGAGATTCATCTGTGCCAATCCATGATATTGAACCCATGCTTGTTGAAGAAGGGGGAATGATAGCAGATGAAGAATGTGTTTACATGGACTGCTCTCTGTCTAAACTCCTTTGGTGATTTTCTGTTATAAAGTACAGCAACCATCACAAAGAAATACAAACTTGTTCTTTAATCTACTCAGAAAAGCTCCTGTGTAGGATTTCTGGCCACGCTGTAGAAAGCAAGCCAGCTAAGGGGTTTCAGCTGGATAACTGCTAGCAATTGAGCCTTACCTAATTGCTTGTGAGCTAGGAGAGAATCACTTCTGAATCTATGTGGGAAGTTATCAGAAGTTAACCTGAAAAGAACAGTTTTTTCTTGCTTTGTGGCTTTTGGTTTGTTGTTTGATATATGCTAAGAAAACATTAGCTAATGCCTGACAAGTTTGAATGTTGTTTTTCCTGATTTTGATTTTGTTTTTCCAAGTTAAACACTGGAAGCAAGTAACCTGATTTATGTGCTACCAAGCATATCTGTGTTGGGAGAAATAACCCCATAAATAAATACCTTATTGGCTTTAACACTTGAGCACAACTAAATTATTGTCAGCAGCTGTGTCTGGTGTGAATGAACTGCATTGCCTACAATCCCTTGCAAATCATATAGATATATGCACTTGCCAAGACTGTGAAGATTCTCACCCAGGCAGCCGTCTGACAGGTTCCATCATGACAAGGTAGTCCTCAGGACCAATCCACACTTTATGCCTAAAGTGGTCTCACCTTTTCATCTGAACCAGGAAGTGTATTTACCTGTCTTTTTTCCAGGACCTCATGCATCAAGTGCAGAGAGGAATCTCCATACCCTGGATTGTAAGAGAGCGCTCGCTTTTTACTTACAAAGCACACAGCAACATAGAAAGTCCTCTCAACTCTTTGTTGCTTTTGATCCCTCTCATTTAGGACTTCCAGTCTCTAAGAGAACACTGTCAAATTGGATTGCTCAGTGTATTTCTTTCGCCTACCAGAGTAAGAACCTTTCTCTGGAGGGCCATGTTACAGCTCACAATGTGAGAGCCATGGCAGCCTCTATGGCTCATCTAAACTCTGTGTCCATCGACCAAATCAGTCGAGCGGCCACCTGGGCCTCGGTTCATACCTTCACAGCCCATTACTGCTTGGACAAGGACTCCCGCCGGGATGCCTTGTTTGGTCAGGCTGTTCTCAAACACCTGTTCCATACCTAATCAACTCCTACCCCCCATCCCTGGTTGGATGCCCGAGATCCATGGGGAAAGGTAGAGCCCTTCTCAGGGACTCACAACCTTGGGGATCTCCCTGGCATCTCCAGCTGGGGAGTCCCCATATGTGAAAACTCATTCCTGCTTGTTCCTGGAGATAGCACAGTTACTTACCTGTAACAGGTGATCTCTGGGAACAGCAGGAATAAGTCTTCACAACCCACCCACCTCCCCTAGGAGTTGTATCTCTCTATCTATCTTTCCTTTCCTCTCTCTCTCTTTGTCTCAGCTTTAAAACTCGAACTGGAGAGAGGCGGTTGGGGAAGGCAGCGTGCAGGCGCTGTGGGATGCTCCCAAAAGCTTTCTTACTGGACGCTGGGGAGCGTTCCCGCGCAGGCTCCGTCGGTACCGATGATACCCATATGTGAAGACTTATTCCTGCTGTTCCCAGAGATCACCTGTTACAGGTAAGTAACTGTGCTTTATCCTGAAACCTTGACTGGCTAGGTGTGTTGAGAATCCATGCTGTAGCGGAAAATGACTGCTTGTCCATGAGTGTCATTTGGATTGGAGGAGTAGCTGCATGATGAGAACAGGCCCCCCCCCCTCCCTCCCTGGTACCAGGAAAACTAAGGTTCCAAATCCCACAACTGCTTTGAGTGATCCTGGGCAAGTAAATTAGTCCTTTATCTCAGCTACAAACATATTGACCAATGCAGAAACCCTGCATCCTAAAGCTCTACTGCAGGGTTTCCTAATGCTGACTTTTGTGCAACAATACTGTAAGCAAACAGTATGCAAATCAACTGTGCACAAAGTGTCAGCGTTTAAACAAGGGAAGCAAGATAGGTGCGTCTGCACAGGGGCCTGCATCAGGAACTTGACATCATTTCAGATAACCAGACACCCCTTCCCCCCCACCAATCGACCTAGTAAGCCAGTGGCTCCTACCTCTAAACCAAGGAAATGACCTGGTGGCATGTTCTCGTTGGCTTCCGCAGCTAATACGATAAACTTTACAGTTTTCTGGGTCATACTGTGTCTTCATAACTGGAACTGACATTTTGGCCCCATACCTTGGCTTCTTCAGGGCAAAGTGGTTAAGTAATGGATGTCTCTTCTTTTATGTAGTAGTCCCCAAACCAGCTTGGTGGGATTGAGGCGGGAAATTTTGAATTTTGGAGGGAAAGTCTATTGGAGAAAAGCTGGCTTTTCTCATAGATCGGAAGGTTCTCTGGTAAATATAAAGATGCCCTCCCCATAGGTTTTCTTCAGATGTTCAGTTCAGCTTCCGCAGCTGGTATGATAAACATAGCAATTTTCTGGTTACTCAGCCCTCCTTATAAGGCTTTCAAATGCACCTTAAAGACACATTTGTTTAATGAGGCGTTCAATGACTGATTCTATACTGTGACCCATGAGCTGCAAGCCTTTCTGTACTCCTGAACTGCGGTCTATACTTCATGCCTTCTATTTCCCTAGTCTCTCCCCCCCCCCCCCCCCCCCCCAATCTCTTTCCTGTATGACTTTGTAGTTTCTTTCTGATTTTTTTTTTTCCTCATTTTTTGGGAACTTTGTTTGTAAGCTGCCCTGCTGTCTGCTCGAAGGGCAGTATCTTAATAAACCACGCTGCATCTTTGCAACTGGAGCTGACGTTTCGGTCACCATACTGTGGCTGCAGAAACTGAAGAGAGCGTTTTCCTGCTGTATGCTGCCATCTTGAACAGTGCCTGGCCCCATGTGGTGCACCGGGTGGGACCAGACTGCCAAATAAGGCAGAAATTGCTTTATATGGCAGAGTGACTCCCCCAGGTTCCATCCAGGGACAGTTGACCCCACATCATGCGTCCAGGATGTGCCTGTGAGGCGAGGGGGGGTCACTGGTATATGACAGTTTATGGCAGACTGACCTTGCCAAGTGCATTCCAGGGTGCACTGTGCAGGACCAGGTGCTGCCACTACCCAGCCCCTGACCTTTAAGGGACCAGGCAGATGGGGAGGGGAAGCACAACTTAACAGGAGGGTTTGGAAGGGGAATAAGAACTAGGGACCACTGGGTTACCAAGTAATTTTGTTGCAGTGGGTGGGGGAATCAAGCCATCTGAGGTTAGATGATCTTTTGGCTGCCACCTCATTTTTACACCTGTTTGAGGCTGGTGTGAAGATCCAGAATTAAACGAAAAAGTAGAAAACTGTGCTGAGTTTCATTTTTTTTTTTTTTTAACATTGCCTGTAACATAAAAACATTTTAGTTGTACCCAGTTAACAGGCTCACTGCACAATGCTTTAGCTGGTGCCTCATATTATTCACACATCACCCTCTTACTGATACAGCTTTACTGGCTTCCCATCTCTGATCACACTATTCAAAGTACTGCATAGTGAATCCGCCACCTGCCTCCAGTCCCTAATCACAAGTACAAATAACGAGAGACTACGAAGAAACTCGACCTTCAACCTCTTCGCAATACAACAGAAAAAGCAAAAAACCCCAAACAAACAATCAATCAAGTCACCTGCAATAGAACATTCACACTGTTCGCCCCATCCTTATGGAATAAACTACCACCACCCTTAAGAGCTCTCTCAGACCTGTCGGACTTCAGGAAGAAATTAAAAACTCACCTTTTCAAGAAGAATAACACAGATCCTCAGACATACGTAGAGACTCGCCCACCATAAATCCACATTGCACGAACTGCAAAACAACTAAACAAAACACTAACAATATAATAAGGACTCAGATAACTGTTAAAATACTGTAAATAGTTCATAGTTAATGACACCAAATGTTATACAGTTAACTTGTTACTTTATTATAATGTTCCAGTTCTCTGTAAAATATCACACCTTATGGCCATATTAATCTGTTGTTAAACTGTAAACCACTTTAAATTGTAGAAAGGCGATATAAAAATAAGTTTAAATAAATAATTTTCCCACACTGGCTTGCTTTGTGCATCAGAGGAAAGACTAGCACGGGAAAATCTGTAGCAAAATGTTGCGCTGGAGCATAGCACAGTTTCTGCATCTTTCCCCTTAGACTGTAAGTCCGCTGGGGGACAGAGAAATTCCTACTGTACCCAAATGCAAATTGCTTCAAACTACTAATGAGAAAGTTTTAGCTAAATATAGAACAAAAAAATTGTTCCATTGAGTTGAAAGGCAGTTTAGTCATTGGGCAGATGGATGACCAGAGAGGCCCTATAGCTTATACCAGTGGGGTTTCAACCCAGTCCTCAAAGCACACCCAGCCAGTTGGGTTTTCAGGGTTCCTACAATGAATATGCTTGAGATTTGCATTAAAGAGGCAGTGTATGCAAATTTCTCAAGCATACTCCTTGCATGAATCCTGAAAATCTGACTGGCTAGGTGTGCTTTGAAGGACTGGGTTGAGAACTGCTGGCCTACACTCATTCAGCCGCTGACCACAGTAATAAGGCCTGGTGCCATGTGGTCTCTACATTTTCTCACAATGCTTGAGTCTGCCTAGTATTATATGCAAAACATACCAAGAGTGTTGGCAGAGTACACCCTTGTTTGTGCCAAATGGATATGCAATTAATAGCATCAAAAACTCTAGGTACTGGGTCCCGAAATTGCCACCAAAAAACATCAGAGAACCTAGTAACAGCATATAGAATGGACAATTTGAAAATAGGGGGAAACACGTGTTGGTCACTGGGGTCTTGCTTGCTTTATGCAGGCAGCTCTTGCAATGGTATACAGCCATGCAGGTAGCAGAAAATAAATTCAACAGGCTTTTAGGTTTGGATAGCAGGCTGAAAAATGTCAAAAGTCAGAACAGCAAAGTGCACGGGCAGAAACGCCAACAAAAATGGGTTGAGAAGGGAGAAGATCAAAGGTAAAGGAGTAGCTAGCTGTCAGTTCAGTTTAGCTCAACGCTAACCTTGAGAAAAAGGGAGGTTGAATATTCAGAGCGCACAGTTTCGTGTATTAATGAATGGAGAGCGAACAGGAGCACACTGAATGAGAATGTTCTCATCTATTGTACCACAGGCCTTGCTGATATCGGGAAATTGATGACTAAATAACTGCTTTAAACTGACATAGTAAATGTCCCTGCCTCGATTTGAAATTGCCTTACAGTATCAATGCCAGCTAGCCACTGTACCACTTTTCTTCTTATGTCCTGAAAAAGCATGACCTACAAAGCTATTAAGCCTTGACCTATAGGGGCTTTACATCAAAAGAACTTCCCTCATGCCATCTGTGCCAGTGTGTTTAGTTTGAGCATAGCGTCAAGCGAGGTTACTTACCTGTAATGGGGGTTCTTCGTGGACAGCAGGGTAAGTCAGCCACGCATGGGTGATGTCATCCGACAGCGCCATAGACAGAAATGCTCTCCAATAGCTCAGAAGAATCTAAAAGACTCTTCTGAGCATGTGCCAGTCATCCCACCCCCGTCTGTTCTCCAGCTGTGGACACGTTCATCCTAAAAGGGGAGGCAGGTGGGTTTGTGTGGCTGACTTATCTTGCTGTCCACGGAGAACCTCCATTACAGGTAAGTAACCTTGTTTTCTCCGTGGACAAACAGGATGAGCCAGCCACACATGGGTGACTCCCTAGCTGAGGGCTGTGAAGGTATGCTTCTCGTAGAAGCTTGTGATCCTCCTTTACAGTCCATGAGGGGTGCTGTGGTAGGATGAAGCTGCCAGATTGGATCAGATGACTGAAGGATATCCCCAGATGGTGCTGTGATAGCAATCTGTATGTGGCACACATGATGTCATGCCATCTTGGAATTGCCATCACAAGATTTCCAGCTAACACCCCTGAGCATCGTGAAGGAAGGATGTGTGATCTTGTGGCATCTGGTTCCCATGGGATCTGGCGCATGGAGCCTTTTTGGATGACACAAGAAAGAGGTGCCCTGGGGAAGGCCTCAGTTGTGCTAGGGAAAGCCTTATCTCAGGTCGAGAGGATGGCCTTCTAGGGATTAGAACAAGAATACCACTAGGGCAGAAGCTCAGAGTTAATGGCAAGCGGCCCTCATCCTGGCAGGCCATGGGTATATTATAGACCTTTTGGTCTGTGGGCCTAGTAAAGGACACCTTTATGTTATTGGTGCTGGACTATTAGTTTTCTTTTTTTTTTTTATCAGAGTTCTTTGTCCTCATTCATGCACCAGGGATGAGTGTGGGCTTCTCCATGTGGCTAAATAGTCGGTCGAGGATCCATCCTGCCCTGAGGATTGGAACTAGGCTAATCAGGATACAAGTCCTCCAATGGCTGGGGAGCAAGAGGGGTAGAGGATGATGGTGGGAAAACATATGGAAACCTCCATGTTCTTGCCAGGTCTTGGGGGTGTGCAGAATGTCAGGTCCTGGCTGGTGGTAGCTCTGGTCATCACATTACGGTGGTGCAATGTGTGCCTCTGAGTTGAGGCTGATTCCTAACGACCCAGCACCACATGGGTGGTGTTGGCTGTTAGACTGGCACTCTGATCACTTGGCTACTCTTCCTGTCTGGTGGTGGTGGTTGGATGGGGCCTACTCACCGTCCGGGCATGTGGCCCCTCCATGACCTTGTCTAGGGTAATGTTGGGGCTTCCACACAGTTTATTAGGGGCTGTTGTGGCCCCTCTAAGTGGGCTATGGCCATCATCTCCTGTTCAGTGGTAGGAGAGCTGTTCCACCCTACTTATGGTGCTGGAGAAGCAGGCCAGTTATTCCCTGCTGGTGGGAGGAAGTGTAGGGCACGGTGCTTGTGTATCCAGTGGCCAAGTTCCAAGGCAGCCGTGCAGCTCAGAGAGGGCCCTCATCTGGGGGGGGGGGGGGAGCACAAACCTTCCCTGAACTTTATGGATGCCCCAAGAGGGGTCTAGGATCTCTTCTTGGCTGTCCCCCTCATCAGACTGGTGACCGCTTGATCAAGTCAAACCCCATTTTGGGGCTTGAGGCTGTTGGTTGCGAAGGGGTAGCTTGGCATAGCATCCCTAGAACCACAGCAAATCCATTTCACACTGTGGAAGGCTTACCAGACAGCGATCTTTCTGTGTGAGACCTGATTTTCGCTGATCTTTATAGTAATGAGTATAATGATAATGAACAGGGATAAGGGTTCGCACCTGTGCTGATGGGGCACGATCCTCCATCTGAGGGATTGGGACTACAATGTAACCTATTTAGGCCTGACAAAAGGGACACACTTTATTTTTTTCTTCAGGCAGAGGTGAGTTTTGAACCAGTGACCGTAAGGTTAGCAGGCAGGTAACTTGCTAAAGAGCTATCAGGTCTCTTATTTTTTGAGGTATTACCAGAGGGTGTGGTAGAACAGCTAGTGTAGCTGGGTTAACAACACAAGGTGGTTTGGATCAGTGTCTGGGGGGGGGGAAGGTTTAATTGTACCCAAAGTTAAGCTGTATTCAAAGCAATATGTAACAAGGTTTTGTTATTTTCTACGTAAAGTTGTTACATTGTTCTATGTACTGTAAACTGCTTTGATTACTTGATTAAGCGGTATAAAATAAAACAGCTAAATAAGTAAACAAATCTGGGGAATGCACTGTTTACTCCAGGACAAGCATTGTAGAACCAGTGTGCCTTTTTGGGAAGCTGACAGGTACTTGTGGCCTGGATTGGCCACTGTTGGAACAGGATACTGGGCTTGATGGATTTCAGTACAGTCCCAGGTTGCAATGCTGTCTGGTATCATTGCTGCGGTTGACGCAAGCACTGACCACTGTGTCGGCGCTTAAGTGTGATGATCCCACCACAGCAGATGAGGTTTAGGTGATTCACATGGTGATGGTGCCTGGATAAGACGTAATGGTGAGGAGTGTGGTGATTGCATACTGGATAAGATGCATTTGCGATCATGATTCAAGGTGAGGAGGTTGATCACCTAAAAGCTTTTAAAACATGCATTGGGTATAAAGGGTGTTGGAGGTAGAAAATGGCAGGCTTTTATGCTGACTCTAAAGGTCTTTTTTTTTATCACCTCCCATGATGATTCTTTGGCGTATGAGGACATTATGAGTGTTACCCCATGCCTTTCTTCCAAGGCAATGGAGAGTTAAGTGACTTGCCCAAGGCTCCACGGAGTGCTAGTAGGAATCGAACCTTTGTCTTGGTTACCAAGCCTGCGCTATAACCACTAGGTTCCTCCTCCACTGTGCAAAGGGTCCTCTGAAGGGAGTCTTGTGTTGAACATACAGAAGGGGCTGGTGGGGGAAGGAATGGGGAATCTTCCATACCGAGACAAGCAGAGGCCCATCATGCCTAATATACTGTCTGGAACAGAGAACAATCCTGGCCTGCTTGTGGGTTTTGGGGTTTTTTTTACGTGGCAGCTTGGTGATTTTACCTTCAGTACATTGGTACTTTGTGGGGGGCTTACCATTGAATATCACATGAAGCAGTAGAACAAAGCCAGTTGCTCTTAAAGGTTTGTTTTTTGTTTGTTTTGTTTTGGGGGTTTTCTGATCAAGGAGGAACTAGCCTTGAAGGGAGGGCCTTTTGGGGGGGGGGATTTCTCACTGCTGCTATCAGACAAGGTACCATGGGTGCTGTCATGATATCAACTAGGAAGGAGACTGGTGTGTAATGCACCTTGTTGAAGCCCCCTAGGTCCATGGAGCTCTTGCAATCAAACCATGCTGTCGCCTGTGACATCGGGGATTTCTGCAGTGGGAGGTGGGCTGGAACGGGGAGCCATCCATGCACGAGGGAACAGCCTTGTGGATGGTTCTTGGCAGCATGCTGACTTGCTCACCCCACCATCTCCTCTGCGCTGGGTAGTCGGTGTCCTGGCCCTATGTGCCAGGAAGAGGGTGCAGCTTCTGTGCTGAGGTCTGTGCCTGTGTGGGTTCAGGCATTCATGTCCCAGGGCTTCACTGTTCAAACCAGCACTGATGGCCAACGTTGTAGGCACTACTGATTTCTCACCCTTTGCACAGCAGTTCTTTTGCACTGGGACCACACCCAGCTTTTAGAGTTCCAGGGCCTGTGCCTTGCAACAGTCGGCAGCCAGAAGGACTGCTATCACCTTGTGTGGACTTGGGTGGGTAGGAGGTGCCAGCCTCTCAGGCATGCACCCTTTGCCCTGTAGTTGAGCCTTTTCCTGTGCCTCCTCACCAATAGCTTCCTGTAGCTTCTCCCATGGTTGCAGTCTCCGTGCCAGATGGGTAGGCTCAGCACCGTGTAGTCCCTGCTTATAAGTGCTGAATCCCAGGAGGCACTGACAGTCGGAGCCTAAAGCCACTGTAGGAAGCAGATGAAGACCTAATAGCACCCCATGCAGGAGTTCTGCCTTCCAACCAGAAGGTCATAGGTTCAAGGCTGAGCTTTGGCTAAGAAAAAGTAGCCATATGGCTGCAACTCAAGTTATTCTTCTCATGTCGGCAGGTCCATTGATTGCGCAGAGGGAAGCGTCATGCTCCATCAAGAGGCTGACAGAAACACAGCTTGTGCCGAGGGAGAAGGATCCAAAATGTCATGCTGCATTGAGAGACTGAGGTGTGATGACATGGAGGGCCCAGGGGCAGAGCTTGCAGGTTGACATTGGCCAAGTGTATCACTCGTGACAGTGTGGGGGCACTCCAGCTCTCTGCGCCAGGCTTGTTCCTTCTTCCGATGGTGCATTGTTCCCCTTGCAATGGCATTCAGTAATGGGGCGGAGCCTCAGCACCATCCAGTGCTAGGCTGTCTGAAGAAGTTTTGGCAGGGGTCACTGCCTGGGCTGAGCAAGACTCTCAAGGCGCCGACACGGCCTCGTTGGTAGAGGTGGGGTAGTCTGCGGGCTCAGCAAGGCAGGCTGTGTGTTCGCCATGGGAGATCCTTCCGATATGCTGGGCCAGGGATGGAGGCCAGTTACAGCACAACAGAGGCAAAGGGCCAGTTTGCCCTTTTACCTCGGTTGTGTTCCTCCTGTTGCTTTTCAGCAGGACTCAACCCTGCAATGTGCATTCTGCAAGTCTTCCTGGAGGTCTCTTTGAAGTAGAGAGAATTCACAATTGGGTCAGCTGCTGGACTGGGGCCTCCCAGACTTGAGGTTGCAGTCAATTGTAGAGTTGCCTGCTCATGGCTGATAGGGTGGAGGGGTTCTGCTGCCGCAGACCCACGTGGTGGAAGAAATTCACTACTTCCAACCAGGACAGGAAGAGCCTCCTGATAGCAATCCAGAGTGGAGGGGAGCCACAATTGGGTCTGCAGTGTGAGGTCTGCCACTGGATGGATCTCCATGCATAAGTACATCGATGTGGACCCCACGTGGGGTGGGAGAGGTTCGTTGATCGCAACTAGGATGGGGTGATTCTCTGAAGGTGATCTGAAAGTAAGGAATAAGGAGACAAACATTAGAGAGAAGGTTTTAATTTGCATATAGGTAGCAAGTTGAAACGAGAGCAAAGAATCCATCCACATGGCTGGCGGATAGAATAGACTGAGGTGGAAAGGGAGCGGGCACTGTGGTGGGATGACTGGCACATACTGCGTCTGAGCTGTTGGAGAGCATTTCCATCCATGGTGCCATTGGATAACATCACCCATTTGTGGCTGACTCATCCTGCTTGTCCATGGAGAATAGCTTTTAATCCTTCAATTTTCAAAGCTGCATTTTGATACAAAGTTCATGGGTACTTTTACCTTATGGCTTTGCATCAGTTCTGAGAGAAAGCATGTGTGTACTTTACCTTTCAAAACTGCGTAGGAAGAACGTACCTGCAGAGATGCACACTTAATTTTCCCCTGCAAAAAAATACTCGCAGTGTTTTGAAAATGGAAAATTGTGCACACTGTTGCCTCTCCCACTCTTAAGTCCACTGCTGGACCTACTTAATTTTGCTGCAGGTAAAATTATGTGAGGCGTTCGATGCCAGTGCAAATTTTTAGCCAGAGAAAGCGTGGGCAATTTCCAGCAAGCCAGTTTACTAGGTACATAGTTTTACTAAAGCTTTTCTCCTATTCCGTGTCTATGGGGAGCAAACATTTTAGTAAATAAGGAACTCCCTTGTAAAATGCTGTTTCCTTTTGCTGGTTCTACTTGTATTTCATTATTTGTAATATGAATTTTTTTTGACTTGTAAACCACTTGATAATATGATTTGATTTACTTGATATAGCACTAATCATGTCTCTCCTGGGCTGGAGACTCAGATTTTATCTAGGACTTCAAAGGACATCTGTGCTAGATTTATCTAGACTTCAGATAGGAAGTTATTGTAAAACAAGTTAAAGCTTGTTTGTAATTCTAAAATACTAGGAAACAGAATGGCACAGATGAGCGCTATAAATTCCAGGGGTGTGCATTTGGTTCAGGCACCTAAATTTTTAAAGTGTGTGCAAATCACTTATATGCATGTAAAATCTACAAATTTAACATGCATGCAGGTGGATTGCGTTCTTAAATTTCTTTTGTGCATAGAATGCTCGCTTAAAAAATGAATAGGTGAAAAAAATGAACAGAAATCGGGAATAATTAATTTTAAATGAGACCAAAAGATCTTTTTGGCAGTGGACACTCCTTTATAGATTCGTATCAAGCCTGTTGGAACATTGTCAGTATGTAATTCACTGTCCTAGTGATGATCAGCTGCCTTTTGTTCTCTCCGGTTACGTCAGCCCCTGCTTAGGGAACAAGGATGGAGACCTGGTTCTTTGCATGCTTGGTCATGACTTTCTATGCCATTTAATAGCAAAATATTTTCATCTTGGAACACCAGAATATACCTGTTCTCACAATGACTGTCAGGATTAGTGTGATGAGTACTGGAAAGGGAAAAAAATAGATTTAGAAATGCCTTTCTCAGAAGTTGCGAATTTATATTCGGGTACAGTAAGTATTTTTCTTCTCTGTGGAGAGCTACAATCTAATTTTGTACCTGAGGCAATTGAGGGGCTTGCCCAAGGTCACAGGAACTGGCATTGGGATTCAAATCTGTCTTTTTGCATTCTCGACCTGTTGCTTTGACCATTAAGCTAAGCCTAATTGTAGAATTTAGGCTTATAGAGGATTGGATAAAATGAAGCATAGTGTAGGTTTGTAATTTGATGTAAAGTTTACATAGCCTCAGGTAAGGGCTTTTCGCTACTGGGGCATGGTTAGGGTTGCCATCTGGTTCCAGATGTGCTAGACGAGCTTGATCCAGTCCTGGCTTTACACCATTGCATTCTGATTTCTCTATTGCACTCTATAAGAAAAACAAGGCTACAAGTCCCTGCATGCAATAGGGTAAACTCAGAACTGGATCAAGCCTGTTGGGTGCATCTGGAGGTAGTTGGCAACCCTAGGCATGGTTGATGAATTTTATAAACAAGTATTATAAAATATTAGAAGGTATATAGGAAGTTGAATAACATTCCTAGGATTTAAGGAAAACATTTGATCTGTCACATCATGAAAGTTGTGGAAATTGTGACCTGAACTCTTGGACTATCATTGTGTGGTGTTTTTCTGTGGTTTCCATAGTAATTTGGATTCAAATTCAGTAAATGTTATTGTCATGACATTTGTGTAAATAAGGGAATGAAAAGAATATGTATAATAACAGTAAAATTAAAACTGCAGGTTTATGGGAAGGACACGGCTAATTTCCAGGTTCTGGGCTGTAGTCCTATTGTCTCTGGTCAAATTATTTCTGGCCTGGTGAGAGGATATAATGTGTTTTTGCTGCTAAAGTTCAACGTTTCCTCTTTTGTCTTCCATGATTATACAAAGGCAGAGGTTTCTAACCCTTTTCGTTTGTGTGGACCCCTCATTAACCTCCAAAACATTTAGAGATGTCCAGTTCATCCTCGCCACCACCTCCTCTCAGTGCCAAGTCTGCCTCCCACTAGCTGTCTTTATCCCTTTCCTATCTCCACCAGTCTCTCTCTCCCCAGCCAACCAGTCCCGACCTGTTTATTTCTCTCTCCCTTGCCCCAGCCATTTCTGTCCAGTCTCTTTCCTAGCCAGTCCTCCATCAATCTTTCTTCCTCGCAGCCAATCCCCACCAACATTTTTTTTTGTGTGTCCTACAGAACACCCGTACAAGTCTCTCAGATCCCCAGGGGTCCACAGACCATAGGCTGAGAACCATTACACAAAGATTTTCCTGCTCACCCTTTTGTGGGAAGTCCTCTTTTTTTTTTTTTTTTTTTTTTTTTGGAAGCATGCATTTCTGTCTTTGCAATTTTCTCATTACAGAAAGAGATGCATTTTAGTTTTTCTTCAGTATTGCACAACATGCAGAATCTGTCTTCTTAGGGCTCTTGTTCATCTGCCATCTGTGTATACAGATAGATATTTATTTAACAGGTGTTTGTTTTTTTTATCCTGTAGGCAAAGCTGTTTACATTGTAACACACCATCATTACATTGTAACAGGGTAATCAAACTTGGAGTAGTCTTCACCTATGGAGGTTACAGTGTTATATAGGTTAGGGGGAAGGAGTTAGGAGGGTGGGTTCAGGGGAGGTAAGGTTGGGGGAGTTAGCATAGGAATGGAGAGCAGGTGGGAGGACGCTGTAGTTATTGTGTGAAGGGGTGGCTATGTTATGTCCTCAGAAACGTAGCTTTGGAATAGATGGGTCTTGAGGTTCTTCCTGAAAGCTGTCAAGTCCATGGTGGCGTGAAGACTATCAGGAATTGAGTTCCAGAGAGATGGTGCAACTAGGGAGAAGGCTTTCTTAGATGTTGTGGCACTGGTTCTGGTGTACTGAGCTGGCATACATAGTGTGTCGAGGGAGCCAGTTTGCCTTTTTTGGTAGTCAGATGTCTTTAAAGCATTTCCTCTTCCTCTTCCTTAAATATCTCAATGGCAGCTCCGAACATAACCCCCAGGTGAATAGCAGAAGTGGTCAAACAGATAGACCCCGCAACAGACCAACTTCACAATGTAAATAGCAAGTTGTTCCATATACTATTGTACCACTGTTGTATATAGTTAACCAGGATATCCTTTATCAGATAACCCTGCATTGTATTTAGTTTCCCCTATTTCGCCAAGTTATACTTCCTGTTAAATGTAACGACCAGACACGTGTAAACTGTCGGATGTTTTCTGTTCAATGTAAACCGCGCTGATGTCTAATAGTGCGGTATATAAGAATTGTTAATAAATAAATAAATAAATATGGAGTGTTTGAAGGTGGATAGATAATAGGCCACTGATGACTTTTGAAGGGTGTAAGGATGAATTTGTATTTTATGTGTACAATGAGCCACAGAAACAGCAAAGAAAGACTATTTCTTAAACTATTTATGGGCAAATGTATTCATCCTTTTACATATGTATTAGTACACAGGATCAGATGTAGCATTTAAGGGAAGGCATGTGCTTTAGCGCCTTTTACTTTCATTTTCTCACTAGATGCCAAAGGTAAGAGATGGTTCCGTTTCACGTGGTTCCCTTTGTTTCTGTTGGCTCCAGTCTGTTAGTTTCTCAGTATTGATGTTTAAGGCTCACATTTTATATTGTTTATCTTTGTTATTTACCCATTTGTATAACACTCTGTTATTGTGTTCACTTTTTCGGTCATTCCTCACTTCTTACTTATAACCATGGTCTAAAGAGAGAGCACATGGCTACTTTGGTAGATGATTTGCAGTGTGGTGCCGATAAATATGCGGTTTGGGCTCTCTACTGCGTTATTTAACTCCAGTACTATATGTTTAGCAATTCAGAATATACATTGTTTTGTTTTGTTTTTTTAAAAAGTATTTGAGTTCCTGTTCCACTTAGATGCGTGGCCACATAAGCAGGACACATAAGTAGGGGAATATATCTAAGTATATATGTATATATGTGTTTTCTATTAGAGTTTCTTTCTTTCTTGATCTTTCAGTTCAGACAAGTGAGGAGAGCTTTGTTTCCCTTCCCACTGTAGTCCCGCTGTGCTTTTGCCATTTTTCAACATGGGAATAGCGCAGTTGTTTAACTCTTGTGCTCTTTATCTTTTTAACTTTTGCTGTTATACAGGCATATGTGAGAAGTGTTTTTGAGTTTTCTGCCACTGGTAGGACTACAACATTTTGTATTTTTCTTTCTTTTTTCTGAAACAGTTTTGAGATGAGCTAGCAGTTATACGTATCACAGACAAAATATATTAGTATCTATGTTTTTGTTCCTTGTATTCTCATGTCTGTGTGTAGATAATGAAGACAATTAGTTGTAAAGTTTTGCTGTATCATTTACATCTACTGTTTCATTTGTATACTTTCGTTTCTTTATATACAGGGTGGCCCAAAAAAAAAGTGAACATCTTGTAGCATATAAGTTATTTAAAAATTCAAAAACACAGATGTAAACGATTGACAAATTAAAAAAACAAAGATGGCGACCGGAAATTGTCAAAATAAAGACATTTATATAGCTAAAAAAGGTAAATAAGTAAACTATTTAAGCTTTTAATTTACGAGATGTTCTCACTTTTTTGGGCCACCCTGTGTATAATTTTCTATTTAGAGGTGATTTTCTTATGTTTTGTCTTTTGTTGCCATTGGAGTTTGTATACAACTGACTTTCAAGTGGTATTGTATTTATTTTAAACTTTTGTTTTTAACTGTCTTCTTTCGTTCAGTTTGGAGAGCATTTTTGAGTTTTTAATGCTCATGTATTTTTCTTATCGTGACCCCTGATGCAGGCTGACAGCCGAAACTTGGCCAAATCGGGTCTCAAACCTCGAAGGTTTTATACAATAAAGGTTTTTCTGCTTTTAAGTGGTGTGGCCGTGTCTCCCCTTTGCTGTATATGTGGTCTCCTTGGTTCCTGAGAGGGTTATCCTTCCTTTCGCGTTTGTGTTTTTATGTGTACAGTGGCAGAAGCCAGTGTCGCTGTTTGAGTATGGGGGTTATGTGTTCATGTCTGGGAGTGTTGGTAAGGGTGTGAGCTGCTGTGTTAAGGGCAAGTTGGAATGAATAGATCGCTGACTTTGGCAAGCCTTGGAAGATGAGATCGCAGTAGTCGAAGTGTGGGAAGATGGGTGCCTAGAGAACTGTGCAAAAGTTATGGTGGGTTAGAAAAGGTTTGAGATGCTGGACAGTTTTGTTTTTATAGTAGATGTATTTAGTGATGTTTCTGATGTAGGTTGAGATGGATAGACATTGATCTAGGGAGATTTCTAAATATCTGACTTCCTGCTTTACTTGTAATTGGGTTCCATCAATGGTTATGGTGTCCGGTGGGGTGAAACAGTTGTTTCTGATATAGAGAACATCGGTTTGTTTGGTTTTATTGAGGTTGATCGTCATGCTGTATGCTATGAGCCATTTATTGATGGAGGTGAAGCATTTCTTTGTTATTGATTGCTGGGTCTGTAGTGTTGATGGGGGACATGGCATCCTCTGCATAGATGTGGTAGAGGTCGTTGTGTGCTTGTATAATTGTGCAGATAGACTGGAGGTTGAATAGAGGGCGTAGCCCTGGGGGACTCCTTGATGCTGTGTGTAGGGTGCTGACCTTGTGCATCCCACTTTTACCTGAAGCTGTCTGTCCTATTGTTAGGACCTGAACCATTTCGGGGGGGGGGGGGGTCTGTTAGTCCAATTGCTTTCAGCCATCATATGATTTGGTTGTGGGGTACTGAATCAAATGCCACTTTGATATCCAGGAAGATGAGTATATAGCCTGTATTGGGTTTGTCAGTGCCCTTTTTTAGGATGTTAAGTAGTGCGGTCATGAGGGATTAGCACCATGATAGGGTCTGAATCCGTATTGTTGGGGGTCAAGAAGAGAGTGTGCATCCACTTGGTCCTGAAGCTGCTGGTATGCAATTTTTTCTAGTAACTTGGCTATAAATGGGAGGCTGGCTATTGACATTAACCTGCCACCATCATACAGATCATTAAGTGTTCCTTTTCTGACTGTGCAGATGGACACCATTGAGTTCTGGGGGTATGTGTCCTTGATGAACTGATAGCTGTATGATCTTGAGTACGGTTGGTGTGAGCTCTTGTCTGGCAATCTTGATCCAGCTGACAGGGCATGGGTCAAGCAGGGAGGTGATTGTGTTGATGCTGATGATTACTCTTTCTAGATGTTCAGCTGTGACTGTTACAAATGTGCTCCAGACGTTCATGGGTTTTGTCAATTGCTGGTTTGTTGTCTTAAGAGTATTTATGTTGTTGCTGAAGGGAATGGTT
Source organism: Ichthyophis bannanicus (assembly GCA_033557465.1). Classification (NCBI taxonomy): domain Eukaryota; kingdom Metazoa; phylum Chordata; class Amphibia; order Gymnophiona; family Ichthyophiidae; genus Ichthyophis; species Ichthyophis bannanicus. The sequence goes on along the minus strand of CM066034.1, from coordinate 562,417,838 downwards.
AGGGTCTAGAAATAGTCTGCCAGTATCTGTGGGGTTTTGTCTTTTGTTAAGGTTTTGACCACCTAGAAAAGCTCTTGGCAGCAATTGAATGAGCTTTGGATAAGATTAGTAAAATTATTCCTTCTTTGCTTGATATGTGGCAGTTTGGTTCTGTAAGTGTTTAGAGTGTTGGGATCTGGTGCTTCTCCATTTCCTCTCGATGGCTTCAGGCGTGCCGTATACCAAACTGCTGTCTTGTGCCTCTTGTGTTGTCTGGGCATGGGTGGCTTTGTTGCTGTCTCGTATATGGTCTTATTCTGGGTTTGTATGAGGGTGTCAAGATCATCTGGCGTGCTTTGTATCTTTGATAGTATGCTCTCAAGGAAGTCTCTCTCTCTCTTCCAAGTTTCAGAACCTATGTGAAATGTGTTTGGCTCTGTGGAGTGTCTGTTCCCGCGTGTTATGTGGGGTGACAAAAGAGATCACCTTAGGATCAGATCACGGGATGTCATGGGAGGTGAGATGGGGTGGCTTTTGAGGTAGGAAGATCATACCTAGGATGTTTCTTCTGTTATGCATTTGGTTGATTGGTCTGTGCATAGTCAAAGGCTTTGATGGCCTCAAGGAAGGCTCTGGCTTTGTTTGCAGTAGTGGATGCCAGGTTAAGGTCTCCTAGGAGGATGAGGTAACTAGTGTGTGGCCTGTTAATACATGCTGCCACAAGTAGGGCATCCAGCTGATCTGGGCTAGTGTTGGGGGATCTGTAGACAAGGAGGAGGGTTATGATGCTGTTGGTTATGGCTATTGTGTCTAGTCCTTTATCTGAGCTGTTACTGAGGTTGTGGAAGTTGAGGTGTTTCTTGGCTAAGATGAATACTCCGCCGCCACCACCTCGGTGTGTCCTTGGGGAGCTGAAGAGGTCATAAGCATGTTGCATTAGCTGGTTCACCAAGCCATTGTCTGTCTCAGTGAACCTTGATTCTGTGATGATCAGATTGTCTTATCTTGTCATGGAGGAGATCAGTGAGGATCTAGATATTGTTTCTCGCTGAGTGTGCGTTGAGTAGAGTCCACTGAAGTGGTGAAGTGTTGGTTATGAGTTTGCTTAGTGGGGATATGGCTGTGGATGTGTGTGTTCTGATTTGTATGAGGTGGTGGGAGGGTCCTAGGTCTGTTTCTGTGAAAGGTGGAGGATGTTATGATGGGTGGGTGTGGGAATGATTGGTATGTATGTGGTGGTTGGGGAGAGTGCTGCAGTGGTTGAGAGTAGCAAGATGAGACAAGAGGATGGCTAGGGGAGCATTGGTTGGCTATGGGTGTAGTGTGGCCCCTTTGATGCTGGCAGATCAGGCTTAATGCTTGCTCGGTGAATAAGGCTGGACTTATTGGTGCTTAAACTTGCCACAGCAAGGAGTGGAGACAGTTGCTAGGTTCTTGCAATGTGACAGGTGCAGAGTTTGAGTGACGGGTGGTGCTTGGCATGTTCTGCAACACTGCGATGGGTCTGGGCTTCATATGTGGTCTTCCAAGGTGCAGAGTTGCTGTGCTTGTTGTGTTTTGGCTGTTTGGTGTTGGTCCATGCCAAAAGGCCTCTGGCGAAGGCCTGCTGGGGGCGAGAACGCCTTGGGGCCAGTTGGTTTATGTGCAGTGAGTGGGTGTCTGTTGCGTGATGCTCTTGAGTGCCATGTACAGCGGGGCAGAGTTTACCTCCTCGCTATTACCTCCTCTTATTTATTGAGGGTCCATTAGTGTTCTGCTATGTCATTTGAGGTGAGGTACTCTGCTAAAGTGTTTATGTACCGCTGTTCAGTTTTCCAATCTACACCTTCCAATAGGAAATATAATGGCATTCTAGGGTGCATTGTGGTATTTGCAGTGCTAACTTTTCAGAGGTAACATGTTTTTCTTTGCCTTTCTGAGGAGGGTTTATAAATAGGTTCTCTAAAAGCTCCAATTATGGTGGTTCATGTATTTTAATAAGACAGTCTTGCTGAGTGTGTTTTTGTAGATTTTCGTTACTTTACAATGTGCCTGGTATTGGAGGGAGATTGTTACTGAAGCAATACCATAATTTGAATATCCCTTTTTATAAAGAGAGTAGTATTGAAAAAGCATTCTAATTATGCTCTGTGGACAACTGTGCCCTATGTTGAAAGGCTTAGGTTAGGGCTCTTCAACTTGGAAAAGAGACAGCTGAGAGGAGATATAATAAAGGTCTATAAATTAATGAATGGAGTGGAACAGGTTAACATAGATCAGTTGTTTATGCCATCAAAAAGTAGAAAAAGACATGCAATGAAGCTACAATGTGTAACCCATATAAGACTATTTTTTTTCACTCAACGCATAATCAAGCTTTGGAAATCATTATCAGAGGCTGTAGTAAAAGCTGTTGTAGCTGGGTTTAGAAAAAGATTTGGACAAGTTCCTGGAGGAAAGGTCCATAAACCGTTATTAAAGAGGACCTGGGAAATCCACTGCTTGTCCCAGCACAAGCATTGTGGAACCTGTGTGCCTTTTGGGAACCTGTGAGGTACTTGTGGCCTGGATTGGCCACTGTTGGAAACAGGATAGTGGGCTTGGTATGACCAGTACGGCCTTTCTTATGTTCTTATGGTAGGTGCAAGGCCTCCACCGTGGGGATGTCTAAATAAGCAGGGAGTGTGAAGGAGGCATGTCTGGAGTGGAGCTACAGACAGAAGTCCCCAATCGATCTTAGAACGCTTGGGGACATCTGTACCTGCTTCCAAACTTAGACCTGTTCCAGGCACAAATAGGCATTGAAAAGAGGGCTTGTTTCAGCACTAAAACCTCTGGAGTGTGTCCCAGAAGCGTACATTATTCTTAGTACACTTCGTGATGACAATGCTATGTTGTGTGTGTGTGTGAGAAACTTTGGGTTTGCACCATTGCTGCATGTCTCTTAGATGTCCCTGCAGACAACCATATCGGGCATGTCCCAGTTTGCATGCAGATGTCCTTTGTAAAATGTGCCTTTGTTAGTTAAATTTGACTGAATGAAACTATTGAATAGTTTTAATAGTAGTTTAAGTGGGAAATTGAAAATGTGTAACATGTCCTTGGTGGTATATGTTTTATTTTTTGCTAAAAACATCCTCAAGGGGTAGGGTGACCACTGAGGAATCTGCCCCTACAGTAGTCTTACCCTTTGCAACTAGCCACAGAGCCTATGCAAAGACAGCATTGCAAATATTACACCAGTCCTAAGAACACATCTCCTCTTATTAGGGAAAAAGAGAGAAAGCCAGACTGGTAGAAATCCCTACCCAGAAATTACATGCTCACAAAATGCCTCACTTTAGTCACATGTACAAAATATGGGTAGAACCTCATTAAATACAGAATAAAAGAGCACATACTAGAGACAGTAATGTGCAGACAAAAAACAAACTGGAACCCTTAAGAAAGTGAACTCTGCCTGCAGTTCATCACTGGAGAAATGCAAACACAAATGCATTTCCTCCTCTACTGTGCAAAACGCAGATATCAAAGATGCTGCACATTCAGATTCATTCAGAACATGCAAACAAGATATCTTGATAGTTGTGGGTGACTGGAACGCAAAAAAGAAAGCAAAGTGGTTGGAAAATATGGACTTGGCAACAAAAATGAAGCTGGAGAAAGACTGATAATCCTGCAACATCAACGATCTAGCCATCTCAAACACTTTCTGTCAACCAGCAACACAAGCAGCGACTTCACCCAATGGATTGTACAAAAATCAAATTGACTGCACCTGTGGAAATCAACAATGGAAAAGCTCAATAACATCAGCAAAGACGGAACCTTGAGCACAATCACTCTGATCCCACATGCCAGCAAGATTCTACTCAAGATCATTCAAGAAAGGCTACAACCATACCTGGAACGAGAACACTCTGAAGTGCAAGATCACCAATTACTAGTTTGCAAACTCTAGCTAAAGCTGAAAAAGAGCAAGCCACTCATGAATGTAGGAAAATATGATCTTTGAGAATATATTTCACCGGAATTTAAAGATTGCCTGCGAAACTGATTTGCTGTTTTGGATACAAATGACAGAGCACCAGAAGAGTAATGGGATGATATCAAGAAAGTTATGCTTGAAAGAAAGTGAGAAGTCTCTACAAAAGATGAAAAAGCCAAAATGGCCAAAATGGATGGCTGAAGAAACTCGGAAAATTGCCCAAAAAAACGCTAAAAAACTAAAGCCAGAGGAGAAAGAGGTGATACAGAATGTGGAGGTTTTCCAGGGTGCAGGAAGACGAGACAAAGAAGTACTACAGTCGGATGTGGCTGTTACCATACTTACAAGGCGCGCTGCCAGTTTTTCAGTCAGCTGAAGGTACACACATAGGTTCACATCACAGGAGTTCTTTCATTCTCATTTTATTGAATATATTTCTCACAACGCATTATATGAACAGTTTACTGTAATCTCATACACATCATAAATTCATGTTTCATACAGCCAATGGTACCAGCACCTGCACAAAACGCCTAGTAGATAAAATCCTATGATTACATGCACAGTAGCATATTGTAGGGATATAGATTCCAAATCCTTCTTTCAGCAATTTCTGGCCAATTGACTGGAAAAGATTTGTGTTTATACCAATACTGAAGAGGATCCGACTGACTGTGGAAATTCTCACAATCTCTCTGATCCCACATGCCAACAAGATTCTACTCAAGATCATTCAACAGAGGCTACAACCATACCTAGAATGAAAACTGTCGGCAGTGCAAGCAGGGTTTAAGAAAGGGCAAGGAACAAGACATCGAAGTGTTCTTGGAACAGGGGGGTCCACAATGATCTGTGACTTAGTCCTCTACCAGCTCAGCTCTCCCATCCTCACCATGTATAATGGACTCTGTTAAGTTGTGAAATTTAACACTGAACTATTTTTATCAAACTTGTTAACAGGTTGAACATGAAAATTGATAAACTTGTTTTCAATTACTTATGTCCATGTAAAGTTTTATACGTGTTCTTGTACACCGCTGTGACTGGTAGATACAGCGGTATAAAAATGTCACTAAATAAAAACAAACAACCAAAACTTAAAATTGTATTTTCTACCTTTATTGCCTGAACAGCTTGACTTCTGTACCCATGTCTCCTACATTCTGCAGCTAGTATGTGCTGGCTGCATCTCCACATTTTCCTTTAAACCTGCAGAGAATGGTTGAAGACATGGCTTCTCCTATGGGGGAGGCGCTGTGTGTGTAAAGCTTAGCCTCTTTCATTAATACTTGAGAACCATAGGCCTATGAGCAGGCAATGAAAGGTGCTGCCCTTAGAGCCTAGGCATGTAATATGCCAATATCCATGCTAACACTTTCCATTGCATTTAGTATCAGGCCAAGGCACATGCAGTTAAGGGTATTTGCCAACGTCAACAATAAAGCCATTGGTAGGAAATTGAGTCTCAAGAAAATTGCATGTGAGGCTGCATGAGGAGGGAAATGCTGCAGAAAGTTATTGTAAGACCTGTGCCCGGCCATCAAAGAATAAAACTGCATTCTCAAGCCTGCCTGCACACACAACTGCAAGACCTTTGGTGTCCAGGTATCCTGGGCAGTGACTGAGGTTTGTCTTTGCGTTTCTCCTTTAGTCTTCAGCTCCTGGACCTGCCCTGGGAAGATGTCCTGATCCCACACGTCCTCTGCTGCCTACCAATACAGCAACTCCTGAGCCTGCAGAGGGTCAGCAAGCAGTTCCAATCCCTGATACGTCTCTACGTGGCCAACTGTCGCAGCTTTGACTCCACACAGGTAGCAGATCTTCTTTGATCCATCTAGGTCCAGCAAAGATTATAAAGCAAGATGCCAGGCCATTTAAAACTTATGTATGATCAGAAAGCATATACAGTATTCACACCCAGTCCGTGCTCTTAGCCATTCGAAAAGCTCCTCCTGTGCACCTGTTTGAATGTCTGCAAATGCTATGGAGTTCTTTTCTGGTCCTCGGGGTACATTCTTGAAGCCTGTTTATACTGCTCCCTCTAAAGCTCTGGGTAGTGTGCAACTAGATTACATTGGGGGGGGTGCAAAATCGAGGTTTACATGGGGGAGGAAGACTCTGCTTATAGTTTTTCAGTCATCTGAAAGTACACGTATAGGTTCACATCACAGGAGTTCTTTCATTCTCTCTTGAATATATTTCTCACAACGCATTATATAGACTGTTTCATTTAGTGTAACCTCATGCACATCGTAAATTCATGTTTTATACTGCCAATGATACCAGCACCTGCACGAAACACCTAGTAGATAAATCCTATGATTACATGCACAGCAGCACATTGTAGGGATATAGATTCCAAATCCTTATTTCAGCAATTTATTATCTTAGTAATGTGTAGTTTGGATGTTTTAAATAGCCACATTCAGAAAATTATAAAAACACAGCTAAATACTGTCTCTTACTTCTTATTGTAACCCGTTTCTAAAAAGGAGTCCAAAGTAGACATGAATAAACCACGTTACCCTTTTCAGAGATGATATTATTTTAATTTTATTTATTCTCCAATATATCTTCACCTCCCCTACTCTGTTTATTCATTATGACATGGACATTCCTTGCAAATACATCTAGTTGCTAAGTGTAGTTGTATGAGATGTGATCAAAGTATCGAGACTTGTACAATAACACAAGTAATATAACACTGATAGTTATTGCATTCATTCTCCTTCATAGTCCCCTTCCGCTAACACACTTCCTCCAGTGTTTCTGCCACTGCTGGAAACAATTTTAAAATGCCTCTTTTGTTATGCTGTGAAGCTGCTGTGTCAAATTTTTCTTAATAGTCTCAGAGTCGTCTAATCTCCTTCCTTTCAGTGGTAATTTCAGTTTTGGAAACAGTCACAGGGTACAAGGCCAGGTGAGTACGGAGGCTGACTGACTTGCTTGATTTGGTGTTTGTCCAAGAACTGCTGGACAAGATGTGTTGTGTGAGCTGTGGAGTTATCGTGATGAAGCAACCATTCATCATTCCTGTGCAACTCTGGCCTCTTATGACAAACTGCATCTCTCAAATGAGTCAGAACTCGGATGTAGTAATCCTTATTGATGGTTTGGCCTTTTGGCACAAACTCATGATGAACAAATACAATCAAAGAACTGTGAGCATGACCTTAACATTGCTCCTCACATGATGGGCGTTCTTGGGTCTGGGAGAGTTTGAGCCTTAGTTTCCGAGTCATAACCATATACCCATGATTCTTCACTAGTAATAATCTTTTTGATGAAATCGGAGTAATTTTCAATGCATTCCAACTCCTCCCTGGCTTCAGACAGTCTATCTTGCTTTTAGTCAGGGGACAGGAGTTTCGGTACGAATTTTGTAGTCTCATCTCCAAATGAACAGTAAGAATGAACTGTACCGACCTGAAACTGATGTCCATGTTCTCAGCAAGCTCCCTGATAGTCAGTTGACAATTTGAGCATATTGCGGCATGCACTGCTTCAACTTTGTCTTCATTTCTGCTCATAGATGGCCTTCCAGAACATTTGTTACTGTCAACACTTTGGTGGCCCTCCTGGAAACTTTGTTCCAGTCAAACTCGAGCATGACTCATGCATTCACCGCCATACACTTGCTCTAACTTGTCATAAAGTCTCTTTGCACGAATCTCCAAGTTTCTGGCAGAATTTAATGCAAATTTGCTGTTCAGTTTTTTCACTCGTCCTAAATCTGACAAACTGCTTTTACATGAAACCAAACATCAAGTGATTAAAAAAAGTACAAGTGTGCTGCAGCTACCCTACACTCTGCACATGTAGAGCACATAACTAGGTCACTGCATGCTTAATAGCATTGTTGTGCGACGTATTGTTATATAGCTACACAAGTCTCGATACTTTTTGATCGCACCTTGTATAATAAGCCTCTTGTTTCTCCCAACACTTGCCTGTCTTTTGAATATCCCAGAAGGAATAGTTCCATCTCTAAATACATATTAATACAAATAACTTCTCAATCTCTTCTTGGATTTGAATCCAGAATTTTTTAATGAGCACATACTCCTACTACATGTGAAGAAATGTACGTGCGACGTTCCATCCTTTCCAGCTGGGTGGATAGTGGCTCTTCCATTCCACTATGCTTTGAAAGTGTTAAAAATAAACTGCATAGATTGCTCGTATGTACTCTGGGGCTGGGGACCTATGCTGGCGCAACTGTGGGCAACGGGGTACCCTGGGACATATTTGGTGGGCGTGCCCCCGCATTCGTTCCTTCTGGAGAGGTCTACAATTTCGGATGCAGATGCTTCTAGGACTGAGTATCCCTTGGGATCCGGGGATTTTTCTTTTTGGGGCATCCGTGCCGGGGGCTCGGGCCTTGCAACTCGCCTTACTCCGGCATGGCTTGAATGCGGCCCGACTATCCCTGGCGGCGGCCTGGAAGCAAGCTGTGGCCCCCTCATTCCAGGTCTGGCTGGAACGCATGTGGGATACATATTCCATGGAACGGGGAGTAACGGTTAGCAGGATGCGTTTAGCTCGCTTTGAATTGGTGTGGGCGCCCTTTGTTTCTCGCTATGGCGCGTGATTGTTTTGGATAGTTGGGGGTGACATGCCGGTCCCTTTGGAGATTTGCTCCCTATGTGTGTCCCTTAGCTCGCCTCTGTCCCGAGCCCTAGCATTAGCAAGCCATAGGTGGGGGTGGGGGGCTCTGGGATTGGGGTGAATTTGGGGGGGGGGGAAGGGAGACTGGGGGGGGGGTCCCAGTTCCTGTATTATAAACGTGTAAAAATGAAGACATATTGTAGGTTACTAATGTGACCTGATGTTGTGTTGATACTGTTGCATTCTTTTTGAAGATCTTTGTGGGTCTTGTATCTTTGTATTCTTTGGAAGTCTTTTAATAAAAAAATAAAATAAAATAAACTGCATAGTCACTGGCATTATGACTACCTACACGTCACAGAAAAGAGACTGTTATGCAAGTTCTTGAATCGCTCTCTCCAACCATCAATTGTTAGATGCTGTAAGTTGATGCTGACTCATGGTGGCCCTGTGGATAATTACCCTAAACTGTGCTCGATCATCAATCAAGCAGCTAATTGTTAAGATGCAGCATAGCTGTTATTATATTGATCCATTGAATTGCTGGTCTTCCTCCATTTTTGCATTGATCTTCAACTTTGCCAAGCATGTTGTCTCTCTCTTTGCATGATATGTCCAAAGTATTAGTCTGTCATGTCATTTAAACTTCCAAAGAAAGATTAGGTTTGATTTTTTCCAGTACTGATTGATTTATTTGGGCCATTCATAGTATACGCAGTGTTCTTTGCGAGCGCCATAATTTGAAGGCATCAATTTTTTTTTTCCTATCTTTCTTCTTCACTGTTCAGCTTTCTCATCCATATGATATTGAAAATACCACGGTTTGGACAAGTCAAACCTGTTCTGCCAAGAGTAACATGCTTTGGATTTCTTGACTGCTTGTTTCATTATTGATTATGGATCCAAGCAGGTTGAAGTTGCCTACTAATTTCTTTTTCTTCTCCATCAAGATAAAATTATTGATTTTTGCCAGTTGCTTGGGATGTTTGTTGTCTTTGCATTAAGGTAGAGGCCCATTTTAAGATTGTTCTTGATCTTAATAAGCAGATGTTTCAGATCATCTTCACTTTCAGCCTGTAACTTGTTATCATTTGCATAGTGAATGTTGAGTCTTCACACTTCTGTTTTCTTCATACAGTCCTATTTCTCGTATTTGCTCTGCATATAACTTGGATATGGGGAAAGTATGCAGCCTTGTTGTACACCTTTTGCTGATTTTAAACCATTTTGCTTACCCTTGTTCCATTTGAACTCTTGCTGCTTGGTCAATTTAAAGGTGTGCATGAAAACTAACATGTTTTCTGGTATACTCATGCTGCTTCATAAACTCTTGTCCACACTGACTACAGCAAAGCCTTTCACAGTGTAAATGAAACACATGCAGATATCATTTTTCTCTTTTCAAAGGTCCACCTCGCATCTGCAATGATGTGTCTTATTCTTTGCCCTTTCCTAAACCTTCTTGCATTTTGTGTAGTCCTCATTCCGGGGATAGTGGTAGTCTCCACTGAATAATCTTGATCTGGCGTATAGAATTAGAGTGATTGTGTGATAGGTTCTTCGGTATTGTAGGCACCCAGATCTTTTCAATTGGCCATGATGATGTCTTCTAAAGTTCCTGGCAGAACAGCTGCCTCTACATAAGAACATAAGATATGCCATACTGGGTCAGACCAAGGTCCATCAAGCCCGGTATCCTGTTTCCAACAGTGGCCAATCTAGGTCATACGTACCTAGCAGTTTCCCCAAAAGACACAGGTTAATGACGGTTAATGCTTTCAGTGCTGCTTCAACTTTACATGACCAGTGGTTCTTGGCTGTAATGTATTCTAGTCTATTAAGACAATTTTATACTGCCCTTCTGCAAACCCATTCTAGGCGGTTTACAAGCAGGTACTGTATACATTCCCTCGCCCCCAAAGGGCTCACAATCTACATGCATACCTGAGGCAAAGGAGGGTTAAGTGGCTTGCCCAAGGCCACAAGAAGTGCCTATAGAGACCCCAGTCCTTTTTGGTCTGAGGTTGCAGTCCCTGAGCAGGAATCGAACCCCTGGCCCTCCGACCTGAGGTAACTTGTCCCAACCACTAGGCCTCCCTCAATGTACAGGTTGAAACGGCTGTTGATCCCTGAACTTTAGAGTCTAATGACTTGGTGTATTTGTGTTTTATATCCTTGTTCCTTTTAGCAGCAACTTCCTTGTTAGACTAAAGGTGGGCTATTCTCTCTATTTGGAGACAGCATAGACTTTCAAATGACAAGGCAGCTGGAGTATGTTTCCTAAAATCTCCAGAGCCTTAGCTGAAAATCTTGAAAGAAGGGGCGTGGAATAGTTGCCTCTCTTATTAACTGTTATATAGGCATGAAAGTGTTACACTCTGGAAGGTGGTACGTTCTTTTAGCTAATGATTCCAACCCACAAACTCTGTAGCAGAGCACGTGGAATAATGCTTAGTTTTCCCGCAGGGAAAGCACAGTTACTTACCTGTAACAGGTGATCTCTGGGAACAGCAGGAATAAGTCTTCACATATGGGTATCGTCAGTACCGACGGAGCCTGCGCGGGAACGCTCCCCAGCGTCCTGAAAGAAAGCTTTTGGGAGCATCCCACAGCGCCTGCGCGCTGCCTTCCCGCCTTTCCTAACTGCCTCTCTCCAGTTCGAGTTTTAAAGCTGAGACAAAGAGAGAGAGATACAACTCCTAGGGGAGGTGGGAGGGTTGTGAAGACTTATTCCTGCTGTTCCCAGAGATCACCTGTTACAGGAAAGTAACTGTGCTATCTCCAGGAACAAGCAGAAATGAGTCTTCACATATGGGGACTCCCCAGATAGAGATGCCTGGGAGATCACCCAGATTGTGAGTCCCTGGGAAGGGCTCTACCTCTACCCATGAATCTCAGGCATCCAGTTCAGGGATGGAGGGTAGGAGTTGATTAGGTATGGAACAGGTGTTTGAGAACAGCCTGACCAAACAAGGCATCCCGGCGGGAGTCCTTGTCCAAGCAGTAATGGGCTGTGAAGGTATGAACCGATACCCAAGTGGCCGCTCGACAGATTTGGTCGATGGACACAGAGTTTAGATGAGCCATAGAGGTTGCCATGGCTCTCACATTGTGAGCTGTGACATGGCCCTCCAGAGCAAGGTTCTTACTTTGGTAGGCAAAGGAAATACACTGAGCAATCCAATTGGACAGAGTTCTCTTAGAGACTGGAAGTCCTAAATGAGAAGGATCAAAAGCAACAAAAAGTTGAGAGGACTTTCTATGTTGCTGTGTCCTGTGTAAGTAGAAAGCAAGAGCTCTTTTACAATCCAGGGTATGAAGATTCCTCTCTGCACTTTGATGCATGAGGTCCTGGAAAAAAGATAGGTAAAAAGACCTCCTGGTTCAGATGAAAAGGTGAGACCACTTTAGGGATAAAGTGTGGATTAGTTCTGAGGACTACCTTGTCATGATGGAACCTTGTATAAGGAGGATTAGCCACTAAAGCTCGCAAGTCACTGATACGGCGAGCTGAGGTGACTGCAATGAGAAAAATAACCTTCCAAGAAAGGAATTTTAAGGAGGTAATGGCTAAGGATTCAAAGGGTGGCTTCATAAGCTGGCCAAGAACCAGATTCAAGTCCCAGGCCACTGGAGGTGGTCTGATGGGAGGTTTAGTCAAAAGAAGGCCTCTCATGAATCTTGCTATAAGAGAGGAAATAGGTTGTCCATTGAGAGGCTTAAGGGATGCTGCAATAGCACTCAAATGGACTCTGATTAAATTTGTTTTAAGGCCTGCAGCAAATAGTCTAGTAAAGAATGCAAAGGTATTGCAAGAGGGTTGAGACCCTTCTCTGCACACCAAATGGAAAATCTTTTCCATTTAAAAGTATATGAACGTCTGGTGGAAGGCTTTCTGGAAGCATGAAGGATATCCTTCACTTGCTGAGAAAGTTGTAAATCTTGAAGGTCTAGGCCTTCAGCAACCAGGCCCTGAGATGAAGAGACTGAGGATTTGGGTGCCACAAGGTTCCCTCCTCCTGGGAGAGGAGATCTGGAGCAGACCCCAGGTCTAGGGAGGGAGCTTGAGAGAGATGCAGAAGTAGAGGGTACCACACTTGGCGTGGCCAAAGTGGTGCTATGAGGATCATAGTCCCTTTGTCTCTCTGAAGCTTGAACAGAGTCTTGGGGATTAGGGGAATAGGTGGAAAGGCATAAAGGAAGTCTTGCCCCCAATGAAGGAGGAAGGCATCCCTGGCCTGAACTCCCTGACATGGAATCCTGGAACAGAACCGGGGAAGTTTGGCATTCCACGGACTTGCAAACAGGTCTATGTCTGGGGTACCCCAAATCTGAAAATTTCTGGCTATCTGGTCCCCATGGAGGGACCATTCGTGCGGAAGCAGAACTCGACTGAGTCTGTCTGCCCAAGAGTTTTGAACTCCTGGAAGATATACTGCCATGAGATGGATTTGATGCTCTCTGGCGAAGGCCCACAATCTCAGAGCTTCGTTGCAAAGCGACAGAGAGCCAGTTCCTCCCTGCTTGATCACGTAGAACATAGCTACCTGGTTGTCCGTGTGGATGAGGACTGTCTTGTAGCTGAGCAGGGTGTGGAAGACTCTGAGAGCCAGAAAGATTGCTCTGAGCTCTAAGAGGTTGATATGAAGATATGTCTCCTGTGGAGACCAGATGCCCTGGGTCGAGAGATCTTGTAGATGAGCCCCCCAACCCTTTGGAGAGGCATCTGTTGTAAGGGTTGCTTGGGGTAACACCTGTTGGAAGGGGGACCCTAGCAACAGATTCTGTGTGGACGTCCACCAGTGGAGGGACAAAAATAGGCGACTGGAGGTTGCTATTTTGTCTGACAGGCAACCTGATGCCTGGGTCCATTGGGTGGATAGGGTCCACTGAGCTGCTCTCATGTGAAGGCGAGCATAGGGAACCACATGCACCGTGGATGCCATGTGGCCTAAAAGTTGCAACATCTCTCGAGCAGTTAAATGGGATTTTAACTGAATCTGGGAGGCTAACTGCACCAAGCGTAGGCAACGGGCCTGGGGATGATAGGCCCTTGCAGTTGTGGTATCCAGTAAGGCCCCTATGAACTCTAGAGACTGAGTAGGGGTAAGATGGGATTTTGGAATGTTGATTACCAGTCTCAGGTACTGAAGAACACGCCTTGTGCAGGCTAGAGAAGTCTGGGCCTCCGACTGGGATGGAGCTCGGATGAGCCAGTCGTCCAGATATGGGAATATGAATATTCCTAGAGTGCGTAGGAATGCAGCTACTACTGCCATGCATTTTGTGAACACTCTTGGAGCAGAGGCCAGACCGAAAGGAAGCACTTTGTATTGGTAGTGCTTTCCCTGGTACAGGAAGCGAAGGAATCTTCTGCGTGTTGGATGGATGAGAACATGGGTGTACGCATCCTTGAGATCTAGAGAACAAAGCCAGTCCTGACTCTGGAGGTATGGAAGGAGAGTTCCGAGAGAAGTCATCTTGAATTTCTCCTTGCATAGAAACTTGTTCAATTCTCTGAGATCTAATATGGGTCTGTAGCCCCTGTTTTCTTTGGGATGAGAAAATAGGGGGAGTAGAACCCTGAGCCCTGTTGAAGGGGTACTTCTTCTATTGCCCCTTGGGCAAGAAGGGTAGCAATCTCCTGACCTAGAAGGGTGAGGAGAGATGTTGGAGAATTGAACTGTTTCACCATGGTGTGAGGAGGAAGGTTTAAAAAATGAAGTTTGTACCCTTCCCTTATGATGGAGAGGGTCCACTGCTCTGCTGTGATTTGTTCCCATCTGGGAGCAAAGTGAGCTAACCTTCCTGGGATGGTGAGGGGCTCTGGATGTTCTAGAGCCAGAAAGGCTAAGTTCTCTAGTGGAAAGTCAAAGGCCCTGAGGAGGCTGAGGCTGTTGGGCTGTAGCAGTCCTCGCAGCCTGGGTTTTGGCCTGTTTTGGTTGTTGCTGTCTCTTTGTAGCAAAACGACCTTGAGAAGAGGCCTGACCATAAGAAGAAAATTTCCCTTTCTTTGGGAAAGATCCCTTTTTGAACAACCTCTTTTTGAAAGGAGCAGTAGTAGACTTTGAAAGTCTATCTAAAGCAGAATTTTCAGCATCCATCTGGTTGGCCTTTGCTTGCCAATCTTTGCCAAACAGGTTTTTGCCTGTACAGGGAAGGTTACCTAGACCATCCTGTACCCAGGATTCCAAATCAGAGGCTTGCAACCAAGCAACTCTGTGTGCACCTATGGCAATAGCCGAGGCTCTGCTGACCCCCTCAAAAGAGTCAAAGGCTGCACGGTTGGAAAACTTGGATACATCCTGCGCATGTTTAAGCCAGGTGATATATTCTTCTCTCTTATCTTCTGACATAAAAGGAGATAAGGTTTGCAGATGATCTGTAACTTCTTTTAGAAACATCCCCCTATAGAGACTATAGGAGTTGATTCTGGCTACAAGCATACTGGCCTGGAAGATTTTCCTGCCAAAGGCATCTAGGGTTCTGCATTCTCTTCCTGGAGGAGCAGAGGAGTGCCTTTTTGTACTCTTGATCTTTTTCATAGCAGACTCTACCACAATGGAGTGGTGAGGAAGCTGAGTCTTATGAAACCCAGGACAAGGAGGAACACGATACATGGTGTCCAACCTTCTGGAATGAGGGGAGGTGGAAAGAGGCGTCTCCCATATGCCCAACATGTGTTCATAAAGAATCTCATGTATTGGTAAGGTGGCTGCCTCTTTAGGAGCCTTAGGATATTGTAGAATATCTAATTTTTTGGCTCTAGGTTCAGTCTCAGAGGTCACTGAGATGGACAGGCCTTTGACCACCTCCCTAATAAAGTCCTGAAAAGACAAGTCTTCAGGAGGAGACATTCTCCTTTTTGGAGAAGAGGGTTCCTGAGGAAGGATCCCCGATGCTTCAATTGAGGCCTCTGAAGAGTCAGAGTCTTCAGAAGAATCGAAGTATCGACTGTCTGGATGCTCTCGTAGAGCCCGATACGCGTACCGGGAGGTATCGACATCGGGAGTAATCGGTACCGGGCCGGTACTGATAGGCATCACTGGATAGCGTACCGCTGCCTTCGATGCAAGCGGTACTGGTATCGGAACCGGAATCGGTACGGGTACCGACAGCGGGGTTTGTTGCGGTACCGTAGGCGTTGCAGCTTGAATGAATGCCGTGATGGCACGCTGCATGGTCAGAATATTCTGATCCATTGACGCCACCAATGTCTGGATATCGGTACCGGTAGAAACTGCCAGTACCCCAGAACATTGTAACAGGTGATCGGTCGAGGCCGAGCCATCGATGTCAACCTGTGACCCCATAGGTAGTGCTTTGGAAGACGGAGCCTCCCGCCGGGGTCATTTTGCCGGTGTGGTATCCTCAAGAGTAAGCCCGGGGGCATCTCGATACTTAGAGGGAGATGAACTCTTTGAGGACCGGCCAGATTTAAGTTTGGTTACCTGAGATCCATGGGATGAAGAAGAAGCCCTGAAAGACGTCAATGCCACGGAAGCTGCATCGGAGGGAAACAGGGTACTGAGCTTAGCTGCCCGATTCTGTAACCCTCTTTTGGACATCATGAAACAGGACTCACAATCCGCAATGGAGTGGTCAGGACCTAAACATTTTAGACACCAGTCATGGGTGTCGGTGACAGAAATAGTGCTACTGCACTTTGTGCATTTTTTAAACCCGGAGGTGGGTTTTTCCATGAGGGAAAAATATCTCTGTAGGCCTAAGGCCTCAGAAGAAAAATGCACTGAAAAAAGTAGTGTTTGTTTTTTTTGTTTTGTTTTTTAAAGAAAGACAAAGAACCGGTAGTACCGGTGCGGAATCGAGAAGGCAGACACGCGACTAAAGAAAAATAAAAGAAAATAAGAAATTCTTCAGCTGTGACAGGAAACACGACCTGCTGGCTCCGTGGAAAAGAAGAACTGGAGAGAGGCAGTTAGGAAAGGTGGGAAGGCAGCGCGCAGGCGCTGTGGGATGCTCCCAAAAGCTTTCTTTCAGGACGCTGGGGAGCGTTCCCACGCAGGCTCCGTCGGTACCGACAATACCCATATGTGAAGACTCATTCCTGCTTGTTCCTGGAGATATATAGATTTCATAATGTTTTGGACTTTTTTCTAATCGGCCCCCTTAGCTGTGAGAAAGCAGCAAGAAAGTGGTCTATCGCTACCAAGCAAATGGTGAACCACAGCGAGAGCACTCTGCACATATCTTTTTAATTTTTACCTCTTAGCCTGCCTGTAGATACGTTATTGAATCCTGTGTGTGTGTCTCACATTTTAGTCCTGGCTTTTACATTTGTACTTTGCCCAGAACCATTATTACTTGAAAAATTCAAGCAATAAATGAAACTCTCCTGTAGCAGCCAAATATGATTACCTAGCAGCCTTGGGCACAGCTACTTTTATAACGGAGCTGAAGGTGTGGGTGAGCTAAACTGCTCTCCTCCACAATCAAGACCAGTCCCACCTATCATCTTTTTCTTACTTATTGTCCTCCTCACAGCTATAGATACAATTTGTTCATTTTAATGGAGTATCTGGAAGATGGGAAGAACATGTATGAGCAATAAAGTAGTAAGGAGCTGGTAAAGTAGTAAGGAGCAGCTGTGTGGGGAAGTCTAGGAATCTTGCATGAAGATTAAGGGGCTATTCAAAGCACTTATCCACTTAGCGGTACCTATTAACTGGTAAGTGCCTGCTAGCAAAATATTAAGCAGCACTATCTGTACAATGCTACAGAATATTTCCTCTGACCACTTCAGCACTATCCAAATAGCGCCAGAGCAGTCTGTGAATGGCGCTTAGGCGGGTTTCCAAGTTCCCTGGTTAGCAGACTGAATATCGCCTCTAAGCACATAAGATGAAATTAGACTTACCTGCTAATTGTAGTTCCTTGAGGCACTCCAGTCTAGTCCTGAACCTCTGGGGTTTAGCACCTCCTCCCGCAGCCTTGGAGACTAAGCATGTCACTCTTTTGGTGACTTCTGTATAAATAGGCCAGGTTCCGCCTCCTCGCTCCTGTAACCTATTGACAAGGCAGACTCACGAGAGCAATAACTAAGTAGTTAACAATAGCAACTAACTCTGTACAAACTAACACTGTAGGAGCTCCTCTGCCGAGAAACTCATGCAACCAGCCTATTCTGTAATAGGCCAATTCTTTTGTGCTGCTGGGGCTAACCTCATCTTCATCCGAGGACCCCCAGGATAAACAAAAATCCCCTTCAATCGCACCATTCATCTCCCCTCCTGAACTACACCTGTGCGGCCACATTCACTGCTTACTCATGCCACCTGCTGCTTCAGGCCACAGATTCACACAAGGGAGGGATACAGGACTAGACTGGAGTTCCTCAAGGAACTACAATTAGCAGGTAAGTCTAATTTCATCTTCCTTATCGTCCCTCCAGTCTAGTCCTGAACCTCTGGGGATATAACAGAGCAGTGAAATAATCAATTACCAGCCTGAAGCACTGCCGATCTAAAACAAGAATCCCTTTCTGCTTGAACATCCAAACGGTAATGTTTCACAAAAGAATGAAGTGAAGACCACGTCGCCGCCTTACAAATCTCTACCGCCAGTACTAGGCTGAACTCCGCCCACGAAGCTGCCTGCACCTTTGTCGAATGGGCTCTCAGCCCCACCGGAACTAACTTCCCTTTTAACATATAAGCCGACGCAATAGTCTCCTTCAAACACCATGCAATAGAAGACTTCGACACCGCTTCCCCTTGTCTCGGTCCACCAAACAACACAAAAAAATCTCTCTGACTTGCGGAAAGGAGCCGTTCTCTGCAAATACTTTCGCAATACATGCCCTACATCCAACCTATGCAGCCGACTTCTGGGCCCCTCTTTGCCCTTGAGATCGAAAACTGGCAACACCACTACCTGATTCAAATGGAACGCCGACACTACCTTAGGCAAGAAGGAGGGCACCATCTGCAAGACTACCTTCTTTCCCTGAAAGGATAAAAAAGACTCTCTACACGACAAAGCCTGCAACTCCGAAATCCTTCTAGCCGAACAAATCGCCACCAAAAAGACTACTTTAAGAGTGAGATCCTTTAACGTAGATGCACTCAAAGGCTCAAACGGCTCCCGCACCAGAGCCTCCAATACCAAATTGAGATCCTATGGAGGCCTCAATAGCAACGCCGCTCAAAAAAATCGCTTCACATCCGGATGAGTCCCCAAGCTCACTCCTTGCACCTTACCCCTAAAATAAGACAGCGCTGCTAGCTGAACTCGTAGGGAGGCGGCCGTCAAGCCCTTATCGAAACCGTCTTGCAAAAAAAAAGACAGAACTTGTGGGACAGACGCCTTCAATGCCAGCGCTCCCTTCTCCTCACACCACGCCTCAAAGAGTCGCCATACCCTAACATACGCCACCGAGGTAGAGCGACGCCTGGACCTCCAATAGGGTAGAAATGACCTGCGACAAATAACCCTTTGTCTTCAAACTCGCCCTTTCAAGAGCCAAGCCGTAAGCGAGAATCGATCCACCTGAGGCATATTCAACGGCCACTGCACCAACAGATCCCTTCTGTCCGGCAGCTGCCATGGCCGTCCCACCAGGAGCCGCATCAGATCCGCATACCACGGCCTTTGAGGCCAATCTGGAGCAATTAGGATGACCTGACCCTTGTGACGCTCTATCCGCTGTAGCACCCGCCCAATTAATACCAGGGCGGAAACACATACAGCAGTTGCTCCTCCGGCCAAACCTGCATCAAGGCATCCAAGCCTTCCAACATCCTTTCTCGCCTTCTGCTGTAAAACCTTGCGGCCTTCGCTGACTGGAACGTTGCCATGAGATCCATCACCGGCATCCCCCATCGACGCACTACTAAATCGAACACTTCTTGATGGAGAACCCACGCCCCTGGATCTACTTTGACGCGACTCAAAAAATTGGCTGTCACATTGTCCACCCCTGCTACATGCGCTGCCTATAACACCTCCAGATGTTCTTCGGCCTAGCCTAAGAGCTCTCCTGCCTTGTCCTCCAGAACTATGCTGCTGGTGCCTCCCTGGCGATTGATATAGGCTACCGCTGTGGCATTGTCTGACAGTACTCTGATCGCTTTCCCCTGCAGCCTGTGCTGCAATGCCCACAGTGCTAACTTCACCGCTCTCAGTTACAATCTGTTGATGGACCACTGCTTTTCTGTTTTTGTCCACTGGCCCTGCGCGAACTGTCCTTCGAAGTGTGCCCCTCCCCCCCCATCTGAACAGACTGGCATCCGTCGTCAGTGGTTTCCAGTTCGGCGCCTCTAAGGGCCATCCCCCTCTGTAGACTGCCGGGCTCGAGCCACCACTGAAGGGCCTCCCGTGTCTCCTGCGGACAGGGCAACCTCTGAGTCAACCTATCTGACTGAAGCGACCATCTCCTGAGCAAGGCCCTCAACTTTGAGTGTCACCGCCATCTTTCCTAGTAATTGCAGATAGTGCCATGCTGTGGAAGCCCCCCTCTTCAGAAAGGCGCGAACCAGCTCCCTTAGATCCTGCGCTCTGAGGAGCGGAAGAAAGAGACTTTCCCTGCTCTTGTGTCAAAGCGGGCTCCCAAATACACCAACTCCTGTGAGGGCTCTAGCTTTCTCTTTTCTGTATTTACCACCCATCCTAGAATCTGTAGAAGCTGAACCACTCGGCGCGTAGCTTCCTCATTTTCTCCTCTCGACTTTGCACTGATCAACCAATCGTCCAGGTATGGATGCACCAACACTCCCTCTTTTCGCAAAGCCGCCGCTGACACCACCACCATGACTTTGGTGAAGGTTCACGGTGCCATTGCCAACCTGAATGGCAATGCCTTGAACTGAAAATGGCCCATAGGGACTGCGAAGCGCAGGAACCGTTGATGATCCCTGCGAGTGGGTATGTGAAGATAGGCTTCCGTCAGATCGAGAGACGTAAGAAACTCCCCTTGTCTTACTGCTACTGTGACCGACCTCAGGGTCTCCATCTGAAAATGGGACACTCTGAGACACCTGTTTACCCTTTTGAGATCTAGAATTGGCCAAAAGGTGCCCTCCTTCTTTGGCACCACAAAGTATATGGAATATCGACCGCAACCGCACTGGTCCTCCAGCACCGGTACCACCGCCCGAAGCCTGTCTAACATTTCTCGCACCACCAGCCGCTTCGACCAGACCCTGCAGGGAGACCGAACAAAGGTGTCGACCACCGGGTGCTGGAACTCTAGAGCATAACCATTGCAAATGACCTCCAACACCTACTGGTATGACGTAACTCGGATCCAGGCAGGATAGAACTCCCTTAACCGACCTCCTACAGGTATCAATCCCACCTGGATCCCCCTCACTTCATTAAGGCTTCTTGAAGGTTGAGGGCAAGGAAGCCCCGAAACCCCTGGGACCTGTACGACGAACGCCCCTGCTGAAACTGACCCAACCTTGGTGATCGAAAACGCCGGAACTCCCTTTGCTGAGTCTTCATCATCGCTAGGGCACGCCCAGGCTTCTGCTTATCCTCCAGTAATCTTCCGCCTTTAGATTCTCCCAGATCCTTCACTAACTTATCCAAATCCTCTCCAAACAGAAGCCTGCCCCTGAAGGAGAGCTTACTCAGTCTTGCCTTCGAGGACCCATCTGCAGCCCAGTTATGGAGCCACAGACACTCCGCACTGCTATCACCGATGCCATACTCCTAGAGAGGCCCCGAATAAGATCATATTGGATATCTGCCAAATAAGCAGCCCCCGTCTCCAAATGGGCTGTCTCCTTGGCCACGCCCTCTAGCTGTATTCCCCCCCCAATCCTCTGGCACCATCAAAGACAGGCCCTTGCCACCCATGCTCCACAAATAGAAGCCTGTATGGAAAGGGCATTGACATCAAACACCTGCTTCAGCAAAGTGTCCAATCGCCTATCCTGGGCATCCTTAAGAGCTGCACTACCTTCTACTGGTATGGTCGTCTTTTTGGTGACTGATACCACCACCACATCGACTCTAGGAGACTTAAGCAGCTCCTTATCCTGGTCTAACGGATAAAGGCGAGCCATCCCTCGTGACCCCTTCATCCCAGACTCTGGCATGTCCCACTCCTCCTGAATCATTTCCCTAAACACTCTATGCACTGGGAAAACCTTCTGGGACTTGCGAACTGCCTCCAATAGCAGATCCTCTAAAGAAGAATCCTCCGCTGGACCCGCAATCGGCATAAGTGCCGGCAACTCTTCCCGCTGAAACACTCTCACCACTCGTGCCTGGTCCTCCTGTTCAGTGAGCTCACCTTCCTCCAACTCCTCTTCTAATTCTAACTCATCCAAATTGTCAGACTGCTCCTCCAGATCTACTGTCTGATCCGTCGTGTCACTCAGCAGTCTCGGCTTCTTAGAAGGGACGCTGCTCGCTCCCGAGTCCAGCTGAGGCCCTGGGTGTTTTGTTTTATTTATTTATTTATTTTATTTACATTCTCTTATATACCGCGCTATTCTGCATCAGTGCGGTTTACATTGAACAAACTGAAATTTACATTGATCAGGGCATTATAACTTGGAGAACTATTTTACAGGGAACATGGGCTATGGAGGGTTCCCCTCCTGCTGCCCCTTCCGAGGGATGCTTGTATCAGGGTTACAAAATCCTGAGTGAAAATCGCTGCCAATCCACCCTGAATTAGGGCAGGGGAAGAGGGAACATCTGGCGCTGATGACTGCCCTGCTAGTGGCTCCAAGGGGGGTTCCTGGAGAAGAAATCAGAACAGGAAGGACATTAGGCTGACCCTTTTGGCTCTCCCCTCCATCATCCATGGCTATCTCTGCCGAGGCCGCTTCCTGCGTACACCCCCTACACACCCCGGCCTCAAACAGTGACCCTTTCTTCGCCCCACACATCAAACACAAGGGCTTAGAAGGCATGTCTGACAGTCAGCCCCTCAGCTCTGCCTCCAAGAAAGAAACCTCTCTCTCTCTCTCTCTCTCTCTATATATATATATATATATATATATATATATATATATATATATCTATATATAGATATAGATATAGATATAGATATATATAATAGTTTTTTTAATCAATACCAGGAGACTTTAACGATGAACTCCACCACAGTTCCTGCCATCCGCAGCTAAAAATCGCCCAATGACAGACGGAACACTACTGACACGTTTCCTGTGGTTTTTCCACGTGGCCGTGGCCTAATCAGGCCTGCAACTACCACCTGCGCGACAAACAGCTGACTGCCTATGTCCCTGCTGCTAGCGTGGCCTTACCTCCTGAGTCCCCTTCTCCGAAGACTCGCACCGCTCAATTCTATCGCGCTCTGCCTGTTCACGGCAGGAGTGTCGAGAAGAGCACACTCGCAAGAGCGAAGGAGAAAAAGAGAGTGAGCCTCTGTCGGCAATGGCGCCGTCCGAATCGCCAAAGCGATCCCTGGCAGCCGAACGCTCAGTTCTCCACTGTGCTCTCTGTTCACGGACTCCTCGCCCATGCGGTAGGGATTGGGAGCCGGACTTCTCCTCCTTTACACTAACTTGGCTGGCACTACAGATCTTCTGCCAGACCGGAGAGGCGGTGCGGTAGGGGGGAGGAAGGAGGAGAGAAGAGGCAGCCCGAATCTCCCGCGCAGTCTGATTCTGCCTTCCCCAATCTGCAGACTCCTTCTTCTAAATCTGCTGTTCCTTTTTTTTTTTTACTTTTACACTATGTGATGACGAAAGTGCATCTGAACCCATGGAACTAGGGGAAGAACAAACATTTACCTTCAACCAGAGGGATAGCCCAGACAGCAGTAGGTTTCAAATTGCAGCCAAGGGAAAAAAACACACACACACAGCTGCTGAGTGCAGGCCATGCCCAAGCTCTGAGGCAAGCTGGGGAGGTAATGGGAGACACCTGGGGGAGAGTTGGAACCGGTAGTGCAGCCACACTCATTTAAACTCCAGAGAACAGGAGGAGGGGAGTCCACCAGGGAAAAGGAAGGAGAAAGGACTTCCAAGGGAACAGAAGGAAAAAGAAGCTTCAGGAGAGCTGAAGGAGAAAGGTTTTCCAGGGACAGCCTCACTGGGGAGTCCCAAAGCAGCCAGCACACAGAAAGCCACAGTCCAGAAAGAAACCTGGGCTGCAGAGGGATTGCAGCTAGGTCTGGAGATAGGACGGTTTGGCTGGAGAGAGTTACTGACCTTAAGCAAGGTACGAGAGCAGCAGTGCAAGAGGCTGCAGGAAATTCATCAGCTGTGAAAAGGTGTGTGAATAGACCTGTTACTAAGAATAATGTGAGCCAGTTAGAGGCCCTGAGCCGTCTAATGAAAGATAATCTCTACAGCCCTACTAAAAGCCATGAGGGTAAAGAGAGGTCTCAATGGGAAAAACCTTTAGAGCTGTTAGAAGAAATTAAGCCTACGTTTATACAAGCTGATTCAACCCCAGAAATAACAAACCCTGCTTATGAAGATATGCAGACAGACGTTTGTGATTCTGAGCAAGAGTCCATAGAGTCTTTAATGGATTGTTCCCTTTGTAAAAAGACGGGGTAGAGAAGTGTTGGGTTTTTAAAAAGGAGAAAGAGAAAAACCCAGAAGCTAAGTACCTGAATGAGTTATACCTTGAATGCTGAAAAGTTTGAGAGAGAAAGTTGCCAATGCCTAAAGCTAAGAGCACCAAAAAGAGAATCCGAACAATCAAAGTGATTCCCAACACTACAGAATACGATTTTTTTGTCGGAGCTTTATCAGCCCAATGCTAGGGACTTATCCCAGAGCACCACTGTGACCGCTCCCTTTTAATAAAGAAATATTTTAAAACAAAAGTCCAAACTTAGCTGTTGCAGTGCCAGTGCCAGTGCCAGAACGCTGAGACTACATATGACGACGTGGCTCCACGTTTCGGGTTTGCCACCATCCAGTGTAGAAACCCTGCTTCAGGTCCAAAGAATCAGCAAAAGGCAGTTTGCTTCAGGTCCAAAGAATCAGCAAAAGGCAGTTGATAATCAGCTACCTTTTGCTGATTCTTTGGACCTGAAGCAGGGTTTCTACACTGGATGGTGGCAAACCCGAAACGTGGAGCCACGTCGTCATATGTAGTCTCAGCGTTCTGGCACTGGCACTGGCACTGGCACTGCAACAGCTAAGTTTGGACTTTTGTTTTAAAATATTTCTTTATTAAAAGGGAGCGGTCACAGTGGTGCTCTGGGATAAGTCCCTAGCACTGGGCTGATAAAGCTCCGACAAAAAAAATCTTATTTTGTAGTGTTGGGAATCACTTTGATTGTTCGGATTCTCTTTTTGGTGGGTTTGTTTGATCCGATTGGGTTCTATTTTGTTTACATAAAGCTAAGAGCAAACATTTTAAAGGGTTAATTTGAATATCTGAGGCTTTGAGAAGAAGCTGCTGTCTGAGAGTAGAACAGACAGAAACATGTAATGATTTGCTTAGAATGTTGGAAACTGTGGGGAAAAGCAGATTCCTGTTCTTGTAGTTGGAAAGAACAGTAAACGCTATATTCTTGACTGAAGGAAGTCTAGAAGAAGCACCTATCTGTGTAACAAGCTGAGTGAAGCCATTGTAACGTTATGTCACTGTAAGAACCCTTTTTGTGAAGACGTTTTTGTGTTGGAGAAGCATCCTACTTTTGTTGTCATGCACTGAACTTCAAAGAAGTTTCTATTGGAAAGGAAGTAAATACAAATTCCTGTACTTGCCTTTAAAACCCTCGGCATTCACTATTATTTGACACAACTACAACCTCCAGAAGCCCCGGTTCTGGACCCCCTGCTTGAAAGGTACAACACAAGGGCATGCCCCTGCCCCTAGGCGACCGCCTGGGGGGTGGTGGGCGCGACAACTAATATCTCAAACTAAGAAATTTAAGAAATCAAACTAACTCACTCTCCTTATTCATTACTCCTGTGAGTCCTGAACCCCCTAGGGTCAACACTTCTCCAGCTGCTTTGGAGACTGAGCTTACTGGAGCGAGGAGGCGGATCCTGGCTTATTTATACAGAAGTCACCAAAAGAGTGACGTGCTCAGTCTCCAAGGCTGTGGGAGGAGGTGCTAAACCCCAGAAGTTCAGGACTAGACTGGAGGGACGATAAGAAACAATCATTCAGATACAATTAGCACAGCAGAAAGGCTGTCCTAAATTTGTCTGGATAGCAGGTTCAGTATCACCACTATCCAGATACTGGCACCGAATAACTGTTTTGCAATTTAATTGCAGTGGCTGGTGTTCAACAAAACAACTTGTGAGCCAGTATGTACAACAGTTGACATTTATCTGCGCTTTTATGCGCCTGCATGACCAGTTTTTATTGATTTTTGTATCTGTGGTTGTCACACAGGGAATTGTAGGATGCTGATACCGGAGAAATGTAATGAGAATTGCTTAATAAAATTTGGCCATCAGTAAACTTGGGTGATTGCCAGTCTGGCTACAAGTCCAGCAAAGCTATAGTCTGCGGATGCCTATTCAGTGCCCATGGGAATATAATGTGGTTTGCAAGCACAGGTAGTAATAACCTAGATTGAAGTCTTTGTTGCTTTATTGTAGGTTGGATCGCACTTGCCTAAAACTGTGTTCTGCACCATGCTGAAAGACAATGTGGTTCTACAAAAACTGAATCTCCGCAGTTGCTCCGATTGGCTAACAGACACGGAATTGCTTCCTGTGATTGGCCAAAACCACCATATCTTGCAAATAGACTTAAATAAATGTGCACTGCTGACACGCCAGTCGCTGGTGGGGATATCGCTGAGCTGCCCCCGCCTGCAAAGGATCAGCTTGGGGCACTGCGAATGGGTGGACGGCCTCTCCCTTCGGTGCCTGGCAGATCACTGCAAGGACTTGGAGTCTGTGGACCTCACAGCCTGTCGGCAGCTGAAGGATGAAGCAGTGTGCTACCTGGTACAGAAGAGCTGCAGGATAAAATACCTCTCGTTGGCTGTGAATGCAAATATTGGTGATGTTGCTGTGGAAGAAACAGCCAAAAGCTGTCGAGACCTCGAGCACTTAGATCTGACGGGGTGTCTGCGGGTCAGGAACGAATCCATCAGGTGTGGAGCATAGAGACCACGTCTGGTCCATGTTTTCAGATAATTGTAATGAAACCCAAAGGAGTGGAGGTGGTGAGGTTAGAAGAAAAGGGGCCACTATAACTTCCAAGAATACATGAAATAGATTTTCCCCCGAATTTGCGCTTTGTGATATGGGGAACGTCTTTCTCTCCCGTTGCTATTGTGCAGAAACACCATGGCAACCTGTGCTAAGCTTTAATTCTTGAAACTAATTTAGAAAAGTGCTAAGCCATGAGTTTCGGCCCTTTTTAGTAAAGTGCAGTAAAGGTTTGCAAGGAGCATGCATTAGTTACAAAACCTCATGTGCGTAATAACCTGCAAAGCCTTTCCGGTAACTCCTGGAGGCCTGCCCAGCAGCTTACCATACAGCTACTACAGAGAAACATAGAAATGTGACGGCAGAAAGAGACTACATGGCCCTTCTAGTCTGCCCTTCCATATCAACTACTATAGTTCCCTTTTCACTTTTAGAGATCCTCGGGGCTTGTCCCACGCTTTCTTGAAATCAGATACTGTCCTCTACCACCTCCACGCATCTACCACTCTTTCCGTTTAAAAAACAAAACAAAACCAAAACACCCCTCTTCTGCATATTACTCCCGAGTCTATCCCCTTTCACCTTCATCCTATATATGTCATCTAGTTACAGAGCTTGCTTTCAGTTCAAAGAGGCTCTTTTGTGCATTTATGCTGCACATTAACAGCAGTGCTGGTAATAAGAGTGCACTTAATGCACCTGTTGAGGTAGCGCTGATCACATCTATTAGTGGTCTCCCCGGGATCTTTAGAATGGGCGTGCCACCAAGCTGATTTTACTGACAGCCCGGCTAACAAGGAGCAGGAATGGAAAAATGATTATATTTACACACATTTTTTAAAGTATTAATTATAGAATTATTTTAATCTGGATGAATTAGATAGTTAACTGAATTTGAAACGGTGACACACACATACATTGTAGATGGAATGTCCTGAAAGATGACTAGTTAGATTATCTGCCTCTGGCTGGCTTATAGTGCAGTCCACCCAGCTATTCCTTCATGCCAGCCAGCTGGCAAAAATATTTGGGGGAATGAAGCAGGAAATGGGCAGGGACTGTGCCTTGCAGTTAAAGCATGGTAACCTACCACACCTTATGCAGCTTAGTAAAAGGCTCCTCCAGTGTGGTTTTGGGAATATTATTCCTCCCTTCTTGCCTCTTATTTCTCAGTTTCCCTGTTTCATGAGTTGTTAATGGTTGTTCTTTCTCCCTCTTCTGTGCTGAAAAGACAGCACAGCTGCATGTTGAAGCCTCAAGTGAAGAGTGTTTTAAGAACAAATTGGTTTTTCTAAGAGGCATGCTTGAAAATTTGTGTGGCTAAAATAGCTCTGAAAATCGCTCCCCCCTCAGCATGGGTAATAATATGTATGTGCCTCTTATGTTCATTGTTAGGATGCTTTCCTCTAGAATATATTTGTTGGGGGAGATAAACGACACACAATGGTTGTATTTTTACATGCTATTTACCTTTTATTCCTTTGCAGAAAGCAGAAGCAAAAATTGGAGTGCTTATACCGGTGGTGGTAATATTAAAGAGAAATAAATTGTCTTTAATTGGTACAGACCTTGTGAATAAAAAATTCAAAAGTCTCTCTAAGGTATTTGCATCAGGTAGTGCACTTAATTGCCCTCCCACTAAACAAAATTGATGCAATATTTTGCTAATATAATTAGTATTAATAGACATCTGGTGCTTGGCTAGCCATATTTTGATCAGAAAAGTAACTAGTCATTTTGACAACTTGTTTTCTGCTGCTCTCTTTGGCAGGACGTTGGCAGAATACTGCCCCAGGCTGCTTTCGCTAAAGGTGAAGCACTGTCACAATGTTACTGAATCAAGCTTGGGGGTTTTACGAAAGAGGTCCGTGGAAATTGATGTGGTGTCCCCCTTACAGCGTGCACTGGTTATCCTGCCAGATGTTGTTGGATTGGCACCATTTATAAACCTACAGATCTGACAAACAGCTGACATGCCGCAGGTATTGCGCTCTACCATCATGTTTACAACGATCCCTTATGGGCAACAGTGAGGGCAGCAGGTCCTAGAGTCTTGTATCAACATGGACAGCAGGGAGGGTACCAGATTCAAGAGTGGGCTAACATTTTCTCCTGGACAGTGGTGAACATATGGTGCTATATTATCACCAATGGGATTATTACACTAAACTCATTGGGCTAGTGACTGGAACAGAGTCCTAGTGTGCATTCATGGAAGCATCAAGCTGTTAACACCAACCAGTGCTGTGAAGTAAAATAAGCTAAATATATTCTGTCTGAAATGTACTGTTTGCAAATGCAGAAATAGCACTAAGCGGGAGTTGAATAGTTTTTGTGTGCAAGATCTCATGAGATTAACTGTTTTATCTTGTAATCCCCCTGCAGGCCAGGGGCACACCATTGTGTCTGGATTGACCTTGGATTGCTGTTTTGCTGCCTCATCCCTAGTCTTGTGGTACCCCCAGCTTTTGCACCATCTGCTGCCTGGACTTCACGCTGCAAGAAAGCGATCTCTCTATTAATGGTCAGATCAAATGAGAAGAAATAGCGATACCCTTGAAATAATGGAAAGAAACTCATTGATGTGCTGTGTTTCCAAAAGAAGATTGTGCACCTTAATAGCACTGTAGTAGCTGGGACTTTCAGCTTGTATGCGGATAACTAAAAAATTCATCTTGTTAAATAAAAGCTATGTTTTTATCAATAGCCATAGCTCTGCCTAGGGACTATACACTTACCATTGCATTTGTGTCAACCCTTTCTTATGCCTCTCTTGGTTCTTTTACAAGTATAGCACATGGATTTCTCTTATGCAGTTTTTCCTCTGGGACTATTAAAAAGTGGACTTTATATTCAAATGTCATTTATCTGCACCAGAGCATTTTGATCTAACACATACAGAGTTAATTAGGTGACCAAATTGAGCAATTGCTTCTTATTTTCTTCTGCCAGCAGGAGACGTTTAAATTTGTCACAATAAATTTGAGAAAAGTTTATTTTTTTTGAACTGAGGTTACAAAAGGGGCAAATACAGTGCCTAGTAAGTCTTAGCTTATTTATTTAAGGATATTTCTATCCCGCCTTATCCTTCAATCAAGGCGGCAAACACATCAAACGATCATTAGGAATGTTGGGTATGCCAGGTGAGATTATGTACAGTGAGGGTGTGGGTGTGCTGATTAGTGTGAGCTATTTACAGTGTGCGCTTTTTACAGTTATATACATGGGTTTGCTGGGTCCGTCGCTGGTTGTGATTGAACTTTAGTTGAGTCTGAGGTTGGTCCAAGTCTGTAGATTCTGGCTATGCACTTGGGCCGTAGTGCTCAGTGAAGAGTACAGTCTTTAGGTATTTTCGGAAGTCCTTCAGATCTTCAGTTGATCGTAGGTCGTGTGGGAGTGTGTTCCATATTGTTGGAGCCGCCAGAGATAGGGCTCTTTGTGCGGTGGATTTGCATGCTTTGGTGTAGTTGCTTGGGGTGCTGAGTGTGGCCGCTGTGGTTTTATTTCTCAGTCTGTTGCTGGTGTCAGGGAGTATGAGGGCTTGGAGGCTGAGTGCTGAGCTCTTGTGTCTGATTCTGAATATGTTTAATATCATCTTGTATTTGATGCGGTGGCTGATTGGGAGCCAGTGGAGGTCTTTTAGTTTGTGTTTATGGCAAGTCTTTATAACCACCATTCAAAGCATACCACGGCAGTTTACATGTTAATTAAGGAGTTAAAAGCATGCTTAGAAGGGAGAGAAAAGAAAAGAAGGGGTAGGGGAAAAGGAACCAGTTGGTCTTGATGTTGCCATCCCAGTAGCTCATAGGTTAAAGATGCTTTTAAAGAAAAACATCTTGTGACCTGACTTGAACCAAGGAATGGAGGTTTCAAACTGGAGGTATTTAGATATTTATTTATTTATTTAGCTGTATTTATATCCCGCTTTTCACCGGGTCAAAGCGGTCAATTGGGGGATACATTTAACACGAGGCGATATGAGACACATATGCTAATACTGGGAATCCCAGAGGAGGGGGTTTAATATGTAAAGGGATGTAGTACTGGTGGCTTCATGTAGGGCGTAACTAGAGCTGGAATAAGACATCTATTTAAAGATGGTAAGGTTTGGCTGGGACAATATGGCATCAAAGTTATAGCAGTTGTCCTGATCTCATAGTTTTAATAAACAAGTATTAGGATCTTGAATTTGACCCAATAGGGCCTAGATAATTGGTGATATCAGAAGTGGGAGAACCTGGTCTGTAGCTTTGGCACCATGAACTAATTTGATTGCGGTGTTCTGAATTAATTGCATGTGATTAAAGGCTACTTGCTGGGCTCTGTTATATAGAGCATTAAAATATAGATAGCTGATGGAGTCCTTGGGGCATGTTGACTTCATTAAAACCTGTGGAGGCCAATTCTACGCAGGAGCTATCTGGCCCGTCCAGATATCCAAAATCTGGACAGGCTGGATTAGACCCCAATTTTGCACCTGCGGAAGCAGAATCTGGGTACTTCGATGGGCCCTGATGTACAGTGGTTTCTCCATGCTCCTGCATGGATCCTCGGTGCTGTGGCATCCTGTCGCCCCAATGCCCTGCACAACATATAAAATGCTTTTCCTAAGTGTCCCTCCAGTCCAGGCCCTCACCTTAGCAGTTTGGAGACTGAGCACGCCATCTTCTTGATGATCCTGGGCTACAAATACTACTGACACCTCCCACTAGCTCTAGTATTCTCAGTCTCCAAGCAGCTGGAGGGAAGCAAAAAGCCAGGGTGATAGGCTTCCCGGAAAGACTGTTTTTCTCCCTTTGCTTTACTTTATTATTTTTTTTTTAGTGTAGTTAAACCTGGACTGATAGCCTGCTGGTTTGTTTCTAAATGGTTGAGATCAAGTATACCTTTTATACCCTTCTGTTTTTCACATTTTGATATCGAAGGGCCTAATATGCAGAAGCCCTTGTCCAAATAACTTCTGTGGTTATCTGGATAAGGGTGGAGAGAGAATCTGTGGCATTAATTAATGCGACTGAATATCTTCAGAGCCTGCCTCTGCACTATGCAGTTAGTGTGGAGATGGCCTATGGGTTGAGTGAAGGTGGGACCAGTGTCTACTTATACAGAGAGATTCAGCTGCTAGTCACTTAACTTGCAGCCTTATAGGGGCTGGTCTAGTCACATCAACTTTACACAGGGTTTTTGGCTGTCCTAAATACTTTTCTGATCATGGTGATTTCAAGCTGCTCTCCTATCTGAATTGAGCAGTTGGCTCTAGCAACTATCTTGATACTAGCACTGAATATCTGTTTTTGGTGCCACAAGAACATAAGCCCTCTGCAGTTGTTGTTAAGTGCCTTTGAGTAGGTATTGATTCATGGCAACTCTCTGGACAGTTGTCCTAGATGGTGTTTGGCCTTCAGTTAGGTGGCTTTTTGTTGAAAGAATGGCACCCATAGCTGCTGTGATTGTATAGATCCATTTCATTGCTGGCCTTCCTCTTTTGCGTTGACCTTCTATCTTACATGATGTGTCCAAAGTATGAAAGTCAAAGTCTTGTCGTCTGATCTCCTCTAATACCGATTGGTTTGTTCCAGTGCTCATTATGAAGTAATATAAACCCTACAAAAGTCACATAGGACCTCTAGAGCAAATCTACCATTCCGTAACAGCACTAGCTTACACAAGTCATATAACAAGACTCTATTTAGGAAAAGGCAGTACCATCAATATTACAATACACCTATTGAAAAACAGAACAAGCTGGATTATTACAGATCCTTACATAAAACAGCTGGTCTTGGTCACATACACCAACAGATCCTCACCAAGTACAGAATAAGTGACCACAAACTTAAAATTGAAATACATTACCACAAATTACATTGAAACCCCAAGAAGTTACATTCTGCATTATTTATTTAACTAGGCTTATATACTGCTTTTCTACAAGCCAAAACGGTGTACATTCAGGTACTGTGTGTGTATATATAATTTTTTTTTGAGGCAATAGAGGGTTAAGTGGCTTACCCAAGGCCACAAGGAGCACCTATGGGACTCTACAGGTAGTGCAACGCCAGAGAAACAAAGACCAAAACATGTCCCCCTGCACTCTGAAAAATATAAAGACAGCAGATATTAGAATATACCAGTTTTGAAAATTTATCACTGCATTAAAAAGAAAATCCTATCTTTCTGGCCATTTTATTTTTCTAGTCATGTTAATACCAGTCTCTCTGCTTTCCTCTCCTCTTTCTAGGGTCTCCAGTCCATCCGACACTTCTGTCTTCTTTACGTCTCCTGTATATTTCTCTTTGACATTGATCTTTTCCTTTTGGCTTTCTTCCATTTAATTTTTTGTCTTTATCCTCTCAAAATTCACTTCTCCTTACAATCTACCCCGTAAATCTCTTTTTACTGCATCTACCTACAGCTTTCCTTTACCTCCACCCTATTTCCCATTCTAACTCTCCTCTCCCCCACCCTTCAAGCAAGCATCTTCTCTCTCTGTTGCCCTCCCCACCTTCATCCAGCATCTTCTATCTCTTCTCTCTCCCTCCCCTTCATCCAGCCTTTTCTCTCTTCCCTCTCATCCACCTTCTATCTCTATCCCCCCTTCCTCCAGCAATGTTCCCTATAACCTGCGCTGGGTCCGCTGCCAACATTCCTGCTGGGGGGGGGGGTAGCAGAGTGATCGATGCTCTCCCCCCCCCCCCCCCCCGGCAGGAATGCCGACAGAGGACCCAGCCCAGATTAAAGAGAACATTGCTGGGTGCTGCGGCATGTGTTAGACCCTGTGTCTAACACACACCGCAGCACCCTCGCAATGTTCTCTTTAATCTGCGCCGCGTCTGCCACCAGCATTCCTGCCAGTGGGGGGAGGGGCAGAGCATCGATTGCTCTGCACCCCCGCCCGCCGGCAGGAATGTTGGCAGCGGACCCAGTGCAGGTTAGAGGGAACATTATCCTCCAGTATATCTCCTTTGTCTCCAGCATCATTCCTCTTTGTTCCTATCCCATCTTGACAAATCCATTCACCACTGGAACTGCAGCATTGTCGCAGCTGCATAAGCACCCAAAAATAAAAAGTAAACACCAGAATCAAAAAACACAATGTCCCATGGTATGCCAACGAGATCAGACAAGTAAAGAGAAAACTACGGCAAAACTGAACAACAATGGAGGCAAAACAAAGATCTAATCACATTTCAACAACACAAAACCAATACAACCTAACATATGTAAACAAGAATATTACACTAATCTCATAATGAAATCCACAAGCAAGCGAAGAGAACTGTTTGACATAGTCAAGAATCTAACCAAAATCCCTTCAAAAGATGACAAAATGGAAATACACCCATAACAGATAGCAGATCACCTAAAAAGGAACTTTCACAAAGACATCCCAACAAAGACAGACATAGAAGAAATGACAGCATCAACTAGAATGGGGGCAATTTCACCATGCTATCTCACAAGCAGATAAGCAACATAACCACCAACCCGAATACCATGACATCACCCTTCGACCCATGTCTAGTCTCATGGATCAAGCTCACCAAAGAAGAATTTACTTCAATCCATAAAATCACATAAGCCTCTCCCAAGGATACATGCCAATAGCACTTAAAAAAAGCAACCATAAGATCAATCATCAAACACAACACACTCAATAAATTGGATCCAATTTGAAGCTTGCCATTCTTAGCCAAAATTATAGAAAAGGTCATACAGTTACAATTGCAAGACCATATCAACTCATATGCTCCACTAGACCCTCACCAGTATGGGTTCCGAACCAACCAGTGTGGAAACTCTGTTAGCATCCTTACTGGACAGCATTCACCAGAGCATAGACAATATCAAGAAGGGTTTTCTGATCATATTCCTAGACATATCAGCTTTTGATACCGTATCACACAAACTACTTCTACTGCGTTTACAAGAAATTGGACTTCACCATGTTGCATATAGATGGTTCAAATCATACCTAACCAAGTCAAGAACAACTACAGAAACTCCACACCTTTTGGAATAAAACAGGGGATGCCACAAGGCTCAGTAGTGTCATCGCTGCTTTTTAACATAGGCTGTATATATATCTGCAAAGTCATAAAACAGCACAATGTGGAATATAGGCTATATGCTGATGATATAATGATTTCTATGTCAATTGACACCGATAATTAGTTTTTTGCCATCTGGTTTAACTACCTCGAAGACATGATCACATGGCTCAGCAACCTTAACATAAAACTATAAGAAAACAGAGGCTGTATTCATAACTAGAAACCAAGCATTCACACTGCTTTGCACAATTCAAATATCAAGTTCCAGCATAAATGAGAAACCCAGTATTTAGGAATGATCGTGGACCAGGCCTTAAACCTACAATCATACATAAACAAGACCACACAGATTGCACATCCCAAAATGAAAGTATTACAGAGATTGAAACTACTTCTCCACCAGGATAACTTCCATACAGTAGTCCAAGCAATTATCATGTCAATACTGGATTACTGTAATTGTCTATCCCAAAACAATCAATCCACATGCTTCAGATGGCACAGAAAACGGCAGCCCACATAATCACAGGCTCAAACTACGAACACGTCACACCACTTCTTAACCAATTACACTGGCTACCAATACACTTTCGCATTAGGTTTAAGATCATTCTTATCATATTCAGAATACTAATGTTCAACTTAGCCAACATACTACAGGAACTGATTATGAAAAACCCAGCATTTCCTTTGTCTCTCCCTATCCCCCACCCCCCCCCACCATGTTCATTATCCCATTCTGACTTCTTATACCCCTTCTCCGTGGTCCCTGGTCCAGCATCTTCTGACTTGCTATTCAAAACCCCCCACCCCCACATCCAACATTTCTGCAGTCACTCAACCCCCTCCCTCCCGCTATCCCAGTGGGTCTGTGTCCTTTGGGTTTCTATCCTGTCCTCTATCTACCACTGCCCCCTCCCCCATCATATCTCCCTTCCTCAAATCCACATCTTCCTTCCACTCAGTACATTTCTCTTCTATCCCTCCTTTTTCTTCTGAGCAGAATTTGATTCTACTCTCTTGCGCTCCAGACCAAACGTCTCCTCTTTCCCACCCCTGCCCTGATCTGGTATTCGGCTTCTCTTTTCATTGTTGCCTGAATGCCACTGCCGCTTTCCTGGATGGGCGGCGGCGGCAGCAGCAGCAGCAATAATAGAAGAGGAAGAAGATGCATCACCCCTCAGGGGTGGCTCAAGAGAATCTGCTGCCTGAGGTGAGAGGTGAGTTGGTGCACCCCCTCCCCCCTTAGCAGCCAAAAGACAAAAGGAGATGCAAGGTGATCACATACCAAGGAGCAAAAAGAAAAAGCGAGAACTATGGCACAGTTTAACACCCCAAAATAAAATTATTATAACTATAAAATTATTATAATTTTATTTTGATGCTTTGAACTATGGTGAGGTTCTTGCTTTTTTTTCTTAATATTCTGCATCCAAAGAAACCCCTCTCCCAACAATAGATGCACAGCAAAACTAGGACATTTCAATCAGAACTCAAAATCTTAGTAACGACAATATAAACCCTCACCAGTATTGGGCATATTGTGAAGTTATATAAAACCTTATAAAAATGATGACACCTATAGAGAAAATCTACCATACCATAACACCATCAGCTTCAAAACATAAGGGGCCTACCTAGAAAAGAGAGGCACTATAAATATTGCAGTGGGTCATAGAACATCCACATATTCAGAAAACCGAACAAGCTGGATTACTACTTATCCCAACAGAGAAACTCCATGCTAACAAAATACGTGCCCTTGGTCACACTCAGAAAATAGATCCTCATCAAGTATGGGATAAATTGCCATATCAAAAATAGACATATATAGACAAATTAAGCTGAAACCTCAAGCAGCCAGACTGTGTATCAGTGTCTCATCCCCTTTTTCGCATGCCATTATATCTACTATTCCTTCTCTCTCTATTCCTCTCCTCGTGTCCAATATTTCCCTCTTTCTTTCTGTTCCCGTGTCCAGCATCTCCTCATGCCCAGCATTTCACATCTTCCTCTCCTTATTCTGTCTAGTATTTCCTCCTCATTCTCTCCCTACCCATGTCCAACTTGCCTCTCTCCCCCTCCCCAGCATCACTCCTATCTCTTTCATCCCCCCATCCAGCTCTCCCCTATCTCCCCTCCATGCCCTGCATTTATCCTTCACCCCCATGTCCAGTATCTAGCTTTTATCACCCCCCCCCAATGCCCAGCATCTGCCCTATGCCCAGAATCTACCTTTTGCACTAACTCTGCCCCATGTCCAGCATCTGCTCTCTATTATCATCCCATGTCTGCCATCTGTCCTCTACTTGCCCCACCCTGTGGCCACTATTTGCCCTCTGCTCCTCCCACCCTATGCTGGTATCTGTCCCCCTCTCCCATCCCATGTCCAGCATCTGGCCTCAACCACCCCTCCATGCCCCCCTGCTAACATCCAGTATCTGCTCTCTACTCCTGGCCATAGCCGCCATCATCTTTCCTCCACCACCCATGGTCAGCATCTGTCCCCCATTTCCAACCCATGTCGGCCATCTACTCTGCTCCCCCCATATCCAACATATTTCCTCAAACTCCACCCCTCCCCTCCCCACCGCCACCATCCAGCATCTGCTCTCTAACTCATCCCATATCCCCCATCTGTTCTCCACCACCCTCAGCCTATAGCCAATATCAGCCATCTACCCCATCATTTACTCTCCATGCTCCTTTCCCCACCACACCAATGTTCAGTATCTTTACCGCACCTCCAGCCTGCTGCTGCTGCCGCCGCCTCACTCAACCTCTGTGGCAGCAGCAGGTAAAGAAACAAAAGCGTGGGGTCTTCCCGACTCCAGTACACTTGGAAGACCATGTGTCAGAAGGGGATGGGACTAGCAGGGCTTTCTAAACATACCCTTCATGAAGGCACCACACTCCAGATTGCTCCAGGTCAGTCTTAAGCTCTTTGGATGTTGTACATAGTGTTTTTCCAACAGTTTGCACTAACCTTCAAAGACTTCTTGGATTAATTTTCTTCTTCCCACCACATCCTGGGAGGTTCTTGACAGTTACATGAACAGAAAACGTCATAATAACATTGCAAACTGTAGACACAGGAATCTCAAGGTCTTTGGAGATGGCCTTTTATCCCTTTGAAGTTTGATGATAATGGCTTTTCTGACAATCTCAGGCAGCTCTCTTGTCCTCATCATTGTGAAAATGGAACAGGGAGTGAATGTGGCCATTTTAAAGATTAGAGCCATCTTTCATAGGTTGATTCAAGTCATGTGAGCACTGACAATTGATCACGGGTGCATCTAAGTTTACTACAATGGGAATGTGGTTCTTCTATTTAAACTGATTTGAATTGTTTATAAAGGTGCCAATAATCATGTCCTGGCAATGTCCCAGTTTTTATACTATTTCCTTTTTTAATTGGTCTTGTTTTATTTGATTCTTTAATGTGTCAAATATGTGTGCATATATAGTCCAAAGCCATTTCACTGACCACTTTTTTTTTTATTTAGGAGATATTGGACATTAAGGTGTTGACCTGCAAGGGTGCCAATAATGTTGACCACAACTGTACAATATGGATCTGCCGTTAAGAAAAATAACAGGAATGCTAACTGCTCATATTTGACCACTTATTATTATTAGTTTTCTAACTGTATTACAATTTTCCGCTCAACAACAAGAAATGAACTTCTACCATTCAAATCAAACCAACCCTCCTTCCCCCCCAACATACCCTCTTCCCATGCCTTTTATAGTTTATCAAGAAGAAGTGAAAGTTTGCACCCTTTTCAACTCTCTTGGGTGCCAGTGTTAAATGTCTTCATTCTTCTCTTGATTCTCCTCAGGCTGTTTTTTTCCTTCCCTGCCCTACTGCAGCCCAGACCATGACGGGCTGCCACATCTCAAATTCTCCGTCTATCCCGACTCAATGCTATCAACCGCTCCAAGCAGTATATCTCATGCATACAAGTTTTCCATGCTTCAATCGATAATGGACAGGTGTGTTTCCCATTATTTTGCAATCACACTTTGAGCCGTAATCATGCAAAATCTTATCAGTAATCCCCTATCCCCGTCCCACTCCCTCCCTCTTCCCCCGAGAAACACATTTCTCTTCCCCCATTCTACTTCCTTTCCTATTAGCTGTGTTACTGTTTCTTTTACTGCCTCCCAATAATGGCATACCTGTTGGCATTCCCACCATGTGGCAAAAGTCACCCTTTACCAGACATCCTCTCCAGCAGTGTATCCTGATATTACATCCCATCCTATGGAGTCTGGCTGGAGTGAGGTGTCATCTGTACAGAATTTTGTAATTATTTTCTATATGGCGGGACACCACTAATCCTTCTGTCATCTCTTGGTAAATCTCTTGCAAGCTATGGTTATCCTAGGTCTTTTTCCCATTTACGCTGAAAGGACACCTGCCCTTCTCCCCTCCCCCCCTTCAGCATACAATAAATGTTTGACAGACCTTTTTTCTTATTTGGAATAAGCCATCCCAATTTTTCAAACTCCATTAATCCCTCCTCCATGGCCTGCCTCCAACCTCTCCCCCCCCCCCCCCAACCAGTGGCAGATTTGTAAGTAACCAAAAACGTCCTATCAGGGCAACACAAATTTCTCCTGAAGGTCCTCAAACCGAACAAAGGGTCCCTTTTGTACATAATTGGTAGACTGTATGCAGTCCCTTGCCCTCCCATCTTTTAAAAAGGGGATCCTTTGTCCCTGCGGGGGGAACTCTATGTTATGCCGTATAGGTTGCGGTATGGATTTTGTCCTATGCAATTTCCCCCCTAGACTAGGCATCCTCCACGACTGATCAATATGTTTAAGAATAGACCCCTCATTACACACCTGTTTTTTCCCTAGTCATGGTCTGTAAAATTTGGACCCATTTCCTCTGTTCTTCTTCTTGCCACCACAATATATTGGAGAGCTGTGCTGCCGCATAGTACCAATATAAATTTAGGATCCCCAATCCCCCTTCCTCATGTGACCTATACATTATGGGTCTTGCTACTCTCAGGGGATGGTGATTCCAGATGTAATGAAACATCTTCCGTTACAGTTCCTCTAACACTTTTCTTGGTACTTGCACTGGTAATGTTTGGGGAAAAAATATAACATTCTAGGTAACGCCACCATTTTAATGGTTGCTATACAACTCAACCATGATACTGGATACCTCTTCCATCTACTATTTTTTTCCATAGAGGTATATAATTTATTCTATATAACTGGGACATCTCCCTCGTAAGCTGGATTCCAAGGTATTGTACCGGCCCCTTTGTCCATCTGAATGGGAATCTTTTTTCTAACCCTTGTTGATCCTTTCCTGTAAGTATCAGGTTCAATATTTCCGTTTTATCCATGCTGGTCTTAAATCCAGCTACTAGATGAAATTCCTCCACTACTTCCCCTAGTGACGTTTCTAGCTCGGTCAAGGTCAGGCGAATGTTATCTGCAAATAGCAAGATCTTGTATTGCTGGTCCCTTATCTTTATGCCACCTATTTTGTTCTTGGTACAAATTCTCATGGCAACCTAAGATCATTGTAGACTTTTGAAGAGTGAACAGGGAACTTGTTAACATAGGGGCACAACTAAGCTGCTACTTAGTGTCAGTGATCCAGACTGCAGTAGATCTTTGGTGATTAAGTTTTAGCTTACTATTCAAAAATCAGTGTTCAACAGCACCTAAATATGAGTTCAGTGGTAAGAGATCAGGAAGTTTACAGTCAATACTGGCAAACAGTTGGAGGATATCATCACCATCATAGTAACCAACTATTCCAAAAGACCAATTCAGAGTCGCAAGAGGACAAATTAATATATTGGACAGAGGAGGGGTTACAATTGAGCCCTGAGGAATTCTACAGTCAAGCTGGTGTGATCTGGAAGAATGAAGTTGTTACACTATATGTATGATTAGTTAAGAATGAGATTAGACAAGTTCAAACTGATATGTAGGAGGACCAGACGAAGAAGATAGTGATCCACCATGTCCAATGCTGCAGATAAGTCCAAAACAACTGAGTCATAGATGCCCTGATCGAGCAAGCTCTGGATATTGTTTTCTAGAGAAACAGAAAGGTCTCCATGCATTGTCTATTTTGGAATCTGGCTTGTTTTCATATAAAGTTAAAGATTTTTTGACAAAATTATCAAGTTCAAATAGCACCAGTTTTTGACAATCTAAGACAAAAAAGACCTTGGAGATTGATTAGCAACCATAGAGATATCTAGGGAGACTTAAAAATATGTTCCTCTCGCAAATTGTGCAATGATGCAACTGGATCTTTACTTGGTACTGCAAAAAATGTATAACAATTCTTTTTAATACTCCTCCATTTCTTGGTCCTCTCCTAGAACATAAGAACTGCCATACTGGGTCAGACCAAGGTCCATCAAGCCCAGTATTCTGTTTCCAACAGTGGCCAATCTAGGTCATATGTACCTAGCAGTTTCCCCAAGAGACACAATAGTTAGTTAGTTAGTTCATCTAATTAGTTCATCACATTGAGAGGTTTAGTGAGAGTCCTGCTATATCCGAGTCACCTTTTTCTGAAAGGAGGCAGATAAGGTCTGACCAAAAAAATCTGATTCAACTCCAGTCAAACCGTTTACCATTCTGCATTAGCCCAACAGGCTCCTTTGTGGATTAGCAGCTCCAAGAATTCTTTCCATGAGCTTTCCTTGTAACAATCCTGATTTGCACCATGTTGGCCCATATCTTCAGGACCAATACCTATATTCCTGTAACTTGGAGGAAAAAAAAAAGTTAAACCATCATTATTTTGGAACTGTTTATTCAGTACTAGACCCTCAATAACCTCCTCACACGTAGGATTCAATTCATTAATTAAACCCTCTATCAAACTGACTTTGCTGTTCATCATTCTTATCACCACTTCCTTCCTCGGATGAGTATTAGATTGTAAGCTCGGACGAACACGACTCTGACAAGTAGGGACTGTCTATTATATGTATATTTTTATATGCATGTCATACCTGTACAGTGCTGCATGTTCAGCGCTATATAAGTGCTAAATAGTAGAAACTTGTTTTGTCATGAACGCAAAACAAAAAAAAAAAAAAAAAGAGAACATTCACATGGACTGACCATGGTGCAGGCAGAGGGCATACTCTTAACAAATTTCCTACTTTCATGCTGACTGGTGCACTGGCTGAAAAAAGATTCAAAGGAATAAATCTATCATAAAGCAAAAAGAGGACAATGACAGTAGACTCTGTGATTGGAACAGGAGTCAATTACACCCTAGTATGGTAATACATAGAGCCATCCTTTGGTTAGTTGGGACTATCAGTAGGCAGGGGGAGGCAGCTGCTTGAGGTGGCAAATTTTGGGAGGTGAAAAAAAATGCTCCCAAATCATGCCATGCATTCTAAAAAAGCAAAACAAAAACAAACAAACCCCCACTCCCCCAAGGATCAGCGATTGGGCAGCATTTCCTCCCTGCTGCTGCTGTGGCAGTGACAGCAGCAGGCCTCCAAAGCTCAGACTTAAAAAAAAACACAGGTCTCTGCATCCTTCCACTCTTGTGCGTGGCCCGTCCAGTCCCACCCTCTGACATCAGGGCAGGGAGGCGTAACCAGCTGACTGCACACAGGTGCTCTGGATCTCCCCCATGGTGGATGAGAATTCTACCAGCAACATGACAGTGTGGGCTGCCTCACCAGCAGTCAGGGTGCAGAAAACCTCTGACAAAGACTGCGCTGCTGTGACGCTGAAGCTGGATGGCTTAATCAGGTTCCTGCAGATGGAGAGTGTGACTCGTGATGGTTTCCGATGATCTTAAGATGGAAAGGTGACAGCCTTATGCCTCATGATGAAGCCCACTAGCCATTTTGGTAGCCACCCTCTGCACAGACTCCATCCTGCTCATACCTTTTTAAAGGTGCAGTCTCTAGAGCTGAACACAATAATCTAAATGAGGTCTCACCAAAGACTTTAACAGAGGCACTATCACCTTCTTCTTCCTGCTGGCCATTCCTCTCCCTCTGCACCCAAGCATCCTTTAGGCTTTCGCCACCTTATCATCAGAAACAATCACAAGTCGCATCCCCCATCCCCAGAAACCGGATGAAAGCAGCCAGTTTCAGCTTCCAGAGCACTGCATTCTTTCCATCAGCTGTTTGCTGGAATTCATTACTACAGGATGTAGTATAAACTGTTAGTGGAGCTGGGTTTAAAAGACATTTGGACAAGTTCCTGGAGGAAAAGTCCATAAAACATTAAAGTGGACAATGAAAGCCACTGCTTGCTCCTGGGACAAGCAGCATGGAATCTGTGTATCTTTTGGAAACTTGACAAGTACTTGTGACCTGGATTGGCCACGGCAGGAAACAGGATAATGGGCTTGATGGACCCTTGGTCTCACCCAGTAAGACATTTCTTATGTTCTTATGACTGCTGATAAGTGGGCCCACATGTTGCATTAGTGGTTCAGCGGGAGAGTTCTCACCTGCTACAGGGGAAGGCCATATTCAATTCCCTGCCAATGCAGCTTCAAGCATTCCTGTTGCAAACTCGAGCTAACCTGTATAGATGAGAGGGTTCCTTCCCCCCCCTCCCCCTCCCCGAGAAGCTTGCATTTTGTTCTATGCGCTTCAGGTATCCCCTTTTGCAGAGCAGTTCTGAGCTAAACTTGCTGCATAGAAAGAGAGAAATCCTAGTAAGGCATGTGGGAAGGGGTACCTGATCCCACCACTGACCCCTTTATCAGATAGTAAGCCCCCAGTTGAGTCTGCTATCTGAGTTGCTGCTGGAAGGAAGTCACAATGCTCCTGTCTGCAACAATGCACAGATGTGAAATGGGGGACACACTTTTTCAGTATCTCTTTTTCTAGAATTGTTGTTCTTGGTGAAGGTGCCTGCAAATGAGCATACAATCCTGTATGTCCTAAGTATTTTACAAAAAGCTCTCCATATGGCATAGAGTTTTCTAAACTACAGAGGTAAATGAGTACTTCCTGACCTGAATGCCTCAATTTCCCTGTCCACATTGTATCTAAAATGGGCCTTCAAATGTATTCCATGCATTAGTAAAGGCTGACAGAACACCAAAACATGGCTAAACAGTGCTTGTACCCCACCTGGAATGCTTTGCACTTGGCGGTATATAAATGTTTTTAAGTGAGGAAGAGAGGCTATTAAATTCTACAGAATATATCTGTCAAAAAATGGAAAGCAGCTCCAAATGAAGAAAATAGAAAAAAAAGTATAAAACAATGACAAATTAGAAATAAAGCTTTAATAAGGCAGGCTAACAGAAAACTTGAAATGAAGCCTGCTACAGCGGTATATACAAAATACTTTTCCGCTACCTTTGAAGTAAAATGGGCATAAGGGAGTTGGACAGTTACCAAGAAGTAAAAAAAAAATCACAGGGAAAACAAGGCCATGGTGAAAAAATTAAATTGATATTTACTTTTGTCTTTATAAAGAGGATGTCAGAGTATTACCCAAGCTGGAAACACTCTTTGACAGCGATGATTCAGAACAATTGAAGCACATCATGATGAACTTGGAAGATGTATTGGAGCAAACTGACAAACTACACAGTAATAGATCAGTAGGACCAGATGGCATATACCAAAGTTCAGTAATCTATTATTAAAATCACTATGGCACCTGAGGCTTGGAAGGCTCACAATGGTGCTAGGCAAAACAGTAAAAATCTATTCTAACAAAATTACTGGCTTAATGGGACAGAGCCAACATGGACTTAGCCTAGAGAAGATTTAAGATTTTCTTGAAGGTGTTATTAAACATATGAATAATCCAGGACCAGTTTATACATATCAAATGCCTTCTGAAAATCCAGATAATTTCATAAGGACTCATGAAGGACCTTAACAAGAGGGGAAGTATGGACAGCATAGTTTATGGAATTCTTTCCAACCACGGTGTACACACACATGCACTCTTGTCTGTATCTGCATTGCACGTGTGTGCACACACACACATGTATTCGCATGCATGCATCTCTGTTTTGTATGTTTACGTACACATGTATTTTTGTGGGCTGGTATGGTTTGTATGTATGTGCACATTTGTGTCAC
The DNA here is from genome assembly GCA_033557465.1 of Ichthyophis bannanicus. Taxonomy (NCBI): domain Eukaryota; kingdom Metazoa; phylum Chordata; class Amphibia; order Gymnophiona; family Ichthyophiidae; genus Ichthyophis; species Ichthyophis bannanicus. Next base: position 562,373,062 of record CM066034.1, on the reverse strand, counting down.
TGCATGAGTGCATATGGAGTGGAGTAACCTAGCGGTTAGAGCAACAGTCTAGTACCCAAGAGATCCAGGTTTGATTCCCACTGGCGCTCCTTGTGACCTTGGGCAAGTCACTTTATCTTCCTTTGCCTCAGAAGAAAAGGCCTGGTAATCTACTTCCAGTCATACCTTGCCAAGAAATCCCAGGGGCTACTGGATCACCAAAAGTCAGCACTGACTTGACAGCATTTAAAAAGCATGTGTCTGTGCAAGTGTATTTATACCTCTGTTGTCTGGAAGCAGGGAAGGGGAGGGCTGTTTGACAGTTGCAATTCTGTAATTGTTATGTCAATGTGAATCACGTTTTCCTGCAGAAATTAAATATAGGCATTTTGGGGGGTGGGGCTTTATCTTCCATCTCCCAGTATGCGCATAAACTTCTACAGCACAGGAATGTCCCCCAACTCACCTTTTTCTGTGACTAGAGCAGCATCCCAGTGCTTTGCCTCCAAAGCCTTCCCACTGACTGGATCTCACCCACAGTCTCTGCTGCTTACACTGGAAGCAGGGAGGGCAAGCTCAATCACAAAGAGGGGAAGGGTGAGAAGAGATTAAGCTCAAACACATTATGTCAATAGCTGGAAGCCTGAAGGATGACTAAACATCAGCAGAAAAAAAGAGCTAGACAAGCAAGAGGTTAGGATTGGACATATGAATAATTTAAAACACAATACATCAAAGGAGTGGAGGAGTAGCCTAGGGGGTTAAAGCAATAGCCTAGTACCCAGAAGAACAAGGGTTTGATTCCCACCGGCACTCCTTGTGACCTCGGGCAAGTCACTTTACCCTCCATTGCCTTGGAAGAAAAGGCCAGGTAATCTACTTCTGGTCATATCTTGCCAAGAAAACCCAGGGGCTGCTGGGTCACCGGAGTCAGTATTGATTTGACAGCACTTAAACACCCCCCCCCCCCCTAAAAAAGAAGAAAGAGAAAACATAGCTAGGGAATTAGTTCTAATACCTGTGTGCATGTGCAGTGTTCACTGGTCTACAAGTTTTTAAAAGTTGTCTGCTTCAGAGACAAAATCTACCATTTCTTATTTCTGATTAAGTACCGTTTCCAAGATATCAAAGTTTTCCCATTTTACACATATATATAGCATGTTGGTAGAGATTTTAATCACAAATTATAAACCTAGGTCTTTTCATGTATTTATTTATAATTATCTCTATGACCTTGACAATATTTCACGTCATCTTTGTTTAAAAATCAGCCAAAGGGTTATTTAAATCTTTATTGGAGGATTTAATATATGTATCACACATTCACTTAGGTAGCAGGGCGGTTTACAAAATATAAACGAGCCTCAGAATATGAAAGAAGGGAAGGAACTCCATAATTAGATAGGAAAGAGTAGTACAATCACACAGCAGAGAACAGAGAGAGAGTGTGGGTAAGGGGGGGGGGGGGGGCAGCTAAAGTATTAGATAGTGGAAGGTCAAAAGCAAACTAGAAAAGGTGTGTCTTGAGCTGGGATTTGAATTTGTGGAAGGAGAGTTCAAGACGAAGATCAGAGGGTAAGAAGTTCCAGAGGGCAGGGCCGAGAAAGAAAAAGGTAGAATTATGAGTGGACTCTAGATGAGCTTGTGAGGTAGGGGGAAGGCACAGATGGTTGGTGTGAATGCTGCGAAGGACCCAGTGTGGAGAGTGGAGAATATCTAAGAGGTACTGGTGTGCAAGGCCTTATGAACCAGTATGTGTATTTTATACTATATCTGGTACTTGAGGGGAAGCCAGTGGAGGTGGATGAGAAGAGGGGTGACATGATCAGTGTATGTTGCATGTAATAATCATCCGAGTGGCTAGAGGAGCTGGATACCGTGGAGCTGATACTGAGGGAGACCGGCAAGAGCAATGTTACAGTAGTCAATGCGGGATATGACAAGAGAAAGAAGAAGAGTGATCAGGGACAAAGAAGACAGGAAAGGGTGAATGGCATGAATTTGTCCGAGGGAGAAAAATGAATGTCAAATGAGTAAAGAAAGATGATCCCAGAAAGATAGTGCAGAATCGAGTGACACTGTGGTAATGGAGAGAGTGAACCAGCAGATAAATTGTATCCCTTCTGGATACTCCTATTAAAAGTTAATATGAGGTCAGGAAAACCAAGATGGGGGGGGACGCGTGTTAACCACGCTCACATCGGATCCTGCTTTCGGCGTTAGTTTTTTTTCCTACCTCTCATTATGCCGCAGAAACACAAGGCCAAGGCTTGGGAACCCTCGCGAAGTACAGTTTTGGTTAAGGGGCCACTTGACGAGTTTGTCCAGCCTGCTGGTGCAACTGGGACTACTCCGGTGCAAGGCTCGCTGGGGGCTGCGGGGGCAGAAGGAGGCTCTTCATGCTCTTCTGAGCTAGATATTGCTTTGAGCCCAGAGGTGAGATCTGCTCCAGCGCGGTCCTCTGCCCCTGACGTCAATCCATCGTTGGCTGCTTCTATTGGTGGTGTGGGGAAGCAGTCTGAGACGCTGCTGGTGAGGGCGTGTGTTGCGGCTGTGTCTACATCGGCTGCAGAGTCTGCAGTTGAGCTGGGGGACATGGCTTCCAGTGTGGAGAGTGTAGCTCAGTCTGCAGTTAGGGGATCAAGCTGGAAATAATGTGCACCTGGCCGTAGATTCTTCAGACTTGAAACCCATATTGCAGAAGCCGTCTATTATCACCTTGGAAACGCTTTGGGGTGGCCTGCAGACTTTGGAGTCTTCCTTTCTTACTCAGTTTACCTCCTTTCAATCTTTATTTGTTGGTCATGCTCAGGTGTTGGAGCAGCAGAAGTAGTAACTGCCTTAACAACAAGAGTGTCTCAATTGGAGGTGAAGGTTGAGGATACAATTGCTTTGTCAGGTACTGTAACTAAGGATCTTTCGAGTGTTCATCTGAGTTATCTGGAAAACTCTGTGAGGGAGAGGAATCTGCATTTATTGAACTTTCCTAGGGTTCCTACCATCTCTCCTAAGGAACTTTTTCATTCATATCTTACTTCTATGTTGAAAATTCCATCTGAATCTATTCCTCCCCTGGCAAGGGTTTTCTATTTGTCCACTGCCAAGCGGAAAGAACCTGTCTCTTCTTCACCACTTCAGAAGCCTGCTTTTGATTCTTTGGACCTGACTGGTTTCTTAGAGACCTCGGAACCTGAGGTTATTCAGCAGTCAACACTTTTGCTGACTTTGGCTTTGGAACTTGATCGAGACTGGCTGCTGAAGATGTATTTTAAGGCTAGAAATGAGTTGTTTATGGGCGCTCCTATTAGAATGTTTCCGTATGTCTCTAAGGCTACTCCACAGCATAAAGCAGCAATTTTTATTGCTACGTCCTAAGGTTCTGCAATCAGGGGGGTTGTTTTTCTTGCACCACCCCTGTAAAATGTTTGATAAAGTACCAGGGGGTGAATTATATCTGTTTTGACCCCTCTCATTTAACTCAGTTTGTTGTTAGTAAAAATGTTAATTTTCTCCAGGAATCTGTGAATCCATGATGGTATCCCCTTGGAATTTGATCTCATAGAGTAGGTGATATTGCACCAGTAAGTGTTCTATTTCCTGGAAAAGTTTTTTTGATTCAAGTCTGGTTTTCTCCTTTTAATGGTGGTAGACTAGTGGAAGTGATTTCTTTTTTTTTCTATTGATTTTCTTTTGTATTTGTGGGGGGAGGGGGGATTTTTTTCCCCCACCCGCTTCTGATTTTATTTCTTCCTTTTCTGTAACAAAGTAGCTTTTCTTGTGTAAAGATTTGAAAATTGCATTAAAAAAGTTAGTATGAAATAGAAAGCAAGAAATGACTATGTATACAAAAGTATTAATTTCAGACCTTATTCAGCATCTACTTGGCGTTTCTTGGTTTCTCTCTTGTATTCTGTAAATGGAGAATCTCTCTTTTCACTGTCCAGCAGCATGGATGGGCTCCATTTGTCTTGATATCTTTTCTCCATCGCTGCAATGTCCTGATGAAATTCCTCACCAAGGCTCATCACTCACTGCTCCGCCGTTCAGTGGAAAAACATCAAGATGAGAGTGCAAAAAATGTATCTTTAGTGACATGTTGCAGCCAAGACTTTTGTATGCATTCAGGATTCCACCAATTCCCTGTAATCGTTTGCCTTGTTGTTTCCAAGAAAACTTGTCACTAACTGGAAAGCTTTCCATTCCCTGCTGTCCTCTCTTTCCCACATAGTGCATGGTTAAATGCATCATCTCGAAGTTCACGAATCCAAGGACCAACAAAGACACATTCCTTTATCTTAGCTTCACTTAGTCTTGGAAATTTCTGCTGAGATACTTAAAGCTAGTTTTGTTTTGTCCATGGCCTTGAGAACATTTTTTCATTAGACCCAGTTTAACATGTAAGGGTGGTAAGAAAATCTTCCTTGATTCAACAAGTGGTGGATACTACACACTTTTCTTTCCAGGCTCCAATGACTGTAGGAGTGGCTAATCTCTCTTGATGTAATGGAAATCGCACGACTATTCCGTTCACAGAGAAAAACAGCAGAACTTTGTGTATCCAGTCTGCAAACCGAGAAACAACTTTCAAATCACCACAAAGCTGCCACTGACGTTGGTCATAGTTTGTGCATCTCAACAGCCGTTTTATATTGTCATAATTTTCCTTCATATGGACTGCGTGACCAACTGGAATCTATGGCAAAACATGGCCATTATGCAGCAAAACAGCTTTAAGACTAGTCTTCGATGAATTGAAGTCTCCACTCATCTGGATGATAAATGATGTTGAGGACTGCCATCAGATCATCGCTGTGGATGCTGGCTACAAGATCACCTTTCATGAAGAAGAATGTAACAAGATTCTTTTGATGTTCTCAGAACATGGGAACTAACATTATCAGACAGGAAATTTCACTGCTACAGTCTGGAGCCTAACAGCTCTGCTTTGCTCTTAGGTAGTTCCAAATCCCTGACAAAGATCATTCAGTTCACCTTGAGCTACGAGGTGTGATTTAGAGGAAGATGGGAGAAAATCTGGGTCATGTGACATTGATGGTTCAGGACCACAAGTTTCATGCCCTTCTTCCTTGTCTGACTCAAGTAAGAATAATTCTGGAGCATCGGGAACCGATGGTCCATCTCCATGGGGTGCTGGCGTATAGCTGATGGAATGTTTGGATACTGCACAGTCCACTTGTTCTTCTTCAACCCTTTCCCAACAGGAGGCACAACGCAGAAGTAACAATTGCAGATATAAACTGTTGGCTCTCTCTGAATCATTGGCACTGCAAAAGGCATAGATTTCCTTCTATTCAACCACTGGCAAAGCTTTGTCGTACAAGTGCTGCAGCATATGTGAGGGGCCCAGCTCTTGTCCCGAGTCCAATTTTACAGTCAAAGTAAAGGTGGTAGGCTTTCTTAATCTAAGCGGTTATACTGCGTTTTTGTGATGCAAAAGTCACCTCACCACAAACGTAGCAGAAGTGATCCGCATTGTTCAAACAATTATGAGGCATCTCTCACTTTGGCTAAACAGAACATATCAAACACTAAGACAGGACAAAATACTACTAATATATCACATTCATTTAAAAAAATGTTGCACAATTTGTTCTGCAGAGTGATGCAATTAAGCTGAGTTAGGACTGCATCATAGTAATATAGTAAATGACAGCAGATCTATGACCTCTAGGAACAACATGACATAATTCATATAATATATGATGCAATAGCACCTTCAAACTGCATATTCATTAATCATTTTGCCTGAAAAGCAGGTACTGTCCAAACAAAAAACAGATTCATCACAAATCCAGTCGAAGATATTCATGTATTTTTGTAATTTACAGTTTAAATTGAGATCCCTTCCAATGTTCCCTCTAATTTTCTGTAGGCTGTGTGCGCATAAAATATCAGCTGTGCAGCTTTTGAAGGAAGGTTAAATTTTTGTGCGCCATATAACGACACTCGGAGTTATATACTTTAAAATTTGACTACACATCAGAATACAGTATGTACACCACATTTTTAAATGAAAATAGACGATTACTAAATGAAGCGGAAAATTTCTAGTAATTACAATCACAATTTTTAAATTTTAAGATGTCTGTGTTGTTTTCTATCAGAATCAGAACCGTAATTTTTGTGCGTTCTGCTGTAAAGTATGTGCGCTCGCTCGGCGAGGTGTGTGCGCGCGCACACGCGCACAGCTTAGAGGGAACAGTGATCCCTTCCCATTATAACTTGCATATCCTTATTACTTCTGAAGCCAAGGTCGTATGTACTGACCCAGTAGTGTAAATTGAAAACTAGAGCCTATAAACAATTTTAAGCATCATTTTCATTATCAGCAACCCAGACTTAGTAAAGTGTGACCGAGTTTATTTTGGAAGCATTTTGGCTGTAGATTGGTAGTTTATGAGGGGGTGGTGAGGCATTCTAGGCAACAATTTTAGGGGGGGGATTTTCAGGATGATGGGACAGTTGGGAGATTTTTTTTTTTGGGGGGGGGCAGTATGCAGAGTGGTTGCAAATGGTATTTTGGGGGTTGGGAAAGTATAGAACAGGGAGAAGGATTTTGAAAGGAGCAGTTCTCCAACTTCTATATTCCACTTTATGTAAGTTTCTATGCTACAGAAGCTAGAACTCTTTCCCACAGAAATGCACTGGAGCATTTTTTGGGGGATGGGGGTTATTTCTCTGGAACCCCTGGTCTATTTTCAAAATGTGATGTGTCTTTTCACCAGTTTTCCCATATGCCAAGTTTCATCCCATTCTGCTAACTTTTCAGTTATTTTGTCATTGGACAGACAGACAGACATTCTTGACCTTTTTGCATAATTCTTTCCAACTCCTGCTTGGTTGTAAAGAATAAAAAAGTCAAGGCACAGAAAGCAAGGCTCTACTATGGATTGGGAACTGGCTAAATGATAAAGAGTAGGATACTCAATGTTAAGTTTTCGCAATGGAGAATGATAAATATTGGTACAGCCCTAGGACTGTACAAAGACCAGTGCTTTTCGGCATATTTAGAAATAATTTTTGCAGACAAAGTTATTTGAAGTTGTTAAATCACAAGCAGATAGCGAGAAGTTGCAGGATGGCGTGATAAGACTGGGGAGTTGGCAAATTAAATTTATTGTAGACAAGTACAAACTGAAGCATATAGGGAAAAATAATCTTAACTGCAGGATTATACATGAGGAGTCACCATCCAGGAAAAGACTCTTGAAGTCACTGTGGTTGATAAGTTGAGGATTTCAATGTAGCATGTGGTAATAGTGGTGGTGATCAAAAAAGCATTTAGAACTTAAGGAATTATTTGGAAAGTAATGAAGAATAAAGCAGAGATTATTATAATGCTTCTTAATTGGTCCACAATGCGATCATATCTTGGGGTGCTCACCTCAAAAAAAGATACAGCCGGAATAGAAATCAGAAAAGGGCAACCAAAATGCTAAAGAAGATGGAACAGTTTCCCTAAGAAGGGAGGTTAAAAAGATTAGGGTTCTTCCATATGGAAAATAGACTATTGAGAGGAAATATAATGTGTGTAGAAGTATAAAATCATGAGTAGGATGGGCAGATAAATAGGAAACAAATGTTTACTCATTCAAATAGTACTAAAATAAAGGGACACTCCATGAAACTAATAAGTAGTATATTTAAAACAAATCTAAGAAATTCTATTTGCACACCAACTATCTACACCACAAGTTTCAACAATTATGACTATAAATAAATTCAGTGAAGTGTTATTGATTCAGAATGGTTAGACTAAGTAAAGGGAACTTTTGGGAAGTTTAAATATCAGTTTCTCTCAGAACTGAAAATAGAAAACAAGAACACTTAAAGATTCTTTTTGTTTAACTGCTTTTGTAACAGAATACAAGAAGCCAAACTAAAGGCAGGCATTTAAAAATCTATTCAAAAAGTAAGAGGTTGGCCAATTCTACAGAAAGTTAACTTATGGGTAACACAATCTTAGTCGAAATCCTATCTCCGTTTCACCTTTAAGATACTTTGAAAGGTAACTGTGATCCATTTTAAGCTTACTTCAAATGAATTTTGTAATCACTTATGCAAGACTATGATTCTGGAAACAAAAAAGGTCCATTTTTAATGCAGTGCTTATATTTAATTACGTTCCTAAATAGCTGGAACTGGACTACTGCAGTCACTACTCAGACAGTTCTATATGGCATCCCAGCAGAAAGTACGTGCCTACAATAACATTTGAAGCCAAACACCCACTATTTTAATATCCCTTAGAAACAAAAAGCAACTTCATTTTTTAAACACCCTATTTTCAAAGATCAGCATCCCACAGTAAATAATTAGATTTTTAAATTACTAATGTAAATGATCATTCTATTGGAGTTCCCTTAATATAGATTTTCTGACTTTTAGGAAAGGATTATACAGAATGGTTCCCATAGTGAAGCTCATAAACAGTGAGTGGGATTTTGCTACAGGCCAGGCAAGCCAAAACCTCTTCACAAAGTGTGATGAAACCTTCAGGCCATCAGAAAATAAAATTGTACCCACAAAAACTTTTAAGATATTGCAGATTCACAAGTGTGATTGCTCCACTTTTAGACATTGCTGCAAGCAGAACTGAAATCATCAACGGTGACTTCTGATCACTTTATCTTAATAGCCAGCTGCAACATTTCAAACTGAAGTTACTTACACAATTTATTCACCTATAAATTAAGTTTATTGTACACAGTAACAATGCTATTCATATGCTTCTCAACTGTTTTCAGCTTCAGTGTTCAACTCCAGAAGACACAGCAAAAGCAAATCTTTCTTCTCTAGATATTTGCTACACATTGCTGAGTCCCAGGCACAAGACCATGCCAATGTGAAGTCTCAGGCAAAACTCCTCTGCATTTCAGAAAGTTGGGCTTCTCTTCCACGCAAACCTTTCATTTCAGCTTCCACACTAAGCTTTTCTTTTGGTATGATATTATGTTAAAATATTTAATTGTAGCGGCTTCATCCACATGAAGCTTGCAAATCCAGTGCCAATGATTCTAGGACCACTTGTTCAGTCTGTGTATTTGTCACATGTGTATACTTGCCCTCCTGGGCAAATACTGGGCAGAAAGCAAAGACATTTCCCAGTCTGGCATTGTCTAACATTTTAGAAACCAGTCTCACTGGATTCCAGAGAGGTTAAGCAGGACCAGATTGTGGCATCGAGATTTTCCTCTTGGTAGCTCTCACCAAACACTGCTGCAGCACAGGGTACAGCCGCTGGCAACCTTCCATACATAAACGTACTGCCTGCGACAAACTCTCTTCAGTCCATTCCCCGTTGCACAGAAGTCCACACACCTGATTTATAAAGGTGGGGGGAAAAAGAAGTTACAAATACTAACACTTGTATTATTTTACCTGTTTAGTTACACATCATCAGCTTGATCAGAATCCACTAAAATGAGTGTTACAGTAAATACTGTAAATGTTACAATAAATGCAATAAATACAGGGCTAAACTTGTAGCCCTCCTTTAAATAACCACTGAACACTAGACGCCCCAAAGCAATTCTTGTATGTGCCTAGCAGTATCAGTCATGTTCTATTACAGCTAATCTTTGGTTTTCTCCTCACATCAGGAAAACTTCCAGAGTAAAAATGAGAGATGGGAGGCACCATAAACAGCGCGAACCTTTGAAAATCTATGTCGCAATACAGCGGCCGATAAGGTGTCTCAGGCCCTTGTTAGTTTTCCTATTGAGATCATGACATCAAAATTAAAACTGTAATCATCATATTGAGCTACCCATCACCTAACTAGTTCGTGTTTTAGCACAAGTAGTTACACTGGGCACAAATGCAGCGTTTTCTCTCAAAACCTCACCCAAACCCAGCCCCGCTGACCTGGTTAAGAGCCGGCATGAGCGCTAAGGTCAGACAGCCGCCCGATCTCGGCCTCGCCTCGTCTAGATCGCTCGGATCGAGCAGCAGACGGCCTCCGGGGCCCCGGCTGAGCGCGCAGCCCACCACCACGTCGTACATCTCGATCCCGGCGTCGGTCAGGGCGAGGGAGGCGGCGGAGAGGGCGCTGGCGAAGGAAGAGCCGCGGTCCTCGAGCACCAGCACCCAGACGTGAATTTGGGCGCGCGGGTAACGCTCCAGGCGCACGGCCGGCTCCAGGCTCTCCTGCAAGGCGAGGCTCAACTCCCGCTCCGGAGCCGTCCCCAAGCCGCAGCGGGCCCCGAGCCGCGAGAACGGCGCCCAGCGCACGTCGCAGATGAGCCGCGCCCCGCGCAGCCCCGGCCCGTCCCTCCGCTCGGCTTCCCGCGGGCCGCTCGCGCCGCTCAGCACTTTTGTGCCGCCGCCGCCGCCCGTCTCCACGTAGGCTGAGCCCTTGGCTTGGCTCAGCAGACCGGCGCGCGCGTACAGCGGCCGCAGCTCCGTCCGGGTCTGCTCCGTCGACCCCGACGGCTCCGGGCGAGCGTAGAGCAATGGGCAACGGGACTCCTCCGGGCCGCGGATCCGTCGGCTGTCCCCCGGCATCTTTTCCCCATTTAGGAAACACGCTTCCAGCTACAGAGCGACTTCCGGAATCTGCGAGTGAACTAGAGAGAGAGCGACTTCCGGAAAGCATAGAGAATAAGCCTGTAGAAGACAGAGCGTATAAATAGCCCTGCCTACAATAGGCCGATGAAGAAAAGCTTAGCACTGTAACCTACTCCTTGCTGGTCTCCCTTTGAATCATTCATCTCTCTCTTCCCTTCAGTCTGTTCAACACTGTTCTGCGGATAATCTTCCTACAGCCTAGTCATGCCCATATTACCCCTCTTCACAAGTCACTTCTTTGGCTCCCGAGTCCCTCTCTCCTTCCTCATCCAGTTCATGCTTCTCCTGCTGACCTATAAATAGTCACTCTGCAGCTCCTCCCTACCTTTCTTCTCTTATTATCTCTCCTTACACCCCCCCCCCTCCCCTCCGGGACGTAGCTCTTCTGGCAAATCACTAGTATCTGTGCCCTGCTCTTTTCACCTTGCTGCACCTTACTCCTGGAACAAAGTACCTATGTCTGTGTTTCAAGCACTTTCTCTAACCCTTTTCCTATCCAGGCTGAAAACTCACTTTACTGCTGCTTTTGGATCTTGACTCACCTGATCTCCTTGTTTCTTCCCTATCTACACCTTATGTTATCAGTCTTTACTAGAGTGTAAGCTCTGATGAGCAGAGACTGTCTCTTACATGTCTCAAGTGCTGCATACAATGTGTAGCACTATCCAAATGCTCAGTAGTAGTAGGACACTGTTGTAGTGCCCAGCTTGCTCTCCCATGCAGAAAGCAAGCTAGCACCAGAAAAACACAAAAAACCCAATTAAACTGCAGGGTAGTAAGGGGGAGTAGTGATGCAGAAAACAGGCACTTAAGTCACACTCCATCAACTTTTTACATCTATATGCAGTGCAGCGACTGTCATGGGATGATCATCTAGCAGGATCCCAGTCCAGTCCAGATGATACCTGGTAAGGAGAGAACAAGAGCAAACAAGGCAAGAGAGACAAACAAATTTTCCAGACAGATACCTTTTTATTCACTGCTATAGCACGGGCTGGCTCACAGTAAGCTATAAAGGAGTCCAGCACTCACACAGGATTCAAGCTGGATTTTTATAGTCTTAGTATAACAATTTGTCACCTAGGTTAGAGCAGGATAGCAATTTGGAAGAATTCTCTGGGCCCCCTTGCTTCTTCTTCCTACAGAATTATCTAGGTAGCATATCTGGAGAGTACCTAACTGCTAAGAATCCCTGATTGGTCAGTTGAGGGGTGGCTACCTTATCTCTCCCTGCAGTCTAGGGCATTTGTAGCTAAGCAGTATGAGGCCCTACTTCTTTGTGTGTGTGCATGAGAAGACAACTCTAGCAAAAGCATCTCTACCTCCCCCCCCCCCCCCACCCCCGTTACTTTGTCAGCTTGGTTGTAAAGATAGTTTATCTGTTTTAGCCTGTCAGTGTTCTTGTACTGAAGCTCCTGTCAAAAGTTTAATGTCTGTTTATTTCAGCATGTTGTTGTTAAGTGCCGTCGAGTCAGAGTCGACTCATGGCAACCCTCTGGATAGCTATCCTAAATTGTTGCAGAGCAGAGATGGCATCCATCTGTCCAAGAAAGGTCAACACATCTTTGGTAGTAGACTGGCTAATCTACTGAAGAGGGCTTTAAACTAGATTCGTTGGGGAGGGGTGAAGAAAGCCCCCAGGTAAGTGATACATCAAATACCTTTATGGAAATGGGTAACAGGGGTAACATATGGAAAGCAGTGTGTATAAATGCCCGTAGCATGGGAAATAAGATCTCTGAAGTTGAAGCTTTGGTGGGAGTGGCTGACTTAGATTTAGTGGCAGTTACAGAAACATGGTTCACAGAAAACCATGACTGGGATGTAACTATACCTGGCTATACTTTATTCAGAAAGGACAGGGTAGGAAGAAGGGGAGGAGGAGTAGCACTATATGTAAAAACTACTATTAAAGCTTTGGAATTACAGAGCTTAAAAGGGAGAGAGGAGGCATTGTGGGTTAGACTAGAAAGAGGGAAAGAGAAATCTATTTGCATTGGTGTGATATACAGACCTCCCTCACAAGAGGAAGAGGTGGACAGAGAGTTAATTGAAGACATACGCAGCATTGCTAGGAAAGGGGAAGTGCTACTGCTAGGAGATTTTAATATGCCAGATGTTGATTGGCACATTCCTGCTGCAGTATCATCTAGGAGTAAGGAGATCCTGGATTCTCTACAGGGAGAACTATTCAGGCAACTGGTAACAGACCCCACACGTGAAGGGGCCATACTGGACTTGGTGCTTACCAATGGTGAAAGTGTTTCTGATGTTGTAGTGGGAGATCATTTTGCATCCAGTGATCACCAGATGGTGTGGTTCAGTATTAGGACTAGGGCTGTTAGAATCCATTCCAAGGTGAAGATCTTAGACTTTAGGAAGACTAACTTTGCGATGATGGGCCAATGCCTCAGGGAGTCGTTAGTGGGATGGGAACAGCTGGGGGATGTAGAACAACAGTGGGCAAAACTGAAAGGGGGTATTTTAAAGGCAACCAATCTTTTTGTTAAAATGGTAAACAAAGGCAAAAGGAACAGGAGACCGCTATGGTTTTCGAAGGAAGTAGCTGAAAAAGTGAAGAAAAAGAGGGAGGCCTTCATGAAATACAAGAGATCACAGAGAGAGGAAGACAGGCATCTGTATTTGGAAAAACTTAGAGAAGCTAGCAAAGTAGTCAAGAAGGCAAAGATTCAAAAGGAGGAGGAAATAGCCAATGCAATAAAATGGGGGGATAAGACATTTTTCAGATATATTAGTGAGAAGAGGAAGGGCAAAAGTGGTATTGTCAGACTCAAGGGTACAGGGGGGGAATATGTAGAAGCTGATAAGGATAAAGCGGAATTACTTAACAAATATTTTTGTTCTGTGTTCACAGATGAAAAACCAGGAGCAGGACCTCAGAAAACACCCACAAATAAGAACAGAAGCGAGGGACATCTTGAACAATTTTCAGAAGACTGTGTTCGTGAGAAACTAGCTCAACTCAAAGTAGACAAAGCGATGGGACCGGATGGGATACACCCTAGAATACTGAGGGAACTTGGGGACATTCTAGCAATTCCACTGACTGACCTTTTCAATGCCTCGTTGGAGTCGGGAGTGGTGCCAAAGGACTGGAGAGAGGCTCATGTGGTGCCTTTACACAAAAGCGGAAGTAAGGATGTGGTTGAAAACTACAGGCCGGTTAGTTTAACTTCAGTGGTGAGTAAATTAATGGAAACGCTGTTGAAAGAGAAAATAGTGAGGTTTCTGGAGTCCAGCGGATTACAGGATCCGAGGCAGCATGGATTCACCAGAGGCAGGTCTTGTCAGACAAATCTGATTGATTTCTTTGACTGGGTGACCAGGGAGTTGGACCGAGGGAGAGCTCTAGATGTGGTGTATTTAGATTTCAGTAAAGCCTTTGACACTGTTCCTCACAGGCGACTTATAAACAAACTGAGCACCCTAGGGATGGACCCTAAAGTTACTGCTTGGGTTAGAAATTGGTTGGGTGGGAGGCGACAAAGAGTACAAGTAAATGGAGCTCACTCTGAGGAGAAGGATGTTACCAGTGGTGTGCCCCAGGGATCTGTCCTTGGTCCGATTCTTTTTAACATCTTTGTTAGTGATATAGCGGAAGGGCTGTCGGGTAAGGTTTGCCTCTTTGCAGATGATACCAAAATCTGCAATAAAGTAGACACCCAGGAAGGTGTAAATAACATGAGGAGGGATCTAGCTAAGCTTGAAGAATGGTCTAGAATTTGGCAGCTGGGATTTAATGTTAAAAAATGTAAGGTCATGCATTTGGGCTGCAGCAATCCAAGGGAGCAATACAGCATAGGAGGTGAAGTACTTTTGTCCACTAAAGAAGAGCGGGACCTAGGCGTAGTTGTGTCCAATGATCTTAAAGTAGCTAAACAGGTAGAAAAGGCGACGGCAAAAGCTAGAAGGATGCTTGGGTGCATACGGAGAGGAATGGCTAGCAGAAAAAAGGAGGTGATCATGCCTCTGTATAAGTCTTTGGTGCGACCTCATTTGGAGTATGGTGTGCAATTCTGGAGACCGCACCTTCAAAAGGATGTGAACAGGATGGAGTCGGTACAGAGGGGTGCTACTAAGATGATTAGTGGTCTTCATTATAAAGCATATGAGGACAGACTTAAGGATCTTAATATGTACACCTTAGAGGAAAGGCGGGATAGAGGTGATATGATTGAGATGTTTAAATACCTCCGTGGCATAAATGTTCAGGGAGAGAGCCTCTTTCAATTGAAAGCAAGTTCTGCGATGAGGGGACATGGGATGAGGGTGAAGGGAGATAGATTCAGGAGTGATATGCGGAAATATTTCTTTACGGAAAGAGTAGTGGATCCGTGGAATAGTCTCCCAGTGGAGTTGGTAGAGATGAGGACAGTAACTGAATTCAAAAAAGCATGGGACCAACACAGAGGATCTCTAAAGGTAAAAAGTGGACTGTTGTAGTTGTTGTTATGGAAGGACAGACTAGATGGGCCTTGTGGTCTTTTTCTGTCATCATGTTTCTATGTTTGTGTTCGGTCTTCAATCAGGCGGCTTATTGTTGACAGACTGGTACCCGTAGCTGCTGTTATTGTATCGATCCATCTCATTGCTGGCCTTCCTCTTTTGCGTTGACCTTCTATCTTGCCAAGCATGATGTCTTTCTCTAATGATCTCTCTCTCCGCATGATGTGTCCAAAGTTATTTCAGCATACCATTTATTTTATTCTGGCATGCTATATCCTTTTTCCCATCTCAGCAACCAGCACCAATACCACAGGACTTCAGCTCAGACATACAGAAAGGGGCTCATATGGAAATTAACCACATATTAAAATGCACACAAAATGGCAGAGCAAGCCAAACACGTGGACACAAGAAGACAGCACAAGTTTGGCATACTCACACAGAGAAAGGGGTACCACAGTAGTTTGATGACATGTGGCTTTCTCAGATGCCTGGATCGTCTGAAGGGAAATGTCAAACTGCCCTCAGATGATCCAGGCATCAGGGAAATCCCCTAATTGCTATCAAAATACTGTCAGAGCTCCCAAATAAAAACAACCCCCAGCAATCCAGAATCCCCACCCACTACCCATCTTTAGAAACGAGTGGCAATCCACAGCCAGGTTCATATGGTCAGATTTCCAAGGATCTATTAAAAACATCCTTTAAAAGCCCTGCCCAAACCTCTCTCAGCTCCTTCAATAAAAAGGCACACCTGATCTTTGCCCAAACACACCTTGAGTAATCACAATCCTTCTGAGAAAATGTTCTGCGGACAGATGAAACCAAACTTGAGCTCTTTGACAATGCAAATGAGTGCTACATTTACAGGCAAAGAAATGACACTTATAAAGAAGGGGGGGGGGGAAACACCCTTCCTCCATTTAAACATGATGGAGGTTCCATAATGTTGCAGGTCTGTTTCGCTGCTTCAGGAACATATCAAATCCTGATGTCAGAGGACTACCAAGGTAGTTTGGAGCAAAATGTGCAACCTAGGTCAGAACGCTAAGGCTGGAACGAAGGTCATGAGTCTTCCAACAGAATAACACTAAACATACATGCAAAAGTACAAAAAAAAAAAAAAAAAGAATGGTTAAAGAGGAACAAATGGACTGTTTTAAACTGGCCAGTAATGAGTCCTGATCTCAATCCAATCGAGAACCTTTGTTTATGTTTATTTACTTGATTAACCGCCCTTCTATGTTAGTCAGAGCGGTGTACAATATACAAATTAACAAAGTAAAAGGAATTGGTAAAAGGAATCCTGGAAACATTCATGAGCTGGAACAAATCATAGTTGCGTAGAATAAACTACCAGCAGATAGATGTACGAAACGTATAGCTGGCTACAAGGAACTTTTAGAGGCTGTCATCACCGCAGGGCCACCACATCCATTGTGTGAGAATGTTATTCGCACAAGGCCCTGCACCAACATCCCACACATGATGTTCAGCTGCCACCAGGGCTGGCTTCAGAGGGAGATGGGGAGGCCTGAGATCATCGCTGTATAGCCGCTGAAGTGAAGAGGGCCATTTTTCTTCACTTCAGCAGCTGTGTTCTAGTGTAAGCTGCTGGCCTGTTGGCGGTTAAAGGGCATTTCCTGTTTCCCAGCACTTAGCACACCAGCAGCCTACACTAGAACACAGCTGCCAAAGTCAGCGGCTGTACAGAGATGAACCAGTGCCTCTCTAGCTTTCTCTAAAACCAGTAAGACAAGCGCAGGGCTCTTCAGGAGGGGGGAAGAGGACTAGGACTGGAAAAGGCTGATGGGGGGGGGAGGACTACTGGAAATGGGCTGATAGGGAGCTAGGATAGGACTGAAAACTGCTGATGGGGAGACTAGGACTGGAAATGGGCTGATGCGGGAGGATGGGAGAAAGACTAGAAGGGAGCAAATGTTGGCTGGGGCTGGAACTAGAAGGGAGCTGATGTTGGGGGAGGGTTAAAAGGGAGTGAGGATGGGGAGAGGAAGAGATTTTTCTTCCACACAAAATATCTACGATTGGCCTGGTATTGGGAGAGTAAAATAAGAAAGGACAAATGGACAGCAGAAAATGGAGAGTTAAGAGAAGAAAGTGACTGGAGCAATTGCAACTGAAAAATAAAAGGGCCAAACAACAAAAAAGTAGAAAAAATGCTATTCCATGCATCCACTCCACTTTCTGTAAAGAAATATTTCTTTAGTCTATTTCCTTTCACCTTTGCCCTTTAAAATGGAAGAAGCCCACTTCCTGTACATATATGCCATGGAGGTCTCTATCATATCTCCCCTTTCTTCCAAAGTATACATATTGAGAATTTTAAATCTGTCCCTTTATGCTTTATGACATAGTCCACGGGCCATACTTATAGCTGCCATCTGGACCCACTCGATCCTGTTTATATTTTTTTAAGGAGCGGTCACCACCATTGCACATGATACTGCAAATATGGTCTCACCAGAGCAAAGCTAGCTTTAGATCAGTTGAACTTATTTGACGCATTGGGGTCCCACATTAGTGTTGAGAAAGCTACTGTATTTTAAAAAAGATGCAGAAGAGAAAGCAAAAAAAAATTATTTGTAAGTATAATTTTGTTTAAACATGTTTTATGTCAACATATAAGCTATTATAGATAGATAGCGGTGGGGGGCGTGATATTCAGCAGTGACAGCTAGCCAGCACTGCTGAACTTTAAACCTGGATATTCAATGCCAGGGCCATATCTGGACTGCCAGGAAGCTAACCAGGCAGCAACAATATTCAACTGCTGTCTTTTTAGTTTTTGTAGCAAAAGTTAGGCCAGCCTTTACTGTGCCTGACTTCTGCTGTGCATCAATAAATGGGCAATGGTTCAATATTGCCAACCCCAGAATGCTACTCTGTTAACCAGTCACCATTGGGGAATGCAGCGGCAGCACCTATGAATATCCCGGCCAAGGCAATTAACAAGTCTGCTAACCGCGTAAATCACTTTGAATATCCCCCTCCCATTTTAAAATTTTAATATAACATATTGATCGTAAGTTCAAGAGGTCCCACCAAAATGGTTCAAATTAGGCTCCGCAATTTCTAAGGCTGCCCCTGTAAAGAGAGAGTATCATCTCCTTTTTTCCTACTACCCATTCCTCTCCATATGCCCCCCATCATTTATCTGGCTTATATTGTTGCCTTTTCTACGTGTTTAGCCACCTTAATATCATCAGATATGATTAGCCTCAGCTCCCACTTTTTTTTTTGTGCACAGAATAATTCACCCAGGATCATGTATCACTTCCTTGGATTTTGCAGCCCAAAAGAATGACTTTGCATTTTTTAGTATTCAGTCTTACCTACCAAATTCTCAACTATTTCTCAAGCTTCACTGAATCCCTCTTCAAGTTATGCACATCTTTGTAGCAATTTATTCTCTGGCAATTTTTTTTTTATCATCTTCAAAGAGACAAACCTTTCCCGACACCCCTTCTGCAAGGGCCAAGGACAGATTCCTGTAGCATCCTCACAGTGAACTTAATTTACAACTATCCTTTGTCATGTTCCATTCAACAAGTTTCTAACTCACTCATTCACTTTAGAACCCATCTCAAGGGTGCTCAGTTTACTTACAAGTTGCCTATGCTGAACCCTATCCAGCAAACAAACTTCATTCTACTTCCAATATAGCCCCATATTCCATTAAATGGAGAAAAAGGATCTCAGACCCTTGAGTATGTTCAGGCATATCAATTTCCTGTTCGGTAATCCAGTTTAGTCCTCCAACATCGGGTAGTGCCCCTCCTCCTGCAGCCAGGAGACTGGACCAATCAAATCTTCTGTAGTATATATGCAGCAGGAGCTCCCAGAAGTCCTCAGTGTGTCCAGTCTCCCTGCAGCTGGAGGACTTCTGTGCCCCTGCTGGGCACGCTAAGTGACACTTGAAGGAGCAACACTAGTTAGTTAGTTCTTTTGGGGTTTATTTCTGGTCCTTTATATTCTATTTCTTTTGCTAGGTAGCTGTATCTTTAAAAAAGAAAAAGACACAGGAGACTTTCTGGGGAAAGCCAGACCTGCCTTGGGCTCCTGCCTTTCTGCCTGGGAATCTCTGAAGCCTGGGTTGAGCTCTCCCCAAGGCTGTTCGGGGAAGAGCCATACCGGCTGCAACATTGCCTGTCACTTGGAGAAGTGGGCTGAGTTCCTTGCTGTTCCCAGAGCTGGTAGGAATTTTCCTTGTTTTAAGCTCTCTGTTCTTTGCTTGGGCAGAGGCTCTGTCGGCTCCCCTGGCTTCCAAATTGCACTTTTTCCTGCTTTTTTTCGCTTGCCCTGTATTAGAGGGTCGTTTTCTTTCTTTTCCATATTATTTGGGTACCTTTGTATTTTCGCGCCGTTTTTTACCGCGGGTGAAAAAGTGCGGCGGCCATTTTGGATTTCTAAAGTGTGCTTTTTAAGGGCACTTTTTACCACTTGCGCACGGGTTCCCCTGGTGTTTTTGGGGTTTCTTTTGCTGGCAATTTTGCTCAGGGCACCCCTAGGATTCTGGGGAGTATTTTGTTTACTGTAAAAAAAAAAAAAAAAAAGGTTTTAAATTTAATACTGTGCTGAATTGAATAAGGTTAGTCCCCTTGGTGTGGGCTTCCCTGTTCCTGTTGCCTTATTTTTCCCTGAGAGCAGGTGGCCTGGGCATGGCTGCCAAACCTCAGTGTGTAATTTGTGGCTCCCGCAGAGGTACAATGACTGACTCTGGAATCTGTAAGAGCTGTGCTGCAGTTTCTTCAGAACTGGAGCTGCCTATTGAAATTAAGGAACAGCATGTGCCCGGGGACCCTTCCCTTTCGGGGGACAGTGTCCCTTCACCGAGCATCCTTCCTTCTGGTCTGGGCCCGGCGTCTAATACGTCGGTCCCTGAGCTCCAGCAGGCGGCTATGGTAGCGTCACCTATAGACTTTTCCCCGGATTTTGTTCTTCTCATGCATCAGGCCTTCCGCTTAAGCCGGTCTGGTCATTTGCCGGAGGCTTGGCCCGCCTCTCTCCCCCCAGCATCCGCGGGGGGGGTTCAGCGGTCTTCCCAACCCGCGGTCAAGCGGCCCAGGTTGGGGGACCAGGATCAGGGCGCCCTTTGCCTCCCGGATTCCGAGACTGAGGGGGATCTGGATATTGAGGCGGAGGAGTTAGAAGACGGAGAGCTTCCAGAACTGGAAGATCAGGCTCGCATCATTCGGGTGTTTCGAAGGGACGAGCTGGTACCTTTGGTCACGGAGTCTCTCCAAGCACTTAACCTCTCTGCGGTGCGGCCGCTGGAGGAGGAGGGTCTCGAGGATCCTCTCATTCAGGCGGTCAGGGATGCCCAGGTAGTTTTGCCTGTGCACCGAGTAGTTGAGCAGATGATCCATGCGGAATGGGAGCAACCGGAATCCGCTTTGAAAGGGATTCGGACCATGAATCGTCTTTACCCCCTTGCAGACAAGGACAGGGACTTGTTTAAGTCTCCACGGGTGGATGCTGCCATTTCGGCAGTGACTAAGAAAACCACCATCCCGGTTGAAGGGGCCGCGGCCCTGAGGGATGTTCAGGACAAAAAGGTTGATAATTTGTTGAAGCAAGCCTTCGAGACCAATGCCTTATCGTTACAAGCTTCTATTTGTGGGGCGTGGGTAGCTCGAGCTTGTTTGCGATGGTCGCAGCACCTGCGCTCGGGGTCCGGTATGGACCAACAGGGGCTGTTGGACGTTGCCCGCGTGGAGTCGGGATCGGCCTACTTGGCGGATCTGTGTTATGATTTAATACGCTCCCTAGCTAATAGCATGGCCTCCATGGTAGCGGCACGACGGTCCATCTGGTTGCGCAATTGGGCGGCCGCGGTTCTTCCAAGTCTCGCCTCAGTAAACTACCCTTTAAGGGCAGGTTGTTATTTGGTGAGGCTCTGGATAAGTTGGTGAAGGATCTCGGTGAGTCTAAGGGTGGTCGGCTTCCAGAGGATAAGCCTAAGCTTAATAGGTCGTCCACCTCAGCGCGCGGCCAGTTTCGGGATGCGCGCAGATTTCGTTCTTCCCGGCTGTGGACTTCGCAGCGCGGTCGTTTTGGAACCCGTCATCAAGCGTTTCGTGGTTTCAGAGGAGCGGGAAGGGGCTTCTCCGGAGCCGCCTCTTCCTCGGCCTCTTCCTTTAATCGCAAGCCACAATGAAACTAGGCGGGCTCTAGAGGAAGACCCGGTCATCGGGGGTCGTTTGCGCGACTTTCTTCCTTCTTGGGCCCAAATTACGTCAGATCGGTGGGTGCTGCAGATTATAGAAGAAGGTTATGCCCTAGAGTTTGCGCACCCACTTCCGGATTCGTTTGTTCTGTCTCCCAGCAAGGGAGCTCAAAAGGCGCGGGACATCCGCGTGACCCTGGATCGGCTTCTCTCTCTGGGGGCCGTGGTTCCGGTCCCGCCCTTGGAAAGAGGCGCAGGTCGCTACTCCATCTATTTTGTGGTTCCCAAAAAGGGCGGTTCCCTTCGTCCGATCTTGGATCTCAAAGGTGTGAATCGTGCTCTCAGAGTACCGCACTTTCGCATGGAGACCCTGCGGTCAGTCATCGTAGCGGTGCGTCAAGGGGAATTTTTGACATCCCTCGATCTTACAGAGGCCTATTTACACATTCCCATCCGGCCCTCCCATCAACGGTTTCTCCGCTTTGCGCTCCCGTGGGGCCATTTTCAATTCCGGGCCATGCCGTTCGGACTCGCCACGGCTCCCCGCACCTTCACAAAGGTAATGGTTGTAGTCGCGGCGGCGTTGCGCAAGGAGGGCATCCTGGTCCATCCATATCTCGACGACTGGTTGATTCGAGCGAAGTCCAGTCGGGAGTGTGTGCAAGTCACGAGCAGGGTGGTGGATCTCCTTCGGTCCCTCGGATGGGTGGTGAACGAATGCAAGAGTTGTCTGTCTCCGTCACAGGATCTCGAGTATCTGGGAGTCCGTTTCGACACAGCAAGGGGCTTGGTGTGCCTTCCGGAGCGACGCGTGCTGGCGTTGCGGGCTCTGGTCCGTCTCTTCCGGGGGATGCCAGCTCCGTTGGCGTGGTGGTACCTGCGGCTCCTCGGCACGATGGCGGCGACCTTGGAGGTGGTGCCTTGGGCGCGCTTCCACATGCGTCCGCTGCAGAGTGCTCTTCTGCGACGTTGGTCCAACCAGTTCGACTCGCTGAACAAGAGATTGCCTTGCCCAAAGACGGTTCGCCGATCCCTCCGGTGGTGGCTCTCCGCCGAGAACCTGTCGCGAGGGATTCCCTTGGAGCCTCCTCTGTGGGTTCCGTTCACGACGGATGCGAGCTTAACCGGCTGGGGGGCTCACTGCGAGTCCCGCTTTGCTCAGGGGGAATGGTCTCCCCTGGAGGCCTCTTGGTCGATCAACCGTCTCGAATTGCGGGCAGTCCGGCTAGCCCTGGTGGACCTGGAGACCCTGGTTCTCGGACGGCCGGTGAGAGTCCTGTCGGACAATGCGTCCACTGTAGCTTACATCAATCGCCAAGGGGGTACCGGCAGCGTGGCCCTGGAGGCAGAAGCGGCGGCCTTGTTCAACTGGGTGCAAACTCGCCTTCCAGCAATCTCGGCGGCTCACATTGCGGGCGTAGACAATGTCCAGGCCGATTTTCTCAGCAGAGTGCGGGTGGACCCCGGAGAATGGGAGCTAAACCCACAGGTTTACGCACAAATCGTCCGGCGGTGGGGTCCACCCATCATGGATCTCATGGCGACCTTTCAATCAGCCAAGACAGGGCGCTTCTTCAGCAGGCGAAGGGAGCGCATGTCCGAGGGGCTCGACGCTCTCATTCAGCCGTGGCCAACGTCCGGTCTTCTTTATGTCTTTCCTCCGTGGGCTCTGATCGGCCGGGTCGTACAACGTATCGAGAGCCACCGGGGTCGCGTGTTACTGGTGGCCCCGGATTGGCCCCGGAGGCCCTGGTATGCCGATCTGGTCCGGTTGAGCGACGGCGTTCCTTGGCTCCTGCTCGCTCTACCGGATCTTCTTCTTCAGGGTCCCTTGCGGATGCCCCAAGTGGATCGATTCTCGCTTACGGTTTGGCCATTGAGAGGGCTCGGCTGAAAAGGAAGGGCTACTCCCCCGCGGTGATTTCTACCCTTCTGCGGGCGAGGAAAACGTCCACTTCTCTTACTTACGTTCGGATTTGGAGGATTTTTGAAGACTGGTGCTCCCGGCGGGGAGTCCGGGCGGCGACGGTTTCAGTGCCCGTCGTTTTAAGTTTTCTTCAGGATGGTTTCGATAAGGGCCTTGCGGCTAGTTCCCTAAAAGTCCAGCTGGCGGCTATCTCGTGTTACCGCGGCAAGGTTTTGGGTCGTCTGCTCGGGGTGAGCCCCTGCGCAGGGCGTCTCTGAAAGATCTCACGCTGAAGGCGGTTTTTCTTGTAGCCATCTGTTCGGCACGGCGCATTTCAGATCTGCATGCATTGTCCTGTCGAGAGCCTTTCTTGTCTTTTTCCGCGGATCGGATCGTTCTCCCTCCGTTTCCTTCCTTTCTGCCAAAGGTGGTGTCTCCCTTTCACATGAATCAGGCAACGGACAAAGGTCTTCTCCGGCTCGATGTGGGTCGTACGCTCCATCGTTATTTAAAGGTTACCGAGTCTTTTCGGAAATCTGACCGGCTTTTCGTGCTCTTCGGGGGTGCGCGTAAAGGGGAAGCGGCGGCTAAAGCCTCCATTGCTAGATGGCTCAAAGAGGCGATCGCGTCCGCGTATCTGTTGCAACAGCGGTCTGTTCCGGAGGGTCTGAGGGCTCATTCTACTAGGGCTCAGGCGACCTCTTGGGCGGAGTATAGCCTGGTTCCTCCGGCAGATATCTGTAGGGCGGCCACTTGGTCGTCTCTGCATGCTTTCAGTAGACACTATCGCTTAGATGTGTCAGCGGCTCGGGATTCCTGTTTTGGTTCGGCGGTTCTGCGCGCCGGATGGCAAGGTCCCACCCGGTCTTAACTGCTCTGTTACATCCCGATGTTGGAGGACTAAACTGGATTACCGAACAGGAAATGGAAATTACACTAACCTAGTAATTGTAGTTCCTGGAGGGTCCAGTTTAGTCCTCCTTCCCTCCCGACTATCTGCTAATGTGGTGCGGCGCGCCTTTCCGAACGGTTGATATTAAGACGGTTCCTCTTGCCGTTCGGTCCCTCTGTGGCAGCCGCGTTTTTTGCAGAGGCTCTTCCCTGTCTCGGGGGTTCAGGCAGCTCCTGAACTTCTGGTGGGGAGCGGTGTTTTGATTCCTGAGGTGTCGGTGCCGGCGCAATGCAGTGTTCTGACTTCCTCGTTTGGGGAGGGGGTTGGATATTTCTTGGGGGGGAACAAATTGTTCTTTAATTAGGTCATTTTGTATATTAATCTAATGTGTTGCTTCGTTAAGTATGCTTTGTTACTAGTACACTGGGGACTTCTGGGAGCTCCTGCTGCATATATACTACAGAAGATTTGATTGGTCCAGTCTCCCGGCTGCAGGAGGAGGGGCACTACCCGATGTTGGAGGACTAAACTGGACCCTCCAGGAACTACAATTACCAGGTTAGTGTAATTTCCATTTAGGTCACAGATGTAGTTTGAGAATATCAAGAATCCTACAAAAAACTCCCATAGGACAAGTGTACAATAATATTTCTCATACAATCATAAACTGTAGGGTTTAAGTACTTGTAGAGGTAGTGGTTAAGTATGATAGATTTGGGGTTTAGTATGATAGATTTGCTTCTAATTTTTAAGTGCTAAGGATTAATAATGTTCCTGATTCATAATCACTTACTGGCTGCCCTGAATCTCACAAAAAATAAGACCAATAGCTATACTGCTATAACATGTGAGCCAGCATTCAGGCCTTTTCAAGAAGAGATCCAGCAACCATATAAGGAGATATCATGAGCCTTGTAAGGTGCCAGTTTGGGCTGAAGAGTCTAGACTTTGACCTACAAGGGGATATCAGATAAAGGTTTGCAGAAGTAAGGTGCAAAGAAATGCATACACAGGAAACCACAAAGCTACTAACATATATGCTAGGCCCGGCTCTGAAGAAAGCAGCTAGCCAGGTCATGGTGAGTATGAGAGGAGGGGGGGCCAGGAGGGATTTTGCAACAGGAACTAAGGGGAGCAAAAAGGCAACGATAGGAAATGGGGAGGGGGAGAGAACACAGAGGGATAGCTCTGGGACTGCATACAGAAACACGGAAGGAAAAAAGGTATAAATGTAACATGCTTTTCATATTCAAGGGGGGAGAGTTGCCTTCTTGAGGTGCCTAGTGCCCGATAGAACTCTCTTCCCCTATCTACCTGTATTTGGTCATCAGTTATCTAATAAACAGAGACTCTGATTGCACCTGTACTGACTGTTTGGATCTGATCATTTCAGGTAATAATAATAATAATAATAATTAGGTTGTGGTTCATTTTTGTACGAAACAGGGCCGTACAAAACATAAAGCCAAACAGCAGCAGTATGAGATTAAATTTGACAGAAATAACTCTTACAAGACTTAACACTTTTCCACTCCTTCAGCCTGATCGGCAGCATTGAGGGAGATCAGGCAAGTGAAGCCCCTCCCTGCTCCCTTCCAACTCGGCCAATCGGGCCAAAGATCACTACCGCAGCATCACAGAAGAAGGGAATTTAAACCCTGGGAAGCTCAGAGACCGGCCTTTCCACTCCTTCAGCCTGATTGGAGGTATCAAGAGAGAGCAGGCAAGTAAAGCCCCTCCCTGCTCCACTCCGACACAGTCAATCGGGTCGAAGATCACCACCGTAGCAGCACAGAAGGGGATTTAAACCCTGGTGTGCTCAGATGTGCTCATGCCCGAGTGCCTCGCCAGAGGGCCCTTTGGCGGGAACAGACACCAAGGTCACAAGGGAATACCAATGATCCCAGCATACAAGTCACCGTTGAGAGCCCTTTGAGATCTCTCCCCATCTCGATAGACTCCATGTAAAAACTAACTGTTTGGATTCTAATCCCATCTCTCAAGGAGTTTTGCAAACTCTTCCCAGCTTGATCTCATCCACAAACTGTGTATTGAACTTTAAAGCTGTTCATCAAATTTACCATCAACTCCTACAGCCCTATCAGCATCGGGAGGTGAGCAGTAGAGCAAGCCACTCTCCAACCACCACCGCGAGGCCAATCAGGCCATTTGGGTGCTACTTCAGAGAACTTTAAATCCACGGCTCATCCAGGCATCCCTGCACCTAAGGGCCACGCCTGAGAGCCCTTTGGCGTGGCCCTTAGGTAAAGACCAAAAGGAGAGCCATACTAATCCTCCGTGCAAACAACCCTACGTGCCACAAGTCCCTCAGCAATGGAGAACAATCATGGTCTATTCTAACGTTGTGCTACAAAGTTCATGAGGTAGGTGCATAGAACTGACACTGTAGGACATGGGATCTCACAGAAAGAAAACCAGAACATTGGGGATTCGCCCTGCTATTATCAGCACAAGAGCATAACACTC
Source organism: Ichthyophis bannanicus (assembly GCA_033557465.1). Lineage (NCBI taxonomy): Eukaryota > Metazoa > Chordata > Amphibia > Gymnophiona > Ichthyophiidae > Ichthyophis > Ichthyophis bannanicus. The sequence continues at coordinate 562,346,554 of CM066034.1, read as the reverse complement.
CCATAACAAAAAAGAAAAAACAATTACAATGGATACTAAACATACATCCATTCTCCTATTAATTATATGGCTCCTACTTCTTCTACTAAAGCAAGCCAGAGCCTTTCCAACATCTTGTAATACTCCAATTGCACTATTACCAACAGACATACAATGCAATGCTCTATGGCATCTCCAAAACAAGTAGCCAATCAAGCATACACAAAGACTCATACCCATCAGATGCACCAACCTAAAACAGATGAATAACAAAAACCCACTATTGGATACCATGGTCAGCTGCACATTAATTAATGCTGGATCGGTTACAAATAAAATAAACACAATAGTAGACTACATTCAAGACAACAACAGAGACAATGTGCATAACAGAAACATGGCTCTCAGAAACCAACCAAGTACTTCTAAATCAACTCACGCCACACATGTAGAGAGCCTTTAACTGTCCAAGAATGCACAAGGAGGAGGAGTGCCGATACTTGCCAAGACTCACTTCAAATTCAAAATTATCTTAAACAGTACAGGGGAAAGCAACACTATGATTTTCTCAAACAAATACATCACATTTTGCCTCACTTACAAAGCCTCCAACACCAAAACTGATAAGCTCTCAACAATACTAGAAGCGGCTTGCACTCTCACCTCACATCACAAACTCATGCTGACAATGGGGGACTTCAACCTCAACTCAGCAACCCAAAAGATGGCTGGCTCTTTCCTTAGAGCCATGGAGGCCATGAACCATACCCAATTAATACACGACCCCACAATCAGATAGGGCTCCACCCTGGATCTCGTCTTCACCCCGTCCACTCTGATAAATGACAAATGCATAACCCCCCTCCCCACACACACACACACAAATATACCACCGACCCCATGGTCTGATCACTATATAATATCATTTAATATAACAAATCCCACCCCAAATATGCCCACCCAGGAGCAACACATCAAGAGGAGATTTAGGAAATACAACAAAGATCAGTTCTTGAATGAAGTGTTACCTAGACTGGATCACAACCACACTGACCTTGTAATCCTAATGGAGAAATAGAACCACCCCATCACAAATGTGGCAGCGGCACAATGTAGAACGCCCACAGCACAAAAAAACCCCAAACTCTCTGGTACTCAAAAGAAATCAGTAGAAGCCAAAATTAATCTTGGAAAAATAGAGAGGAAATGGAGACAAACAAAAGACCAAGATGCATTACAAAAATACAGGACTATGCGAAATGTTTACAACATGATCAATAGATGCAAACAGGAATATAACACAAAAAGAGGGTGGCCTTCATAAATAAAATACAAGAGATCACAAAAAGAGGACGACGAGTATCAATATTTGGAAAAACTTAGAGAAGCTAGGAAAGTAGTCAGGAAAGCAAAGATACAAAAAGAAGCAGCAGAAATGGTCAACGGAATAAAATGGTGGGGCAAGACATTTTTCAGATATGTTAGTGAGAGGAGGAAGTGCAAAAGTGGTATTGTCAGATTCAAGAGTGATGGGGAGAAATATGTAAAAGCTGAAGAGGATAAAGTGGAATTGCTTAACAAATACTGTTTTGTTCTGTGCTCACAGATGAAGGGTCAGAAGTAGGACCTCGGAGAACATCCACAAATAGAAACAGAAGTGAAGGGGATCTTAAACAATTTTCAGAAGACTGTGTTCATGAGGAACTAGCTAAACTAAAAGTAGACAAAGCGATGGGGCCGGATGGGATACATCCAAGAGTAATGAAAGAATTGGGGAAGTTCTAGCAGCTAAATTGTCTGATCTTTTCAATGCTCTCCTTTCTTATACTCTACTCCCCCCCCCCCCAGGTGTTTGGCATCTCTCCTTGTAGACATGGACAGATAAAGGGATACCAGAATCCCCAATATGTAATTGAAGATGGAGGATTTTGCTTGATACAGAATGTGTTTAGAAGTTTAGCTTTTCACCTACTTCCTCTTAAATAGAATAGGATGTCATGATCATGAGTTCTGTGTAACCGTCTTTAAAATAGATGGAACAGTGTTAACGCAAGCATAAAGAGTAAATATAGGCTATGAACTGTGCAACCATAGTTCATTGTACAGTCACTGCTGACAAAACATAATTTTTGCAACTTTTGCAATTATAAATAACTGTCATAATCAAGTGAATTTCATCTAATATACTGTAATCAGATCTTACTCTGTAAAAAGAACTTTGGCGACACCTTGTGTTATTTCATGGTTATAATAAATGACTGTTACTTCCTCTTTTTCTCTAATAAAAGGAGCTTTTTAGGAGGAAGAATTTGAATTCGTCAGGCGTGGAACTGTGCGTGTTCACAGACCGCTTGTCGTTTTCCCTCTGAGCTCAAAGAAAGTAACACTTGTGTGTGATTGTGTTCTGTATTACTCTCTGCCTGTTTCTCACTGTTTGAGGACCAAAGACCTAAAGAGATGTGGTATTGTGGTCAGATCACAGAGTTTTCTTCACTCCTAACCCTTTTGTGTGGAGGTGGTGGGGTAAATACAGTGACAGAATTCAAAATGGCATGAGACAGACTCAGTGGATCTCGTTAAAACAAGAGATAAAATCAAAATAAACTTAAATATCTTTTAATAGAGGGGGTGACCTTCACAGAGTTGCAGTTACAACCACTCTAGCCACCTTACTGGGCAGACTAGATGGACCATACTGGTCTTTATCTGCCATAATGTACTATGTTAATGTTACTTTAGAGTCGGGCATGGTCCCAGAGGCCTGGAGAAAGGCACATGTGGTTCCTTTACACAAAAGCAGAAATAAGGATGAAGTTGAGAACTACAGGCTGGTTAGTCTGATCTCTGTGGTGAGTAAATTCATGGAAATGCTGCTAAAACAGAGGATAGTGAGTTTCTTTTTGTAGGAGTCCAATGGATTGCAGGATCCAAGGCAACATGGGTTTACCAGAGCCAGGTCTTGTCAGACAAATCTGATTGATTTCTTTGACTGGGTGACCAAAGAGTTGGATTGAGGGAGAGCCCTAGATGTGGTGTACTTAGCTTTCAGTAAAGCCTTTGACACCATGCTGCACAGGTGACTTATAAATAAATTGAGCACCCTAGGGATAGACCCTAAAATGACTGACTAGGTTAGAAATTGGTTGAGTGGGAGGCACCAAAGGTACAGTTTAATGGAGCTAAATCTGAGAAGAAGGAAGTTACCAGTGGTGTGCCGCAGAGATCTATCCTTGGTCCAATTCTTTTTAACATTTTGTTGGCGATATTGTGGAAGGGCTGTCGGGTAAGGTTTGCCTCTTTGTGGATGATACCATATCTGCAATAGAGTAGACACCAGGAGGGATTAGATAACATGAGGAGGGATCTAGCTAAGCTTTGATTAAAAATTTGGCAGCTGAGATTTAATACTAAAAAATGCAGGGTCATGCATTTGGGCTGCAAATTTCAAGGGAGCAGAACAGTATAGGGGATGAAGTACTTCTATCCACGAAAGAAGAGCAGGACCTGGATGTGATTATTTAAGATGAACCTAAAGTGACTAAAAGGATAGAAAAGGCAATAGCAAAAGTCAGAAGGCTGCTTGGCTGCAAAGGGTGAAGAATGGCCAGCAGAAAAAAGGAGGTGATAGTGCCACTGTATAAGTCTTTGATGAGACTTCATTTGGTGTGCAATGCTGGAGACCACACCTTCAAAAGGATATAAACAGGATGGAGTCTGTGCAGAGGATGGCTACCAAAATGGTTAGTGGTCTTTGTTATAAACCATATGGGGACAGACTTTAAGATCTCAATATGTAATACTTTGAAGAAAATCCACTCAGAGTATTAATTACACAAAACAAAACTCTCAGGCAATAGAAATAGTACCAACTAAGCTAACCTACTTCAGTAGCTCAAAAGAGTCACAACTACTAGACCGCCTGAAGGAAAAGAATACGTCACACCACAATGGCAGCAACAATTTAGTGGAGAAAGCCTCAGAACCTTATCACTTCCAACAACGCGGCAACAAAGAGCCGTAGGGGAGATCAAGAGCTCAGCATCTTAAGCATTAAAACATTCCCCCTTCTTTTATTGTAATTTTTATATTTTAATTATTCAATAAATAGAAAGATGCCTAAACCCATCACTCACATCGAAACATTGCACAGTCTCACAATCAATACTTCAAAACAATAAATCATTACCAGACAACCGTATCCAACACTTAAACCCTTAACTTAGTAACAGACTTCAAGTATATCAACACACTCTTCTTATATCCCACAACTTATAGCTCACTTTTATAAAACTCAACTCAAAACACCAATAAAGGAGGATGGGGCAGAGAAAGCACTTCCATGGTACCTCACATTTCACTTAGTATCTATCCAATGTAGCATAACAGTGTTTATTGAGAGTAATCCAATTACACAGCAGTGCTAGCCTGCCGTAAGAGCTCAATTTTAAAGGACAAAAAGCCTTAAGATTGGGGCTTAACCCTGCAAACAGAAAAATAAATCAGATAAAATAAAGTTCAGAAAGCCATAACAAAAGCACAGCTGATCTACTTATCTTAATGCTGTCTTTGAAGAACTTCACACCAGCTCTCAGGAAACGCTGGTCAAACAAGCTGCACAGCTAAGACCCACTCTCAACAAACTTTGCTGCTGAAGCAGCTACACAAGATTTACTACCAATGGTGACACAACCTCGTACTACCCTTCAGCTCCCCTCTCGGACTTCATCAAGAGCAAGGGAATGGAGCCAGGAGACCCTAAGCATAAGAATGGTATCTAAAATCACCGGTATTAAAGGAATCCTATCAAATCAGGGGCGAATGCTGCCCCCACTGGAACAACTAGGAAACCTTAAAACCTTTAAGAGAGGGGCAGATTTAAAAGTCACACAGTATCAAACGAGTAATTTAAAACATGACTACAGAAAAACTCCCCAATTTATTTTGCCATTAAGACCATGGGGTTCTAAAGAGTTCAGTCAGAAAATCCACTGCTGTTCTCACTGAAGTAAAAGTCTACCATCATCTCCACCTCTAGGATTGGCAGGCATACAGTCTATAGCAGAGGTTCCCAACTCCAGTCCTGGAGGGCCAAACACCATTCAGGTTTTCAGGCTGTCCCTAATAAATATGCATGAGATGTATTTGCATGCACTGCCCCCATTGTATTCAAATGTATCTCATGCATATTCATTAGGGACAGCCTGAAAACCTGAATGGTGTTTGGCCCTCCAGGACGGGAGTTGGGAACCTCTGGTCTATAGCCATACACCGTAAATCCTGAAACCCATGACCATTCTGCAGGCAATGCTGAACTATGGGCGCTTCTTCTCCACCCTTCACAAGATTGTTCTTATGCTGAAATAAACAAATTCGTAGTTGACCCACGTAATAATTATTACAAGGCAAACAAAGCACATAAACCACAAAAGTGGAAATGCAGGATGTACGCCACTGGAGATGGAATGTGCAACCATTAATTCTCACACTAGAGCCGTCATCCATAATAGCACAAAAAACGCACAGGCCACACTTGTAATGACCCATAGAGCAAATTTCAGGAGGGCCATGAGGAACAGGAGAACATAATTTTTCTTGCAGATTCTGTCCTCTACTATAGGCTATCCGTGGATGAGTAGAGACAAAACAAGGAAGCGTTGAAAGAACTGATCAATGATGCTTGATAGAGGATGCCATAACAGCAGACACTACAGAATGTTGCAACACACAAGTGACAATCTCAGGATCAACAGCTGCAGAGGACGTGGATGGAATCAAGGGCCATTTCCGATGGTTAAACAGCACATGTCTGTAAGCTTTCTTCAAAACTGCTGCTGGATACCCACGGTCCTTAAACTTAGTAATCAAAATACCTGCTGGATATCTAAATTCAAAATCAGCAGAGCAGATATGCTGAGATCTCAAAAGCTGGGAAAACGGCAAGCTATTCTTCAAAGAATAAGGATGAAAACTACGGTATTGGAGCAAAGTATTCCCATCAGTTGGTTTAGTGAAGATGGTAGTCGCGCTTCAACACAGTTACATCTAAAAAAAGTATCATAGTCTGATGGCAGCACATTTCAAACTTAGCAGTATGACAAACATTCAAATAATGAAAAAAAATAAATTTAATTGATCATAAGTCCCACACCATAAGACAAAGATGTCATCTATATATCTTTGCCATTCAAGAAGATTACCAGCATAAATTGAAGGGTAGATCCACTGCTCCTCAAAAGTTTGCAGAAAGAGATTGGCTAATGATGGCGCAAACGTTGCATCCATAGCTGTTCCTGAGATTTGTTGACAAAACATATCACCATACAGAAAAAAAATTTTCTTGTCAAGGCCATTTCAGTTAACGCCAGTAAAAAAAAAACAGTGGGAACTTTATGAGGTAGTGGTCTAGATTCCCATACTGACTGCAGCACTGTTACAGCCTCCACTTGAGGGATAGATGTATAGAGTGAAGCAACATCAAATGTTACAAGCCGCTGGATGTGCCACCTCATGGACTGTTTGTAGAACCTGCAAAAAATGTATTGTAGCTCTTAAAAAGGAGGGCATTTTAGGCACATTGTCCTTAAGAAATATATCCAAATAACGGCCGACATATTCTAACAAGGAATCATTACTCAATAATATGGGTCTCCCGGGGGGATGATCCAAAGTTTCATACATCTTTGGCAGAAGATACAATACAGGGACTTTAGGAAATGGTGGGTTCAAAAAAGCCATCTCTCTTTCCGTTAAGAACCCAGATGCTTCTGCAGTTTCAGTGAGTTGACGAATGTGTAACTGTAAATCACTAGTAGGATCAGCAGACAACTTGTGATAACAAGAAACATCGCTAAGCTGATGACGAGCTTTAGCGCCAGTCAGATGTATCCATTACGACAATGGCACCTCCTTTATCAGCTTGCTTAATAGTACGTGACTCATTCGCCTGTAATTCCTTAAGCGCTCTCAATTCTTCAGATGTCAGATTCAATTGATGGTTCTTACACCGATATTCAGTTCTATCCAAATCATTCAAAACCAAGGTTTTAAAAGGTAAGCAACACAGCATGCAAAGGCCCAGGAGGCATCCATGATGACTTTAGATGTACTACAGAGGCATCCGGTACTGAAATCTTATCAGAAAAAAAACCAAGCCAATTTACAAAGTTCTAATTATTTGCTCCACTTATAGATGATTCTGAAAACAATCCAAATAAGGTCCTGGCACATATGAAAGTCCTTTGGATAAAACTTGAATTTGTACTGATGACAACCTAACTGATGATAGGTTAATGACAGCCCCAGTCATTGAAAGTCCATGCGATAGGGGTACTTTTTCTTCTGCAGCCTGGTATACAGGCTTTGATAATCTTGAGGCTGAGGCTACCTCTCACTCGCCTCCCCAAAAAAGGCTCTTTACTTGCGTCTTCCTCACTACAAAGGGAGCTTTCAGATGTCATGTCAAAAATGACTGATTTGCATGAATTATCTCTCAAAGACCGAGCACGCAATGCTGACCAGTTATAAATATTGCCATCCTTCATCTCTTTTTCATCACACAAACTTTTTAATTTTTAAAGCTTTAAGATCTGCCTTGTACCGCTCTGTTAAGAATTTTCAGCATAACATACAACATAATCATCCAGAGTCTTCAATTTAATTAAATCCACATCTAAATCCGTATAAATGACTTCTCGTTTCACGCGTGCAGTTTCAATGACCAGCAACATTAACTTGAGAACACACTTGTTCAAAATACTGTTCCAACGAGAAATGAAAGTCTCATCGTTGTGGAACATACCAGACTCTTTCCAGATGCGCAGGCCAGTGGGAATTACTTCCTTGTGGCAATACTCTGCCAATGCGAGATTGTAACTCAAACCATACCCCTCTCTTAGATTTATTAAAAGACTCCCATGTGGGATTTTTAATTATCTATATTACCCTGCAATAAAGATGGGATATCAAGAACACTTGTTACAGGTGAGTAACTACACTTTCTCCAGGAACAAGCAAGAAGTCAGTCTTCACATATGGGACTCCCTAGCTACAGACTACCGAGGACCTGTAGAAAACACACGGCCTAGCCGTGAGCAGCCGCAAGCAAATCTGAGGATAGACTCTGAGGACCCCAGTGTCCAGGAAGAACAATGGCTCTGGTAGCCTGAACAAGAAGGGTCGGAGGGCAAGCGTTGCCTAAACCCCAAACAGATCATGGAGAATGGCCTGGCCGAAGGCAATGTCCTGTCGGGACTTCCTCTCCAGGCAGTATTGAGCTGCAAAACTGTGGACCAAAGACCAGGTGGCGGCCCAGCAGATGTCTGCCATGGGAACCAAGCGAAGGTTTGCAATTGAAGTTGCCATAGCCCTGACATTATGGGCCGTGACCCAGCACTCCAGCGACAGCCCAATCTGGTTGTGGGAGAAGGTGGTGCAGTCCGCACCCAGATGGACAGGGTCTGCTTGGTGACAGCCTCCCCCAGACGACTGGAGTCATATGAGACAAAAGGCTGTGAGGCTTTGCAGTGGCCATGAGTACACTGTAGATAGAAGGACAGGGCCCTTTTGCAGTCCAGAGTATGGAGAACGGCTGATGCCTTGTCGGTGTAGGGCCGTGGAAAGAAGGGAGTACCACCTCCTGGTTGAGATGGAAATCAGACACCACCTTCAGAAGAAACTTTGGTCGACTGTGGAGCACAACTCTGTTCTTGTAGAACTGGTGTAGAGTGGCTCGACTACCAGGGCCTGGAGCTCGCTGACTCTGCATGCAGAGGTGAGTGCCACCAGAAAGGTCACCTTCCAGGACAGGTATCTCAGGTGGCAGGTAGCCAAGGGTTCAAAGGGCAGCTTGATAAGCTGCACCAGGACCACAGTGAGATCCCATTCTGCCGAGGGCGGATGGATGGAAGGCTTTGACATCAGTAAGCCCCACATGAATCAGGTAATGAGCAGCTGCAAGGAAAGAAGTTTGCACTCTATGAAGTGAAAGTTCACAGAGAGTGTGCTCAGGTATACCCTAACGGAGATGGACTTAAGTCCAGACTGTGAAAGGTGGAGCAAGTACTGCAGCCCTGCATGCACCAGGCAGAATAGGTTCACCCGCTGCTCCGTGCACCATAAGGAAAACTTGTGCCACTTGAAGGCATAGGCCCATCTCGTACAGTCCTTGCGAGAGGCCAGGAGGACTTCTTCCACCTCCTTGGAGATGTTGAGAGGTGCTAAAGCAACTCGTTCAGCAGCCATGCTGTGAGGGACAAGGATCCCAGGTTGGGGTGGAGGATCGCATTCTCCTCCAAGTCGAAAGTCCTGGTGAGCTCCAGAGAGGGATCGGGGACTCTGTCAAGAGACGAAGCAGTAGAGCAGGCATGTCCAACAGATAGATCGCAATCTACCTGTAGAACACGGTAGGGTCAGAGATAGATCGCCAGCCCCACTTGGCTCCATCAGCAGCTCGCCCCGTCGCTAGGAGAGAGCTCGTGCCAGCAGGTCGTCTGCCAAGGGATTGCTACCGCTGCTGATCCTTTGCCTGTCTTTTTTCCTTGCCTACGGGAATCTTGCCTGTGGGTGTATTGGGGGCGCTGCTTGTTTTCGTGCCAATAGTTTGTGGGTACCCCAGGGTGATGCTGCCCACTCCCCGTGATGAAATGCCACAGACCCAGCGTCATACCTGGTCTCCTGCCTCTCAGAATCACCCATTCCTGCCCCCGCCTCAACACCCCTTAGAAGTGTGTTATATACCGGGCGATATCCATTTGCCCGGGCTTTACCTGAATACACTTACCGTATTAGTTGTGTCGTGTGCTGGTCATTGGTCGCTTTATAGTTCACTTTCATTAAACGTTTTCGGGCAAACACAACAAAAGTGTCAAGAATTTGGTGATTTTGGCAGGCTTTTCCAATTTTGTTCTAACTTGCCTATGCCTTGTCTTCGAATTGGTTCAAACCACTGTGACTTTTGCTTGCCTCTGCAATTTTATTTCGCCTTGCCTTTGCGTTGATTCTACACTGTGTGCAAAATTTATTAAATCGTGTGTGGTGGTATTTGAACTTGTTTGGTGGTATTTGATTTTATCTGGTTTGCTGGACAGGTGTTTGTGGTTTTTTATGATTGTTTGGTTGTATTTGATTATTGGTGCCAGTATGATGAATTATTATTTTTAATTTTAGAACTGCATGTGTGGTTTTGGCATCTCCAGTCCTTGTATTGCACATCATCCAGAGGTCTTCAGTTCCTGTTGATCTTTAATACTTTGGGACAGTGACAGTTTTGGACCAGATTCAGCCAGTGTTTATACTAACTTAGCAGATTTGGCCTTCTTACATCCAGCCACCCCAGTATAACGGAGATGAGTGTTCCAAAGAAGAGCAAAACCTACCACTTTCATGATGAATGGGAAATGGACTACTTCTTCATCATAGTGAAAGACAAGTGTTGTTGTCTAATTTGTAACGCCCCAGTATCCTTGCCCAAAAAGGGTAATCTGGAACGTCATTATAAGGCTCTGCATAGCAATAAGTTTGATGCTGATTTTCCACCCAAAAGTGAAATTCGTAAACTGAAGCTCAAAGAACTTAAATCGAAATTGGCTACTCAGCAACAGTTGATGGCAAAGCCAAGATCACATTCGGTCAATGCAACCATAGCATCCTTCAAGGTCAGCAACCTGATCGCAAAGAAATGCAAACCTTTCACTAAAGGGGAATTTGTAAAAGATTGTTTTCTTGAAGCAGATGACAATCTTTTTGAAGGATTTAAAAATAAGAAAGAGATCACAGCTGCTATTCAAGATGTACAATTGTCAAGAAACACCGTCGTGTGGCGAATAGAAAAGATGGGTGGAGACACACCTGAACAATTGTTGGAGGATGTTTCAAATTGTGTTGCTTTCTCACTCCAACTTGATGAATCTACAAACATAAGAGACATAGCCCAGTTATTAGTCTTTATCCGGATGGTTTTTGAAGACTTCAGTGTTAAAGAAGAACTACTTTGAATGATTTCTTTAAAAGGGAGAACTACCGGTCAGGAAATATTCAGTTCTTTCCATTCTTTTGTGACAAAGTGTAATCTTCCATTGCATAGACTTGTTTCCATCACTATTGATGGAGCAAGAGCAATGACAGGTGAGGTTAACGGTTTCATAGCCCTTTGTAGACAGCATGATGACTTCCCAGATTTCCTTTCTTACCACTGCATCATTCACCAGCAAGTTTTGGCAAGCAAGAGACTCAATACAAAGACTGTCATGGACATCACTTTCAAAATTGTAAATTCAGTTCGTGGAAGATCACTTCAAAGACGGCTTTTCAATCTTACTCTTGATGAAGGGGCAGTGGAAATCATTTTGCACACAGATGTAAGGTGGCTAAGTAGGCACAAATTTCTGCAAAGATTTTGTGATTTGCTGAATGAAATAAGAAGTTTTTTGAAGGAGAGGGGAGATGACCAGAGTTGGAAGATGAGGAGTGGTTATGTGATCTGGCATTTCTCGCTGGCTTTACAGGCAAACTAAGTGATATGAACCTTGAACTACAAGGTAAAAACAAATGCACTGGTGAGATGATGAGTACAGTTTCATCCTACAAGAGCAAATTTGAGCTAATGATGACTGACCTTGCAAACAACACGTTTGATCATTTTCCTAATGCGCAGGACCATCTGGGACAATATCCAAATTTTGTTTTTCAGAACGAGAAGTATGTGACAGAAATCTGTTCTGTTACCCAGGAATTCAAAAATAGATTCTGTGACTTCCAAAAATTTGGAACAGTTGTGGAGTACTTGTCATACCCATTCAAAGTAGATGTGGACATTAAAGAAACTGCAGCTGCTATCAGTAAAAATTACTCATTGAACAAGCAGTCTCTTGAAAACGAAATATTAACCCTTAAAAATGACATTTTTCTCAAGACCCGTGCTGAGCAATAATCGTTTTGGAAGCTAGTGCCTAGAGACAAATTTCCCAACTTGAGAAGATGCAGTGAAGCTGTACACTCCTGTTTTGGTTCAACTTATTTGTGTGAATCTGCGTTTTCCCATCTGAAAATGACAGTACACAACGTTCCAACACGACAGATGAACATCTCCAGGATTCCCTGAGACTGGCCCTCACGGAATATTCACCCAACTTCAAAAAGCTGGTGGATGAAATGCAGGCTCAGATGTCTCACTAATGAGCAAGAGCGAAATATTAAAGATTGTGCAAGATCAGCCTGCATCAATACTCGACCTAAATTTAACACAAATTACTCAATAAAAGTTAAAGAACATTATTAAGACAGTTAAAGAAAGTTATTACTCAATAAAACTTTAAGAAAAAATGTACTTTCCATTTCCCCTCACAGTTCTTACTGGATCTTCATGTCTCTGTTTTGTTTTTGCTTAATTTGCATAACAGCTGATCACATCCAAGTAAATGACAGAAGGTTTATGTTTATGTTTATTAAAATTTGATTGACCGCTCTTCACAATAAAATCAGAGCGGTTTACAAATACATAAAAACCAATAAAAGTAAGGCACAAGGCCGGGAAAGGAAAAGAAATTACACTTTATAAAAACAAAATGGGCTGGGGGATAGTAGAGGGAAGAGAATAGAGCTATATTGGGGACGGGGAGGTGGGGAGGTTAAAGGCTAGGGAAAAAAGGTGTGTTTTTAGCTGCTGTTTGAATGCTGAATGGGAGGGTTCTAAGCGGAGAGAGGTGGGCAGGGTTCATTAAAAAGGGGCAAGGTTCATTAAAAAGGGGGGGGGGAATCCTCCAACTTTATTGGGTTAAAATTTAATTTGAAACTAATTTGAAACTTAATTTTCATGGTAGTAGATCACTGGCACTTTTGGCCGGAAAAAGTAGATCACAACCTGTTCGAAGTTGAACATGCCTGCAGTAGAGGAAACCAAGGCTGCCTGGGCCACCTCGGGGCAACTAGAATCAGGGAAGTCTTGTCTCACTGAACCTTGAAGACGGTCTGCGCTATCAGTGGTGTTGGAGGGAAGACATACAACAGACCCCCCACCTTGCTTGTTTAGGTAAAACATCATAACCCGATTGTCCTTCTGAATGAGCACTGATTGATGATGCAGGCGGTGCTAGAAAGCCTTGAGTGCAAGGAAGCCATATGGCCCTGAGTTTCAGCAGGTTGATCTGCTGCTGGCTCTCCTCGATGGACCAGACACCCTGGGTGTGTAATTCCTCACAATGGGCACCCCAGCCCAGCAGGGATGCACCTATCGTGAGGACCCTTTGGGGGCTCTGGATTTGTAAGGGCATGCCCTTCTGCAGGTTTTGCAGATCCTGCCACCAACTGAGTGACTCCGCCGCTGATGGGACACCGAGACTCTGTACCAGAGCCTGGGTCCTCTGTGTGTGGAGACACCACTGAGCTGCCCGTATGTGGAGGCAGGTGTTGGGGACCACATGGACCATGCAGGCCATGTGGCCGAGAAGGCGAAGCACAGACCGGGCCAACATGGTGCGGTGGCATTGCACTTCAGTCACCAGGGCCATGAGGCGATCTGCCCTGTCTAGGGGGAGGAAAGTCACAGCTTGGAGGGTGTCCAGGCAGCCCCTATGAACGCCAAGTCTTGAGTTGGGGCGAAATGGGATTTTGAGTGATTTATCACGAATCCCAGATGTTGTAGGGCCTTGATGGTGTGGCCTGTGGCCTGCAGTGTCTCTGAGGCTGTGTCTTCTTTTACGAGCCAGTCGTCTAGGTAAGGGAAGACGAAGGCCCCTTGGAGAAGAAAATAGGCAGCCACCAGTGCCAGGCATTTGGTGAAGACCCTTGGTGTGGAGGCAAGGTCGAAGGGAAGTACCTTGTATTGGTAATGGTCGCTCCCCGACCATGAATCTTAGGTACTGCCTGTGACTGGGACAGATAAGGATGTGGGTATAAGCATCCTTTAGGTCCAAGGAGCATAGCCAATCTCCCTGCTAGAGGTAGGACAGCAGTATTCCAAGGGAGAGCAGCTTGAACTTCTCCCGTACCAGAAATTTGTTTAGGTTTCTCAGGTCCAGGATGGGCTGTAGTCCTAAGAACATAAGATATGCCATACTGAGTCAGACCAAGATCCATCAAGCCCAGTATCCTGTTTCCAACAGTGGCCAATCTAGGTCACAAAAGCAGTTTCCCCAAAAGACACAGATTCCACAAAGCTTGTATTGGGGCAAGCAGCAGATATTCTGGGTCCACTTTAAAAATGGTTTATGGACCTTTCCTCCAGGAACTTGTCCAAACCTTTTTTAAACAAGGCTACACTAACAGCTTTTACTATATCATCCGGTAACGAATTCCAGAGTTTGATTACATGTTGAGTGAAAGAATATTTTCTCTTATTAGTCTTAAAAGAGACTGCTGAGGGGAGATATGATAGAAGTCTATAAATTAATGAACAGAGTGGAACGGGTAAACGTGGGTTTATGTTATCAGAATATAGAAAGACTAGGGGATATGCAATGAAGCTACAGGGTAAACTATTTAAGACTAATAAGAGAAATATTTTTTCACTCAACGTGTAATCAAACTCTGGCATTTGTTACCGGAGATTGTAGTAAAGGCTGTTAGTGTAGCTGGGTTTAAAAAAGGTTTGGATAAGTTCCTGGAGGAAAGGTCCATAAACCATTATTAAAAAGAGACCCAGGATATCAATGCTTGATCCAATTCAAGCATTGTGGAACCTGTGTCTTTTGGGGAAACTGCTAGGTACATATGACCTAGATTGGCCACTGTTGGAAACAGGATACTGGGCTTGATGGACCTTGGTCTGACCCAGTATGGCATATCTTATGTTCTTATGCACTGCATGTCCCCTAGTCTTTCTATATTTTGATGGCATAAACATTCGATTTACATTTACCCGTTCCACTCCATTCATTAATTTATAAACCTCTATCATATTTCTTCAGCTGTCTCTTTTCCAGGTTGAAGAGCCCTAACCTTTTTAGCCTCTCTTCATAGGGGTATCCTTACATCCCCTTTACCATTTTGGTGACTTCTCTGTACCTTTCTAATAATGCTATATCCTTTTTAAGATATGGCGACCAGAATTGCACACAATATTCAAGGTGCAGTTGCACCATGGAATGATACAGAGGCATTATAATATCCTTTGTTTTATTCTCCATTCCTTTCCTTATGATACCTAGCATTCTATTTGCTCTCTTTGCCGCTGCTTCACATTGGGCGGAGGGTTTCAACATGTTATCCATGACTACTCCTAAATCTTTTTCCTGGGTGGTGGTTCCTAATCTGGAACCTTGCATCGTGTAACCATAGCTTGGGCTGTTCTTTCCTAGGTGCATAACTTTGCACTTGTCCACATTAAATTTCATCTGCCATTTGGGCGCCCAGCCTTCCAATTTATCAAGGTCCTCCTGCAATTTTTCACAATCCTCATGGGTTTTTAACTCCTCTGAATAATTTTGTGTCATCTGCAAATTTGATTACCTCACTCATTATTCCCATTTCCAGGTCATTTATGACTATGTTAAAAAGCATCAGACCCAGCACACAGGACCGTACCTAGCCCTGTGTGAGTGGTGCGGCCGCACAGGGCGCAAAGGCTTAAGGAGCACATTTCAGCTGTCTGCCGTCGCCTGCCGCCACCACATTTTCTTCTTTCAGCGGCGGCAGGCAATGGCAGACAGCTGAAATGCGCCCCTTAAGTCTTCTCGCGGCACACTAAGCAGGTCTGGTCCCTCCGTCCTCTGATGCAGCATCAGAGCAGGGAGCGACAGATATGCTTAGCGCGCCGGCGACTTGCACTTAGGGCACGCCTCTTCTCTCCCGCCGCCATCCAGAAAGTAACTGGATGGGGGGGATGCACGCGCCCAATGTACAAGTCGCAAAGGGTGCGATTCACACTCATTACGGCCCTCCCAGCACACCTTTCTCCAGTGAAAAAATTGGCCATTTAGCCCTACCCTCTGCTTTCTTTTAACCAGTTCCTGATCCACAATAGTACACTGCCTCCTATCCCTCCTATCTCCTTTTCATAATACCCTCCCCTCATATTCTCATTTTCTCCTCTGCCCCTTTCCCTTCCCTATCCCTTATCACCATGCTCTTTCTCTGGACCTGTCCCTGTTCTCTACCTTTTTCGGCTTTGTCTATCCCTGTCCTGTCTATTGATGGCGTTCCTTTCTGACTTTATTTTCAGTAGCCTCTATCCATTTTGTATTGTACACCGCCCTGACGCCCCGGCATGGATGGTTTATCAAACTCTGCTAATAAAGATAAAGATCCCATGACTTTTTTGCCAAGAGTCTGTCATGAGGGAACTTGTCAAAGGCTTTCTGAAAATCCACACTATATCAACCGACTCACCTTTGTCTACCTGTTTATTCACACCTTCAAAAAAACATAATAGATTAGTAAGACGAGACCTTCCTTTGCTAAAGCCATATTGGATGTCTCCCATTAAGCCATGACTATCTACATGTTCAGTAATTTTGTTCTTTATAATAGTTTCTACCATTTTTTCCGGTACTGACGTCAAGTTCACCAGTCTGTAGTTTCCTGGATCACCCCTGCATTCATCGCCTTTTTAAAAACTGGCATTACATTGGCCATCCTCCAACCTTCAGGTATTACAAATGATTTTAATGATAGTTCTCAAATTACTAATAGGTGGTCTGCAATCTCATATTTCAATTCTTTCAACACCCTTGGATGTATACCATCCGGTCCAGGTGATCTGCTACTCTTCCGTTTATCAAATAGTTACATAGAAACATAGAACTATGATGATAGAAAAAGACCACATGGCCTATCTAGTCTGTCCTTCCATATCAACAACTACAACAGTCCCCTTTTTACCTTTAGAGATCCTCTGTGTTTGTCCCATGCTTTTTTGAATTCAGTTACTGTCCTCATCTCTACCACCTCCACTGGGAGACTATTCCATGGATCCACTACTCTTTCCGTAAAGAAACATTTCCGCATATCACTCCTGAATCTATCTCCCTTCACCCTCATCCCATGTCCCCTCGTAGCAGAACTTGCTTTCAATTGAAAGAGGCTCTCTCCCTGAACATTTATGCCACGGAGGTATTTAAACATCTCAATCATATCACCTCTATCCCACCTTTCCTCTAATGTGTACATATTAAGATCTTTAAGTCTGTCCTCATATGCTTTATAATGAAGACCACTAATCATTTTAGTAGCCACCCTCTGCACCGACTCCATCCTGTTCACATCCTTTTGAAGGTGCGGTCTCCAGAATTGCACACTATACTCCAAATGAGGTCGCACCAAAGACTTATACAGAGGCATTATATCACCTCCTTTTTTCTGCTAGACATTCCTCTCCGTCTGCACCCAAACATCCTTCTAGCTTTTGCCGTCGCCTTTTCTACCTGTTTAGCTACTTTAAGATCATCAGACACAACCACGCCTAGGTCCCGCTCTTCTTTAGTGGATAAAAGTACTTCACCCCCTATACTATATTGCTCCCTTGGATTGCTGCAGCCCAAATGCATGACCTTACATTTTTTAACATTAAATCCCAGCTGCCAAATTCTAGACCATTCTTCAAGCTTAGCTAGATCCCTCCTCATGTTATCTACACCTTCCTGGGTGTCTACTCTATTGCAGATTTTGGTATCATCCGCAAAGAGGCAAACCATACCCGATA
Source organism: Ichthyophis bannanicus (assembly GCA_033557465.1). NCBI lineage: Eukaryota > Metazoa > Chordata > Amphibia > Gymnophiona > Ichthyophiidae > Ichthyophis > Ichthyophis bannanicus. Next base: position 562,328,943 of record CM066034.1, on the reverse strand, counting down.
GCCCTTCCGCTATATCACTAACAAAGATGTTAAAAAGAATCAGACCAAGGACAGATCCCTGGGGCACATCACTGGTAACATCCTTCTCCTCAGAGTGAGCTCCATTTACTTGTACTCTTTGTCACCTCCCACCCAACCAATTTCTTACCCAAGCAGTAACTTTAGGGTCCATCCCTAGGGTGCTCAGTTTGTTTATAAGTCGCCTGTGAGGAACAGTGTCAAAGGCTTTACTGAAATCTAATTTCACCACATCTAGAGCTCTCCCTCGGTCCAACTCCCTGGTCACCCAGTCAAAGAAATCAATCAGATTTGTCTGACAAGACCTGCCTCTGGTGAATCCATGCTGCCTCGGATCCTGTAATCCGCTGGACTCCAGAAACCTCACTATTTTCTCTTTCAGCAGCGTTTCCAATAATTTACTCACCACCAAAGTTAAATTAACCGGCCTGTAGTTTTCAACCACATCCTTACTTCCGCTTTTGTGTAAAGGCACCACATGAGCCTCTCTCCAGTCCTTTGGCACCACTCCCGACTCCAACGAGGTATTGAAAAGGTCAGTCAGTGGAGTTGCTAGAATGTCCCCAAGTTCCCTCAGTATTCTAGGGTGTATCCCATCCGGTCCGATCGCTTTGTCTACTTTAAGTTGAGCTAGTTTCTCACGAACACAGTCTTCTGAAAATTGTTCAAGATGTCCCTTGCTTCTGTTCCTATTTGTGGGTGTTTTCTGAGGTCCTGCTCCTGGTTCTTCATCTGTGAACATAGAAGAAAAATATTTGTTAAGCAATTCCGCTTTATCCTTATCAGCTTCTACATATTCCTCCCCTGCACCCTTGAGTCTGACAATACCACTTTTTCCCTTCCTCTTCTCACTAATATATCTAAAATATGTCTTATCCCCCCATTTTATTGCATTGGCTATTTCCTCCTCCTTTTGAATCTTTGCCTTCTTGACTACTTTGCTAGCTTCTCTAAGTTTTTCCAAATACAGATGCCTGTCTTCCTCTCTCTGTGATTTCTTGTATTTCATGAAGGCCTCCCTCTTTTTCTTCACTTTTTCAGCTACTTCTTTCGAAAACCATAGCGGTCTCCTTTTCCTTTTACCTTTATTTACCATTTTAACAAAAAGGTTGGTTGCCCTTAAAATATCCCCTTTCAGTTTTGCCCACTGTTTTTCTACATCCCCCAGCTGTTCCCATCCCTCTAACGACTCCCTGAGGTATTGGCCCATCTTCGCAAAGTTAGTCTTCCTAAAGTAAGATCCTCACCTTGGAATGGATTCTAACAGCCCTAGTCCTAATACTGAACCACACCATCTGGTGATCACTGGATGCAAAATGATCTCCCACTACATCAGAAACACTTTCACCATTGGTAAGCACCAAGTCCTGTATGGCCCCTTCACGTGTGGGGTCTGTTACCAATTGCCTGAATAGTTCTCCCTGTAGAGAATCCAGGATCTCCTTACTTCTAGATGATACTGCAGCAGGAATGTGCCAATCAACATCTGGCTTATTGAAATCTCCTATCAGTAGCACTTCCCTTTTCCTAGCAATGCTGCGTATGTCTTCAATTAACTCTCTGTCCACCTCTTCCTCTTGTGAGGGAGGTCTGTATATAACACCAATGCAAATAGATTTCTCTTTCCCTCTTTCTAGTTTAACCCACAATGCCTCCTCTCTCCCTTTTAAGCTCTGTAATTCCAAAGCTTTAATATTATTTTTTACATATAGTGCCACTCCTCCTCCCCTTCTTCCTATCCTGTCCTTTCTGAATAAAGTATAGCCAGGTATAGTTACATCCCAATCATGGTTTTCTGTGAACCATGTTTCTGTAACTGCCACTAAATCCAAGTCAGCCACTCCCACCAAAGCTTCAACATCAGGGATCTTATTTCCCATGCTACGGGCATTTATACACACTGCTTTCCATATGTTACCCCTGTTACCCATTTCCATAAAGGTATTTAATGTATCACCTACCTGGGGGCTTTCACTTACCTGGGGGCTTTCTTCACCCATCCCCAACGAATCTAGTTTAAAGCCCTCTTCAGTAGATTAGCCAGTCTACTACCAAAGATGCGTTGACCTTTCTTGGACAGATGGATGCCATCTCTGCTCTGCAACCCTTGGAACAGCATCCCATGGTCTAGGAAACCAAAACGCTCTCGATGACACCATCCACACAGCCATGCATTCATCTCCAGGATGCGAGCCTCTCTGCCTTGGCCTTTACTCTCAACAGGGAGGATTGAAGAGAACACCACCTGTGCACCTAACTGCTTCACCCTCTGTCCCAGAGCCATGAAGTCACTTTTGATACGTTCTGAGGGATACCTGGCAGTATCATTTGTTCCAACATGGATTAGCAACATTGTGTAATAGTCAGTGGGCTTGATGAGTCTCGGCAAACTCTCCGTAACATCTTGGATTTTGGCACCAGGCAGACAGCATACCTCTCTGGACATCAAGTCTGGTCGGCAGATGGACGCCTCAGTACCCCTCAGAAGAGAGTCTCCAACCACCACTATCCTTCGTTTCCTTCTGGTCACTGTTTCTGCAACTTTGGGGTACTTGAGCTCTGGTTCTTCCCTTTCCAGGGATGCTTTCATCTCCTCCACTTCCAGGGCTGCATAATGGTTCTTAAATTCAAGGGCTGGAGAAGTTGGATTGGTGATTTTGCAGACCCTGGTGACTTGTGTCCAACCATCGACATTCTGTTGGCACCCATCTTCTCCTGTGCTGGAGAGCTTGGTTGCTGCAAGAAGCATCTCAGCAATGTACTTCTCACTGTCTTGAATGCTCCTCAGCCTCGCCACCTCCTCTCTGAGTTCCTGCACTTGTTTCCTCAGAGCTTCAGCATGCAGGCACCCTGCACATGGAACCGGTCCTTCAACTGGCATTAGGACTTCTGTCTGGACCGAGGCGGAAGCTGTAACGGGGGCAACAGCTTTAGCGATAAATTTTTCCCAACCATTGTTCTGTTCGTGGAGCTTAGGTATCTGTTAAAGCAAAAGAGAGAGATCTACCAAGTACCAGCCGGTTTCCCAGCTGTCTGTTGGTTGATCTGTAGAGCCCTTGTTAGGAAAGTTGTAATACATCTTCCCAGTGTATCGATATTTCTTTCAATTCTTCTGCGGCATCACCTTTAAATACCATTTCAGTCATGGGTAGTATCCCTACATCTTCCTCAGTAAAGACTGAAGCAAAGAATTCATTCAGTCTCTCCGCTATGGCCTTGTCCCCTCTTAGTGCCCCTTTTATTCAAATATCACTAATGGTCCAACCGATTCTGTCACAGGTTTTTTCCTACGAATGTATTTGAAAAAGTCTTTATTACGTATTTTTGCTTTCACAGCAAGCTTCTTTTCAAATTCTCTCTTTGCCTGCCTATCAGTGCCTTGCATCTAACTTGTCAGCGCTTATGTTGTTTCCAGTTTTCATCATTTGGCTTTTTCCATTTTCTGAAAGATGCTTTTTTTGCAACAGCCTCTCTGACATCACCTTTAGTCCTCTTGTTCTTTTTGGGACCAGAAGGTACCTGGAGGAAAACCCCTTTCCTTTCAGGTAGTATGGTACAGGCTCCACAGCCCTGTACCTGAGAAGGCCTGCGATTTCTTGCATTAGGAGAGCCTGGTGCAGGGGAGACTGAGGAGGCTCCCCAGGAAAGAAGGGTGGAGGCAGCTAGTCCAGGTGGAGGAGTTAACTCTCCCTGACCACCTGAAGTACCCATGAGTCGGTGATGATGGAAGCCCACCTGTGGGCAAAATGGACCAGGCGCACCCCCCCCCCCCCCCTGTTGGCAGCTGATCCTCAAGAGGCTATGCTGGGGATGTCAAAACACCAACCCAGGCTGGGGCTTGAGTCTGTGGCTTGGGGCCCTTAGTCTTGCACAGGCCTTGGCTCGCTCCCTTGTACTGGTGACCCTGCTGAGGAGTCTGGGTGGCCAGGTATGGAGGATAGCCTCAATAGGGTTGGCTCTTCCTATGGAAGAGAGGCTTCTTTCCTGGAGGCTTCTTACTCGGAAGGGTAGAATTCTTCCTCGAGAGTCAAGTCCGAGTCATGTACTTGCTCTTGGCAGCCTTGTACTCCATGGACTTGCCGAACAGTTGCTCCCCAAGGCATGGGACGTCAAGGAGCTTCTCCTGCACCCATTGCTCAAGGTTGGATGTCTGGAGCCAAGGCTGGCGTTGGGCACTGATGCACGCGGCAGCCACCCTCGCGCTGGACTCGAAGCCGTCATAGGCGGCTCGAGGTAAATACTTGGAGCACTCTCCAATGGACTTCAAAAGCATCTGGAAGTGCCTGAGGTGATCTCCATCAAGGCCAACCGCGAAGCATCCAAGCTCCTTTGCCATGTCTCGGAAGAACATGCCGATGTAAAGTTGGTAAGTTTGAATGCAGCATGCTAGCATTGAGCCCTCGTAGCATTTACACCCGAGGGTGTCAAGGGCATGGGACTCCCTGCCTGGGGGCACCGATGAGTGCATCTTCAGGCTCTTCTGTCAGCGCATGGTCGACTCCACCACCATGAAGGTGTGAGGGACTTCGGTCTTCTGGAAGCCTGGCCACAGCTGGACCCGGTACATGGTAGCCAGGTGATGGCTAACAATTGGCACAGATGCCAGGGCTTCCCACATCCGGAGAAGGAGCCAGTTGATGATGGAGGGAACCGGGACCGTCAGCATTTCTTTAGGCAGTGCCTCGTACTGGAGGATGTTGAGCTCCTCAGTATGGGGGTCTTCCTCCAACTCCATAGTGAGGGAGAGGGCTCATGCCATGTCCCGGATGAACTCGTGGAATGAGGTGTTCTCGGGTGGGGATCGGTGTCTAGCGGCCGGTAGAGATGGATCCAAGGAGAGGTATCGGTGGGCCCAAGACTCCGGAGATGTCTTGACGATGGACTCTCAAGCCGAGTAGTCCGAGGAAGCCTCGAGGCCTGACGGCTCCAGGGACGTCGTTGGCTCCAGCGTTCAGTGCTTTGAAGCTGAGGCATGGCTAGAGCCAGAGGCACTCACCTATGAAGACCTAACCTCGCCGAGGATCTACCCGAGCTGTCTGGCTCTTGGGGATCACTTCGGTGGCCCGAGGAGTCCTAGGCATCGAGGTCCCTGTGGTCTCAGCGTGAGCACTGGCAGGGCCGGGCATGGACGCCTCTTGGGGGCGCGATGAATGCAGAAACGCTGCGTTCAAGCGCCAACATACGAGTTTCCTACTCTGGGGTGGCTGTCATTAACACTGATGCTGGGGTTACTGGGTCTGGTGTCGAGGAAGAGAGGGGGTCCTCAACAGGATGGCTCTCGGCAGGTTGGGGTCTGTGCTGGAGGCCTTGACTTCTGTCCTGGGTACCTTCCATGTCTGCTCCCATTGCAACTTCTCGGAAGCCCATGCACGGGACTTTCCATACTTGTCCGCCTCCAAGGACGAAGCCCTTGAGGTAATCTTTTTCTTCTTATGCTCTCACTCTGGGGACCCTTGTTCGGAATGTCTGCAAGCCCACTCTGGAACCACAGGGGCCTTACGCAACTCTGAGGATCTGTGCTTTAAGCACGAGGCTACCAGGGAAACCGGGATCAAGTCTGCCCTGTGAAAGATGTCATCTTGCTTTATTCGGCGATTCTGGATGGCCTTGGCGGACATCTTTTTGCACAGGGGAGCATTCCTCCGGGTCATAGTTGACGCTCAGACACCGGAGGCAACAGTCCTGAGTGTCGGTGAAAGACATGGTTTTGGAGCACTGATCACATTTCTTAAAACTAGTGGCCTTTGGGGCAAAAAGGACCCCAGCGAGGTTGAAGTTCCTGGCGTGGCCAGCAGTTGAAAAAAAAGCGCAAAAGCGCTGGAGGAACCTAACAAAACAAAACTAAATTTCAAGACCCAATGCCGGGGCAGCGGGCCTCAAAGGTGGGAAAAGGACTGGCGCGAGCCGGAAAGGTGTACAATAGTGTATGAGAAATCAACTTTTTTCCGGGGGGAACAAGACAGACATCTGTAGGGCTCCAAGGAAAAAGAGAGACTGATCATGATGGCACCCTTGGGCGGGAAGGGGACCACACATGCATGGTGGCATCTTCCAAAGGCTTTCTTTGAAAGCTGGGGAGATGCTTCCACGAGGGCTCCATAGGTGTCGATGTCATGAATATGTGACGACAGACTTCCTGCTTGTTCCTGGAGAACAAAAACAACTCTCAGGCTAAAGCAATAAAAATAGTTCCAACTAAGCTAACCTACTTCAGTAGCTCAAAAGAGTCACAAAAACTAGGCCACCTAGAAGAAAACGAGTACGTCACACCACAACGGCAATACATCTGTCTTTTACTAAGTTAAGGGTTTAAGTGTTGGATACAGTTGTCTGGTAATGGTTTATGGTTTTGAAGTATTGATTATGTGAGGCTGATTGTACAATGTTTTGATGTGAGTGATGGGTTTAGGGAGGGTATCTTCTTGGCATCTTTCTATTTATTGAATTATTAAAATATAAAAATTACAATAAAAGAAGGGATAGGTTTTTTAATGCCCATGATGCTAAGCTCTTGATCTCCCCTACGATTCTTTGTTGCTGCATAGTGGGAAGTGATAAGGTTCTGAGGCTTTTTCTCCCCTAAATTGTTGCTCGGTTGTGGTGTAAAAAATACTAAGCCCTGCTACTGCACTCTGGACTGACATTGTATTAATTGTAAACATATTCTGCATCCACAGAATTCTCCCTCACCCAAAATGGGTGTTGAGAAGTACTAGGACATTCCCCCATGCATGATTCTGGTTTCACCTCAGTAACAGCAGCATAAATTACCTCTAGTTCGAGGCATGTTATGAAGTAATACAAAACCCTATAAAGTAACTTAGGGCCATAACTCACACAACAGAGAACCTATCCAGAATAAGGCAGAACTATAAATATTGGAATAGGCTCTAGAACATCAATATGCCTTCTAGGAAAACTAAACAAGCTGGATTACTACAGATTCCTACATAGGATCTCCATACTAACAGAATACCTGATCTCAGCTACACATGCTGAATGCTGATATACCCTCACCAAAATACAGAATAAATTACCACAAATTAAAAATAGAAATAGGCAGATAAAAATTAAACGGAAACCTCTAGAAGCTACAAGACTCTGTATGAACTGCAATACCAGAAAAATAAAAATGGTGATGCATTCCGCCCACCCCATACTGTGCAAAATGTAAACATAGCAGATGTAAATCCCCAAAACTGAAATATTCATTCACTAAACTAAATATAAAATTATTTTTCCTGCCTTTATTGTTTGGCCATTTTATTTTACTAATCATCTCGCCCAAAGTCTCTGGTTTCCTCTGTCTATCTTCTCTTAACTCTGTTACCAGGGTCTTCTGCCCATTTGCCATTCCTTTTCTCCCCTTCATCCATCTCTGACATTGATTTTTCACGTTCAGCTTTTTTCCATTTATTTTTCTGCTTCTCTGTCAACTCAAGATTTCACTCCTCCTTCCCACACTTCCTCACTTTTTTTACTGCATTCATCTATAGATTTCCACCTCCATCCAACTCTCCTATACTATCTTTTTCTCTCTGTATCCTTCTCCAGCTTCTTACTAACTCCCCTGTTCTCTCACCTCCTGCCCTGTGATTAGCATCTCTCCGCTCTCCATTCCCCTTTTGGCTGTGCCCCATTGTCCAGTATCTACCCATCTCATCCCTCTCCCACGTCCTGCTATAGTCCAGAATCTCCCTTCCTGCTTGCTGTATTCAGCATCTTTCTTTCCCTCCCCTACCCCTTTATATCTGGCATCTCTCCTTCTCTCCCCCCCTCCCCCACCCAGCATCATTTGAGACCAGCAGGGACTACAGGGTTGATTGCCTTTAACTTCTTTCTGTCTCCGTTTTCTGTTCCCTTTACCCTATTATTACTCCTTTTGCTTATTTTTTTCTCTTGCATCTTAGTAAAGCTTAGTAAAAATTGGGAGAAACCTTTTTGTTTTCTCCCAATTTTTTAAGTTTATAAACCACATTGATTGCTCAGAAAGGTGGTATATCAGTTCCTAAATAAACAAATTTGTCTTTTCTCTAGAAAATCTCTCTGAAGCTCATGATTCTGGGTAACCTCCAAAGATTCCCCCTTTTTCCTAGGGGCTAGCCTGTATACCCCTATCATGCGCCATTAGCAAAAACACCTCTCTATCCAGGAGCTCAGGTCCTCTTGGAAAGGCCATCTCTATTTTCTGGAGCTCTATCCAGGATGCAAGGAGCGTAAGCATAGTTACTCACCTGTAGCAGGTGTTCTCCGGGAACAGCAGGAATAAGTCCTCACATATGGGTGATGTCACAGACAGAGCCTGCATGGGAGCATTCCCCAGCTTCAATAGGAAGCTTTTGAGAGGACCGATGGTGGTGCTGATGACTCAGAGGACCCGAACAGCAATTCCTGCTGTCTTTCTCGATTCCTGAGCCCTTTGCATGTCATCTGTAAGCAGAAAGCACAGGTAGAGGGCTCATGATCAAGCCCAAGGCATTGAAGGCACCAGTTATGATGGTCTATCATGGAGATGGTCCAGCCACACTGGGAGCATTTCTTGAAGCCACTGGCTGGCTATGACATGTTGGGGAAGATGGCTTCCGCCAAGTCAAAAGGCTCCAACATCCAAGTCAATCAGGGAGGCACGAGAGAAGGCAAGAAGATGGTAACTAGCACGTGACCAGAAAAAAAATACCAAAAAAACAAACCTGAAAGGGATCCACCGATTTCCAGGGACAGACAGACGTCTGACAGTCTCCATGGAAAATAAGTCGACTGAGGTAAGATGGCTCCGTTCAGGTGGGAAGATGGGCACACATGCATGGTGGTCTTCCCAAAAGCTTCCTATGGAAGATGGGGAGTATTCCTGCGTGGGCTTGGTCGGTGAAGTCATCCATATATGAGGACTACTTCCTGCTTGTTCCCAGAGAATGACTTTTACATCAAAAGTATAAAATCAATGAAAAATGCATTAGACTCAGCTCCTCCAATGCATGCTGAGGGAGAGCCCCCACAACATCCTTGCCCCCAAGCATATGGCCCCAAGGACGCAGCGCAGCATTGTTATGTGGCCAGGCTCAAGAATGGCAGCTTTTCAACAGCTGCAGCTAGGACCACAGCTAATCCCTGGCCTGCTAAAGCTGCACAGAGTCAGGATCTCACATCATAGAGTGCTGCCATCATCACTTCCCCTAAGTGCCAAAGAATTCAGCTGCCCCGCCCCCCCCCCCACCCCCAACGCAACACTAGCATCAAAACCTGGGTCTGGGAATCAGGTCTTGAAACTTAAGCACTTCTTCCCCATACTGGATCTACTCAGAGATGAAGTTTAAGTAGGGTCACACTCACTCTTTCCTAGTTGAGACTGCTGGCAGCTGTGATAAAAAAGGGAAAAGCCCAGACTGTTCTTTTTTTTCCCCTGCCCAATAGCCCTCAGCCATCCCTTCCTGGTTCTGCCTCTCCCTAGGAATTTTAATGATCAATCGACCTCAGGATTTTTCTGAGTATGGACAAGAGAAAGTAGCCCTCTTGGACTGCTGCCCAGAAGCCTTACACCCTTAAACTAGTCCCAGTAGGGGAAATAGAACCATAACCCAATGCCTCTCTAGCCTTAATCCAAGTTCACTGCACCTGACAGTCAAGACAGCAACACCACCTACTGAAGATAGCACAGTTGCTTACCTGTTACAAGAGTTCTTCGTAGACAGCAGGGGTACACAGTCATACTCATTGGTGAAGTCCCACAGACTGAGCCTTGAGCGGATCTCCCACAGCTCAGAGCTTTGCTGCTTCACTGAGCATGCGTGCCCATTTCCCACCTGAGAGAATTGGTTTGTACCAAAGTACTGCAGAACTGAGACAAAAACTCTAAGAGGTGACTGTAGTCCAGGTGTTGAAGTTGACTGCTGCAGTTTCCTTGTAATGGTGTTCTTCTGTTTTTTTGGGGGTTTTATTTGTGTTGTGAGGAAGGCGGGAGGGAGAGTGTGACTGCATACCCCTTCTATCTACGGAGAACCCCTATTTAAGGTAAGCAACTGTGCTTTCTCTGGAGACAAGCAGGGGGATGCAGTCATATTGGTGAGTCTAGAGCTAGGGGCCACCCATCGTGTAACTTCGGATGTTTGAATCAGTCAAGTAAACCGGGCAGCCCTGTACTGAGCTCAGGAGGAGCAGAAAAATCATGTAGCAGATTCCAGAGGACAGCCTGGCCAAAGGTAGAGTCCCTCACGAAAGAACAATCCAAACTATAGTGTTTAGCGAAGGTGTGGATGGACAACCAGGTGGCTGCCTTGCAGATGTCCTGGGTGGAGACAGAAGCCAGATTGGCAATGGAGGTGGCTATGGTCCTGAACTTGTAAGGGGCAACATGCCCTGGAGAAGGGAGAGATGCTTGCTCATAGCAGAAAGCAATACAGTCCCACAATCCAGGAGAAAATGGTCAGCTTTGCTGCCGGTTGTTGAGGGTTGAAAATGACTTGCAGAGAGAGGCTCAGTATGATGCAGGTAATAGTGAAGAGCCTTTCTGCAGTCCAAGTTATCCAATTTGTCCTCTGGAGAGCCATCAGGGACGTTCGGAAAGAAGGCAGGAAGCACTATGGTCTGGTTGATGTGAAAGTCAGAGACCACCTTTGGGAGAAATTTAGGATGACCTTGTCACGGAAAAACCTGCATGTAGGGGGAATAATGTACGAAAGCTTAACTCTTCCCCAGATATCTGGCTGAAATGATGGCAATGAGAAAGACTATTCTCCAGGTGAGATGTTTAACTGAAGAGGACAGGAGAGGCTCAAACGTCAGTTGCATCAACTGAGACAGAACGATATTAAGATCCCAGGCCAGCATTGGTGGTCAGACGGGTGGATTGGTGTTCATGAGACCCCTCACGAATCGGGAAACCACCGGATGGACTGAAATGGGTTTGCCATCAACAGGGTTGTGGTGAAGCAGCAGTAGCCAAAAGATGAAAAATGTACTGAATTTGTCTGTAGGCCTGAATGGGAGAGGTGAAGGAGATAAGACAAAAGCTGATTCATCGAGCAGCGAACTGGATCATGTCCATTGGATGTGGCCCAGTGGACGAACCAGGCCCACTTCCGCTGATATGAGCGCTGCTTAGAGGGTCTTCAAGAGACAGCAAGAACAGAGAGGACATCATATGGCAGTGAAGAAATCAATGCTTGGTGCCCTGAGCTGCCATGACATGAGGGATAAGGAATGAAGGTTGGGATGTAGAAGACAGCCCTGATGTTGAGTCAGGAGGCCTGGCTCAGTCCCCAGAGGTATAGGAGAAGCCTCCAGCAACTCCAGCAGATGGGGGAACCAAAACTGGTGGGACCATCAAGGTGCTATCAGAATGACCGATGCTTTGTCTTGCTTGACCTTGAGCAGGACCCTCATGAAGAGCAGGACCAGCGTGATGAATGGGAATGAAAGAAAGGCATATAGAAGACCGTGGGACCAGTCCAGTACAAAGGCATCGGATGCCCGCTGTTGGAGGCAGGGTCGAATAGAGCAAAGAAGGGACACTTGGCATTGGCTGCAGAGGCAAATAGGTCCACCTCCACTGTCCCCCAAAGAGCAAATATGTTCTAAAGGGCGGCAGGTACGAGGGACCATTCGTACAGGGAGTGCAGGGACCTCCTTGGGAACACTACAAGCATTTAAAATGGAGTGAAAATCCTGCTTGTTGGTAGGGGATGCGAAGCACTCAGAGCCAGAGTCCGTAAGTTTCTGGAGGAAGTTTGGATAGGAAAGACCCTCAGGCAGATCGCCCTGGAGGTCCAGTTCCGGGGATATCGGAAGAGAGTCCTCCTCGTAGGACTTGCATAGCATCCAAAGATAGGATGGGAGGGAATAAATGTCCTCATCGAGGGGTGCAGGTGTGCACCAGTCAACGAGAGGAGGCAAACCGGGATCTCCTGTGTGGGGGGTAACTGGGGTTCTGAGGGAGTGCTAGGCCGTGCATCAATCTTTTGAGGGGAGGCTTGTAGGAGTGCGGCATTGTTCTGAAGAACATCTGGAAAAAGAGATAAAAGGGAAGACTGAGGAGCCCGTGGAGCCTCCCGAGTGAGGGGAGGACTGTGAGGCAGAGGGCAGGGGTTTACGCTTTGAATGGTGCTTACCTTACTGTGCTGGAGTGAGCTGGTGCTTATGCTTAGCTTTAGCCTTTTGACCTGATGAAAGCATGTCCCCCAGAGGAACTGAGGAGGAAGCCAACATAGGTGGTGTCCGTTCAGAGGGGGAGGGGTAACACCCAATGTCAGGAATAGCCGAGGGGAGGTCCCAGACTCTGCAGCTGAGCCTGGAGGTAATAAAGCAGTTACTGACCTGTAACAGGTGTTCTCTGGGGACAGCAGGAATCAGTCCTCACATATGGGTGATGTCTGCACCGACTGAGCCCTTGCGGACGCATCTCCCCAGCTTTCAAAGAAAGCCTTTGGGAGATGCACCACGCATGCATGGTCACCTTCCCGCCCAAGGGTACCATCCTGCCTCAGTCTAATGACATAGCTAAGATGGCAAAAATTAAAATGTGGTAAAGAAGCAACTCCAAGGGGAGGAGGGAGGGTTGTGAGGACTGATTCCTGATGTTCCCAGAGAAAACCTGTTATAGGTGAGTAACTACGCTTTCTCCGGGAACAAGCAGGAAGTCAGTCCCCACACATGGGACTCCCCAGCTACAGGCTACTAAGAACCTGAACAAAATGCCACGATGGCCAGAAAAAGTGAGCCATGAGCTGCAGCAGTTGAGTCCTAACTGAGAGACATTCGCAAGACCCAAGCTTCCGGTGGAGAACCAGCACTCCGGTAGCCTGAATACAGAAGGGCCGGAGGGCAGGAGTTGCTTTCATCCTAAAAAGATTGTGGAGTATAGCCTGGCCGAAGTGGCTGTCCTGTCGGGACTGTATCTCCAGGCAATAGTGAGCTGTGAAGGTATGGACCGAAGACCAGGTGGCGGCCTGGCTGATTTCCCTAACAGATACAGAATGCAGATTTGCTACAGAGATAGCCATGGCTCTGACACGGTGCGCCATGACTGTGCTCTAATGAGATCCCAGCCTGTTCACAGGCAAGGGCAATGCAGTCCCCCACCCAAGTGGACAGAGTTTGCTTAGCTACTGGAAGCCCCAGTCAACTGGGGTCAAAGGAGATAAAGAGCTGAGGCACTTTGCGGTGGCCCGGATTCTGTTGCAAATAGAAGAACAGGGCCCTCTTACAATCCAGAGTATGGAGAACGGTCTCCGGCTTGCCAGCGTGAGGCCTTGAAAAGAAGGTGGGGAGTGTGAGAAAGGAAGGATTGGCCAAGGCCCCCGAACAAGGTTAGAGACTATAGCAGAGACTGATGAGCTTTTGTGTGATAAGGTAACTTACACTAATATAAATCATCCTGTCTATGGCAATCTTGTGTCAAGTGTTTAGAATGGAGGAACAAATATGTGTTTTGACTAAACAGACAGAAGCTGAAATTAAGACTAGTAATTCTAGCAGTCCTCCTCTGAAAAACTGTGAACCCAGTACTGTTTCTTCTGCTCCTCCAGCCTATGAGGAGGAGTTCACTGCACTGGCTGTATCACTAACTATGAGTAGTGCTGCAGCACCGGCATCCCACCAAGATCAGGAGTTGGCGCTCATCCAATTGGATGATATGCCTGGTGCTTCTACCCCTATTAAATCCATGGCCGATACTCACCCCGTAAGCTCTATTTCAGGTGTAAGGCTGCCTTCCCCTGGTTCCCCAATCCCTATCTCTGTGGCCGACATCACCTCTTTAATTACGCCCGGTGGTGCCTTTTCCGCTATCCCTGAAAAACCTGTAGTTGTCCCCCGCATCACCTGGGCTCAACAGTTAAAAAAGGAAATTTGGGATCTTGAGCAATTAATAGGGGTAGAAGCAAGTCAACTTGAATTAATAACCACTAAAGAACAGTTGACTCTATATCTTGCTCACTTAGCAGAAAAAGCCCACACGTTGACTGAGGCCATCATAACTATGCTTGAGGCACTTGACCTACAAGTAAAACAGCATACGCTAACGCTGTTGCCGTGCAGTCAAAATAAGGAGCTGGTAGCGGAAGCCATGGCTGCAGTTGCCAAAGGAACTGGCCATTGGACGACAGCTCCTTTGAATCCTAAATGGAAACACTTGCAGCGCTTGACTTTAGAGCTAGGAGAATTTTTAACCTTAAATCAGGAGGTTAGACAGGAGAAAGAACGAAGTAAGAAAATAGACCTGCTTGCTCCGTTCAGAGCATTCCCCTAGGGGGGATGGTGGTTTAGTTACTTTAGCATCTCATTGGTCCCCGGCAGAAGTTTTTAATTTAGCTAGATCATGTCCTGACTCTCGTGAAAAACCTGGTCAGTTTGTAGATTACTGGCGCCAGCTAATAACTACTTATGACCCCTCCTGGGTAGATTTGCAAAATTTGTTGAAATCAATCTTTTTAAATCCAATAGAGTTGCGAGCAGTCACCCACCTCCCAACTGTGGGATAACGCAGCATGGGAATGGCCCCTTGCAGACCCTGTCACCAATTCTTCTGATATTACCCAAATGACCGCCTTCCGGGAAGACCGGAATACTTTGTTAAAAGCTATTGAAAAGAAATGCGCCTTCTAAAAGATTTGTCCAAGCTATTAGACCTGAAGCAGGGAAGGGATGAGGCTGCTGCCCAGTTTCATACTCGGTGTTGTTTAGCGTTCCGAGATTTTTCCCCTCAGAATGATGAAATGAAAAATTTGCCTCAATTTTTGTGAATGGATTACAGTCAGAAAAAAAAACTATTCTTGAAAATGCTTTGCTTGGATAGTCCACCAAGTCTGCACAGGAGATATTGGAAGCTGCCTTGCATTCGGAAAAGCTGATCCAGAAGCAGAAGGACAAAGACAAAGGTAAAGTGGAGAAACAACGCCAAAATCTTTTAAATCTCCAAGTAGCAAGTTAAGAATCAAATTTCAGGGGAAGAGGCAGAGCAAGTGTTGGCAGGGGTCGGGACCGTGGATATATGGGGGGATATCAAGGAGACCGCACCTGTTTTAGGTGTGGCAAATTGGGGCATATTGTAAGAGACTGTACTATGCCAAGAAGCGACCCTCCCCAATCTGATGCATGTCACGATGCTGTAGGAGCCAGTTACTCGCCTGCCCCATATCCTGTTTTCACCCCTAATCAGCCTTCGGTCATGACTCAATATTATGCAGAAACTGACCTTGACTATAGTGAGGACTGACTAGGCTTGGTTGTGCGCCCCAATAGACAGGGAGAAATACTCGCTACAATCTTGGGGTATGAATTGCTCTTCCTGTTAGATACAGGCGCCTCCACGTCTGCCATAGCTCTATTACAATTGCCCCCACCCCTGTTTGAAGCGCTGCCTACAGATCCTAGAATCCCTTGTGAAGGAATTGAGGGAAGAACTATAATGCATCAAGAATTGACTGATGTACCCCTTCTAGTGGAAGGCAAATTGTATCATACAGATTTTCTGGTTGGCCCTACTTTGCCTGTCAATTTGCTTGTGTGGGTTTTTCTCTCCAGAAACAAGACTGTTATCAGCTGGGAAACTGGCACTTTGACCTGTACCTTGTGTCCCCTGCAAGTTCAACAGCCTGTAGCTGTGACCCCGACTGCTGTCACCATCCCACCCTTGGACACCCTTCCTTCAACTTTGTGGGCCGTACCAGGTAATGACATTGGACATCTCAACATTTCTCCAGTCAAGATTGAAGTACGGCCGGGAGCTCCATTGCCTTATGTGCGTCAGTATCCTCTACCTGCTGCTTCAGTGGCTGGAATACGACCAGTGATTGAAAACCTGCTAGCCCATGGTGTGTTGGTACCAACCTCTTCTCCTTGCAATACTCCTATTTTACCTGTGCTAAAGGCTGATGGTAAGTCTTACAGATTTGTGAGCCATTAATCACATTGTCCTACCAGTTTTTCCCCTCGTACCCAACCCTCATGACATTTGGACTCATATACCCTGTGGTTCCACCCACTTTTCGGTCATAGATTTAAGCTCCGCCTATTATTGTATACCGGTAGGGGCGGAGTCGAGATACTTATTTGCCTTCTCGTACGAGGGGCGTCAATACACTTGGACCACCCTTACTCAAGGATACACCGAGAGTCCTGCTTATTTTTCACAGGCCCTTAAAGCTGCTTTACAGGACTTGGCATTGGACAACTCTACCTTGATACAATATGTTGATGATTTACTTATTTGTTCCCCTTGTTATGATGCTTGTGTTGCTGATACTATGTTAACTCTGGTACATATCTCTCATTTGGGATTGAAAGTTAATCAGACTAGGTTGCAATTTTCCCTTCCACAAGTAGTATTTCTTGGTGTAAGTCTCTCCTCAGCTGGCCGCTCTATCACGGCCCACCGAATTGGTCCTATTATGTCTATGCCTTTCCCTGCTACTGTTCCTTATATACGCCGCTTTTTAGGTCTTTTAGTATTTTGTCGCCAGTGGATTCCTGACTTTGCTGAGCTTGCTGCTCCACTGTATGCCTTTCTTGGCCATGAGGCTCCGGAGGGTATTATAGTTCCTACTGAAGCACAGCATAATGCTTTCCACTCCCTGCATCAAGCCCTACTGACTACACTCTGTCTTTCTTTCCCTGACTATGCTTTGCCCTTCTGTCTTTATGTGGCTACTTCCACCAGTTCTGCTGTCTGTGTTTTGGCACATTTCCCTACTGGACTAAAGCCCTTGGGCTATTTTTCCCAAGCTTTCGATCCTGTCATCTTTGGCATGCCCCCTTGCTTTCAATCTTTTGGCCGCAGTAGTTTTTGCTATACAAACTACAGATTTTCTTGTTCTCCAGCATGAATTGCATGTATATACTTCCCATTCAGTTGCTCGTCTCTTACATTTAGTCAAAACTCAGCCTCTCTCCAGCTCCCGATTATTGCTGTTTGATTTAGCTATTTCCCAAGCACATGTCACTTTACATGAAGTTTCACTTTTACAACCTGCTCAAATCCTGGCTTCTCTTGATCCCCTTCTACACCTATCTGATCCCAATGGAACTCATGATTGTCTTTCCTCTGTAATAGCCTATTCAAAGGCTAGGCCTGATCTCTCCTCTGTCCCTTTGTCCAATCCTGACTGGATTCTGTTTACTGATGGCTCTGCTTTTCGCAATGAGCAAGGGGATTTACTTGTTGGCTATGCTGTTACCACTGTTAATTCTGTAATAGAGTCAGGAGCTTTGCCATTTGCTAGTGCCCAGTTGGCTGAAGTGTTTGCCCTCATTCGGGCCCTGGAAATGTCTGTGCACTTGGTTGTAAACATCCGTACTGATAGCGCTTATGCACTTGGGGTTCTCTGGGATTTTGGTAATATTTGGGCTCAACGTGGATTTTTGACAGCTGCTCATAAGCCTATTGAGCATGCCCACTACATTGAACGTTTGCTTGCTGCAGTGCTTAAACCGGCTCAGGTGGCTGTGTTAAAATGTAAAGGACATGATCTTACTGGTTCCGTAGTGTCACAAGGCAATCCGTTTGTGGACCAAGCTGCTAAAGCTGCAGCGGCAGGGCCTGCGGTTCCGTCGCATCTGCTATTAACTCTTCGTTCGCCTGCAGCCTCCACTTCTGCCTCATTATCATTGGACTTGATGTGTTCCCATCAGGATTCTGCGGACTTCACCGAAAAGCAGGAATGGTTGTCTTGGGGAGCAGCGCCTGATGGTACTGGACTATGGAAAAAGGACCAATTGTTTATTTGTCCCAAATCATTATTTTATCCTGTTGCCCTATTCTTACACCACAAGTTTCATTTAAGTGTTCCGGCTATGATGAATGCCTTTGCTCAGTTATGGTATAATCCTGCATTTGCTTCTGTTGCTCATGCTGTATATATTTCTTGTCTCCCGTGTTTACAAGCAGGAAAATCTGGATGCACCCTTCGCGCATTACCTTCTCCATCCTTGCCTAGGCCTCAAGGACCCTTCCTCTTTCTGCAAATGGATTTTACTGATCTGCCTTGTGCCAAGGGGGGAAGGAAACACCTTTTGGTTTTTACGTGTTTATACTCAGGATGGCCTAAAGCCTATCCTACCAATTTATTATCTGCTGCTACAGTTTTGAAGTGTTTGCTTACCCAGTTTATTCCTTTGTGGGGAGTACCCTTGGTTTTGTCTTCCGATCAAGGCCCAGCATTCACAGCAGACGTCTGGAAAGGCATAACCGCATTTTTGGCCTTCATCAGCAACTTCATCCTCCGTATCATCCGCAAAGCTCTGGCCAAGTGGAACGGATGAATCAGACGCTGAAGGCGCTCCTCCATTCCCTAACTCATGAATGGAGTTGGGATTGGGTGGAAGCTCTGCCATTTGCTCTATTTTCAATCCGCAACTCTCCTCAAAGAACTCAAAAGGGCCTCACCCCCTATGAAATTGTGACCAGACGTCCGACAACAACTCCAGCCCATGTTATAGTGGCACCAGATCAATTGCCCGATCCCCAACTGCTGCACAGCGATCTATTATCCTACTGTAAATATCTGTACCAAAAGTTGGTATCTCCTTCCTTTTTGCAGCTTACGAAGCAGGGTGCTCAGGCATCGCGACCACCTCCAGACGTGGAGCCTGGAGATTGGGTGCTCATCAAGGATCCGGCGCTGAAGTCTGCTCTTGCAGCGAGGTTTCTGGGACCATTCCAAGTGTTGCTGGTGGGATATTCTGTATTGAAAGTGAAAGGACGGAAAACATGGATACATCTGGACCAGTGCAAGAAAGCACCGCAACCTGGATAAGACAACTTTCCTGTACACAGCCCAAGCCGGAACCAGAGGAATTTGAGATTGAACTGGAATAGCTTCCCCCGATTTTAACGTCGCTCAACCAAGAAAGTGGGTGTGAAGTTATTGGACAGTTACAACCCACCTCGGACTTGTCCTCACAGCATTGGCTGATATGTATGCTTTCAGTGGCTCAGTGGTTGGGACAGGTTACCTCAGGCCGGAGGTTCAATTCCCACATGGGGACAAGTAACCTCAGGCCAGAGGGACTGAGGTCTCTAGTCCCATGGCTGCTCCTTGTGGCCTTGGGCAAGCCACTTAACCCTTCATTGCCTCAGGTACACTTAGATTGTGAGCCCTTCGGGGACAAGGGAATAAAAAAAGTACCTGTTAGTATATACGTGTAAACCACTCTGATGCGTAAGTAAAGGGCAGTATATCAAATGTCTAAACCATAACCATTGGCACTGTTTTTGTGTTTGTTAATCTGGTGTGTGGGATTTCTTTCCCAAGAGTAGGGGGTGTGGAGGCTTGGATGAAAGAGATATTAGGGATAGGTACACCAGGGCTAGGGCTTATTCAAAAGGCAACAGGAGAATCAATTTTAGCCCTGGCCCCAGCCCCTACACCCTCGTTGGTTCATGATCATACGGTTCCCTGTGTATGATCCGCATGCTCCTTGGGCGAAACATGGTGGTTTTTATAATGTGTTTCATTCTCACATTTATTCCTTAATTCAGCGTTTCAACATTTCCAATTGCGCTGTGTGCTTACCTCACCCAGCAGCTACGCAGTTTGGATTTTTGCCCCGACCTCGACTCATTTCTCTGCAAGAATTAAAGGAATTGTCTGTGAATGAAACCTTATTTAATCTTACAGTAACCTGGCCAGCAGAGGCAACCCCTGCTCCAAGGATTATCAGTCCTCAGCCAATTACCAACCCCCCTATTTGTTTTCAGCGGGAGGGGACTTACCCTGTGGGGGAAACCCCTCTATCTGTCAGACCATTATAACTAACAATCATGTGTATTTGGTGATGGACAATCCCACAGTGAGTTCTGTATGAACCCATTCTAATCTGAGGGTTGTTAATGCTTTCACTGGTCCTACAACTCACCTTGACCAGTATGAATTACAGTATTATGACCAGGATGGGCTACCAATATATGGAAAATATAGATTGGAAAAAAACAAAAATGGTTCAGGATATGGCTATGTTGATAACTATGTATATCCCTATTTAGGATACTATCACCCATAGTTAAGGGATATTTGGCCTGGGACTGAAGTTCTGTTTACAGAACCTAAAGATTATAAAATTTGGCCTGATGGACTCCTTGCATTGGTGGGCCATTACTTTGTGTGTGGAACCCTAGTTTATGTTCAGTTGCCTGCTGATTGGTCCGGCAACTGCTACGTAGCTACCAGTAACTTGCCATGGAAATTGTCCCTTATGAGTCCTTGCTTGGGGTGTCCCCTAGCCGTCATCACAGAGCTGCGGATGACCACAGTGCAGAAATAAGTGCAGCACATAAGCTGCTAGATGATACTACTATGCTTATCCAAAAAGAAGTAAACACCTTTACTGGAACAGTTTGGATTTAGTAGCTTTGGTTCCATACGTCCTACAGAACGTTATGGTGAACAAATATTGCAAATATATGCCCTGATAGAAGTAACAGCTCAGAATTTGACTGATGCCCTCATAAGTCATGAAAGGTACTGTTGACAAACTAACCGGTTACTCCGCCCAAAACCGTATGGCCTTGGATTATTTATTAGCCAAGGAAGGCAGAGATTGTGGCGTTGTCCAAGAGCACTGCTGTACATTCGTTGACTCCCAGCGAAAGGTGGTAACTAATATCCTAGATCAGTTAAGAAAGGAAACCCATTTTTCCAAAGATAATATTGAAAGTACTTCTGAGTCTGTGTGGCCCTGGTTCGAAAATATGTGGGGTGGCCTGTCAGGTCTCTTAAAGGCCTTGCTGATGGGCCTTTTCGGCTTCCTGGTAGCCCTCCTGCTTCTGGGGATAGGCCTTGCCTGTTTCATGAAATGTTGTACTTCATATATGGATAAGACCACTAACACTATTGCAGTCCTTAGGCTACAAAGTGTTCCCAGTTCTGGGGATTTACTCAGAGAATTGCCTTTTAATGTAGAATGTGGTTCTGAGCAGAACCAAAGGGAGGACTGTGAGAAAGAAAGGATTGGCCAAGGCCCCCGAACAGGATTAGAACTATAGCAGAGACTGATGAGCTTTTGTGTGATAAGGTAATTTACACTAATATAAATCATCCGGTCTATGGCAATCTTGATATGGATAGTGATGACCCTATTTATGGTACTCTTGATATGGATACAGACAGTAATGAAGGTACAGATAATGACGGAGAAACAGGGCTGTGAAGGTGGCTATAGCCATATACCTCTAACCAGGTAAAAATATATGCTTATTGAAATGCAAGGCTGAACTGCGGAACATACATTTTTAGATAGAAGCTTCTATCTTTGTAAAAACTGCTGACAGTTATTGTAAAAGAGATTAACTAACAAATTGTGTACACAGCTACTATTACCAAAGGTTAGCTTCTGCAAATTTTGAGGACTTTCTGTGGGTTACAGAAATCCCTCCGCCCTTCTTGTGGTAGATGATGGGTCAAATTTTAGATAACTAATGTCAGCACTATTGCATGAACTTTCCGAGAATCAGAGATCTTAGGTCAACATGTAACTGGAAATCAAATAAAAGTTTGAGAAATCAGCAAAATTTAGAAAGAAATTATAAGTGTAACTAATCAGCTCGTGTTTGATGAATGAATTGTAGCGACCCCTGCTGTCATTTTGTGATTAAGATCATGGCCTTGTAACTTCTGCTTTTTATATGACTTTTTGCAAAGCATCAGCAGAAAAATTATCCTGTAAGCAGATTTTATTCCAGACCTGTAATTTTGTAACATGATTATCATCCAATGCTAATTAAAAATTAACTATGCCAGCTGATACTTCTTAATAAAAGGCAGATCTCTGGAGGAAGATTTTCGAAGGTAGTTGGAGGAGGAGCCCTGATTTGCACCCCCTGACGATCTTCCTTCTAGAGCTCTGGAATTAATATAACTGATTTTCTGTGTATGTGTCTTGTTTTTTTCCTTCCTGTTAGAAAGGCCAGGTAAGCCTAAGAATCCAGGTAGGAGGGCCTGCCCCAAAAAGGGCACAACAGGGAGCACCAGCTCCTGATTGACATGGAAGGACAACACCACCTTTGGCAAAAACTTGGAATATGTGCAGAGCACCACCCTGTTCATGTAAATCTCTTGTAGGGGAGCTCTGCCATCAGAGCCTGGAGCTTGCTGACCCTGCTAGTCGATATGAGTGCCACGAGAAAAACAACCTTCCAGGAAAGGTACCGTAAGTGGCTGGTAGCCAAGGGCTCAAACTGCGGCTTAGTGAGCTGTGAGAGCACCACGTGGAGATCCCATTCCATAGTTGGCGGGCGGATGGGGGGCTTAGAAAACATGAGGCCTCACAGGAAATGAGAAACAATGGGCTGAGCCAAGAGGGGTTTTCCCTCAATGAAGTGGTGATGTGCTGTGATAGCACTCAGGTGCATTCTAAGTTGGACTTCAGCCCCACCTGGGACAGGTGGAGTAGCTACTGGAGTACCAGCTGCACAGAGCAAGAGAACATGTTCGCCTGCTTCTTGGCACACCACAATGAAAATCAATGCCACTTAAAGGCATGCGTACTTCTCGTGGAGGCCTTGCGGAAGGGCAAAAAAGGACCTCCTCCACATCTCGTGGAAGGTTGAAGGGAGCAAGAGCTACCCTTTCAGCAGCAAGGCTGTGAGCAACAGGGACCCCAGGTTGGGGTGCAGGAGAGCCCTCTTCCTGTGACAGAAGTCATGGAGCACGGCCCAGGGGAATCGGAAATGCCACCGACAGGCGGAGAAATAGCGGGAACCAAGGTATCAATGACGCTTTGAACCTTGAAGAGGGTCTTGGCGACCAGTGGAGTTGGCAGGAAGGGGCATGGAATGAGGAACGCATCCACCACCACCCAGTATAGGTGCGGCTGGTGGAAACAGAAGCTGGGCAACTGCGAGTTGTCCGGGTTGGTGAACAAGTCCACTAGAGAGACGCACCAGATCCTGAAAAGCTGGGAGGCTATTCTGGGGTCCAGGCACCACTCATGCAGCTGGAGGACTCTACTCAGCTTGTCCACCAGGGCATTCTGCTGGCCCGGGAGGTAGATCACCTGCAGGAACATCCTGTTGCATGTCGTATATGAGCAGAAGGGCCATCGCCTCCTGGCAGAGGGAGTATGGCCCCGTACACCCTTGCTTGCTCACACAGAACATTGCAACTTGGTTGTCCGTCTGGACCAGCACTGACTGACATTGCAGCAGATGACAGAAGATTCGGAGGGCCAGGAATATCACCTGGGGCTCCAGAAAGTGGATCTACAACTGATATTCTGCCTGGGACCAAGTGCCTTGTGTGCAGAGATCCTCGCAATGAGCTCCCCAACCCAGCAGAGAGGTGTCCGTGCTGTTAGGGCATCCTGGCCTGAAGATGGCGGGAAAGTCGGGGAGTCCACCAGGTAGCGGGTCACTCTTATCTTGTCCTGGAGCCTGCCTGTAGCTTGTGTCCACTGGGCCACCCTCATATGCAGATGGGCATACAGGGTCAAGTGGACTGTGGAAACCATCTAGCCCAGGAGGCGGAGAAGGCGGGCAGACAGCGACTGGTGGTGCTGTACCTCTGCAGCTAGTGCCTTGAGGCGTTCTGACCTTTCCAGGGGGAGGAAGGCCTTGGCCTGGAGGGTGTCTAGCTCAGCCCCTATGAACTCCAGGTGCTGAGTCGGGGAGAGGTGGGACTTGGTGTAGTTGATGACAAACCCCAGGTGCTGCAGGATGTTTATGGTGCACTTGGTGGCAAGGTGCACCTCTGCAGATGTGCCTTCCCTTATAAGCCAGTCGTCCAGTTAGGGAAAGACGAAGGTGGGCTGCAACCACTGTTAGGCACTTTGTGACGATCCTTGGTGAGGAAGCCAGCCCAAAGGGCAGCACCCTGTATTGGTAGTGACCTTCTCCCATCACGAACTGGAGGTATATAAGGGGCCAGGATGGATCAGGATGTGTGTGTAAGCATCCTTCAGGTCTAAGGAGCATAGCCAGTCTCCCTGCTGGAGGTATGGCAGCAGTGTTTCAAGGGAGAGCATCTTGAACTTCTCCCTCACTAGGAATCTCTTCAGTTTCTGCAGGTCTAGGATGGGCCTGAGGCCCCCTGCTCTTCTGAAAACAAGGAAATATCTGGAGTAGAAGCCTTTGCCCCAGAGGTGTTTGGGCACTGGCTCTACTGATTTGTCCTTGACGAGGCCTGTGAGCTCTGAGAGGAGCAGAGCCTGGTGAAGGAGAGGCCTCACAGGCTCTCCTGGAAAGAAAGAGGATGGCGTCTTTTTGCAGGTGGAGAAGGTAACCCTCCCTGATAACTTGCAGTACCCAGGAATTGGTGGTGATGGAGGTCATGCCCAGGGAGTCAAGAACTCCCTCCAGGCTAGGCTGGGGCTGGCGCCTGGGTCTTGGGGGTCTTCTGCTTGTGGGGGCAGTGCTCTTGCCCCTTGTGCTGCTGGCCTTGCTGTGGACCAGAGAAGACCTGGAACTATGGGGCATTGCCAAACCCCCCCTTTTTCATCAGGAAGAAGGGCTTCTTCCCCAAACCCTTCTTGCAGGGATGCACAGAGGTCTTTTTAGAGAGTCTGGTCCTTGTCAGGAACTCAGTCTCTATTTCAGCTGCTTTGTCTGCCATGGGTTTCCCGAAGAGATTCTCTCCAATCCAAGAGACATTGATGAGCTTGTCCTGAACCCATTGCTCGAGGTCAGACGACTGCAGCCAGGCCTGGCTTTGGGCCCCAATGCCCGCAGCAGCTACCCTGGCTGAGGACTCATACATTGTATGCTGCTTGAAATAAGAACTTTGAGCACTCCTTGACCACCGAGGCTAGTGACTTGAACTGCTGGAGAGGTTCCCCCTCGAGGCCTGCCGAGAAACCGGCGAGCTCCCTCACCAGCTCCTTGAGATATATGCCTATGTATAATTGGTAGGATTGGATGGCATGCAAGCATCGAGCCCTGAAAGGCCTTTCAACCGAGGTCATTGAGGGTCTGGGCCTCCTTATCGGGGGGCACCGACAAATGGGTCTTTTGACTCTCAAGTCTGCGCATGGTGGACAAAATGACTACCGAGTTGTGGGGGAGTTAGGATTTCGGGAACTCTGGGCTTCGGCGGGCTCAATACAAGGAGTTGAGCCACCTGTTTACTATGGGCACCGACGCTTGTATATCCCACATACGGAGGAGGCGGCATTTAAGGATAGGAGGGATGGGCACCTTGAGGGCCTGCTTCGGAGGGGCCTCGTACTGGAGAATCTCCAGTTACTCCATGTGGGACCCTCCTCTGCTTCGGTCTCGATGGCAAACGCCTTAGCCATGTCCCGCAAGAAGTCAAGGAAGGCAACGTCCTTGGGCAGGGAACAGCCCCATGACACTGGGGGAAATGGGTCCAAGGGCATGTCTTGGTGTTGCCGAGTATCAGGGGTCTGCTTGTCCTCGGTCTCACAATCTGACTCAAAGTCGGAGGAAGAGTTTGAGGACCCGCAGTTCAGGCCCGGGCACTGAGGTCCGCCTACCTCTGGAGGATCTGCCTCCCTTAGCCACCGAGAAATAGAAGCCTTCGACGCCGCTTCTCCCTTCCGCGGTCCCGCAAAAAGCACAAAAAGTCTATCGGACTTGCGGAAATCCGCCGTCCGCCGGAGATACCGTTTCAACGCCCGACGGACATCGAGAAGATGCAGGTTCCGCTCCGTCGTACCATCTGCGCACCCTCTGAAAACCGGCAAAGAAATCTCCTGATTCAAATGAAACACCGAAAGGACCTTTGGGAGAAACGCCGGTACCGGCCGCAAAACCACCTTCGTCGAACGAAATTGGAGATATGGCTCCCGACAGCATAGCGCCTGCAACTCCGAAACTCGGCGGGCCGAGCAAATCGCGACCAGAAATACAACCTTCAGGGTGACATCCTTAAGGGAAGCCCGCGACATGGGTTCAAAAGGTTGCGTGCCAAGGCGTCCAACACAAACGGAAGATTCCAGCTAGGTACGACTCGACGAAAAGGCGGCCGCAGCAACGATACAGCGCGTAGGAAACGTTTGACATCCGTCTGGACCCCGAGCATCTGACCTCCAATCTTCCCTCTATAGCACGCCAGGGCAGCGACCTGCACGCGTAACGACCCGGCCGCCAAGCCCTTGTCAAACCCGTCCTGTAGGAAAGCGTAGTTACTCACCTGTAACAGGTGTTCTCCAGGAGCAGCAGGAATCAGTCCTCACTTATGGGTGACGTCGGCGCCGACGGAGCCCTCGCGGAGCAATTTTCCCCAGCTTTCAAAGAAAGCCTTTGGGAATTGCAGCGCGCATGCGCGGTCCCCTTCCCGCCCAAGGGTGCCATCTTAGCCAGTCAGATGACATAGCTAAAAAAGACAGCATAAAAATTTGCAAAAAAACTAAAGCAGATGATTGCAACTCCACGGGGAGGAGGGAGGGTTGTGAGGACTGATTCCTGCTGCTCCTGGAGAACACCTGTTACAGGTGAGTAACTACGCTTTCTCCAGGACCAAGCAGGAAGTCAGTCCTCACTTATGGGACTCCCAAGCTCAAGGCTACCGGAGACCCTAAGCACAAAAATGAGCTCCCTCTAGCTCAGCAGCACAGAAGGAAAGAATCTTCGCTGAATTATTACCCACCGGTAGCCCACATCCGGGATGGAGGGTAGGAGTTGCTCAGACCTCGAAGAGATTACGGAGGACTGCCTGTCCGAAAGCACTGTCCCTGCGGGACTCCCTCTCGAGACAGTAATGGACCGCAAAAGTCTGGCTCGAAGACCAAGTAGCGGCCCGGCAGATGTCTGCCAGCGGAACAGAGCGGAGGTAAGCCACTGACGTAGCCTTTGCCCGAACGCAATGAGCCGTGACTCGACCTTCCAAGGAGAGTCCGGCTGCCCCATAAGCCCAAGAGATACAGTCCGCAACCCAGATGGACAGAGTACGCTTGGAGACCGGGAGCCCCAATTTATTGGGGTCAAAAGACACAAAAAGCTGAGCAGCTTTACGGTGCTCCCGCGTACGGTCAAGGTAGAAGTTCAAAGCCCTTCTACAGTCCAGGGTATGGAGGACCGTTTCAGCTCGGCTGGAGTGTGGTCTGGGAAAGAAGGTTGGAAGTACCACCTCCTGATTGATGTGAAAGGGGGAGACCACTTTTGGAAGAAATTTTGGGTGAGTCCGTAGGACTACCCTATTTTTGTAGAACCGAGTGTAAGGGGGATCAGACACGAGGGCCTGAAATTCACTTACGCGTCTAGCGGAAGTGAGGGCTATCAAGAACAGTGTTTTCCAAGAAAGAAAACGGAGAGAACAGGTAGCCATAGGTTCAAAAGGCGGACAGGTGATCCGCTGTAAAACCACATTCAGGTCCCAGTCAGGCGCTGGCGGGCGCAGAGGTGGTTTAAGTAGAAGGAGACCTCGGAGAAACCTCGCTACGAGAGGGTCGTTGGAGAGAGGTCTGCCGTCCACCGGCACATGATGTGCTGAAAGAGCACTGAGGTGAACTTTGACGGAGTTGGACTTAAGTCCCAGATTAGAGAGGTAAAGCAAGTACTGCAAGACCACCGACACCGGGCAGGAGAAGGGATCCTGAGACTGTCGGGTACACCAAACGGAAAAACGACGCCATTTAAGGGCGTAGCATTTGCGGGTAGAAGGTCGTCGCGAAGCTAGGACGACCTCCTCCACCTCTGCCGGCAGGAGAAGGGGAGCAAGGACTACCCTCTCAGCAGCCAGGCCATTAGGTTGAGAGACCTGAGGTTGGGGTGTAGCAGAGACCCCTGATCCTGAGTGAGGAGATCCGGTTGTAACCCCAGAGGGAATGGATCCTCCACCGCTAATTGCAGCAGGAGCGGAAACCACGGCTGTCTGGGCCAGCGAGGGGCCACCAGGATCATGAAGGCTTTGTCTCGGAGAACCTTGAAAAGAGTCCGAGAGACTAGCGGGATGGGAGGGAAAGCGTACAGAAGGCTCCCCGACCATGAGAGTAGAAAAGCGTCCGCCGCAACCCGAAGGGGGTGTGGCTGACGAGAGCAGAAGCGAGGAAGTTGCCGGTTGTGAGGACTGGCAAAGAGATCCACCGTGGGGAGGCCCCACTTTAGAAAGAGCTTCTGAGCTACCAAGGGATCCAGACGCCACTCGTGCGGCTGGAGGATCCTGCTGAGTTTGTCCGCCAGGCAATTCTCTTGGCCTGGGAGATAAACTGCCTTGAGGAGAACGCCGTGACTGACGGCCCAAGAGCAGAGCTTCTGTGCCTCCCGGCAGAGGAGGAAGGAGCCCGTGCCCCCCTGCTTGTTCACGTAGAACATGGCAACTTGATTGTCCGTCTGGACAAGGACGGACTGGTGAGAAGTCAGGTGGGAGAAGGCCTTGAGAGCCAGGCGGATCGCCCTGAGCTCCAGGAAGTTGATCTGCTGAGCAGACTCCCACGTGGTCCAGAGGCCCTGAGTACGTGCCCCTTGGCAATGCGCTCCCCAGCCCAGGAGGGATGCATCTGTTGTCAGCACCCGGGCCGGCTGAGGTGACTGGAAAGGCATGCCGAATATCAGGTTCGGCCGCTGAAGCCACCACCGGAGAGACGAGATCAGCGGCTCGGAGACGCGCACTAGGTCTGCTAGGCCGCCTGTGGCTTGTCGCCACTGCTGGCGGAGACACCATTGAGCAGGCCGCATATTCAGGCGGGCATTGGGGGTCACATGGACGGTGGAAGCCATATGGCCGAGTAGTCTCAGGAAGCGCCTGGCGGAGACCAGGGGCTGGCTGCGAAAACGGTCGGCTAGGTCCATGAGCCGTTGAGCCCTGTCGAGCGGTAGGTACGCTCGTGCCTGAGGAGTGTGCAGCCTTGCGCCGATGAACTCGAGATCCTGTGAGGGGAGCAAAGTGGACTTTGCGAAGTTTATAACAAAGCCCAAGTACTGCAGAAGAGTCACCGTGCGGCGCGTGGCGTTGGTGACCTCCAGAGCGGACGCTGCTCGGATGAGCCAGTCGTCGAGGTACGGAAAGACATAGAGGCCGTGAAGCCTGAGATGGGCCGCCACCACCGCGAGACATTTTGTGAAGACTCGCGGTGCGGAGGACAGGCCAAAGGGCAGTACTCTGTACTGGTAATGATTTCCTGCCACCACAAACCTTAGGTATTGGCGGTGGCTTGGGTGGATGAGGATGTGCGTGTAGGCATCCTTTAGATCCAAGGAGCATAGCCAATCTCCCTGCTGGAGGTAGGGCAGAAGGATTCCAAGGGTAAGCATCTTGAACTTCTCCCGCACGAGGAACTTGTTGAGGTTGCGCAAGTCCAGGATGGGTCTGAGGCCTCCTGTTCTTTTTGGTATTAGAAAATACCTGGAATAAAAGCCTTGACCTTTCAGGTGGTGGGGCACCGGTTCCACCGCCTGTTCCTGTAGAAGACCTGCTAACTCCTGAAGGAGTAATTCCCTGTGCAGAGGGGGTCGTGGAGGTTCTCCCGGAAAATAGGAGGGAGGGACCTGGTGGAAGTGGAGAAGATAGCCTTCTCGCACGACTTGAAGCACCCAGGCATCTGAGGTGATGCTGGACCACCTGTGGGCGAAGTGAACCAGCCGGCCTCCGGTGCTGGGAGGAACCAGCGGGGGGGGAGAGGCTATGCTTAAGGAGTCAAAAAACCCCACCCTGCGGAGCAGGGGCTGGTGGTGCAGGCTTGGGGGCTTGCTGCCTACGGGACCCGTTACCCCGTCCCTTGGCCTGCTGGCCCTGTTGGGGAGCTGCAGGGGCCTGATAGTGGGGGTACTGTTTGTAGGCAGCCGCCTTCCTCGGGTAAAAGGACTTCTTTCCCGAGCCCTTCTTTTTCTGGGAAGGGGCGGAGGTCTTCCTAGAAAGCCTAGTCCTGGTGAGAGTCTCCGTCTCAATTTGTGCAGCCTTATCAGCCATGGGCTTGCCAAAGAGGTTTTCGCCTCGGCAAGGGACATCGACCAACTTGTCCTGCACCCAGGGCTCAAGGTCAGACGACTGAAGCCAAGCCTGTCGGCGGGCACCGATGCCGGCTGCGGCCACTCGAGCCGATGCTTCAAAGCCATCATAGGCTGCTCGGGACATGAATTTTGAGCATTCCCGAATGCCAGTGGACAAGGCCAGGAACCTCCGCAAGGGTTCCTCGGACAAACCAGCGGAGAAGCCGGCTAGCTCTTTAGCCAGGTCTCGGAGATACATGCCCATGTATAGCTGGTAGGTCTGGACACGACATGCGAGCATAGAGCCCTGGAAACACTTCTTACCAAGGCCATCCAGGTTACGGGCCTCCCTGCCAGGAGGCACCGAGGAGTGCATCTTCTGGCTCTTAAGACGATGCATGGCCGATTCCACTACCATGGAATGGTGTGGTAGCTGTGCTTTTTGGAAGCCAGGGCTCTTGCGGACTCGATAGATAGAATCGACCCGCTTGCTCAGGACCGGCGAGGTGGCCGGACTCTCCCACATGCGGAAGAGTAGTCGTTCCAGCATGGGAGGAACTGGTACAGTAAAGTGTTCCCTGGCGGGAGAGTCATACTGGAGGGCGTCGAGCTCTTCGGCTCGAGGCTCCTCCTCGGGGTCCGCAGGGAAGGCCAAAGCCTTGGCCATATCCCTGACGAAGTCCGAGAACCGGGCATCCTCCGGGGGGGACTGCTTCCGAGGTTCGGACTCAGGTGAGTCCGAGGGGACACACCGAGTCCGAAAAGAATCAGGCGACTCTTCCTCTTCAGACTCCCAGACCGACTCCGACGAGGACTCGGTGGGGTCGGCCCGGGCAGGGCGCGGCGCCTGCCGCCCCGACGCTGAGGGAGTCGGCGTCGGCGACCTCGGTCCCGAACGGGAGGCCGAGGGTGACCTCGACCGAGGATCGACTCGAGTTCGCATCGACTCGAGGATCGGCTCGGTCTCCGGGGTCGACTTAGACGTCGACGTCCCGGCGGTCGGGGCAGCGGCGCCAGCGAGCAGTGCCCGCTGCTGGTCCATGAAGGCAGACAGTCTGCTCTCCAAGGCCGTCAACCTGAGTCCGAGCTCAGGTGACCCAGCAGCCCCCGACTCGGGCCCCGACGGCGTCGGGCCCGACGTCGGCTGTCGCGGAGGCGAGTCCAGAAGGACCACAGGACTTACCCGAGCAGGCAGCTCCGACTCCAGGCGAGGTCGCTTCGTGAGATGCTCCTTCTCCAAGGACCCGGGGCGGCTATCGGGGCTATGCGACCTGGCCCTCGCGGAGCCAGGAGCGTCCACCGACGCCGCCCTCGCGGGTTTCACCTTCCGTCGATGGTCCCCGGAGGGAGAAACCCCTGTCGGAGGAACTCCGGCGACGGTCCGAGCTGGAACCCCTGGACGCGGAGGCCTCCGACGAGGTCCGGGTACGGCTGGGGTCAGCGAAGATTCTATCCCGCTGATGCCGCCGACTTCTCAACGCTTTGGAGGAAAGTTTGCCACAAGGCCCACAGATCATTTCTTCATGATCCGGGCCCAGGCAGCGGAGGCAATTGTCGTGTGTGTCAGTTAGTGACATATTTCGGTCACACTGACCACACCGCTTGAAACCACTGGCAGCCATCGGGGGAAAAAGGGCCCCGGCGAGGTCAAAGGACCGGGCTGCCAGGGAAAAACCGAAACGAAAACTAAGTCAGAAAAACCAAAAAAGAAGAAGAGGACTCGTGACCGGCGTCGCGAGTCCGGGCGGGAAAAAGACCGGCGTCGAACCGAAGGGAAAAAAGAGTAATTATGAAGAAAAATCAACTTTTTCGCGGGGACACGACGGGTACGTCTGTAGGGCTCCGCGGAAAAAAGAAGACTGGCTAAGATGGCACCCTTGGGCGGGAAGGGGACCGCGCATGCGCGCTGCAATTCCCAAAGGCTTTCTTTGAAAGCTGGGGAAAATTGCTCCGCGAGGGCTCCGTCGGCGCCGACGTCACCCATAAGTGAGGACTGACTTCCTGCTTGGTCCTGGAGAACTGCAGGATCTGCGGGATGGTAGATCTCAATGGCTCCCAATTGCGCTCTGCACACCAGCCTTCGAAAATCCTCCAGATGCGCACATAGGCCAGGGACGTAGATCCCCTGCGTGCCTTCAATAAGGTGGAAATCACTTGCCCGGAGTAACCACGTGCCTTCAGCCGAGCCCTTTCAAGAGCCAAGCCGTAAGCGAGAACCGAGCCACGTGAGGCATTAGCAGCGGACCCTGCGACAACAGGTCCTCTCGAAGAGGCAGACGCCAGGGTTTCGCCACTAGTAGACACATGAGATCTCCGTACCAAGGCCGTCGAGGCCAGTCCGGCGCAATCAGAATCACCTGTCCCCTGTAGCGCTCTATCCGTTGGACCACCCGGCCGATCAACGCCCACGGCGGGAAAACGTAGAGAAGGTGATCCGCTGGCCAGGGTTGAATGAGGGCATCCAAGCCCTCGGACTTTCTTTCTCTGCGTCTGCTGAAGAACCGACACACCTTCGCCGAGTTGAACGTCGCCATGAGGTCTAATACCGGACTGCCCCAGCGGCGCACCAGCATCTCGAACACCTGTGGGTGCAAGACCCATTCGCCCGGGTCCACCTTCACCCTGCTGAGGAAATCGGCTTCCACGTTGTCTACTCCCGCCACGTGGGCTGCCGAGAGGTCCAGCAGATTCGCTTCGGCCCACTCGCATAGTGTTTCGGCCTCGTATTCGAGCGTGGCGCTCGTGGTTCCTCCTTGCTTGTTGACATAGGCCACTGCCGTCGCATTGTCGGAAAACACTCGGACCGCCTTTCCTGCCAGAAGGCTGCGAAACTGCATTAGCGCCAAGGCGATCGCCCGCAACTCCAAACGATTGATCGGCCACGCTCTCTCTTGATCTGACCACGCCCCCTGCGCAAAGATCCCCAGACAATGGGCTCCCCAGCCCAGTAGACTGGCGTCTGTCATCACGGGAATCCACTCTGGCGTCTCCAGGCTTTTCCCGTTCTGCAGGGAGCGCGGAGCCAACCACCACTTCAGCGCGTGACGCGTTTCCTCGGAACACGGCAGCCGTCGAGATAGGGGATCGTTCTGATGAGACCAACGGCGGAGCAACGCCCTTTGCAACGGTCGCATATGCGCCCTTGCCCAGGGCACCGTCTCTATCGCTGCCGCCATGGTGCCCAAAAGTTGGAGGTAGTGCCAGGCCGACGGTCTGTCGCGGCGCAAAAAACTCCGCAAGAGGAGACGCAGTCCCCGAGCCCTCTGCTCCGTCAGGAAGACCTTCCCCCTGACTGTATCGAAGCGCGCTCCTAGGTACTCCAAACATTGAGTGGGCACCATCCGACTTTTCGCCGGGTTGATTATCCAACCGAGACTTTCCAGAAGGGACACCACCCTGGCTGTCGCTACTTCGCTCTCTGACCTCGACTTTGCCCGAATCAGCCAGTCGTCCAGATAAGGATGGACGAGTATACCTTCCTTCCTCAAGGCCGCCGCCACAACCACCATCACTTTTGTGAAGACGCGCGGCGCAGTGGCCAGCCCGAAGGGCAGAGCTCGAAATTGGAAATGGCCGAAAGGAACCGCAAACCTGAGAAACTGGTGATGATCCTTCCGTATGGGAATGTGCAAGTAAGCCTCGGAGAGGTCGAGGGACGTGAGGAACTCCCCCTTTTGAACTGCTACTATCACCGATCGCAGAGTCTCCATGTGAAAGGACGAGACCCGCAGGCACCGATTCACTCTCTTGAGATCTAGGATAGGCCGAAGCCCTCCACCCTTCCTCGCCACTACGAAGTATATGGAGTACCGACCGGAGCCGCACTCGTTTGGGGGCACGGGTACTATGGCATTGAGATCCAACAGCCTTTGCACTGTCTCCCGCAGAGCCCGTGATTTCGCCTCGGACCTGCCCGGAGACAGGACGAAGGCGTCGCGCACCGGACGAAGAAGCTCCAGTGCATAGCCCTCGCGGATGACCTCTAGTACCCACTGATCTGTTGTAATTTGGGCCCAGGCAGAATAAAAATCCTGCAAACGCCCCCCTACGGCGGGGAGGGGCGCCTGGGCCCCCCTGATCTCATTGCGGCTTTCGGTTGGAAAGGCCCGAGGCCGAGGAAGGACCAAACCCCCTTCCTGCTCCTCGAAACCCCCGAAAACCTTGGTTCCTAGAGGGAAAACGACCCCTCTGTCCTGTGGGGAATCTCTGGAAGCGATAACGTCGGGAATCCCGTAGTTGTCCCCTACCTGAAGCGGGCACTCGAGACGGTTTAGGTTTGTCCTCGGGCAACCTACCCCCTTTGGACTCTCCCAATTCCTTAACTAACTTCTCAAGATCCTCCCCAAACAGGAGGCGACCCTTGAAAGGAAGCTTACTAAGCCTAGCCTTGGATGAGGAGTCGGCCGCCCAGTTACGTAACCAAAGGTAACGGCGCGCTGCGACTGCCGACGCCATGCTCTTGGAGAGTCCACGCATAAGATCGTAGTGTATGTCCGCCAAATAAGCCGCACCCGATTCCAACCGGGCCGCGTCTTCCGACCGCTCGTCTGTGTTACCGGGCAGCCGCTGAGCCCATCGGAGACATGCTCTGGTCACCCAAGCCCCGCAGATGGCCGCTTGTAGGGAGATAGCATTCACATCAAACACCTGCCGCAAAAGGCCATCCAATTTGCGATCCTGACCGTCCTTGAGGGCTGCACTCCCCTCGACGGGAATGGTGGTCTTCTTCGTAACTGCCGAGACCGCAGCGTCCACCTTGGGCGACTTGAACAGCTCCCTGTCTTGGTCAGGCAAGGGATACAGCCGGGACATCACTCGAGCTCCCTTCAGAGGGGCTTCAGGAAGGCTCCACTCCTCCTGAATCATCTCATGAAACACCCGGTGAACAGGAAAAGCTCTCTGTTCCTTCCTAAACACCTGAAGCAAGGGATCCTCGAGAGAGGCGTCAGCCGCTGAACCAGGCACCGGCATATTGAGCACCTTCAACGTCTCCACCAAGAGCGCCGGTAGCTCCTCCCTGCGGAACACCCGGACCACTCTGGCTTGGTCTTCCTTTTCAGACAGCTCCCCTTCTTCCAATTCTTCCTCCAACGCCAAGTCCTCGTCCTCCGAACGTGGCCCCTCCGAGATCACAGACTGGTCCCCTGGCTCCACCTCCTCTTGGGCCCTCTTAGGCTCTGGAGGAGTCTGATCTCCCTGCAAAGGCGCAGCCCGTCGCTTTCCTGAGAGCAGAGCAGTGGGGACAGACACAGGCGGACTGTCCCGAAGAAAAACCTGCTGGAGCAGAGCAACAAACTCTCTGGAAAAAATGGAATTGAGCCCTAAAGCCCCGGGACCTGGGGAATGCACAGAATCCGGTCGGGAGGATGGACCTGGCAGCGGCTCCTCCACGGCCCTCTCGAGTCCTAACTCTGCCAAGAGCCCCCTCTCAGGACTCTGACACTCTAATTGAGACTCCTGCGGTGGCAGCCCAGAGGCATCTCTAACGCAGGCATGGCACAAGCCCGAGTCTGCGCACTGCTTGGCCCCACAAACCATGCAGGTCGGCTTGGGAGACATGGCTAAAACACCCCCCCCCAGAACGGGCGCCCAAAGAACCAGCCAAAGCAAAAAGAGGGCGGTCCTGAATCGCAACGGGCAACAGGAGAGGAAAGAAAACTCAAAAGTAAAACTGAAAAATAAACTGGAAAATCAACTGAAAAAGAAGCTTGAGAAAAAGCATAAAGGCACGCAAGAAATCGCAAAAACTGTGGGGCCCCTGAGAACGCGGGGGAAAAAAGGGAAAAGGCAAATCCCGCCAAAGCAGACTCTCTCCCACGCTGCTCTGTGCGCGCCGCCGGCACGAGGCCGAGGCCGAACCGGCAGCTTTAGCGCGCCAAAATAACCTCCGCGAGACAAGCTCCGCGGGGAAGAAAACGGCCCCCTTACCTTTGTCGGCAAATCGCAACAGCCCCTGGACAGTGCCGCTGAACAAGCTCTCACGCACCCGCAGGAGACACTGAGGTAAGGAAACCAGCCCGAGAGAAACAAACTGGCTGAGGATCGCCGACACGGGGGGGGGGGGGGGGCTGCCCGCCCGCCCGCCCGCAGGGAAACTGCTCAGCGCGGCTCAGGCAATACTTCTGAAAACGCCGGCAGAAAACCTGCGCAGCCCCGGTTTCAGTTGATCAGAATCAAAGAACCGGAGCTGCCTCGGGTAAAGCACCCTGGCCCACCAACAGAGGCCCCGACCTGGTTAGGGGGCAGGGGACGCAGGCCAAGATGGGAGGACAGCTCTGTAAACTGAAAGACACAGTCCTCTCCAACAAACAGAAGGGCTCTGCTGAAAATGGCCAAGGCTACTCTAACTATCACTTCAAAACTAACTCTGAAGAGTTTCTATAGTGAGCCCGGTCTTCCAGGCTCACCCATCCATCCAGCTGCTTGGAGACTGAAGAACTGAGGGCAGGAGGAGGCTCCCAGATGGATATACCAGTGACATCAGAAAAGGAGGAGTTTCTCAGTCTCCAAGCTGCTGTATGAGATGGACAACCCTGAAGTCCGGGACTAGACTGGCTACACGATCAGGAATAAAGGAGATTGAGGCAAGATGGCACCTTGAATAGGAAGGGAACCAAACATGCATGGTGCATCTCCCAAAGGCATTCTTTGAAAGCTGGGGAGACGCTTCCACGAGAGCTCTGTCGGAGCAGACGTCACCCATATGTGAGGATCGACTTCCTGCTTGTTCCTGGAGAAATGGTAGTTACTCACCTGTAACAGGTGTTCTCCAAGAGCAGCAGGAATCAGTCCTCACATATGGGTGATGTCAGCACCGACGGAGCCCCCGTGCGGAGCATTTCCCCAGCTTTCAAGGAAAGCCTTTGGGAATGCAGCACACATGTGCGGTCCCCTTCCCACCCAAGGGTGCCATCTTGCTCAGTCTGATGACATAGCTAAAAGACAGCAAAAACAAAATGAAGTATATGACTGCAACTCCAGGGGAGGAGGGAGAGTCGTGAGGACTGATTCCTGCGCTCCTGGAGAACACCTGTTACAGGCGAGTAACTACTCTTTCTCCAGGACCAAGCAGGAAGTTAGTCCTCACATATGGGACTCTCCAGCTCTAGGCTACCGGGAACCCTAAGCTGAAAAAATGGCTCCCTCTCAAGAGCCAAAGCATTCGTGATAAGAATATCCTCTGAGAACGCCCACATACGGTAGCCCAACACAAGGGCCGGAGGGTAGGAGTTGCCTAAACCTCAAAGAGATTACGGAGTACCGCCTGTCTGAAAGCACTGTCCCTTCAGGACTCTCGAGGCAGTAATGGGCTGCAAAAGTCTGGCTTAAAGACCAAGTTGCGGCACAGCAGATGTCTGCCAACGGAACAGAGCGGAGATGAGCTACTGACGCGGCTTTTGCCCTGACACGGTGGGCTGTGACTCGACCCTGCAAGGGGAGGTCGGCTGCCCTGTATGCCCAGGCAATACAATCTGCTACCCAAGTGGACAACGTATGCTTGGAGACAGGTAACCCCATCTTACTGGGTCAAAGGAGACGAAGAGCTGAGTAGCCCTTCGATGCCCCCGCATACATTCTATGTAAAAAGACAACGCCCTCTTACAATCCAGGGTATGCAAAGACTGTTTCAGCCTGGCTGGTATGCGGCCTGGGAAAAAAGGTTGAAGAACCACCTCCTCGTTGAGGTGGAAAGAGGAGACCACTTTTGGAAGGAACTTGGGATGTGTCCATAGGACCACCCTGTTCCTATAGAACCGTGTGTACGGTCTATCAGAAACCAGAGCTTGTAGTTCACTCACACGTCTGGCCGAGGTAAGAGCCACCAGGAAGAGCACTTTCCAAGAGAGGAAGCGCAAATGGCAAGTAGCCATCGGCTCAAACGGTGGGCGAGTAAGTTGCTGGAAGACCATGTTCAAATCCTATTCAGCTGCCGGTGGACGAACCGGAGGCTTGAGTAGAAGCAGGCCTCTGAGAAATCTGGACACCAAGGGGTGAACCGACAGAGACTGTCCTTCCACCGGTGAGTGGTGCGCTGACAAAGCACCGAGGTGGACCTGAACAGAGTTAGACTTAAGGCCTAGATCTGACAGGTGAAGTAGATATTGCAGTACTACTGGCACAAGGCAAGAGAAAGGATCTTCATTGCGCTGAGCACACCATACCGTAAACCTACGCCACTTGAGGGTATAGGACTTTCTGGTGGAATGCCTCCTAGAGGCCAAGACCACCTCCTCAACTTCCTTAGGTAGACGTAAGGGAGCTAGCACTATCCTTTCAGCAGCCAGGCCATCAAATTGAGGGACCTGAGATTGGGGTGCAGAAGGGAACCTTGCTCCTGAGACAGGAGATCGTGTTGCAACCCCAGAGGAAACGGAGTTTCCACCGCCAACAGCAGTAGAAGTGGAAATCACGGCTGCCTGGGCCATCTGGGAGCTACCAGAATCACCGAGGCCTTGTCCCGGAGAATCTTGAACAGTGTTCGGGCCACCAGAGGCGTGGGAGGAAACGCATACAGAAGGCCCGTAGACCAACAGATCAGAAAAGCATCTGCTGCCATCTGCAGGGGATGCGGCAGTCTGGAGCAGAACCGGGGCAGCTGACGATTCTGTGGACTTGCAAAGAGATTGATGAATGGAAGTCCCTAGCGGAGGAAGATCTGCTGGACCACCAATGGATTCAGCTGCCATTCGTGAGGCTGGAGAATCCTGCTTAGCTTGTCTGCTAGGAAATTCTCCTGACCAGGTAGATAAACTGCTTTGAGAAACATGCCTTGTTTGACTGCAAAGGAGCAGAGAGCCACTGCCTCCTGACATAGGAGCCTGGACCCCGTGCCCCCTTGTTTGTTCACGTAGAACATTGCCAC
Organism: Ichthyophis bannanicus; assembly: GCA_033557465.1. NCBI lineage: Eukaryota > Metazoa > Chordata > Amphibia > Gymnophiona > Ichthyophiidae > Ichthyophis > Ichthyophis bannanicus. The sequence goes on along the minus strand of CM066034.1, from coordinate 562,290,253 downwards.
TTGATTGTCCGTCTGAACTAGGACAGACTGGTGAGATAGGGCATGAGAAAATGTTTGCAGAGCTAAGTGGATTGCTCGCAGCGCCAATAGATTGATTTGCTGCGTAGCCTCCCGAGGAGACCACAGGCCTTGAGTGCACATGCCCTGGCAATGTGCACCCCAGCCCTTTGAGGAAGCATCGGTCGTCAGCACCCTTGTGTGTGTTGGAGTCTGAAAAGGTACCCCCCTGAGAAGGTTTGGGAGATGTAGCCATTACTGTAAGGAGTCCAAAAGTGGTTTGGACAGCTCTACTCTGTCTCGGAGGTCGCCTGTGGCCTGCGTCCACCGAGCTCTGAGGCCCCATTGAGCAGCCCACATGTGCAGGCGGGCATTGGGAGTCACATGCACCATGGATGCCATGTGGCCCAGGAGCCGCAGGAAGTGCCTGACGGAAACATGAGAACTGCTTTGGAACTGGTTGGCCAAGTCCATCAGTCTGTGGGCCCTGTCCTCGGGCAGGTAGGCTCTTGACTGAAGGGTCTCTAATCTTGCCCCTATGAACTCTAGGTTCTGAGAGGGGAGCAAAGTGGACTTTGCGTAGTTTAAGACAAAGCCCAGATGCTGAAGAACAGAGACAGTGCGAAGAGTGGCTTGTCGGGCCTCCTGGAGAGACTGGCCCCTGATGAGCCAGTCATCTAGGTATGGGAAGACAAAAATTCCCTGATTTCTGAGATACGCCGCCACCACCACCAGGCATTTGCTGAAAACCCTGCGGGCGGAGATTAGGCCAAAGGGAAATACCCTGTACTGAAAATGGTTTCCTCCCACCACAAGTCTGAGATACTGTCTGTGGTCTGGATGAATGAGGATGTGAGTATAAGCATCCTTTAGGTCTAAGGAGCATAGCCAGTCTCCCTGCTGGAGGTAAGGCAGCAGTATCCCAAGGGTAAGCATCTTGAACTTTTCCCTCTCTAGAAACTTATTTAGGTTTCGCAAGTCTATGATAGGCAGGCGGCCTCCTATCCTTTTTGGTACCAGGAAGTACCTGGAGTAGAAGCCTTGCCCTTCCAGGTGGTGAGGCACCGGTTCCACCGCCTGTTCCTTTAGAAGACTTGCCAACTCCTGAAGGAGGAGGTTTCTGTGTTGAGGGAGTCTGGGAGGCTCCCCTGGAAAGTAGGAGGGGGGCAGCTGGTAGAAGTGGAGCATGAAGCCCCTTTGGACTATGCTCAGTACCCAGGTATCCCCTATGATGGCTGGCCACCTCTAGGCGTACAGGGTCAGCCGACCTCCTGTGGTGAGTGGACCCACCGGCGGAGAAGAGGCTATGTTGTGGGAGTCAAAACCCCGTTCCCTGCTGTGCAGGAGCCGGAGCTGGCAGCTTGGGGGTCTTCTGCCTACGGGGCCCATGCCCCTGCCCCTTGGCCTGTTGGGGAGCTGGAGAGGCCTGATATTGAGGGTAGGGTTTTGTAGGCAGCACCCTTCCTCGGGGAAAAGGGTTTCTTCCCCGAGCCCTTCTTTTTTTGAGAAGGGGCAGAAGTCTTTCTGGACAGCTTTGTCCTGGTGAGAGTCTCGGTCTCGATTTCTGTAGCCTTTTCAGTCATGAATAGGTTGTTACCTCAGCAGGGGACATCGACCAACTTGTCTCCGATGACTGTAGCCAGGCCTGACGGCGTGCACCGATGCCGGCCGTGGCTACCCGGGCCGAAGCCTCAAAGCCATCATAGGCTGCTCGAGAAATAAACTTCGAGCACTCTCTGATCCCTGTAGACAAGGCTTTGAACCTCAGCAAGGGTTCCTCGGAGAGGCCAGCTGAGAACCCGGCAATCTCCTTTGCCAGGTCCCGTAAGTACATGCCCATGTACAGCTGGTAAGTCTGGACACGGCAAGATAGCATAGAGCCCTGGAAGCACTTTCTACCGAGGGCATCCAGGTTCCAGGCCTCCCGGCCGGGGGGCACCAAGGAGTGCATCTTCTGACTCTTCAGGCGGTGCATGGCCGATTCCACAACCACGAAATTGTGCGGTAGCTCCGCCTTTTGGAACCCAGGGTTCTTACGGACTCGATAAATGGAATCAACCCGTTTGCAAAGAACCGGCGCCGAGGCCGGTGCCTCCCATATACGGAAGAGAAGCCATTCCAGCATCGGAGGAACCGGTACAGTAAAGGCTTCCTTCGGAGGAAAGTCATACTGGAGGGCATCGAGCTCTTCGGCTCATCGGCGTCCACAGGGAATGCCAACGCTTTGGCCATGTCCCTCACGAAGTCCGAGAACCGGGTATCCTCCGGGGGGGGGGGGGGAACTTCTCCGAGGCTTAGACTCCGGGGAGTCCGAAGGGACGCACCGGGTCCGGAAGGTGTCCGGAGACTCCTTGTCCTCCGTCTCCCACGCCGACTCCTCCGAAGAGGAGTCGAGCAGCTCCAGCCGTGTGGGCCTCGGTGCCACCCGTCCCGACACCGAGGGCACCGGCGTCGACGACCTCGGTCCCGCACGGGAGGTTGAGGGGGACCTTGACCGAGGATCGACTCGAGACTTGATGGACTCAAGGATCGGCTCGGACTCCGGGGTCGACTTAGATGTCTAGGTCCCGGTGGTCGGGGCAGATGCACCAGTCAGACTGGCGATCAGCACCCGCTGCTGTTCCATGAGGGCAGCCAAGCTGCTCTCCAAGGCCGTCAGCCTGAGTCCAAGCTCAGGAGACTCAGCAGCCCTCAACTGACGTTGGCTCTTCCGGAGGAGAGTCCACGAGGACAACAGAACTTACGTGACTCGGGGACTCCGGCTCCATGTGAGGTAGTTTGGATGGCCTCTCCGACTCCGAGAGCCAGGGGCGGCGGTCAGGGCTATGCGACCTGGCCCTCGAGGACCCAGGGGCCTCCACCAACACCACCCTCACAAGCTTCTTCTTCCTTTTGTGCTCCCGGGTGGGAGACCCCCTCTCAGAGGAACCACGACGGCACTTGGGGTCAGACTCCTGAGATGTCAAGGCCTCTGATGAAGTCTGGGCCCGGCCGGACGCGGACTCAGAGAAAATTCTCTCACGTTGATGCTGACGGCTCCGAAGTGCCTTCAACAACATTTTACCGCACGGGCCGCAGACCAGCGGGTCATGGTCGGGCCTGAGGCATCGGAGGCAGCAGTCATGTGTGTTGGTGAGAGACATAAGTTTCTTGCACCGATCACACTTTTTGAACCCGCTGGCAGCCATCGGGGAAAAAGGGCCCCTGCAAGGTCAAAAGACTGGGCTGCCAGTGAAAATAACAAAAAAAGGCGCGCACGCTAATCACAAAGGACAAAAACCAAAAAAGAAAGTACGGACTCGATACCGGTGTACCGAGCCTGGGCGGGAAAGGGAACCGGCGTCGAACCGGATAAGCAAAAAAGCGAAAATCGCAGAAAAAAAAATCTACTTTTCCTGGGTGACACGAACTCACGTCCGTTGGGCTCCGCGGAAAAAGAAAGACTGAGCAAGGTGGCACCCTTGGGCGGGAAGGGGACTGCGCATGCGCGCTGCATTCCCAAAGGCTTTCCTTGAAAGCTGGGGAAATGCTCCGCAGGGGGGCTCCATCGACGCCGACATCATCCATATGTGAGGACTGACTTCCTGTTTGGTCCTGGAGAATACCAGTGCTGCGGCTGCTTTTGAAGAACCTCCCGACTTGGCCCCAATGGGGGGAGGGAGCTTGAGGAGCCTGACATGAAAGCTGGTCCTGCAGAAGAGACGGACAACGAGCTGGCCCTAGCAAAAAAGACAGAAAAAGACCCTTAAGAGCTGGCCACGCAGAAGTAGTAGAGACCGAACAAGGCCTGGCTCCAAAACAGTGAGGAAGCAGCTTCCTGTGATTCTCTGACTGAAACGGTGTTTTCTTTTCTTTTTTTAGTCAGCTGTTGAAGTCGGCAGCTCAAAAAGCACTTTGCTGCAGTCCAGTGGCGAGTTGAAGGCAGGCTTGTGTAAGTTTTGATGACCTGACAGTAAAATTAAGGCAAAAACATTTATCTTCTGACAGCCAAAGAGAGGTGCAGGCAGAAACCTTTATCTTTGAACAGAGTCCGGGTGACCAGGGGGGTTGGCGGAAATGCGTATAGAAGCCCCGCTGACCATGAGACAAGAAAGGCATTGGCAGCCACTCTGGCCGGGTGCAGATGCCCTGAGCAAAAGCAGGGTAACTGGTGGTTGTCTGGACTGGCAAACAAGTCCAACACTGGCCTCCCCCAGGTCTGAAAGAGCTGGTGGGCCACCTCCTGATCGAGTTGCCACTCGTTCGGTCGAAGGATCCTGCTGAACCTGTCGGCCAGGCAGTTGTCCTGGCCGGGCAGGTACACCGCTTTCAGAAGAATCCCTTGTTGAATTGTAAAGGAGCACAAGCTTAGGGCTTCCTGACATAGAATGTGGGATCCCGTGCCCCCTTGTTTGTTCACATAGAACATGACCACCTGGTTGTCCGTTTGGACTAGGACAGCTCTGTAGCTTAGGTGGGGTTTGAAGGCCGCAAGGCTTTTTACCCGAGCCCTTCTTATGAGAAGGGGCAGAGGTCATGTACTCGGTTTCCAGCTCTGCGGCCTTGTCGGTCATGGGTTTGCCAAAAAGATTTTCCCCGTGGCATGGGACATCAACCAACTTGTCCTGAACCCATTGCTCGAAGTCAGACGACTGCAGCCAGGCTTGGTGGCGTGCACCGATGCCCGCCGCGGCTACTCGAGCCATCGACTCGAAGCAGTCATAGGCTGCACGAGACAAATTTGGAGCACTCAAAGACGGTTTTGGACAGGCCCTTGAAGTGCTGCAAAGGCTCCTCGGAGAGACCAGCTGAGAATCTGGCGATCTCTTTCGCCAGGTCCCTTAGGTACATGCCCATGTACAGCGGGTATGCCTGGATTTGACAGTTCAGCACTGCACCCTGGAAACATTTTCTGACGAGGGCATCCAAGTTCTTCAGCCGATGCATGGCCGATTCCATAATCATGGAGTTGTGCGGCAGCTGTGATTTCTGGAATCCAGGGCTCTGACGGACCCGATACATCAAGTTGAGTCGTTTGCTGATCACCGGCGTTGACGCCGGTGCCACCCACATGCGGAGCGCATCAGTCGTTCCAGAATCTGAGGAATGGGTACCGGAGGATCTCCTGAGGAGGAGCCTCATACTGGACAGCTTGTCGGCGTGAGGATCCTCCTTGGATTCCGTGGGGAAAGCCAAAGCCTTGTACACATCCCACACAAAGTCCAGGAACGGCATATTCTCTGGTGGGACCTTCTCCGAGGTTCGGATACTGGGGAATCAGACGGGACGTCCCTATGCCTGTGGGTATCCGTGGACTCTTCGTCCTCCGTCTCCCAAGCCGAGGCCTCTGCAGACATCGAGGGCCTCAGCGCCTTCCGCCCTGACACCGGCAGGCTCAGCGGTGACGACCTCATTCCCGAACGGGAGGCCGAGGGTGACCTCGGCCGAGGATCAACTCGAGCCCGAAAGGCCTCCGGGGTCAACTTGGACATGGAGGGCCCAGTGGTTGGAGCAGAGGACATGCCGGACATCAACTCCTGCTGCTCTGCGATGAAGGCAGTGAAATTGCGCTCCAAGGCCGCCATCCTGGACACGAGTCCGGGAGGCTCTGCAGCTTCTGGCTCGGGTGCCGACTCGATCATCCCTGACACCGGCTCCCCCAGAGGGGAGTCCTCAATAAGAATGGTCTGTACTTGCCTAGACGAGTCTGGGTCTCGCCGAGGAACCTTAGCAGGCCGCTCCTCCGACGACCCGGGCAGGTGTTCGGGGCTCTGCGACTGGCACCAAGAAGGCTCGACGCCGGAGCCATTGAGGACTTCTTCTTCCTCTTGTGCTCCCGCGAAGGGGACCCGTTTTCCGAGGAACCTTGACGATGCTCGGGCTCGGAATGTCCCCCCCCCCCCGAGATGTCGAGGCCTCAGACGAGGTACTGGCTCTCAAAGGCACAGGGGACTCGGTGAAATCTTTTTCGTGCTACTGCTGGCGGCTCCTCAGGGCTTTAGAGGACATCCTCTTACACACGCCACAGGCCGCTGGGTCGTGATCCGGCCCGAGGCAACGGAGGCAGCACTCGTGTGTATCGGTGAGGGACATGATTTTCCTGCACTGATCACACTTCTTAAAACCGCTGGTAGCCATCGTGGAAAAAATAACCCCGGCGAGGTCAAAGACCCTGTGGACTGCCAGCGAGAAAAAGAGGGGCAAAAAGGGCGCAAAAGCGCCTCAGGGACAAAAAGTTAGATAAGTGGAAAAAAAGAACCCGGCTCGATACCGAAGTACCAAAGCCGGAGGTGGGAAGAATACCAGTGTCGACCAGCAAAGGAAACAGAGAAATAATCACTTTTTCCAGGACATGGAGGAACTACGTCCAAAGGGCTCTACAGAAAAAAGGAGACTGAGCAAGATGGCACCCTTGTGCGGGAAGGGGGCCGCGCATGCGTGGTAGCAATTCCCAAAGGCTTTCTTTGAAAGCTGGGGATTTGCTCCACATAGGGCTCCATCGGCGCAGACATCACCCATAAGTGAGGACTGACTTCCTGCTTGTTCCTGGAGAACAGCTGCACCTGAGAGTGAATATGGCACCTCCTTTCGTTTAAGAGGTTTCTGCACCTATAAAGCTACGATTATCTGAGGAGTGGATGGGTGTCAGGTAGGAAGGGAGGGAAAGAAGACTTATTAAAAGCTGGCTGTTACACAGTACCTTGTCCTGTGCTTCTAAGGTAATCTGTGACCAATTTCCTGGGTGATTCACACAGCCCTTGCTTGGATAAAGGGAGTCTTGGGTTCTAAATTTTACCAAAAGCTCTCTGCTGTGTTTTAAACTTAAACTGAAAGCTACCTGTTGAGTTTTTAATCTAACTAAAAGCTCTTTGATTTAACTCTTTGACTCAAGGAAAGAATATTAGCAGGTAGAGCTAATTTCTGCTTCCTCAGTGTCCCTCCAGACTAATCCAGTTTTGTGGAAAGTTTCAAAGCAATCCTTCCTCCAAAGTGCTTACCCCAAAGACTGTGTCCTGCCTTTGCTTAGGTTTCCAGTCTGATGATAAAATGAATCCTGTGACAACTAACTAGTCACTGCACCAGTCTCCTGAGAATGAACCAAGCTAGATTTTGTCTCAGAATAAGCCGGCGCCTGCAGAGAGCAAACGCTTGATTCTGCCAGCACTGAATGCCCATAACAATTTACAAAGTGACCTGAACTCAGTAGAAAACTGAAGTCTTTCTCTGAGATTTGGGACATGAAGTACCTGGTTGATAATATTAAGAATCTCTAAAACAAGGATGGGCTGTACAAGAGGAAGACGAGCAACTGAAGGAACTCTTTGGTTTATCATGCAGGAGCCATTGTGGTTTAGTCTTGCCCAAGTCCTTAACCAACTTCTCCAGGTCCTTCCTGAAAAAAGCTTCCCCTTGAAGGGAAGTTTGGCTAGCCAAGTCGTAGATGCCATGTCTGTGGCCCAGTGCTGCAACCATAACCAGAGTCTAGCCCCTGTGGCCACAGCAATATCCTTAGCAGCGAGACAGATAAGTCATATGAAGTGTCTGTCAGAAAGCTGCAAAGATGAATCTTCTTACAATGATTGAACCTAGAGTATTTAACCGATTTTTTATAATGCTTTAGTCATTTCAGTCAAAGCGGTTTACATTGCAATTTAAACTTGGTAATGTACATTAAACAGGGACATTGATAAACTAGATTTTTCTGAGGCAATGGCAGGTTAGGTGACTTGCCCAAGGCCACAAGGAGTGCTAGTGGGAATCAAACCCTGGTCTCTTGGGTTCCCAAGCCAGTGGTCTAAGCATTAGGCTACTCCTCCACTCCGAGAGTAGGAGGGTGCCCGCTGCTGGACCACCACATACCACTGCCTGGAAGTTAAGTGAGGAAGCAGAGAAACCCATTTTCAACAGAGCCTCCACCCTTGCAGTCCTGATGATCCCTAAGGGCTGTGCCACCCTCCATAGGGACAGTAGCATGCTTAGTGATTGCCACCACCAGCATACCCACCTTCAGAAATCTCAACCAGCTTTCCAAGTTAGCTTTCGTAAGGGCATATGTCGTTGATCTCCCTTAGGGGAGTGTCAGGAGAGTCCTACTTAGCCAGAACCAGGCACCTCATGGCTAGAGGATAAAAGGAAAGGTCTTCTTGGAGGGATTACTGCAACCCTCTAGGATGGGATCTTCCACTGATTTGTCTGTTCCCTCCACAGGTGCCTCCATAGGAGGACAATCAGGGAGTCTTCCACATGCTGTTCCAGGGGAGATAGCTTGCCCTCTTCCAGGATGAATGCACTTTCAGAGTCCTCATGTCCAGACTTCTACCACTGGTCACTTCCTGGGGCAGACTAGTCAGTTCCAAGGAGCATTGAGACTCCAACAGTCCCAGTGTGAGAGCATGTCCAAGGGGGATGGAATCTCCTTCTGCACAATCTACGGTGGACAAGGGGTCAGATCTCCATGGGTCAGTCATTCTCAGGGGATCCCTGGAGGTCTCTTGCGACCAGGAATAGCCTGGTGCAAGAAAGTGAATAATCCATTTAATACAGGCATTAGCTTGCCAGAGGTCAGTCCCCCCCCCCAGACAGTTGTGAGGTCCCCCTCCCCCTCCACAAATCCCACTACCTCAGGCAAAAGGCTTGAAGACTACTTTGGGCTGGCAGAATCGCAGGACCCTACAAAATAGTGGCCATTCCTACCTTTGAGGCCCCTGTAGGCGGTCATATAAAAGAGTTAAAAGACAAGTCTAACCTATAGGGAGACATGAACATGGCTGCAGACGACTCTGACGGAAGGCGGCGACTCTTCGGCTAAAGTAAGATTCCACAGTCCAACATATAGATGAAGGCTCCAGTCACAGAAGTGAGAGATGCTGCTACCCCTGTGTGGCCCAGAGCAAGTGGGCCCCAAAATGTGGGAAAGTGTTTTAACGGACTCCTACTGCTAGCAGTGCAGTTGCCTGTTATGGCAGGTACAATGGCGAAAATGGGCCCCCAAGCATTGGAAGATTTAGTCCTGACAGCTAATGCTGCGGCTGCCCAAAAGGGCAGACACAGTGGAAAAGGCCCCTGGACTTACCCTAAGGCTGTGACTTCCTCAGACTGACTCCCTCAGTAAGCATGGGCTGGACCACAGCAGCCAGCGAATGAAAGGAACTGTAAGCAGAGGCCGAGGACTTCAGTGATCAGGCTCACACTGCTATATTATATTTTTTCTTTCAAAAGCCTTAAAGTAACTGCAGCCAGGATAAAGAAGTTGGGGGGGGGGGGTGAAAACCAATAAGTTTAAAAAAAAAGGAAAACAAATTAAGGTAATTAAGCAAATTAAATTAGTCAAACTAATTATATTAATTGACAATTAAATTAAGACAAAGTAAACTAATTGTAAGGAGACTATGACAGGATCAGGAACTGCTTACCAGTCTGTGGCCTACTTATTCAACCGGTCGTCAAGGAGAATGGGGAGCTTGGCAAACCCCCCTCCAGATGGGAAACTCCAGCACAGTATACAAAGATATGCCCTGGAGACATCCACTGTCCATGTTCAACTGGGAAGGTGCCTCACAGGACTGCTGCCCAGGAACTAAAGGCCTAGGAAGTACTATTGCAGCAGTCCAGCAACCACCAGTGATGTTGTCACTGGAGGTTTCTAGGTGTTTCCTTCTCCATCATCTGCTGGCAGGGGGGACATAACCCATTTTCCAACCCATTTTTCTGGACTGATCTAGCAGAATGATCCAGAAACTGCTGCTAATACCCCCCCTTTTTCTTTTCCTGTAGCATCTGATATTTAAAGAAAATGTTGACTCCTACAGGCTCAGTATTATCTCCTTCAGAACACATAGCCAGCATCAACAATGTCTGGGTGGCCTTAAAGCAGTGCTAGATTTATTAATTATATTAAAGAGCTACATGGACTGTTTCAGGTTAGTTTATAAACTGAATTCCTTCCAATTCAGTTTTCTTGGTCTTCCAAATTTTTCTTAAAATTGAACATTGTCTCTCTAGCATGGACTATCCAGTTAGGTTATCTGATAAGCAGTCCAATTTTGCTTAGGTCGCCTAGGTAGGAAAAGGAATGTCCTCATCAGAATGTTAAAAATGAGCAAGATATTTTACAAAAGGCTCGCTGAACACAGAGCCTTTTGAAAAATACATAAAAGGACATTGGACACATGTATTTGGTACATTTACGCTTTTGTTGATACCTTCCATAGATGTATGGTCACCCATAGGATACATCCCTCATCATATCTTCAACACTGATTGAAAAGACAGAGTCACAAGTGGTTTCTGATCTGTTTCACTTGCTCTCCTAGTGTGATATAGTCCTTTTTCAGTCTGCTCACAATTATACTAGGCAGCATCATTAGATGCCACCTGGACAAGCAGCATGGAGTGGTGGTCAGAAGGTATTTCAAGTTTTGGCAAACTTTCTACTATGCCTGGTGACATGAAATTTCATAGACATGCTTTGCTTACTTCTGCCAAGCAATACTGATTAACTAGAGAAGGGACTGATGGGAGGTCGAAAAGAAGCAAAGCTCTTAACATGACTTGACACCTCAGGGACCCCCTCTCATTGTTGGGCTCAGCCTGTCAGCTACTAGAATATCACATCTAGGCCAAACAACACACCTAAGGAGAAAGAAGAGAAATGTTCCTTCTTTATTATCTTCATTTCTTTTTGTTTTAGTTCTAAAGACAAGTTAGTTTGATCAGCAGCAGCACTCAAGTACCAACTCTAGTGACATATTTGAATGATGTTAATGAAAACATTCAGATTATATATGAACATCACATTCCTGGGGTGGGAGGAGGGGATTACCTGGGAAAAGTGATGTTAGCAGCTCTATCCCAGAAACCTACAAGAGTAACATGCGACTACAATTTCTATATAGTACACAGGGCTTTTGACAGGAAGACCAGTTACTGCACAATTTCAGAAAAAGCACTCATGCTCTAACTATATTCTAGTTGTCAGTACACTGGGTCTTAACTGGAAAGGATCATGACATATTGACATAATTACATGAATATCCAATGCTTGGTTTAATTGTATTATGTTCATTAATCCTAGTAGTCTATAAGTTACACTGGAACAAAGTGCTACATATTTGTCTGATCACACTAACCACCACCACTCCTTTAGCTTATGCCAAATGGAAAATGTCAAGTTTCCCAGTGCACCCCCTCAAAAAAAAACAACAACAAAAAAAACCTGTTATTAAGCAACTGTTATACTGACAAAAGTTCAGTTCTATAACATGCACTCTTGCGGGGTGCCTTTAGCCCAACAAGAGATGCTGCTAGGGTCAGTTCTTCAAGTCCAGTTTCAGTTTGGCAAACTCGGTGGCTAGTTTCAGAGCTTCTTGCAGGCATCCCACATTTTTGCCTGTTGCTTGAGCAGAGACATCTTTTCCCCCTCCTTTACCATCCATCAGCCCCGACACCTCGTGTACCCATTCACTGGCTTTTAGGCCTTTGTTTGCAGTATCCTAAGAAAGAGAAAAAGCCATTCAGATCAATGCACAGAATATGAAAGCAGATAATAGACTGTAAGACTCATGTGATTTGGCTATTTATTCACCTACTGTATACCTTCAGGTATTTGAACCTCTCTATTATATCCCTCTTCCAGGGTATCCAAAGTTAATGATGCAGAATATGCACTGCTTTGATAATTCTCCTTTTGATTGCCTTTACTGTGACAGTCTTCTGGATTTGTAGCTTCCAGAATTGCACAATACTACACCAGAGGTCCTACCAGTGACTTGAACAACAGTACTGTCACTACCTTTTGAAGCTGTCTCTAATACAAACTAGTATTAAAATGGTTCTTCTCACTACTATGTTACACTGATGACCTTAAGATTGCCTGGATATGATCATCTTCTCTTTCTCATTTGGTCATCATTGTCAGTACTCTCATTGTCCCCTTCTTCCAATAATATACTGCTCTGCTCTCTACAAGGTGTCACAAAAAAGAAACGAGACTGTGGTAGCCACGCCCATGACTCAATGCCAGTTGGCTAACCGCTTATGTCACTGTGTTGTGCAACATCTCGCCACTATTCTGCTCTAATATTTTTCATCTCTCTCTCTGCTTTTCTTTTTCAGGTTTTTTTGTAGCACAATGCTCCATCGCTTTGTCACGCAAATGGAGGTGGCAGAAATAAGAACATAAGATATGCCATACTAGGTCAGACCAAGCTCCATCAAGCCCAGTATTCTGTTTCTAACAGTGGCCAATCTAGGTCATATGGAGCAAAGAATCAACTTGAAATTTCTGGTTAAGTTGGAGAAGGGCCCAACTGAGTGTCTCCAACTTCTCCAAAAGGCTTATGAAGAAGATGCAATGTCAAGGCCGCAAGTCTTCGAGTGGCACAAACGCTTCAAAATTGGCCACGAGGAAGTGGAGGATGCCCCCAAGTCAGGACTGCCTTCCACGACAAAGATGGCTGAGAACATTGACAAAGTGAACCAGCTGGTGCGGAGTGATTGTAGATTGACGGTGCGGATGATAGCTGAGGAGCTCAGCCTGAACGGGGAGGCAGTGCGGACCATCTTGGTGCAGGAGATGACCAAAAGGAGCATCGGATCAATGTTTGTCGAGGTTTTCTAGAGAAGATCAGAGAAGATCCAGAGTTCGTTGGCCGAATCATCACAAGAGACGAGACTTGGGTCTTTCATTATGACCCTGAAAGCAAGAGACAGAGCCTGCAGTGGAAGAATCAACTGTCACCCAGACCCAAGAAGACGTGCATGTCCAAATCAAGAATCAAGATCATATTGATTGCATTCTTCGACCAGAAGGGAGTGGTCCATCATGAGTTTGCGCCTGAGGGTCAGAAAGTCAACCAGCACTTCTACCAGCAGGTCCTCAATTGCCTCCATGACCGGGTTTGGCGCAGCAGGCGGGCTCTGTGGAGAGAAGTCCTGGCTGCTCCTCCATGACAACATGCCCACACACACCACGCTCAGTGTGAGGCAGTTCTTGGCCAACAAACATATCACAGCTCTTGACCACCCTCCTTATTCCCCAGGTCTCGCACTGTGCGACTTCTGGCTGTTCCCCAGGCTGAAGACTGTGCTCAAAGGAACTCATTTTGCCTCTGTAGAAGAGATCAAGGCCACTGTGAAGAGGGAGCTGAGGGACCTCAAGGAGGAGGACTTTACCGAGTGCTTCCGTACGTGGCAGAAGCAAATGCAGAAGTGCATTAATTCTGGGGGGGGGGGGAGGGGATTACCTTGAAGGGGACAATGCGTAATTTTCCTGTAGATTTTGTAATAAAACATTTATGGGACAGTCTCGTTTCTTTTTTGTCACACCTCGTATATTAGCACTTTCTCTCTTCTATAATTAAATCTCATTCCATATTGTTCCTCCAGTCCAGTCGTGGTACCTGTGGGTATTCACGCCCCACCAGCAGCTTAGAAACTGAGCATGTCATGACTTTCATGACAACACCCTAGATAGGCAGCTAGCACCACCCACCAGCCTCCAGTATTCTCAGTCTCCAAGAAGTTGGAGATGCGCAATTCCTTTACTAGGACTCAATGAAAGAACAATCTCTGTGTGATTTTGGGGTTACATTGGATCTGAAGGGTCTTTATTGTAGCCTTGCACTTCATCCTTTTGTCAGGGCTCTTGCCAGTCAAGTTATTGAAAACAGAAAAAATAAACCCCAAACCAACCTGAAAGTAACAGGAAAGTGACTGCTTTATACTGCACAGCTCCGGTTAGGAGCTGTGCGTGGGCAGAGTCCTGGTGACAGGAGGGAAGCCCAAGCCAGGGAAAGGGCTTGCCTGCAGTGGTAAAACAGGTGCACGGCAACTCTGGAGCTGGGTGCAGGGTGAGGAGTCGGCAGCGAACAGAAGGCTTGTCACTTGTTCCGCCCAACGTCTAAGTCATATGAGGAGGCAGAGCATTGATACATCGGCTTGATTCACTGGTATCAGTGCTTGAAAGGAGCCTTTCATCTGGTAAGCTTTAACAGTGTTTTGCAGGTTAGTGCGGGCCTGGCATGGACTGCATGGTGTAAAGTGGCCATTTCCTGCCAACATTTGCTGGGGCCACATGGTGTTTGTTTGTTTCAGGGGGGGGAGGTCTCTGAGGTTGCGGGGGGGGGGGGGGTCTTCCCTCGTGTTTTATTGTTTTGGTTCATGCGTTCTGTGCGTTTAGAAAGAAAAAAAAAAAAAGAGTGGCAGTATCAGTCTGGGGCTTCTGGAGGGATCCAGCATGCCTGTCAAACCAACGTGCTTGGCATGTGGGTCTTGCAGTGGTTCGGAGTCTGCAGCTGGATTCTGCCATAGTTGTGAAGCCAAATCCCAGTCTATAGAGGCTGAGTTTCTGGAATAGAGACCTGCTAGGCCTCCGGGGGTTTTGGGAGCTATGGAGGGTCCTGGTCAACCTTCTGGATGTTGTGATACGCCTTCTCCCGGGACAGGGGTCACAGCTAGTGGGGAAGGCAGTGAAATTGCACTCCTCCAGTGAAGAGTCAAGTGCAAAGGGAAAATGGCAGGTAAAGCCTCTTCCTCCAAGGGGGGCACAATGGAGAGCCTCCCGGGTTTTATTCCCCCCAGAATTCATCCTCCTTATGCATAGAGCTTTTTATATGAAGCAGCGAGCTGGAGAGGAGCCGCAGGTGGCTTGGGAAAGGGCCCAGAACCATACTTCTCTGTCCATTCTTGTGGACAGCAAACCAGGGCCGAGAAGGCGGCATCTGGAAAAATACCTCATGCGGCTGACAGTCTATCATCCATAGTGCCTGCCGGCATGAGCCAACCTGCTCTTGCAAGGTCCATTCTAATGCCTTAGGTGGATCGATTCTCATTTATGGCATGGCTCTTGAGAGAGCTCAGTTAAGATAGCAAGGCTATTTGCCCTCAGTCACTGGGACGCTGCTGAAGGTCCGCAGGCACTCTGCTTCACTAGTTTACATTCGGGTTTGGAGAGTGTTTGAGGGCTGGTGTGAGGAGCAGCACTGTTCTACTCTGAGGGCTGATCAAATTGGTGGAGGGGTTGTGCTCTATGTTAGAGAGGGCATTGAATCACAAAGGATTAAAGTTCTACAGGAAACAAAATTTGCTGTACAATCTCTATGGATTGAAATGCCATGTAAAAAGGGGAAGGCGATGGCAGTGAGGGTGTACTATCGACAGCCTGGCCAGAATGAACAAATAGATGATGAAATGCTCAAAGAAATCAGGGAAGCTAACAAAAGTTATAGAATGGTTAATAATAATGGGTGATTTAAATTACCCTGGTATTGACTGGGTCAGTGTCACTGCAGGACATACTAGGGAGATAAAGTTTCTAGATGAAATAAATGACTGCTTCTTGGAGCAGCTGGTTCATGAATCGACCAGAGGGGAAGCCATTTTGGACTTAGTCATTAGTGGAACACCAGATCTGGTGCAAGAGATAAGGGTGTTGGGGCCACTTGGCAATAGTGATCATAGCATGATCGCGTTTGATTTAATTGATGGAGGAGGGATGGTAAGGAAATCCACATTACTACCTTTTAACTTTCGAAAGGGAGACTATGATAAAATGAGGAAAATAGTTAAGAAAAAACTAAAAGGAGCAGTTACAAAGGATAAAGACTTACATGAATCTTTGGGTGTTTAAAAATACTGTCTTGGAAGGCCAGACCAGCTGTATTCCATGCTTTAAGAAAAGTGGAAGGATGTCCAAAAAACTGCCAGCATATTTTAAAGGTAAGGTCACAGAGGCTGCTGTTGGCAAAAAAGCATCTTTCAGGAAATGGAAAAAAGAGCAACATGACGAAAACTGGAAACACCACAAGCACTGGCAAGTAAAATGTAAGGCATTGATAAGGCAGGCAAAGAGATAATTTGAGAAGAAACTTGCTGTGGAAGCAAAAACGCATAATAAAGTTGGACCATTAGATGACAGAGGGGTAAAAGGGGCAGTAAGAGAGGACAAGGCTATAGCAGAGCGACTGAATGAATTCTTTGCTTCAGTCTTTACTGAGGAAGATGTAGGGATGTTACCCATGACTGAGGTGGTATTTAAAAGTGATACTGCAGAAGAAATGAAAGAAATATTGCTACACCGGGAAGATGTATTACAACTATTTGATAAACTGAAGAGTAGCAAATCACCGGGACCGGATGGTATACATCCAAGGGTGTTGAAAAAACTGAAATATGAGACTGAAGACCTGCTATTAGTAATCTGTGAACTATCATTAAAATCATCTGTAATAATCGAAGATTGGAGAATCGCCAATGTAACGCCAGTTTTTAAAAAGGAGGGGTTTCAAGTCCTAATGTGGATGAAACACGTAGATTGAGTTAACTGTGACTCATGCACAATACCCTTGGTGAAGACTATAGGGCTGATGCAGAAAACCTTAGCGCAGTATTTTTATGGCATTTTTCTAATGCTAGGCTTTTTTCCGATGCAAGCTAGCGCTGGAAAAATGAAAAAAAAATATCATGCTAAACTGCAGTGCAATGGACATGCAAATCGCATGGAAAGTGCTGCATATTTAATTGAGCCTGATATAAAAAACTGTGCTTAAACTTAGAGCAGTTTTTAATATTATAGTTTATGCTGAATCTTTATGCCACCTCGGGCAAGTGCAAAGATCCAGCCGGGAGCAATAAGATCATTAGAGGTGAAGTCTGACACTTCACTTCAGGTGATCCAGGCATCAGGAAAAGCCCCGTTGCTATAGGCACAACATCAGGGGAGCCAGATACTAACTCCCCTCGACAGCAGTAAAATCACTGTATATATATGAGAGGGAGGGGGGGATTGCAATCGGGACCCACCGAGCGAACAGTGATTTTACTACTACAAATATTTATTTATTTATTTACGTTCAAACTGTTTATTTAACCAACAAGATAGCATAGTTACTCACCTGTAACAGGAGTCCTTGTCTAAGCAGTAGTGGGCTGTGAAGGTGTGTACCGAAGGCCAAGTGGCTGCTCTGCAGATGTCATCATTAGACACAGAACGAAGGTTAGCCGTTGAGGCTGCCTTTGCTCTCACATTGTGAGCGGTGACATGGCCCTCGAGAGAAAGTCCTTTACTCTGATAAGTATAGGGAATGCAATCTGCGATCCAATTTGACAGAGTTCTTTTGGAAACTGGAAGTCCCAAATGACTAAAGTCAAAAAACACAAAAAGCTGAGAAAATTTTCTATGTGGCTTAGTTCTTTGGAGATAAAAGGCTAAGGTTCTTTTACAATCCAATGTGTGAAGATTTCTTTCCGCACTAGAGGCATGAGGCCAAGGGAAGAATATAGGAAGATAAACCGCCTGGTTTAAATGAAAAGGCAAAAACACCTTTGGCATAAAATGAGGATGAGTCCTGAGGACTACTTTATCATGGTGGAACCTTGTATAAGGAGGGTCAGCTACTAACGCCTGTAGTTCACTAATGCGTCTTGCAGAAGTAATGGCAATTAGGAAAATGACTTTCCATGAAAGAAACTTTAGGTCTGAAGTAGCTAAAGGTTCAAAGGGCGGTTTCATAAGCTGACCAAGAACAAGATTCAGATCCCATGTCACCGGTGGTGGTTTAATGGGAGGTTTTGTTAAGAGTAGACCTCTCATAAATCTTGACAGAAGTGGATGAGAGGAAATAGGTTGTCCATCGAAAGGTTTATGAAAAGCAGCAATAGCACTAAGATGGACTCTCACTGAATTGGTCTTCAGACCAGAAGTTGATAATTGGAGGAGATACTCTAGTAGCGACTCTACAGGCACCAAAAGGGGGTTAAGTCCCTTTTGTGAACACCAGACAGAGAACCTTTTCCACTTAAAAGCGCAGGAACATCTTGTGGAAGGTTTTCTGGAAGCCAGAAGGATATCTTTTACTTGTTGAGAAAGGTCAATATCCTGGAATTCTAGGCTTTCAGTAACCAAGCCCTGAAATGTAGGGACTGGGGATTGAGATGTAGTAAGCATCCGTCCTCCTGAGACAGAAGATTTGGAGCATTCCCCAAATCCAGAGGAGTGGTTTGAGAAAAACGCAGAAGAGGATACCATGTTTGTCGTGGCCAACGTGGAGCTATGAGTATCATACGACCTCTGTCTCTCAGAAGTTTGAATAAAGTTTTGGGAATGAGTGGAATGGGTGGGAAGGCATAGAGGAAGCCCTGAACCCAGTGGAGTAGAAAAGCATCTCTTGCCTGACAGTTGTGAGCCGGGATTCTGGAACAGAATCGGGGAAGTTTGGCATTCTGTGGACTTGCAAAGAGGTCTATATCTGGTGTTCCCCAGATTTGAAACACTCGAGCAAACTGGTATGATTGGAGGGACCACTCGTGTGGCAGCAGTATTCGACTGAGTCTGCCTGCCCATAGGTTTTGAATGCCTGGAAGGTATACCGCAAACAGGTGAATTTGCAACTCTCTGGCGAGGGCCCATAGTCGCAAAGCTTCGTTGCCTACCGACAGAGAGCCTGTTCCACCTTGCTTGTTCACATAGAACATAGCTACCTGATTGTCGGTTTGGACCAGAAATGTCTTTTTGCTGAGATGGGCCTGAAAGACTTGAATAGCATTGAAGATGGCTCTTAGCTCTAGGAGGTTTATGTGAAGGGAAACCTCCTGTGGAGTCCAGAGACCCTGAGTGGACAGATCGTGCAAGTGGGCCCCCCAATCCACCTTGGACGCATCTGTTGTTAGGGTGGCCTGGTATAAAGGCTGCTGGAAAGGAGAGCCTACAAGGAGGTTTTCCAGAGATTGCCACCATTGCAGGGACGAAATCATACATGTAGTGTTTCTGATCTTGTCCATTAGCTGACCCGAGGCCTGTGACCATTGAGAGGATAGGGTCCACTGGGCTGCTCGCATGTGGAGGCGAGCATAGGGAACCACATGGACAGTGGATGCTATGTGTCCCAGGAGTTGAAGCATCTCTCGAGCAGTAAGGAACACCTTCATAGATGCTTGAGATGCTAGTTGTTTTATCTTTAGACAGCGTGACTGTGGCAGGAAAGCCTTTGACTGCCGTGTGTCTAGACGAGCCCCTATGAATTCGAGAGATTGAGAGAGGGTGAGATGAGATTTTGGGAGGTTTATGACCAGACCCAAGTATTGAAGAATGCTCATTGCCCGAGAAAGAGCAAAGCTGGCCTCTGGAGCTGTCGATGCTTGAATGAGCCAATCCTCTAAGTAAGGGAAGACGAATATTCCCAGAGTCCTCATAAATGCTGCTACCACTGCCATGCATTTTGTGAAGACTCTTGGAGCAGAGGCTAGTCCGAAAGGAAGAACTCTGTACATGAAGTGTCTTCCTTGGACCAGGAATCGAAGGAACTTCCTGTGATCTGAGTGGATGAGAATATGCATGTACGCATCTCTTAGATCTAGAGAACATAGCCAATCCTGACTTTGAAGGTATGGAAGGAGTGTCCCAAGGGAGATCATTTTGAACTTTTCTCAGAACAAATATTTGTTTAATTCTCTGAGGTTTACGATAGGCCTGTGTCCCCCTGCCTTCTTTGGAATAAGAAAACATGGGGAGTAAAACCCCGAACCCTGTTGGGATAAGAACATAAGATATGCCATACTGGGTCAGACCAAGGTCCATCAAGCCCAGTATCCTGTTTCCAACAGTGGCCAATCTAGGTCATACGTACCTAGCAGTTTCCCCATGGGTACTTCAATTGCTCCTTGAGCGAGAAGTGATGTGACCTCCTGCCACAAGAGGCTGGTGGCAGGGGCTCGAGAATTGAACTGTTTTATTATTGTAGGTGGGGGCAAGTTGAGAAAATGAAGCTTGTACCCCAGTCGTACAATGGACAGAGTCTAGTTTTCTGATGTTATTTGTTGCCATCTTTTGGCAAAATAGCATAGTCTTCCTGGAATGGTTAAGGGTTCTGGACCTTTCAGGGGCAGAATGACTAAGTTCTCTAGGTAGAAGTCAAAGACCCTGAGGGGGCTGGGTCTGTTGGGCCGGTTGAGCTCTTTGAGCTTGCGGCTTTCTTTGCTGTCTGTTCTGTTGTTGCCCCTTCTGGGGAACATGAAGTGGACAGTGGCTTTGATGGGTGTAAGATGGGTAAGGCTTCTTTTTCTTGCTGAAAAAGGGTTTTTTGAATGTTTTCTTCTTTGCTGGGTTGGCTGTAGACTTTGATAATCTGTTCAAAGTAGTATTTTCAAATTCAAGCTGATTAGCCTTGTCCTGCCAGTCCTTGCCAAAGGATTTTCTCCTATACGAGGAATGTTTCCCAGCTTTTCTTGCACCCACTGTTCTAGGTCTGATGCTTGAAGCCAAGCAATACGACATGCTCCTATGGATATAGCAGAGGTTCTGCTAATACATTCAAAGCAATCAAAGGTAGCACGGTTCATGAATTTAGAGACATTCTGGGCGTGCTTGACCAGAATAAGGTAGTCTGCTCTTTTTTCCTCAGAGACACAAGGGCTAATGAGCTCTAAGTCTTTTGTGACTTCTTCCAGGAACATTCCCATATAAAGAATATAGGAACTTATTGTGGCTGATAGCATGGAAGATTGAAAGCATCGACGCCCAAAAGCATCGAGTGTCCTGAATTCTCGGCCTGGAGGATTAGAAGAATGTGTTTTAGCACTCTTGATTCTTCGCATGGCCGATTCCACTACCATTGAATGGTGTGGTAATTGAGGTTTTTGAAAACCAGGACAACTTGGCACTCAGTACATAGTGTCAAGGCATCGGGAATGTGAAGATATCGTTAAAGGAGTTTCCCCACATTCTCAACATCAGATCATGTAAGATCTTGTAAATGGGAAGCATAGCTGCCTCCTTGGGAGCCATAGGGTATTGTAGAATTCTTAATTCTTCTGCCCTAGGTTTGTTTTCTGGAATCATAGTGATTGCAAAGCCCTTTGCTAAATCACGTATGAAATCCTGGAAGGACATATCTTCTGGAGGAGACATCCTGCGTTGAGGAGGAGGAGTTGAATCCTCTAGAAGGTTCGCTCTGGTACCGGTAGAATCGTCAGAGTCATCAGAATTGGAAGACTCAAAGGCACTCTGTACCGGGTGCTTCCGTAACGCTTGGTATCGGTACCGCTCAAAGTCGGTACCGAAATGTCTCGATTCCTGATCCCCGATACCCGAGATCGACTCAAGGCTCGGCATGGGGGGAAGCAGTCCTGTCGAAGCAGGTACTGTCGGTGTCGGTACCGATACCTGTTGAACAATCTGTAGCAGTCTTAGCGGTACCGAAGCTGCTAAGAGGGATGCTAGACTGCGTTCAATAGCGAGGATTCTTTTATTCATCGCTCCTGCCGATGCCTGGGTGTCAGTACCGGTGGAAGCGGTTACGACCCCAGAACATGGCACCAGTAGTTTTGCAGAGGTAGAAGCCTCTAGAACATCCTGGAGCCCCGTTAATGCTTTGGAGCCCGAAGACTCCTGCTGGGGCTTTTTTGCCAGTGAACTATCCTCGAGGGCAACGCCAGTGGCATCTCGATACTTTGAAGGAGATTTACCCTTCGAGGACCAGCCAGTCTTAGAAGACTTAAGTTTAGTTACCTGAGATCCATGGGAGGAAGATGAAGCCCTGGAGGACGTCGATGCAAGTGACATCGTATCCATGGCAAAAAGGGTACAGAGTTTTGCAGCTCTATTCTGCAGGCCCCTTTTGTTCATCCTCGTGCAGGAGAGACACTCCGTTGGACAATGTTCAGAACCTAAAAATTTTAAACACCAATCATGGGTGTCAGTGACGGAAATGGTACCGCCACTCTTTGAGCATTTTTTGAAACCACTAGCTGGTTTCTCCATGCCTGAAGAAAAGTGGGCCTAGTGCCCAAAATGGCGCCTAGCACCAGAAACAGGGGAAAGACCCCTGAAGAAAATATAAGTTGTTTTGTTTTTTTGAAAAGAAAGAAGAAGAAGTGGCGGTATCAGTAGGCGTCGAATGAAGGCAGACGCGGCCACAAAAAAACAAAGAATAAAAGGATATTTTCTGCGGTGAAAGGGTACACGTCCTGTCGGCTACGCAGAAAACGAAGAACTGAAGTGAGAGAGGTACAGAGGCGGGAAGGCAGCATGCATGCGCTGTGGGGTGCTCCCAAAAGCGTTCCTATTGGATGCTGGGGAGCGTTCCCGTGCAGGCTCCGTCGGTACCGATGATACCCATATGTGAAGACTACATTCCTGCTTGTTTCTGGAGATAAGACATGACCATCAAACCATTTTACAGAAACAAAAACTGTTTAAGACCCTAGTATGGTCCATATAACAGATCATCATTCCCTCCCCTCCTTTTTACCCCCCCATTTGTATTCCTTCCCCTCCCACCCTCATTCCCCCCGTTCAGCACATTCAAAGCCATACATCAGTGTTTTAGCGGGGTCCAGGTCACCCAGTTTGGGAGTGCACTTACACACCTCCGGGAATGCAGACCCTCCCAATTTACTCCCCCCCCCCGTCCCCCTTGATCTCTATCCAATCAACCCTGTGTCCCTCCCCTATCCCTTCCTTTAGTGGCATCTCCAACCCATGTATCTCCATACCACTAAATTCCTAGGTCATTTAGGACATAACTGCGGCTGCGCGATTGTAGTGTCTGAATATAATTATTTGAAACTGCGCGGAACCAAGGGCACATCTGTGTTCCGCTTTGGCCCAGAGCTTGTCAATTTGTAGGTGTTGGTGTAGAGAATTCTGCCATTGTCAGTAGTTTAGGGGAGGGGGGGGGGGGAGTCCGCTGATTTCCAAACCGATAAAATAAGTCCGTTAGTTAGGGTAAATAAATGGATATCTCACCAAAAGGCCTGCACTTCCAGGCAGGACCACAGCAAGTGGACCAATGGAGCACCATCCTTCCCACACTTAGGACACTGAGACCATCCCTCATAACCCATAGCTCTCAAAAGGCCCTGAGATAAATAAGCTCATTGGATCACTGGATATTGCATGTCTTGGAGGAAAACCATCACTGTAAATCTAGGGATCTTACCGATAAGTTTCCAGATGGTTTCTCCTTGTTAGGGAAGTACTAAGATCTGCATTCCATGTCTCTGCCAGGCGGTGACAGGCATTTCTGGAGGCACTAATTGTAAAAGATGATTATACCTGAGACACTGTTATCCTGCCAGACTCTTTGCAGAGGAAAAATTCCTCTAGATCTGTGCAAAAGTAGCTAGACAAGTTACCCCTATCTAGACCTTGAATATAACTGCAATTTGGTAGTATGAAAATAAGTCACACTCAGCTATTCCAAACTGAGCGCAAAGTTCGGGAAAAGACAACAACTCTCCCTCTGCCGTCAAATCCTGGTCGAGGTACTGCAGGCCCAACCTTTGCCACTGGCAAAATCAAGGGGTTAATGTGCCAGGGGTGAAGTCTGCATTCCCTTGAATTGGTAAATAAACCGAACTGAGAACCTGAATGTCCCAACCTTATGCAGATCCAACTTCACATTTGGCGTGTAGCCCAAATAAGAGCACATTTCTTATGTGAGCTGACAACTTGTTTGCGGGTGCGTGTAATACGTATCGAAATGACAAAGGGGCAAGCTTTCTCGCAAGCCATGCATGTATTCTTCGGTATCAAAAAGCCAATCTTTCAAGTGTGGGAGAAAGCATGCTAAATTATATGCACGGAGGTCTGGAACCCCCATTCCCCCTCAACACCATGAACCTTTGAGACTTACAGAGCGATGTGAGCTCGATGATCCAACCACAAAAATCGTGACAGCATACGGTCCAACTTAATGAGATCTCTCCTCAAGAGCCAGATAGGCAACATCTGAAGTAAATACAGCCGGCGTGGAAAGCGTAGTTACTCACCTGTAACAGGTGATCTCCGGGAACAGTAGGAATTAAGTCTTCACATATGGGTATCGTCGGTACTGACGGAGCCTGCGCGGGAACGCAACCCAGCGTCCAATAGGAAAGCTTTTGGGAGCATCCCACAGCGCCTGCGTGCTGCCTTCTCGCCTTTCCAACTCTCCTTCTTCAGTTGAGTTTATAGCTAAGACGAAAGGAGAGAAGTAGACAAAGAGAGAGATAGAGACAACTCCTAGGGGAGGTGGGTGAGTTGTGAAGACTTTATTCCTGCTGTTCCCAGAGATCACCTGTTACAGGTGAGTAACTACGCTATCTCCAGGAACAAGCAGGAATGTAGTCTTCACATATGGGGACTCCCCAGCTGAGAGATGCCAGGGGAATGACCCCAGTAAGCTGCGAATCCAAGGTGAGATGGGTCATGCTTCCTCCCATGGATCTCTGGCATCGAAACCCGGGACGGCGGGTAGGAGTTGTACTAAGTCTGAAAAAGATACTGGAGAACAGCCTGGTCAAACGGGGCATCCTGATGGGAGTCCTTGTCTAAGCAATAGTGAGCTGTAAAGGTGTGTACCAAAGCCCAAGTGGCTGCTCTACAGATGTCATCAATGGACACAGAATGAAGATTAGCCATAGAAGCTGCCATTGCTCTCACATTGTGAACTGTGACATGGCCTTCGAAAGAAAGTCCCTTACTCTCATATGCAAAGGATATGCAATTTGCAATCCACCGAGAGAGAGTTCTTTTGGAAACTGGAAGTCCCAAATGACTAGAATCAAAAGCAACAAAAAGCTGAGATGATTTTCTATGTTGCTGAGTTCTTTGAAGGTAAAAAGCCAAGGCTCTTTTACAATCCAAAGTATGAAGGTTCCTTTTTGCATTAGAGGCAAGAGGCCTAGGAAAGAATACAGGAAGGCAAACCGCTTGGTTCAAATGAAAAGGCGAAACCACCTTTGGCATAAAGTGAGGATGAGTCCTAAGAACTACCTTATCATAGTGAAATCTTGTATAAGGAGGATCCGCCACTAAGGCCTGTAACTCACTGATGCGTCTTGCAGAAGTGAGGGCAACTAGGAAGATGACCTTCCACGAAAGAAACTTTAGAGCTGTAGTGGCTAAAGGCTCAAAGGGCGGTTTCATGAGCTACCCGAGAACAAGATTCAGATCCCATGCCACCGGCGGTGGCTTAATGGGAGGTTTTGTTAAGAGTAGACCTCTCATAAATCTTGCTACGAGTGGATGAGAGGAAATAGGCTGTCCATCCAGAGGTTTGCGAAAAGAAGCAACGGCACTAAGATGGACCCTTACTGAATTGGTTTTAAGACTAGAATCTGATAAATAGAGGAGATACTCCAGTAGCGATTCCACAGGCACCGAAAGGGGGTTAAGTCCCCTTTGAGAATACCATACAGAGAAACTTTTCCACTTAAAGGTATAGGATCGCCTTCTGGAGGGCTTTCTGGAAGCCACAAGGATATCCTTTAACTGTTGAGAAAGGTTGATATCCAGGAATCCTAGGCTTTCAAGCAACCAGGCCCTGAGGTGCAGGGACTGGGGATTTGGGTGCAATAGGGTCCCGTTCTCTTGGGAAAGAAGATCTGGAGCATATCCCAACTCCAGAGGTGTGGCTTGAGAGAGATGCAGAAGCAGAGGATACCACGTTTGTCGTGGCCAACGTGGAGCTATGAGTAACATATAACCTCTGTCTCTCTGAAGCTTGAACAAAGTTTTGGGAATGAGGGGAATGGGTGGGAAGGCATAGAGGAAGTCCTGATCCCAGTGGAGGAGGAAAGCATCCCTTGCCTGACAGTTTTGAGCTGGAATTCTGGAACAGAATCGGGGAAGTTTGGCATTCTGTGGACTTGCAAAGAGGTCTATATCTGGCATTCCCCAGATTCGAAACACTCGAGCAAGCTTGTCTGAGTGAAGAGACCATTCATGTGGCAGCAGTATTCGACTGAGTTTGTCTGCCCAAAGATTTTGAATGCCTGGAGATATACCACTAGAAGGTGGATTTGAAGCTCTCTGGCGAGGGCCCCCAGTTGCAAAGCTTTGTTGCATAACAGAGAGCCTGTTCCGCCCTGCTTGTTCACACAGAACATGGCTACTGATTGTTGGTCTGGACCAGAACTGTCTTGTAGCTGAGCTGAGCCTGAAATACTCGAAGAGCATGGAAAATGGCTCTGAGCTCTAGGAGGTTTATGTGAAGACAAGCCTCCTGTGGGGTCCAGAGACCCTTAGTTGAGAGATCGTGCAAATGAGCCCCACAACCCAACTTGGACACATCTGTTGTTAGGGTGGCTTGGGATAGAGGCTGCTGGAAAGGAGAGCCTACGAGAAGTTTTTCCAATGCTTGCCACCATTGTAGGGACGAAATGAGATGTGTGCAGTTTCTGATTTTGTCCGTTAGCTGACCCAAGGCCTGTGCTCACTGAGAGGATAGGGTCCATTGGGCTGTTCGCATATGAAGGCGAGCATAGGGAACCACATGGACAGTGGATACCATATGCCCCAGCAGCTGAAGCATCTCCCGAGCAGTCAGGAAAGCTTTCATAGCTGCTTGGGAGGCCAGCTGTACTATACGAAGACAACGTGGCTGTGGAAAGAAAGCCCTTGACTGCCTTGTGTCTAGACGAGCCCCTATGAATTCTAGAGACTGAGAAGTGGTGAGATGAAATTTTGGGAGGTTTATGACCAGTCCCAAGTATCGAAGGATTCGCATAGTGCGAGCAAGAGCGAAGCTCGCTTCTGGAGCTGTTGATGCTCGGATGAGCCAGTCATCTAAGTAGGGGAAGACGAATATTCCTAGAGTTCTCAGGAATGCATCCTACTACTGCCATGCATTTTGTGAAGACTCTTGGGGCTGAAGCCAGACCGAAGGGAAGAACCCTGTATTGGAAGTGTCTTCCCTGGAAAAGGAATCAAAGGAATTTCCTGTGATCTGCATGGATGAGAATATGCGTATATGCAGCCTTTAGATCTAGAGAACATAGCCAGTCCTGACTCTGAAGGTATGGCAGGAGTGTTCCGAGGGAGATCATCTTGAATTTTTCTCGGAACAGATACCTGTTTAATTCTCTGAGGTCCAGTATAGGCCTGTGTCCCCCTGTTTTCTTTGGGATGAGAAAATAGGTGGAGTAGAACCCCGTACCCTGTTGGGGGATATGGGTACCTCTTCTATTGCTGCCTGAGCAAGAAGTGATGCGACCTCCTGACCCAAGAGACTGGTGACAGGGAACTGGGAATTGAACTGTCTTATGATTATCGGAGAAGGCATGCTGTGAAAATGAAGTTTGTACCCCTCTCATACAATGGACAGAGTCCAGTTTTCTGATGCTATTTGTTGCCATCTTGTGGCAAAATAGCATAATCTGCCCGGGATGGTAAGGGGCTCTGGACCTTTCAGGGGCAGAAAGACTAAGTTCTCTAGGAAGGAGAAAGCCCCTGAGGAGGCTGAGACTGCTGAGCCTGTTGAGTTCTTGGAACTTGTGACTTCCTCTGCTGTCTAGTCTGTTGCTGCCCCTTTTGGGGAGCATGAGCTGGACAGTGGCCCTGATGGGTGTAAGATGGGTAAAATCTCTTTTTCTTGTTGAAAAAGGGTTTCTTGACTGACTTTTTCTTTGCTGGGTTGGCTGTAGACTTTGATAGTCTGTTCAAGGTAGTATTTTCAGATTCAATCTGATTGGCCTTGTCTTGCCAATCCTTGCCAAAGACACTTTCTCCTGTGCAAGGAATGTTTCCCAGTTTATCTTGCACCCATTGTTCTAAGTCTGATAACTGAAGCCAGGCAATGCGACGTGCACCGATGGAAATAGCAGAGGTTCTGCTAATGCATTCATAGCAATCAAAGGTTGCATGGTTCATAAACTTAGACACATCCTGGGCATGTTTGACCAGAGTAAGGAATTCCCCCCTTTTTTCCTCAGGAAGAAGAGGGCTCATGAGCTCCAAGTCTCCTGCAACCTCCTTGCGGAGCCTTCCCATATAGAGAATGTAGGAGCTGATCCTGGCTGACAACATGGAGGATTGAAAGCATCGATGCCCAAAGGCATAGAGTGTCCTCGATTCACGGCCTGGAGGATTGGAAGAATGCGTTTTAGCACTCTTAATCCTACGCTTCGCCGATTCGACTACCATTGAATGGTGTGGTAACTGAGTCTTTTGAAACCCAAGACAGCTTGGAACTCGGTACATGGTATTGAGTCGACGAGAGTGTGGAGACACTATTACAGGAGTTTCCCACATTCTTAGCATAAGATCATGCAAGATCCTGTGAATGGGAAGGGTGGCTGCCTCCTTAGGAGCCTTAGGGTATTGAAGAATTTCTGCTCTGGATTCCTTCTCCGGAGTCACCATGATTGAAAGTCCTCGAGATAAATCACATATGAAATCCTGGAAGGACATGTCTTCTAGAGGAGACATTCTGCGTTGAGGAGATGGATCCTCCGGAAGGATTGCTCTGGTACCGGCAGAGTAAGAGTCATCGGAATCAGAGGATCCGAAGTATCTCTGCGCCTGGTGTTCCTGCAACGCACGGTACCGGTACCGCTCGAAGTCGGTGTCGGGGTATCGGCTTTTTGATACCTGAGATAGACTCAAGGCTCGGCATGGGGGGGAAGCATACCGGCCGAGGCAAGTGCGCTCGGTACCAGTACGGATGTCGGTACCGATACCCGTGGAACCATCTGTAGCGGTCTTAGCAGTATCGAAGCTGCTAAGAGGGCCGCTAGACTGCATTCGATAGCGAGGATTCTCTGATCCATCGCTCCTGCCGATGCCTGGGTGTCGGTACCGGTGGAAGCGGCTACGACCCCAGAACATGGCACCAGTAGTTCTGCAGAGGTGGAAGCCTCTGGAACATTCTGGAGTCCCGTTAATGCTTTGGAGACCGAGGCCTCTCACCGGGGCTGTTTTGCCGGTGAACTTTCCTCGAGGGCAACGCTAGTGGCATCTCGTTACCTGGAAGGAGATCTACCCTTTGAGGACCAGCCAGTCTTAGAAGACTTAGGTTTAGTTATCTGAGATCCATGGGAGGAAGATGAAGCCCTGGAAGACGTCGATGCAACTGACATCGTATCTGCGGTAAAAAGGGTACCGAGTTTTGCAGCTCTATTCTGCAGGCCCCTCTTGGTCATCTTTCTGCAGGAGAGACACTCCGATGGAGAATGATCAGGACCTAAACATTTAAGACACCAGTCATGGGTGTCGGTGATGGTTATGGTACCGCCACATTTAGAACATTTCTTAAAACCACTAGCTGGTTTTTCCATGTTTGAAGAAAAATGGCCCTATTGCCCAAAATGGCGCCTAGCACTGAAAGAGGAAAGACCCCTGAGTGGAAAAATCTTTTAGAAAGCTAGTTTTTTTTTTTTTTAAAGAAGAAAAGAGAACCGGCGGTACCGGTAGGCATCAAATGAAGGCAGACGCGACCACAAAATACAAAAGAATAAGAATACATTTTCTGCAGTGACGGGGTATGCATCCTGTTGGCTCCACGGAAAACGAAGAACTGAAGAGGGAGAGTTGGAAAGGCAGCACGCAGGCGCTGTGGGATGCTCCCAAAAGCTTTCCTATTGGATGCTGGGGAGTGTTCCCGCGCAGGCTCCGTCGGTACCAACGATACCCATATATGAAGACTACATTCCTGCTTGTTCCTGGAGATAAAGTGTCATCTTGAACAAATCGATTCTACCACCCAACAAGAGTGGTAGGTCCTGCCACTTTGCAAAGACTTGAGTGGTGTGGGTCAATAGAGGGACGACATTACTCTTATAATGGTCGTCGGGAAGGGTTAGTATAGTCACTCCAAGGTAGCAAAAAGACCGATTTGCCAAACAAAGGGGAAATTCTCCCCATCAGGAGGAATGCAGGGAGTCCGGAAAAGGTAAGGACTCTGACTTATCTAAATTTAGTTTATAACCTGAAAAAGTACCAAACAGTATAATTTCTTGTAACAGGTCCCTAAGGGACCCTTCTGGCTGTGTTAGATAAACCAGTAAATCAGTGAAAGCACACGACTTAAATTCAAATGAGGCCCAATTGTACTCCTGTTTTGTCCCAATTCTCCCTGATATGTGCCAACTGTATAAAATCGTTATCTCCCTTTAACCGAAAAGGAAACTGCCAACCCTGTCTCCCACTCCCCTGGGGGAACATCCAAAATCAATCCATACCACTGGATGGTCTGAAATTTGAATGTCCCCCACCTGGGCCGTCTCCACCTGGTTCAATAATCCCTGGGATACCAAAAAAGTAGTCATATACGATGGGCTTTGGACAGGTGAGTATAATCAATCACGCTTGGCAGGATGGAATAGCCTCTTCCCATATTTAAAAAAAAAAAAAAAATTTTGGTGGCCCAGAGTCCAGAGGCAACCTCCCCTCCAAACCTCGATAAAATCATTGGTGGCCTGTTGGCCTCCATTAACCCTCCCTCCTGCAGTACCTGTAAGCAGAATGGGAGGAGGGAAGGAGTGATTCCTACACACACCTATTCTCTTGCTGCCCTGACCGACCACCCCCCAATGCTGTGTCCCCCAGGATACATGGCAGGGGGTGGAGTGGTCAGTCTGTCAAATAAGGAATTTTCTTCCTCGCTTGGAAGACTGGGCCCACCCTTCCCCTCCCCCCCCTGGGCAGTGCATCGCATGGGGTCAGGCGCCGCCATTTTGAAAAATGGCAGCAGCAGGTAGGATTATGTAGGCATAGCTCTTACACCCCCTTCCCCCCCGTTGTACTTACAGGTACTGTGAGAGGAAGGAGGGGTTAATGGAGGCCCACAGATAGCCAATGATTTTAGCAAGGTTGGGGAGAGGATGGCATCGAGGTCCATGGGCCACCAACGGCTTTAGCGAGGTTAGGGAGGAGATTGCATCAGGATCCACAGGCCATCAATGATTTTTTATGGGAAGGGGAGGCAGATTGCAATCAGGGCCTATGGGGCCACTGATGCTTTTACTTCTGTTGGGGGGACAGTTGTCTGTGTCCTGGGGGGGGGAGGGACTATCCCCTGCCCCCCAACGTTGTGCCGATGGCATCAGGGACTTTCCCGATGCCTGGATCATCTGATGTGAAGTGTCAAACTTCACTTCAGATAACCCCATTTCTCCGGGACAGCATGCCAATCTTGTGGAGCATACAATGGCTGCTAACACCCACTCCTGTGTGCATGTGTTTGGCTTGCTCTCCCAGTTTACTGCTGACTTTTTGTGCACCGGTTAACTTACATACAGTATCACTGTGCAGAAAGTCAGCATTAAACTTGTGCTATGAAACCCTATGCTAGAGCTTTAAGCACCAGGCTCTAGCACAGCATTTCTGCATTGGCCTCTATGTGAATAGAACAAGCACTGGCAGAAATGTATGTGGATCTCAGCATTGGAATCTCAAGACACGCTGCAGTGCAGGACTAAGGTATATTCATTGGCAGAATTGTGCATTTGGGGTCTCAAAACTGGAATAGCAAGGAATGCTGCTGGCCAGCAGTGAAGTATATTAGAGTTATGTGTGGGGCTTTTCACTGAAATGACCAGGAACACAGACCTACATTCTGATCTATTTTCAAAATCTACAGTAATACTTAGGATGCAGAGTACAAGCAAGAAACTCCTGGTACATTATACCTGAGGTACTTGGCATAGACAGGTAATCTTTCCAGCTTCAGTGTCTACTGAGAACAGCATGACAGCAGTGTGAGGAGAATGAGTCTTGAGCAGCTTTAAAGATTCATTTAAGGCCTGTAGGAGAAAAAGCAGAGAATATAATATTTAAGGCAAAGATGGCTGGTGCATCGCCTTGAGCAGACTGTCTGCTATTGCCCTAGTTACCTTGGCAGAGGCCCCGCTCTCCATTTCCATGATCAGCAGAGGCTGGTTTGGGTTAGACTCCACTAGCTGCTTTGTCTTTTCTAGCACCTGAGATGTTAAAAAAACAAAAAACAGGAACATGAAATCAATCCATGGTAAGGGTAAGGGGTCATGGGCCAATTCCTCACTTCCAAGATGCACACTAATTGTCAATCATGTTGCTAATAAGGAACGGCAGTTTTGAAATTCAGAATATATAATATGAGGAAAACTGCATAAAGATGAACTTCAAATGTTTACATGGAAATAAAGAACAGAAATGAGCTCAATACTTAAGAGGTTGATACGTTAAGGCTTTTTCCCCTGCATTTTATGTCTGTGGAGGAAAAAGTTTAGTGAATCAATTCTTAATGTGCTGTGAACAGTTGTTGCAAAATAAGGATTCCTGGATACAGAAAATAAGATTTTGGATCTAGAGGCTATAATAGAAGAAGCTGACTTGGATATGCCCCCACCAGTTCCATCGGAAGGGCATTCCAAGCATCCACCACTCTTTCAATGAAAAAGTATTTCCTGACATTGCCTTTCAATAAAAGGCAATGTCAGGAAATACTTTTTCACTGAAAGGGTGATGGATGCTTGGAATGCCCTCCTGATGGAAGTGGTGGGGGAAAATACAGTGACAGAACTTAAAATGGCATGGGATAGACACAGTGGATCCCTTTATAGCAACAGGATAAAATCAAAATAAATTTAAATATCTCTTATATCTCATCAAATAGGAGTGACCTACATGGAGCGATGGGTATACCCCTAAACAAAGGCACGGGGAGGGGCAACCTGCATGGAGTGGCAGGTGCATCTACTCTTGCCGCCTTTCTGGGCAGACTGGATGGACCATACTGTTCTTTATCTGCTTTCATATACTATGTTACTATGATATAGTGGCAGACATGGAGACATGATTCACAGAGAACCATGATGGATATAATTATATCAGACTATAATCCATTCAGGAAGGATAAGGTAGGAAGCAAAGGAGAAGAGTCGTACTGTATACAAGGCTGGCCCATCCATTAGGTAAACTAGGTGGTTGCCTAAAGCAGCAGTTTCTGGGTGCAGTAAAGAGTATCCACAAATCAAAACAATAGATAGTATAGCTGCTTACCTGAAAAGGGGTTGTCCGTAGACAGCAGGGGTATGCAGCCACACTCCGTTGGTGAAGTCTCCGACTGAGCTAAGTGTCCGGCTCTTCCCTCCCATGTCAGCCAGCCCGCACTTTTCCCTCTCAATTTGTAACATAGCTGAAGAAGGCAGAGCCCACATGATGTAAGAAGTGCTCTAGTGGATTTAAGGAAGGAGATGGAGTCCGAGGGAGCAGTCCAAGGTATAGTGGAAGAGAAGGCCTCTATGACTGAGCTTTTCCTTTTGTTGAGCTTTTCTTTGATCTTTTGACCAAGAGGATGGTGGGCAGATAAGTGTGGCTGCATACTTCTGCTGTCTACGGAGAACCCCTGTTACAGGTAAGCAACCATGCTTTCTCTAGAGACAAGCAGGGGTGATGCAGGCACACTCTGTTGGTGAATCCAAAGCTGAGGGCTACTCTGAAGGCTATGTGCTTGTGGGCCGACCCCATGTGGGAGGCGGAAGGCTCATTAAGAAGCAAAGAGGTTGTGAAGGAAAGCCTGTCCAAAGGCCAGGTCCAGGCAATAGTGTTTAGTGAAGGTGGTCGCTTTTCAAATGTCCATGGCTGACATGGAGGCGAAACTGTCGACGGAGGTGGCTTTCACTCGCAAGTGATGAGAGCCGATGCATCCTGGGCATTTTAGATTCGCCTGGTCATAACAAAAGGAGATGCAGTTGGCTATCCAGGCCGAGAGGTGAGCTTGGAAGTTGGGAGACCTGGATTGTTAGGATTGAAGGTGACGAAGAGCTGAGAGGAGGGTGCGAAAGTTCACGGTTGCGGCAAGATAGAAGAGCAGAGCCCTTCTGCAATCCAGAGAGTAAAGGTTTCCTCTGGAGTTCCAGCATGAGGTGCTAGGACAAAAATTGGTAGAACTATTGACTGATTTGAGATGAAAGCCCGAGATAACTTTGGGAAGAAACCTGGGATGAGTCCGAAGGGTGACATGGTTGTGCATGAACTGGGTTTAGGGAGGATAGTGTACCAGTGCTTGGAGTTCACTGAGCAACAGCATTGAGATGATTGCTATGAGAAATAACGTTTTCCAGATGCAATGCTTGAGTGAAGCTGAACTGAGTGGTTCGAAGGAGGTTTAATGAGTTCAGCAAGGACAACATTCAGATCCCACATCGGTGTAGGCGGTTTATGTGTTCATGAGGCCCCTTATGAATACAGACACGAGAGGGTGCAGAGAAATGGACTTACTGTCAATGAGGTTGTGACATGCAGCAATTGCACAGAGGTGGAAGTGGACAGAGGCAGTTTGCAGACCGGAGCTGGACAGGTGTAGGAAGTAGGAGAGAACAAGACTAAATGGACAGGATATGGGGTCTTGTCCTCGCGCTGAAGCCCACTGCGTGAAATGAGTCCACTTCCACTGATAGGAATGGAGTTTTAAGTTTCCTGGAGGCTAAGAGGACGGTCCGTACCTCCAAGGAGAATTGAGGTGTCCGGTGTTAGGCAGTGCTCAAATTCCAAGCTACAAGAGCAGGCTGATGAAATTGGGGTATAGCAGGCGACCGTTGTCCTGAGTGAGAAGAAATAGGTGTAGGTTCAGTGGTACCGGTGGCTCCATCACCATGGTGAGGAGGTGTAGGAACCAAGCCTATCATGCCCACTGGGAGTGGGGGAAGGTGATAAGTATTACCCGAGCATTGTTGTACTTTATCTTGATGAGGACTCTGAAGAGTAGAGAGAGGGAAGGAAATGCATAGAGGCGGCCCCGATTCCAGGAGATGGCAACAGCGTCATGCGCTAATTGGCAACTGCTGGATCAAATGGAGCAGAAGAGGGCACTTCACGTTTTCCTCTGAGGCGAAGAGGTTGATCTCCGGGATGCCCCAAGTGCTGAAGATTCACTGCACCATGTTCTTGTCGAGGGACCATTCGTGCAAATTCAGATGGTGGCTGAGGGAGTCTGCAAAGTTGTACTGCCATCTCGGAAGATAAGTGGCCCTGAGTGTGGTGCCCACAGTGAGAGCAAAGTGCCAAAGGCACACCGCTTCCCTGCAGAGCCTATGAGAGCCTGATCCATCTTGTTTGTTGATATAGAATATGGTGTCTTGGTTGTCAGTTTGTATCAGTACAATCCTGTGAGATTCCCATGCCTGGAAGACTGCGAGCATGCAAAAAGCGCTCTGAGCTCGCGGACATTGATGTGCAGTTTGCGTTCTTGAGGGGACCACTGTCCCTACGTCAACAAGTACATAAGGTGTGCTCCCCAGTCATAAGACGAGGCGTCGGTTGTGAGAACGAGGTTGTGTGGCGGAGCTTGGAAGGACCTTCTGTGCTTCAAGTTGTCTGATGTGGTCCACCACTGAAGGGACCAGTGTTGGTGTCCCGAAGGGTGTCCAGGTAGAAGGATCTGAGCATGGAGCGTCTGCGAATGTTGCTGTCAATGGAGCTTGAGATGCCACTGCAGGGGGCACAAGAAGAGGCATATGAATGGGACAACATGGACCATTGCTGCCATGTTGCCGAGCAGCTGAAGAATTGTTCTAGCGATGGCCCAGGATGAGGCAAGCCAGGCGACGGCAGAACCTTTGGAGGGTACTGACCTTTTCCTGTGGCAGGGAAGCTGCAACTGCATGGGTGTCTATTGTGACAAGGCAGAGGTTGCAGAACCTAAAAATAGGGGTTTAAAACACTTTTTGTCCTCAGAAGCTGTCAGTAAAACAGGTCAGGAAAGGGTTAAGGATTCAGCCCTGAAAGCTGCTCTGCACAGGAAAGCAGAAAGAGAGCCACACCCTAGCTTCAGGCAAACCCAGGGAGCTGACGTGGGAGGAAAAGGGGCGGAGTCACACCTGATAGGGCAGCCCTGTTCACATAACCAGGAAGCAACTGTTAGTCAGATAGAACGAGAATTGGAACGAGAAAGAGAGGGAGAACTCGAACAAGGAAGAGAGAGAGAACACTACGTGGAGTTCCATGAGCAGCAAGGAGAAAGAGAGCAGTTCCAGGAAGGTCCAGGAGAGTCAGATCCAGGGAGAGATCTGGGGACCAGGAGAAGCAAAGCCAAGAGCAACCGATACCCGGTTGGCACAAGGTGCTTGGGGAGTTGCTGGCCAGACTGCAGAGAGACAGCCAGGTCTCAGGAGTGCCGTCTGAAAAAGCTTCCAGGAAGGAACTACCGTGAGCTGCACAGCAAACAAAAACAGGTCAGAGACTATTTTAAACCTCAGGGGAAAAGGTCAGATACCTTGCCTGGAAGGGATAGGAGTAGTTCTCTGGAATCTTCTCTCAAAGCCAGAATTATAAAGGAGGGATTGGGAAGAGAGAAAGTCCCATTCAAAAGACTGCAAAAGTTTTCATACTACAGAGAACGTGACAGGAGCTCTAGCTCTGAGTATAGCCCAGGTGCCTTTCAGCATGTTACTAATTGCAGGCAGCACAGACACGGGCAAGAGTTAGACTCTGAAGAGCACGCTGTGTTAAAAGAACTAGTGAAGCAGTATCAAGGGAAATGTTTGCCTCTCAACCAGAAAGCACATACTAGGCAGACCAGAAGGAAGGTGAGCCCTTTTTGTGATGTTTTAAAAGGTGCTGGTGATTTGGAATCCTTACAAGTGCCTAGGTATTTTAGAGATAACAAACGGAAGCAGCTTAAAGCACTAATTAAGCAGTGGCAGTCTGTAGACTCCCTTAACCCAGGTCTTAAGGACATATCAGACCCAGAGCTGGAGGACATGCAAACTGATGCACCATTAAGTGATAGCAGTGGATCAGCTATGGACTGTGGGGTTTGTTATAAGGACTGAAAGCCATATAAGTGTATCCTGTAAAAGGAGTGAAAGCTGTACAAAGATATCCTATAGAAGTGCTGAGAAAGCCTATTTGCTATAACCTGAGTTTCCACGGAGAAAGGCAGCGTTCTGCCTGTGGGAAACTCAAGCCTAATTAATTCAGCTGTGAAGAGAAGTACAAGGCTGTGAAAGTTTTCCTATGTTTAAAGCATGTATATGAAAGCAATGCCAATGGAGAGAAACAACTGTTGTATTTGAAGCTGAAGGAAGTTTGAAAGCTGAATGTTTTGCTTTGAGTTTGTACCTGAGAAGCATCAGGGGATTCTTGGACTTTTATTTGACACAATTGCGTAGCACCATCTTTTGTCTGTGTTTGGGGAAGTAGTTCACCAAACTCCTGTGCGGCAATAAAGTTATTGTTAAACCCACGGAGGCCTTTGCTGTATTTACTTGGACCACAACTACAACGGATACCAGGCTGCAGCACTTAGAAGGTTTATAAATATATATTCCCCTATGCATCACATGCCAACCCCTCCTAGGCAACCGCCTATATATACCAGAGGGTGCTGAAGTGTGACACTATGCAGGCTCTGATGAAGTCAAGCGATTGATAAGGAATGAGTTCAGACTTTTAAAGATTTAGGATGAACTCTATGGTCTGCAGAAGATGAATGGTGGCAGCCAACATGCAAGTGGCTCTGTCTCTGGAGAGAGCAGAAACAAGCCAGTCATCAAGATAGGGGTATAGACAGTGTTCTTGGTGATGCAAGTGGGTGGTGACAACTGCTAGGCACTTGGTGAAGACCCAAGGTGAGGAGGAGAGGCCAAAGGGAAGCACCTGGTATCTGTAAGGGTGGTGCTGAAAGTTGAAATGAAGGTATTTCCAATGATGAGGGTGGATGGGTATGTGGGTATAGACATCTTTTAAGTCCAGGAAGGCCAGTCAGTCATTGAGGTTTAGCAGCAGCAGGATAGTGTTGAGGGAGTTCATCTTGAATTTTTCTCGTTTTATGTGAACGTTGAGGTCACGGAGGTTGAGAATCAGACGGAGCCCTCCATTTTTCTTTGGGATGAAGAACAATCTTCAGTAGAACCCCTGGCCCTGATGGTTAAAGGGCACCTGTTCGATGGCTCTGCTGCAGAGGTGGTTGGCTATTTCTTGCGAGAGGATGGGCAAGTATTGCAGGGGTGTCTGTGAACGAAGGGTTGGTAGGCAGGGAAGGGGGAGCAAAGTAAAGTCAATCTGGTATCTCTCTAGTATGATGTTTTGGACCCAGCGATCCGTCGTTATGGACTCCAAGCCTCCCTCAAGTGGCGGATCCTACCCCCAACCGGCAAGTTAGCTGGTGTCTGGGAGTCATCGAGTGCCTGTACTTGGGAGATCTTTTGCAGGAATTTAGGTTAGGAATAGTCCTCTAACAATTACGGTTGGTTCCATGGTGGGGGAGAGTGGTCATCCTGTAATGTGGTACATGCTTCGTCCCAGACCTGTGGAGCACTGGGCAGAGAGAGGAGTCATGCTCCAGCAGTGGGGGCATGCACCAGTCTACCAGCGGAAGAGAGGTTGGAGGCGTAGCTCTTGCATTGTCAGGAAGACCCGGTGGGGTGGATGCCACTAGTGGAGAGGGAAGCACCTCTGGAATGGGCTGGAAGTAGGCACGCACTATCCTGAATGAATCTCTGCAGTAATAGGAGCAGTGCAGAGTTTGGGTTAGGAGGTGCAGGTTTGGGTAGAACAGGTGACAAGGAGGGCATGTTCGAGAGCTGGGGACCTTGCTCAGGGGTCCCAGGTCTAGGTGCAGTGCCTCAGATGGTAGCATACCTGCACAGTTGAGTAGGTCCCCAGAGTGTAGAGGAAGCCCACTGATTCTGGCTCTTGAGGGATATTTCCGCTTAGTTGTCTCCCTTGGGGCTACTGTGCGGGGATTGTGAGGCAGCATGGAGGAGGAGACAGGATCCAGGGGAAGTAGAGTGGAAGCGCTGGCTGGAGTTTGCAGGCCCTGCGTGCTTGGTCCCACTGCTGGCGCCGGGAGGAAGTCTGCCTCTGGTTGTGCAGCTGTCCATTATATCCCCAATCAGGCCTTCTTTGGGCCTGATGGGATTGGGTCTGAGGCACCCTGCGAGGTTGTGGCCTGCAGTCGTTATTCTCCTGTTTTGTTTTGTTTTTTTCTTAGAGCGGATCACTGTATTCCCCAACAGCAGAAAGTTTCATTTTGGGTTTCTTTTTTGTTTGTTTATGAAGAATGATCCGACGATCACAGAAGGAGGGGAGAGCCTTGGGAGAGATGGCTGCAGTTAGACAAGAATGAGAGGGAAAAGCGCGGGTTGGCTGACACAGGAGATGCACACATGCTCAGAGAAGCCCAAAAGACTTCTCTGAGCTAGGGGAGAGACAGGCACTTGGCTCAGTCAAGAGACTTCACCAATAATGTGCCTGCAACACCCCTGCTTGTCTCCGGAGAATCTGACAGCCCCACAGACTCAGAGCCATCAGCACATTCTTTTAACCTGCAGGCACATAAATACATATATAAAAAATTTAAGTTTAATAATTAAAAGATTGATGTCCAATAATGCACCTTTACAGGTTACGGTTGGAGGGGGTGATCATAGGCACCCCATGTAAGAGGCTTGGGGAAACTAAGCTTTCCCAGCTGAATGGCAACTTACCCAACTCTGAGTAAAACTAACAGGCAATACTGATATTTATCTTGCCTACCAGTTTTACTCATCAATCAAAAAAACCCCCTTATCTTTAGTCTTGTACCAGCTTCTTCCCCTCTCCCCTCCCTATTACTGCTTCTACAAGCTGAAGCAGCCTTTAAAAAAACACAAACGAAAGGCGTGAGAACACTCAATCCAGGTGCATCACTGATGGCTGTGCTGGTCCCGCTTCCTGTTGCTGAGGGACAGGCCTGGACATGGTAGGGGAGGGAGGTACTTGTGTGTGAATAGAGTGAGGGGGAGATGGTTGACATAAGGGTAGTACTAAGGGAAGGGGGATGCTCGACAAAGGAGAGATGCTGGGCATGGGGGAGGTAGACTAAGAAGGTGAGATGCTGGACACAGGGCAGCAGAGAAACAGCAGGAGAAGAAGGAAGACGGGTGACGCTGGATGGAAGGAGGGGAGAGAAAGGAGATGCTAGATGGAAGAGAAAGGGAGGATGTGCTGGATGAAGGGTGAGCAAGAGAGAGGGGAGAGTTAGTGAAAGATTGGAGAATAACAGGAAGGGGACTGGGACGACTGTGGTAAAGGAAGGAAATAGAAAGCTGTAGTAGATGCATTAAAAAGGAGGAAGCTTGAGGACTGGACATTAAGGAGGAAGGAAATCTGAATGGACTGGGAGGCTGAAAAATAAATAGAAGGAAGCTGAAAGGTAAAGATCAATGTCAGAGACGGATGTAGTGGAAAAAGTGGCGAAGATAGGAGGAGAAAGAAAAATAGAAAAATGGAATGAGACCCTGGAAAGAGTTAAGACAGAGGAAAACAAAAAACCAGAGACTGGGACCACCAGACCAGCACTATTAGTAAAGAAAATGGCTAGAATTTTATTTTTACATTAGTGACTGAAAATGTGTCAGTTTTTGAAACTTACAACAGATATCTTTGTTTTGCAGAGTATAAGGGAAGTGTATTAGTATAGCCATTTCTCAGGTGTTGCAAGTGGAGCCGGCCTCAGTGGGGGAGATTTTTTTTTTGGGGGGGGGGGGGGGGAAGACAAGGTGGTAAAGAGCAGGGCATTCAAAGCTAAACAATAGATTCTGACAGTCTGGGGGGAGGCATAAAGCTTTAGGTTTTCCTAGGGTGCCAACACCTTGAATCAATCTGGGGCTGACCCTGTCTGGCCTATGGAATTTTAGTTTAGCTTACCTATCTATATGTATTTTTAGTTTGTGGTTACCTGTTCTATACTTGGTGAAGGTCTGTGATGTGTGTGTATGAGATAGGCCAGGCAGGTATTGTTAGAAATGAATGTGTGTCAGGCAGTTCTGTAGAAATCCGGCTTGTTTAGTTTTCCCAATAGCTGTATTGATGTTATAGTGTTCACTGCAGTACTGCCTTTTTTCTAGGTGAGCATTTATTGTGCAACTCCTGGAAGTTAGTGCTGTTCAAGGCATGGCAGAATTGTTCTATAGGTCCTGAATGACTTGTAGGGTTTTGTGTTACTTCACAATATGCCTGATATTGGAGGGAGTTTGTATTAATAAGCAATGGTCTTGATGATACATATTCCAAACATGTTTAGTAATTCAACAATAAACTGAAGGCCAGCAGACCTGAAGCCTAGTGACCATTTGGCAACCTACGAGAACTGAAAGGCAAATTATTTTATGGTTTCCAGTAACCACAGAATTTCTGTTACAGTGCTATTGAACACCACTGTTCACATAGCCAACAGAAAAATGCTGGATTCAGGGGCAAGGGGAGTCGAGTGTTAAATAAATGCATATATTTTCAGAATACTGTAAATACTTCAGTTTAATATATTGTAATGTATTTTAGAACATACAAATATAAGATATGCCATAATGGGTCAGACCAAGGTCCATCAAGCCCAGTATTCTGATTCCAACAGTGGCCAATCTAGGTCACAAGTACCTAGCAGTTTCCCCAAAAGACACAGGTTCCACAATGCTTGTACTGAGTCAAGCAGTGGATAGTCTGGGTCCACTTTAATAATGGTTTATGGACCTTTCCTCCAGAAACTTGTCCAAACCTTTTTTAAACCCGGCTACACTAACAACTTTTACTACATTCTCTGGTAGCAAATTCCAGAGTTTGATTACATGTTGAGTGAAAAAATATTTTTTCTTATTAGTCTAAATAGGTTACCCTGTAGCTTCATTGCATGCCCCTAGTCTTTCTATATTTTGATGGCGTAAATAATCAATCTACGTTTACCCGTTCCACTCCATTCATTAATTTATAGACCTCTATCATATTTCCCCTCCGCCGTCTCTTTTCCAGGTTGAAGAGCCCTAACCTTTTTAGCCTCTCTTCATGCAAATGCAATGTGTGCCTTCGAGTCAGTCCTGACTCCTTGCGACCCAGAAGCTCCTGGGTTTTCTTGGCAGTGTCGCTGGAAGTAGATTGCCAGGCCTTTCTTCCGAGGCAATGGAGGGTTAAGTGACTTGCCCAAGGCCATAAGGAGTGCTAGTGGGAATCGAACCCTGGTTGCTTGGTTACCAAGCCAGTGTTCTAACCACTAGGCTACTCCTCCACTCCTTCATAGGGGTATCCTTATATCCCCTTTACCATTTTGGTGGCTCTTCTCTGTACCTTTTCTAATAATCCTATATCCTTTTTAAGATACGGCGACCAGAACTGCACACAATATTCAAGATGCGGTCACACCATTGAACTATTTTCATTTTTTTGGCACTTTATTCCCTGGAGTGTGTTTAGTGTGCATCAGTAACCAAGATACTAGAGAGGAAACAGCTGATGCAATTGCACCAGAGCTACACAGTGAAGGGGTCCTTCCCTGTGTTTAAAAGTACATTCACTATCCCTTTATTGCTGACATAGGTGTTGCCCTCCAGCCAAAGGATTATAACTCACTGTACCCTGTCATAGTTCCGCCCCAGCCTAGCCCCTCCAAACAGCTGTCACCGACCATCTAAGGGGGTGATGTTGCGATGATCTCAGGAGAGAGAGAATGTAAGGTTAAAAGTTGCCTTGCCCCTGGCTATATATAAAAGGTAATAGTAAGGCAAGAGAACTGCAGGGCTTATGAATAAGTTAAGGAAGCGGCACTGGGATTAATCTAGAAAGAGAGCATGGACCATCTGTTACATTAGTGTGATATACAGTGTCACGCCACCACCACTCGCCTCTAGGTTAGAGGAGCGTGGATTATTGAAGGAACTTTCTGCTGTATGCTTTTTCAGCTTTTTTTAAACTATTTCCCTGCTATGCCCTCTGGGAAATGTAGTCCTTATTCAGCTGTATGAGTGCACCATGCAGAAAGCTGTAGTCAGGCTCAAGTAGGTAAGGCAAATGACAGAAATGTATTATTTTTATATACACAATGGTTCGATCATACCACACATAGGATTGTTGGCTCAGGACTCTTGGAAGCAAAAATTGTCCAAAACATATCCAACCACAAAATGCAGTTTTAAAGGTTCTC
Source organism: Ichthyophis bannanicus (assembly GCA_033557465.1). Lineage (NCBI taxonomy): Eukaryota > Metazoa > Chordata > Amphibia > Gymnophiona > Ichthyophiidae > Ichthyophis > Ichthyophis bannanicus. Next base: position 562,247,645 of record CM066034.1, on the reverse strand, counting down.
TCTATTGCAGGATACACAGTCTTTACCAGCAAGCCTATTGTATTCCTTTCTTAGCCTTGCTGGCTAAAGCACCAAACAAAAAGCACATTTAAAGTCTGTGGTAAACTTCCCCTTTATAAACACCAGGGAAACACAGCCACCCTGCTTGTGGAATAAGGGTACCTTTTTCCTGGATAACCTTCTTTCAGGACTGGCTTGCTTTCTCTACGTTCCCAGGTTTATAGCTTGGCACAAGGAACAGTCCATGGGAGTGTCCTCCACAATCAGCTTCACCTCGGGCTCTCCCAGCTGCATAGGCTCTGACTCCCCGTCCTGCTCAGCTAACAGCCTCCCGGGGGATCTTGGAGACTCTCTTGTTCCTGGCTCCAAACTCTCCTGCAGACGTGCTACATGCCAAATAGCACTCTCTCCAGCTGGAAGCTCCATTCCTCTGCTCTGCTCAGCCTGGTTCCTGCTTCTCCTCTCCTCCTTTCCACTAAATCATACTCTGCTCTGGGTTTATACTTCCAGGGTTCTAGCTTCAACCCCACCCTACTCAGGTGACGGCAATCAGCCTGACTCCGGGCACCTGAGTGCTTGAAGCATTCACTGCCTAAAGGGTTCTGAGCCTTGTATCGTCTCCCCTTCATTCCACTAGGGGGAGCCTGAAATGTGGGCCACGTGGAAGTTTTCTGATTCCTGGAGGTATTTATGGCTTTCCTACCCTGACTTGGTAAAAGGGGGCCCATTACTAGGGTGAATTCCCTGTCTCTTTGTCCTCCCCTGGACTCTGGATAGGCCTCCTTGCCACAAGAGATACAGTAAGAGGACAGAGATTTAATTTAAGACATTCACAATATTGCTTTGAAAGGAGAAGTGCTACTGATAGGTGATTTCAATATGCCAGATACTGACTGGGACATCCCGCTGTGGTGTTTAGAAATAGAGAGATCCTGGATTCTCTATAAGAACTATTCTGGTCAACTGGTAATGGAATCCACATGGAAGGGGCCATAGTGGACCTGGAGTTTCTAAAAGGGAGAGAGTTTCTGATGTTATTTCCATGACAAAATCCATAAGATTACACTACAGTTCCCCACTAAATCTTCTTCGCCCCTCTTCAATGCAAATTTTTCTCTTCAACCTCTATCACCCTTTTATCCTTTTCTAAGATCTCCGAAAAGGAAACCTCTCTTCTTTCCTCCTCTAAACTCACTACCTGTTCCTCTGATTCTATCCGCACCCATCTCTTTAACTCCATCTCCTCCATTATCCCTTCCATCTCACTTATTCTCAACCTTTCACTCTCTACTGCAACTTTCCCTGCAGCCTTCAAGCATGCTGCGATTACATTTCTCTTCAAGAAACCCTACTTGTCCTAATTATTGACCCATCTCCCTCCTTCCCTTCATTTCCAAACTCTTGAATGTGCAATTCTCCGTTGCTGCCTTGAATTTCTCTCCTCTCAAGCCCTTCTAGATCCACTTCAGTTTGGTTTTTGTTCCATTTCATTCTACTGAAACGACTCTTGCCAAAGTCTCCAGCGACTTGTTCCTGGCTAGGTCCAGGGGTCTTTACTCAGTTCTCATTCTTCTTGACCTTTCTGCTGCTTCTGATACTGTTGACCACCTCCTTCTCCTTAACACTTTGTCCTCTCTTGGTTTTAAGGGTGCTGTGCTGTCCTGGTTCTCTTCTTATCTCTTCCATCACTCTTTCAGTATTTGTTCTAGTGGATCCTCCTCTATTGCCATCCCACTCTCAGATGGTGTATCCCAAGAGTCTGTTCTAGGCCCTCTCCTTTTCACTCTCTATACCCAGTCCCTTGGTATCCTCATTTCTTCCGATGGCTTTCAGTATCATTTTTATGCTGATGATTCTCAAATCTATCTACACCTAACATTTTTCTTACACTCCAAGCCTGTATCTCTGTCTGCTTGCTGACACTGCTGCCTGGATGTCTCACCGCTGTCTGAAATTCAACATGGCCAAGACTGAACTTCTTATTTTTCCCCCTAAACCCTCCTCTCCCCTTCCTCCTTTCTCTATCTCTGTTGATAAAGCGTAGTTACTCACCTGTAACAGGTGATCTCTGGGAACAGCAGGAATATGGGTACCGTCGGCACCGAAGGAGCCTGCACGGGAACGCTCCCCAGCGTCCCAAAAAGAAAGCTTTTGGGAACATCCACCACATATGCGTGCTGACTTCCCGCCCAACTACCTCTCTCACTTCAGTTGAGTTGAAAGATGAGACCAAAGGAGAGAAGTAGAAGAAAAATAGAGAAAGACAACTCCTAGGGGAAGTGGGTGGGTTGTGAAGACTTATTCCTGCTGTTCCCGGAGATCACCTGTTACAGGTGAGTAACTACGCTATCTCCAGGAACAAGCAGGAATGTAGTCTTCACATATGGGGACTCCCCAGCTAAAAATGTCTAGGGATGACCCCAGCATGTTGTGGATCTAAATAAGATGGGCCATGTTTCCTCCCAGAGACCTCAGGCATCCAAGAGTGGATGGTGGGAAGGAGTTGATCTAGGAATGGAAGAGATGCTGTAGAACAGCCTGACCGAATAAGGCATCCCGACGGGAGTCCTTGTCCAAACAATAGTGGGCAGTGAAAGTATGAACAGAAGCCCAAGTTGCTGCTTTGCATATCTCATCAATAGCAACTGACCGAAGATTAGCTGTTGAGGCTGCCATGGCTCTAACATTGTGAGCCGTGACATGTCCTTCAAGAGGGATTTCTTTACTCTGATAGGTAAAGGAAATACAGTCTGCAATCCACTTAGAACTTAGAGAGAGTTCTTTTTGTGACTGGGAGTCCTAAATGACTAGAGTCAAAAGCCAGAAAAAGCTGAGAAGACTTTCTAAATGGCTGAGTTCTGTGAAGATAAAAAGCCAGAGCTCGTTTACAATCTAAGGTATGAAGATTTCTTTCCGCACTGGAGGCATGAGGCCTAGGAAAGAAGACTGGAAGATAAACCGATTGGTTTAAATGAAAAGGTGATACTACCTTTGGCATAAAATGAGGATGAGTCCTGAAGACTACTTTGTCATGATGACACCTCGTATAAGGTGGGTCAGCCACTAAAGCCTGCAGTTCACTAATGCGTCTTGCAGAAGTGATAGCAATTAGGAAAATGACTTCCCATGAAAGAAACGTTAGCTCCGAAGTAGCTAAAGGCTCAAAGGGTGGCTTCATGAGTTGACCCAGAACAATATTAAGATCCCATGCCACCGGAGGTGGTTTGATGGGAGGTTTTGTTAAAAGTAGACCTCTCATAAACCTTGAAACAAGAGGATGAGAGGAAATTGCCTGTCCATCGAAGGGTTTATGAGATGCAGCAATAGCACTAAGATGGACTCTAACAGAATTGGTCTTAAGACCAGAAGCTGATAAGTGAAGGAGATAGTCCAGAAGGGATTCTACTGGTACCAAGAGCAGATTAAGTCCTCTCTGGGAACACCAGACTGAGAACCTCTTCCACTTAAAAGCATAAGAAAGCCTTGTGGAAGGTTTTCTGGAAACTAGAAGACTATCCTTTACTTGTTGTGAAAGGCCTAGATCTTGAAACTCTATGCCTTGAGAAGCCAGGCCTTGAGATGAAGGGACTGAGGAGTGGGGTGCAGAAGGGATCCGTTGTCCTGGGACAGAAGATCTGGAGCACTCCCCAACTCCAGAGGAGTGGCTCGAGAGAGACCTAAGAGAAGAAGATACCATGTTTGCCTTGGCCAACAGGGAGCTATGAGTATCATGCGACCTCTGTCTCTCTGGAGTTTGAATAGGATTTTGGGGATTAGGGGAATTGGAGGGAAGGCATAGAGAAAATCCTGGCCCCAATGGAGCAGGAATGCATCCCTCACCTGACAATTTTGAGCTGGAAGTCTGGAACAGAACCGGGGAAGTTTGACATTCTGTGGACTTGCAAAGAGGTCTATGTCTGGAGTTCCCCAGACTTGAAAAACTCGAGCAAGTTGATATGAGTGGAGAGACCACTCGTGTGGTAACAGGACTCAGCTGAGCCTGTCCGCCCAAGCGTTTTGAATGCCTGGACGGTATACTGCCAACAAATGAATGTGATGCTCTCTGGCAAAGGCCCACAGTTGCAAAGCTTCATTGCATAATTGCAGAGAGCCTGTTCCACCCTTGTTTGTTTAGGTAAAACATGACCACTTGATTGTCGGTTTGCACCAGAACTGTTTTGTTTATGAGATGGAAGCAAAAGACTCGAATAGCATTGGAGATGGCCCTTAGTTCTAGGTGGTTTATTTGTAGAGAAGCCTCCTGTGGGGTCCAGAAACTCTGGGTAGACAGATTGCCCAAGTGGGCTCCCCAACCCAACTTGGAAGCATCTGTCGTTAGGACAGCCTGAGGTAGGGGTAGCTGAAAAGGAGAGCCTACTGTAAGGTTTTCCAGAGATTGCCACCAATGCAGAGACGCAATCAGGCGTGTGGTAACCCTGATCTTGTCTGACATGCATCCTGAGGCTTGGGACCCACTGGGATGCTAAGGTCCACTGGGCCGCTCGCATGTGAAGGCGTGCATAAGGAATCACATGGACTGTAGATGCCATGTGTCCTAGAAGCCGAAGCATCTGTCGAGCAGTGAGGAAGGTTTGTAGCACTGCTTGAGATGCTAGTTCGATGATGCACAGACATCGAGACTGAGGCAGAAAGCCTTTGACTGCTGTGTGTCCAAGCGAGCCCCTATAAACTCGAGGGATTGAGATGGGGTGAGCTGGGACTTTGGAAGGTTTATGACCCATCCCAAGTACTCCAAAATTTGCATTGCTCGGGAAAGAGCATGACTTGCCTCTAGAGCTGACGGTGCTCGAATGAGCCAATCGTCCAAGTAAGGGAAGACAAAAATTCCTAGAGTCCTCATAAATGCTGCTACTACTGCCATGCATTTTGTGAGCAGAGGCCAGTCCAAAAGGAAGGACTCTGTATTGAAAATGCCTTCCCTTGACTAGGAATTGAAGGAATTTTCTGTGATAAGGATATGCATGTAAGCGTTCCCTTAAAACTAGAGAACATAGCCAATCTTGCTCGTGGAGGTATGAAAGAAGTGTGCCGAGGGAGATCATCTTGAACCTTTCTCGGACTAGATATTTGTTCAGTTCTCTGAGGTCCAGGATTGGTCTTAGTCCCCCTGATTTCTTTGGAATGAGAAAATAGGGGGAATAGAATCCTGTGCCCTGCTGGGACACTGGAACCTCTTCTATAGCTCCTTGAGCCAGAAGAGTGGTGACCTCTTGCCACAACAGGTCTGAGACCGGTGGTTGAGATCTGAACTGCTTTATTAACGTGGATGGGGGCAAGCTGAGGAAATGAAGCTTGTATCCCAGACTCACGATAGAGTCCAATTTTCTGATGTGATTTGTTGCCATCTTTTGGCAAAACGGCAGATACGGCCTGGAATATTTAAAGGTTCTGGGCTTAGAACAGGAAGAATGGCTAAGTTCTCTAGACAATAGTCAAAGACCCTGAGGAGGCTGAGCTTGCTGGGCCTTCTGAGGTTGTGCCTTTCTTTGTCTAGTTTGTTGTTGCCCCTTCTGGGGAACATGTGTTTGTTGGGTGGAAGATGGATAGAATTTCTTCTTCTTAGAGAAAAATGTTTTTTTGAAAAACTTTGTCTTGGCTGGGTTAGCTGTAGATTTTGACAATCTGTCTAAAGTTGTATTATCAGTGTCAATTTCGTTAGCCTTGAGCTGCCAATCCTTGCCAAAGAGATTTTCTCCTGTACAAGGAATGTTTCCCAGCTTATCTTGCACCCATTCCTCTAAGTCTGAAGCCTGGAACCAGGCAATACGACGTGCTCCTATGGATATAGCAGAGGTTCTGCTAATACATTCAAAACAGTCAAAGGTAGCACGATTCATAAATTTAGAGACATTCTGAGCATGTTTGACCAAAGTCAAATGATCTGTCCGTTTATCCTCTTAAAGAAAAGGGTTCAAAAGTTCTAAGTCTTTTGTAACCTCTTCGAGAAACATTCCCATGTATAATATATAGGAACTGATTCTTGCTGACAGCATGGAGGACTGAAAGCATTGACGACCAAAGGCATCCAGTGTTCTAGATTCATGACCTGGTGTATTGGAAGAGTGTCTCTTAGCACTCTTAATCCGTCTCATGGCGGACTCTACCACCATAGAATGATGTGGTAACTGAGTCTTTTGAAAGCCTGGACAAGGTGGTACTCGATACATAGTGTCAAGACATCTAGAATGTGGAGATACTGTTAAAGGAGCTTCCTTAACATTAGATCATGTAAGATCTGATGAATAGGAAGCATAGCTGCCTCCTTTGGAGCCAAAAGATATTGAAGAATTCTCAATTCTTCTGCCCTAGGCTCCTTTTCAGGTACTACTGTAATGGCAAGACCCTTTACCATATCACATACAAAATCATGAAAAGACATGCCCTCAGGGGACATTCTGCATTGAGGAGAAAGAGTTGAATCCTGCAAAAGTTCAGCTCTGGTAACGGTGGAATCATCCAAGTCATCGGAATCGTAAGACTCAAAAGAAGGAAGCACCGGGTTCTCCCAAAGCAGATGGCGTCGGTACTGCTCGATGTTGGTACCGACACGAGTCGGTACCTGATCCCCCATGCTAGAGAGAGATTCCAAGCTCGGCATTGGGGGATGCATGCCTATTGAAACAGGTACCGAAGGCACTGGCACTGGTACCGGTGCCTGCGGAACCGTCTGCAGCGGCCTTAGCGGTACCGAAGTAGCTAAAAGAGTCACTAGACTGCGTTCGATAGAGAGGAGTCTTTTGTCCACCGCTACTGTCGATGCCGGGGTGTCGGTACCGGTGGGAGCGGCCACAACCCCCGAGCATGGCACCAGTAGTTCCATCGAGGTTGAGGCCTCTGGAACATCCTGGAGCTCCGATAAAGCTTTGGCGCCCAAAGACTCCCGCCGGGGCTGTTTTGCCGGTAAATTGTCCTCGAGAGCAACGCCAATGGCATCTCGATGTTTAGAGGAAGATCTACCCTTCGAGGACCGGCTAGTCTTAGAAGACTTGTGTTTAGTTACCTGAGATCCCTGGGAAGAAGTCAAAGCCCTGGAAGACATTGACGCTATAGACGCTGTGTCTGAAGCAAATAGGGCACCAAGTTGATTTGCTCGATTTTGAAGACTTCTTTTAGTCAACTTCCTGCAGGAGAGACACTCTGCCGGGCAATGGTCAGGACCTAAACATTTAAGACACCAGTCATGGGTGTTGGTAATAGAAATTGTGCCGCCACATTTTGAACATTTGGCTGGTTTTTCCATGGTAAGGAAAAAGAGGGCCTAATGCCCAAAATGGTGCCAGAGTAGGGAAAAGAATCCCTGAGAAAAAGCACTAAAATTGAAAAGATTTTAGAAGAAAAGAAAGAAAAGCACCGGTGGTACCGGTAGGCGTTGACGGAAGGCAGACGCAACCACAAAAAAATATAAAAATAAAAGAAGATTTTCTGCGGTGACAGAAGACACGTCCTGTCGGCTCCGTGGAAAACGAAGAATTGAAGTGAGAGAGGTAGTTGGGCGGGAAGGCAGCACGCATGTGTGGTGGATGCTCCCAAAAGGTTTCTTTTTGGGACGCTGGGGAGCGTTCCCGCGCAGGCTCCGTCGGTGCCAACGGTACCCATATGTGAAGACTACATTCCTGCTTGTTCCTGGAGATCACACTTCTACTTCCTATTTCCTCGGCCCGCAACCTTGGTGTCATCTTTGGCTCCTCCCTCTCCTTTCTTCACACATATCCAACAGATAGCTAAAACCTGTTGTTTCTTTCTCTATAACATTAACAAAAATCGCCCCTTCCTCTCTGAACACACTACTAAAACTCTTACCCACTCTTTGGTCACCTCCCGTCTTGACTATTGCAGCCTCCTCTTTGCTGGTCTCCCTCAGAGTCCTCTCTCTCCTCTTCAATCTGTTCAGAACTCTGCTGCGCAGCTAGTCTTCTGCCAGCCCTGATACACTCATATAACCCCTCTTCTCAAATCACTTCATTGGCTCTCCTTCCGTTTCCATATCCAATTCAAGCTTCTCCTTCTAACTTATAAATGCATTCACTCTACTGCCCCTCACTACCTTTTCTCTCTCCCTACACACCTCCTCGTGAACTCCACTCTTCCTCTGGCTTTCTTCTCTCTATGCCCTGTCACGCCCTCCCCACTCGCCTCCAGCTTAGAGGGACGTGGTTGTATAAGGAACTTTCCCCTTTCAGCCTTAACTGACTAATTCCCCACAATGTTTTCTGGGAAATATAGTTTAATTGCGCTATATATAGGCTTCAGGTAGAAAGCTGTAGTCGGGCTCCTTGGGGTAAGGCAATGACAGAAATTTATTGAGCACAAAAAAGTTCATAAATACCACATTCAGGCATACTTCTCCAGGCTTCTTTAAAGTACAACAGGTTATAAGCAAAACAAAACCCAAAAACAAAGTGGCAACTTAAAGTATTCTTCAGCTCAGAAAAACATAGCCTTTTAACAGCAAGGCTACCAGCTTCCTTTAGCCTTGCTGGTTAAAGCACATAACACAAAACAGGTTTTCTTCTGGGGCAGTTTGCCTTCTTTTCCAGTTTCAAACCTTTCCAGGCTGTTTTCCAATTTACAAGCAAAAACAAAAACTCCAAACAAGAACAAACTTTCAACGTGCAAGCAAAGTCCTATTCAGGTTTCTCAGGAAAATTCAAGAGTAAAAAGAAAGCTTTTTCCTCACAGTTAATTTGGCTTCTTGCCGTCTCACTTCACAGGTAGCAGGTGGTTAACAAGCACAATTCACAACTCCAGCTTGTTCTTAAGGCTTAGTAAAACTTCCTCTCCTTACCACATGGGAATTTACAATCCGTCTACCTGTTTCTTATGGTTACCTTTCTCTAGAGGGTTTTCTCTCAGGGCTGGCTTTCCTTCAACCCTTCTGTGGCTAAGGCTTGGCACAAGGAGCAATCCATGAGGGTGTCTTCCTCATTCAGCTCAGCATCAGGCTCTCCTAGCTGCATAGACTCTGACTCTCCTTCTTGCTCACCGGGCTCGGCTGACAGCCTCTCGTTAGAGCTGAGAGTGTCTCCTGCTCCTCTGCACTGCCCAGCATTAGTCAGGCTTCTCCTGTTCTGCTTAGCATTAATCAGGCTTCTTAGGCTCATACCTGTGCCTCGGCTTGTATCAGCTTCTCTCCCTCTTTCTCCTCTTCTTGCCTTTGCCCTTGCTTCTGGCGTTCCTTCCACCCTCTCTCTTTCTTCCTTACTATAATCTAACATAGGCTTATATCTAAAGGGTTCTAGCCCCACCTCCTCTCTTCCCAGGTGACAGAGATCACTCTGCCTTCTGGCAGCTGAGTAATCAGGGAGCTTACTGACGTAAGGGTCTTGGACCTTAGGTCTATATTCACTCTCCCTTATTTCACTAGAGGAAACCTGAAACCTGTTCCAGCTGGGGGTTTTCTGGTTCCTAGGTGAGGTCGTGGTTTTGTTACCCTGACCTTGTAAAAGGGACCCTTTTACTAGGGTGAACTCTTTGCCTTTTTCCCTTTCCCCTAACTCAGGATAGGCTTCCTTATCACAGCCCTTTTCTTCCACTGCCAACTCCAGACTTCGATCTTTTTGCCCTGCTGCTCCTTATGCCTGGAACAAACTTCCTGAATCTATATGTTGGGTCTCAACTCTCCCCCCTTTTGAAATTCATGCTAAAAGCTCACATCTTTGAGACTGCTTTTGGATCCTAATTCCCTTGTTCTCCTTGTGTCTCCTTTCCCTATTTGAGCTCCTTATTCCTCTTATATCGTACTGTGTGTCTTGATTAGATTGTAAGCTCTAATGAGCAGGGCCCATCTTCTATATGTTCTTATACAGCGCTGCATATGCCTTGTAGCGCTATATAAATGATTAATAGTAGTAGTAGTGGATGCTATAGTGGGGGTAATAATCTGGCATCCAGTGATCATAGGACGGCATGGTTCAGCGTTAGGGCAAGGTTGGAGATGGTTCATTCAAAAGTGAGGGTCTTAGAATTTAGGAAAACTTTCTTTGTCAAGACAGGAGAATACCTTAAGGAGTTGTAAGCTAGATGGGAATATCCAGGGATATAGAAAAGCAGTGGACAAAACTGGAAGGGGATATCTTAAGGGCACTCAGCCTTTTGTTAGGAAAGTAAATAAAAGTAAGAGGAAAAAGGAGGCCACTATGGTTTCTCAGCAGCTGAAAACTGAGGAAAAAGAGGTTAGCCTTCAGCATCAGATTCTTCAGGTTAATGGAGAAGCTCAAATGAAGAACAAGAAAGCATTGACAACACCAAATTGAGGTCCCATGGCAGAACCACTGCATGGGAAGGAGAACATATATTTTTGTCTCCTTAAAAAAACAAAACAAAAAAAAACCACACACCACATCCAGATGGGAAGAAAATCAGACCCTGGATCCTCCTGCCACATGCACAGCCAACAGCGCTCCCAGAAGGGTTTCTGCACAGGCTAAAAGGGGTGCTACCTTTACCCCACCAGGGAACTTCACGTACCTCCTTTGTTATTTCTGAAAGTGACCACAGTTGTGCTGTCCGACCGTATCCTCACCACCCTGTGCTGGATTAAGAGGAGGAAGGCCTTGAGAAGCAGAAATGCCACTCGTGTCTCCAGATGATTTATCAAATTACTTCCAGCACCCATCTGTCTGAAGTAATCTGGGGCCCATTTGGGGTAAAAGTGGTGTAAATGACTTCCCAATAGCTACACCCCTACCTGGAACCCTAAAATCGAACTGGGAAGCTTTTTGAGCCAACCAAGGCTCCAGCTATCCCATCTTTCCCTCCCCCCCACCCCAGTGTCCTCCTTGAAAGGACTGCCCCTAAGGGAGGAATCTCAACCTCTAAGAAGAACCTGTTCTAGCCAAACGAAACTTGTGGCCATCCCGCAAATGGCTCAGGGAGGAAGAGAAATGACCCAAACCCTGAGGCATGTCCTTTCTGGAGTCTCAGCACTTTAAAACCCTCCAAGGTCCTTTAACAGCCTCTTCCCCGAAGAGTATTTCCCCTTAAAGGAAAGTTTGCTAAACTGCATTTTGAAGTTCATGTTTGCCAACCAATTCTGTAACCACAGGAGACAACGCGCCATCACCACAGAGACCATATTCTTGGCTGAAGTCCTCATCAAGTCATATAGGGCATCCGCCAGAAAAGCTGATTCCACTCTTGCTGCCTCTGAAAGGTCTCCTGGGAAGTTTCTTCAACCAGCACAGGCAGGAAGACCTTGGCCACATACACTCTGCAGAGTGCTGCTTACAAGGTAAGAGCTGAGACCTCAATGCATTGCCTTAACAGCATCAACATTCCTTCTCTTCAAGGGAAATGGAATATAACCATGCTATTGACCTATGTACTTGTAGGCAAGCATCTGGAGAGTTCCACTTCACAGCTATCATGCCCTTTAAAGGCTGAATGCAGCAGAAGGGACCTAGGTGGCTTCTGAATACCTTTCAGAAATGAATCTTCCACTAGGCCTGAATATGTAAGACACATCTCCATAATATTCAGAGCCACCGTAATGTGGGAGATGGAGGACACTTTGTACCTATGTAAAATGCAGACTACCATGGGATCCCCTCCACTGCAGCTCCTCCAGCTCCTCCTTAGGGGCCCTCTTCAACAGTCAAAGGCTGCTCCAGCTGATCCACTGAATTCTCTGAGGTTAATGAGGCTCTGTTCTCCAACTCCTCTTCTGTGTCCCTGCACAGCCTTTTTGCACTAGACAGGGTCCCCCTGGACCATGCCCCTATCGATTCCATCACAAAGAATTCCTTGGGATCCTTCCAGGCTTTGCTTTAAGCATAAGGCCTGATGAAGTAACAAGAGTAACTGGCGAAAAGGGAGTGCCCCTCACTGGAGCCCTTCCACCAGCGACCAAATTTGAGCCCCTGGAGCTTTCCCCTCCACATCTCGCTGGACTAAGGATGGGAGGATTCTCAATCACTCTGGAGGAAACCATGGCATTAAGGCTAATTGGCCAAAATAGGCCCATCCTGTAACTACGGGGAACTTGCGGTAGGCCTAATTATACTCTCGTGCACCATATTGCACAGCCTCCAGGCTGGGACTGCCTGAAATTTCAGCTGCAACAGAAAGATTCTACTACTCACAGTCGCAGCACAGATTTGTGGCTGATTGTTGGGCCTGGCAGTTGCGCTCCATGGCCATGTGCTCCTGTGCTCTTATCCCCGCCCCCAAATCAGCCCATGCTCACCTGCACTCTGCTGCGATCCTCCCCTGAGAGTCCAGGCCAGCTGGCCCCTCACTGCACTAAAGCTCCGCTGTCCAAGTCAACCTGCTGTTTATTATTTTTTGGGGGATTTTATTTTATTTTATTTATTTATTTTTTAAATTTTAAGCAGAACTAGCCTCTCAACCCTGAGATTTTGGGGGAATTCCACAGAGATCTCTTCCATGCAAGACTCTAGGAAATACTGAGGCAAGAGGGGAAAAAACAGTGGGGACCAGGTCCCACTGGGTTCTGCACCCCAGAGCCATTTGGATACCACCAGGCACCCTCAGAAACAACCAATCCAAAGTCCTCAGAATTTCCACAGTGCACAGGAGACCATGCAACCTCCATCTGCTAAAGATTGAGAAATACTGGCTGGTATCTGGTTGCAGAGGACCCTTAAGAGGATAACATCACCAAACCAGTAGTTCTCAGGCTCCATCTGCTGGCAGGATACCATAAACCCAAGTATCTGGACTGGATTGGATGGACAATGAGGAATGGGAGGGCAAAACTTTTTTTTTTTTTAAGATACGTTAGTGACAGAAGGGAGTGCAAAAGTGGTATTGTAAGACTTAATGATGAAGAGGAGGGATATGTAGAAGCTATAATAAGGATAAAGCAAAGTTGCTTAACAAATATTTCTGTTCTGTGTTCACAGATGAACAGCCGGGAGAGGGACCTCATAAAATACTCACAAATAGGAACCAAATTGAGATGGATCTTAAATGATTTTTAGATGAATGTGTTTGTGAGGAACTAGCTAAATTAAAAAGACAAGGCAATGGGACCAGGACCGTAGCTAGCCCTGTGCAAGCGGTGCGGCTGCACAGGGCGCAAAGGCTTAAGGGGCACATTTCAGCTGTCTGCTGTTGCCTGCTGCCGTCACTTTTTCTTCTCTCAGCGGCGGCAGGCAATGGCAGACAGCTGAAATGTGCCCCTTAAGCCTTCTCGCGGCATGCTAAGTAGGTCTGGTCCCTCCGGGAGGGACCAGATCTGCTTAGCATGCTGGTGACTTGCACACTGGGTGCACCTCTTCTCTCCCGCCCCATAAAGTGGCTAGATGGAGGTGCGGGGGGGGGGGGGGGGCGCACCCCTGATGTGGGAGTCGCACAGGGCATATTTCACAATCGGTATGGCCCTGGATGCGACCACATCTGGGTGAGAGGTTATGGAGCTGCCAGCTACCAGTCTTCAAAAACAAGACTAAGCTGCAACCTGAATCTCAAGGAACTGAGGGACAGACTTTTTTCAAACTTATCCTGCAGGAAGGCCAACAAGAATGGCAATTCCAAATGGCTTTCCTGATACCAGCCCTCAAAGATGCCCCACCTTGCACATAATCAGCACAGCACTATGACCGGCAATTAACCTGTGTGTGCTAAGCGCTACTTCTCAAAGGCCAAGCTATAAGCAAGAAGGGAGCTGGATCTTCCATCAGAACGAATAGGCTCCTGAACAGGCACAAGACTTATGGAAGAAACAGAGACGGACTGTCTAGGAGCTGCATCTGGTCTGCAAGCCAAGGTCTCCTCAGCAAATCTGGTGCCACCAGAATCATCCATCTTGGGTGATGCTCTATCTGGCAAATAACTCGCCTGACAAGAGGCCACAGTGGAAACATGAACAGAAGCGGTTTCCGAAGCCAAGGATGAATCATCGACGCCCCAGGCACTTGGTTCCTTGTGTCAAATGAAGAATCTCTCCACTATGGCATTGGATTGAGTGGCCATCAGATCCATCTAGAGACTGCCCCAATGGTCCAGGATCCACTGGAATCTGGACGGCACTGACTCCTACTTCCCAGGATTGAGGGTGTGACTAAGAAAATCTGCCTCTACATTGTCCATGCCTGCAATGTGCTGCACCAAAATGCCAGAAGATTCACTCTACCCATAGAAACAAGAGGGCCATTTCCAGGGCCACTCTCACACACTTGGTGCCGCCCTGGTTGTTGACAAATGCTGCTGCTGTGGATTTGTCCAAGAAGATCAGACCACTTAGTCCTTGACCAGATGGCGCAAGTGCCAAATGGCCAAGTGAATGGTACATGCTTTGAGGTGATGGATGGGCCAAGCCAATTTGTGACCAGCACCCCATGCCACCTGTCCCTCGCAGTGAACCCACCGTCAGAATGAGCACTGAGGATCAGCCGGAAGCATTCCCTTTTTCAAATTAGTGGGCCGAGATCACCAAATCAGACTGGACACAACTGACAGCAGGGGAAGCCTGATCTTGAAGGGAAAAGGGACCTTTGAAGCGGCCTCATGTGAGCCCTTGCCCAAGGGACTTTAGGTTGGCTGCCATAGAGCCGAGGAGCTTAAGACTGTACCAAACTTTGGGAGTTCACTGTCATCAGAAACTTTGATATTCTTTCAGCGGTCAAGTGCAGATATTGAACCAAGCTCCAAGATACTCCAAAGACTGAGAGGGCTCTAGGTTACTCTTACTTCAGTTTACCACCCAAAGTCTTCCAGAAACCAGACTACTCGCACTGTCACCCTGACAGCATCAGACTGTGACCTGGCGCAAATAAGCCTGTCATTGAGGTAAGGATGTACACATATATCCTTGAGCTGCAGAGCCATCACTGCCACTACCATGATCTTGGAGAAGGTTCTCGGGGCCATGACAAGATGGAAGGGCAAAACACAAAACAGAAAGTGATTGCCCAATACAACGAAGTATAGAAAGTTTTGCTGGTCCTCCTGAAAAGGAATGTGGAAGTATGCCTCTGTCAGATCCAGAGCCATTCCCTGCAGTGAACTGCTTGAATGACTGACTGAAGAGTCTTTATCTGGAAACAAGGAACCGTCAGGGAAACACTGACCCCCCCTTTTAGGTCAAGGATGGGTCTGAAAGAACCATCCTTCTTCAGCACGAGGAAGTATATGGAGTACTTTCCGCAGTCCCATTGGGCAGGGGATATTTTTTATTTATTTATTTATTTATTTAACATTCATTTTTATACCGCATCTTCCAGAGATCAGTTGCGGTGTACAAATAACAACTATTAACAAATCGAAATTTGTTTTACATAGAACATCTTAGATATACATAGAACATCTTAAAGTATCATAAATTAAACAAATTTAACTGGAACTGAGTTAAAACAATTAACTAACAGAAAATGGTGTTAACGTACATAATATAGTACATAACAGATACAACTATATACAAGATGAAGGTATTAGGGCATAAGAGATTGGAAAGTCAATGGTACAATGGCCAAGAGATGCAATAGCTTTTCTAGGGTGGCCTGTCAAAAATAGGCTTCCTGCACTCCAGGATGTAACCATGCTGAATATCATTGAGCAGTCACCTGGGCCCATTCCTAGTGAAAAAAAAAAAAAAGACATAGGCAGCCACCCACTGGAGGCACCTCAGAATGGTACCTTCCCAGCCCATCACTGCACTGGATGGGAGGAGTTGGCCCTCAAGGAGGGAGAGTCACTGTATATGCTTGCTCCATGAAAGGGAACATGAGACACCTAGCGCCAGCTTTCCTGGTCAGTATTGCCAGGAGTCCCTAAAGTGTGATCGAGGAAAACGTGAGGAAGAGGAGTAAGACTGTTGAAAGGAGGAGAAGAAGTCAGGCAGTAAGGAACCTGAACTCGAGGGCAGGGCTTAAGTTGCTCCTCTGACTGATGATAGGACTTTCTCTTTCTGGGACCCTGCTTGGGAAAGCAGAAGAGGAGGAGCAGTGCTGCACGAGAGCTCTTGCAAGCCTTCCCCTGCTGAGAATTCAAAGTATCCTTGTCCATGGAGACCACCACCAACTGCTCGTTTTGTTCCACCATGCAGTGTTCACGCATGGAATCTATAAGTCCGGCTCAGTGTTTACGCCAGCCCAGACAGCATTTCTTATGGTTTCAAGCCGCGCGAGAGGGGAATACTCTCCTCGCGGCTTGAAAAGCACGCCGCTGATAGAGCAGACTCGGATCTCCGGGCACAGGGGAAGGGGCCGCAGGACAGCTGATTTTGCTGCTTGAGCAGCAGAAGCCAGGTTTTTTTTAAATTTACCTGGGGGGGGGGGTTTTAGGACTGGAAATGGGCTATTGGCAGGGGGGGGGGGTATGACTGGGAAATGGGCTATTGGCAGGGGGGGGAGTATGACTGGAAATGGGCTATTGGCAGGGGGGGGGGTATGACTGGAAATGGGCTATTGGCAGGGGGGGTTATGACTGGAGATGGGCTATTGGCAGGGGGGGGTTATTAATGGAGATGGGCTATTGGCTGGGGGGGGGGTTGTGAATGGAGTTGGGCTATTGGCAGGGGGGGGTTATGACTGGTAATGGGCTATGGTGGGGGCTTAGGACTGGAAATGGGCAGGTGGGGGTTAGGAAGGACTGGCGGTGGGCTGAGGGGGGGAGTTAGGACTGGTAATGAGCTATGGAAGGGCTGACTGAAATGGGGTAATGGGGGTGGTTAGGGCTGGAAGTGGGCTATTGGCAGGGGGGGGTTATGACTGGTAATGGGCTATGGGGGGGGGGTAAGACTGAAAATGGGGTGATGGGGGGTTAAAACTGGAAGTGCGCTATGGGGAGGTTAGGGACTGGTAATGGGCTATGGGGGGTCTAGGACTGGTAATGGGCGGGGGGGGGGTGCTAGGACTGGAAATGGGCTGAGTGGTAGGGGGGCTTGAACTGCAAATGGCTGATGGGGAGGGGGGCTTGGAATGGAAATGGGCTGTGAGGGGAGGGAGCTAGGATTGGAAATGGGCGATGGGGGGCTAGGATTTGGAAATGGGCTGATGGTGAGGCTAGGATAGGACTGGAAATGGACTAATGGGGGGACTAGAAGGGAGCGGATGCTGGGTGGGGCTGGAACTAGAAGGGAGCTGATGTTGGGGGAGGATTAGAATGGGATGGAGCTGGGGAAAGTGAAATGGAGAGGGGAAAAATATTTTGTCTGGGAGAGAAGACAAATCTACAATGGCCAGGTATTGGGAGAGTAAGTGGGGATGAGGATGGAGGGGTAAAATTTGAGTGGATGAAATAGGAATGAGGAAAGAGAAAAAAGGAGAAAGATTAGTATGTTAAAGCAGATGTAGAGCGAGAATGGAAAAAAAAAAAACTAGGAGAGAAGAAAGGGCAATGGACAGCAGACGATGGAGAGTTAGCAGAAGACATGAAGAAACCAGAAAGAAAGTGGCTGGAACAATTGCAACTGAAAAAAATGCACAAAAGGTAGAAAAATATCTCTTTATTTTGAATTTATTAACTGGAATATGTCAGCTCTGGGAAATGTGCTGCATTAATGTTTGCGCGTTGTTTAGTACAAGAGGAAATTAATTTTATAGTTTATTTCTACAGTGTTGTTGTACATTCCAAGTTTGGCTTTTGGGGGTTCCCAGTTTAATTATTGTCTTCTTGTTTCTAAATCTTTAGTCTTTCTTTATCCATACTCATTAAAGAGGCATGTTTACTAAAAGTTAGTGTATGGTAACATTATGCAAATATTTATGCAAATGAGGCCCCTTATGCAAATGAGGCCCCGCGTCTTATGCGGCCCCGGGTTACTTTACAAGTCCTCATTTGGCCCTCAAAGCAATTTGAGTTTGAGACCCCTGCTTTAGACTGTGAAAACAGGATCTTGATTCAGTTGAATCATAGGCTCTCAACCTGTCAGGAGCACTGATGGGGAGGACGGCTCTTTTTCCCTCCATGCGGGAAATTCCAGCAAGGTAGACATGCTCTGGAGATATCCACTTGAGCTCTACTGGGTCCATGGAGCCCCTTAGGATGACTGCCCAGGAGCTAATCCACCTCCAAAACAGAACTGCACTAGTCCTGCATCCACTATCTACTGGAGACAGAGAAATACTAGAGTATGCCCCTAATTGCACTGACTCAAGTAGCAGGATGATGTCACTAAATGTTTCTAGTTGTTCTTTGTCTCCATCTCTGCTGGCAGGGGAACACACAACTTACTTGTCTGGACAGGTCTAGAAGAATGATCTGGAAAGAGACATTTGAATACTTCCATAGCATAAATGCACAGAAAGAGCCTCTTTCAACTGAAAGAAAGCTCTGGAACATGGGGGCATACATAGTAAATGACAGCAGATAAAGACCAGCATAGTCCATCTAGTTTGCCCAGTAAGGCAACTAGAATTATAGGATAAAAATGAAAGGGGATAGGACTTGGGTTATCTGAGGAAATATTTCTATATTGAAAGAGCGGTGGATGCATGGAATGACCTCCCAGCAGAGGTGGCAGAGACTGCATCTGACTTTAAGAAAGCACTGGACAAGCACACAGGATCTTTAAGGGAAAGGAGGGGATTGTAGAGCTTAGTAGGTAGTATGGATGGGCAAAAGTGAATAGGCTGTATGGTCTTTATCTGCCAACATGTTTCTATATAAGATCACAGGACTCACCCTTTTCTGCACGTCTGCTTTACTTGCACGGTCCAGATCATCCATGGTTTTTTTTAGTCCTTTCAGGACCTCCCGTAGCTCATCCTTTTGCCATTGTGCAATAACTGCAATAGCTAGAGTCTACAACAAAAAGAAAAAGGATACTTTTCTAAGTGAAAGAGAATGTGACTTCTTAAGTCTTCCTATACAACCACCATTTAGGCACTGGCAGGTTAGAAACATGAAACAGAAATATGAAGACAGATGAAGTGTCAGTATTTGCAAAGTCCTCGGATGTATTCCAATGAATTTCTGGGGCCACACAGTCAGCGTAGTTACTCACCTGTAACAGGTGTTCTCCAGGAGCAGCAGGAATCAGTCCTCACATATGGGTGACATCGGCGCCGACGGAGCCCTCGCGGAGCAATTTTCCCCAGCTTTCAAAGAAAGCCTTTGGGAATTGCAGCGCGCATGCGCGGTCCCCTTCCCGCCCAAAGGTGCCATCTTGGCCAGTCCGATAACATAGCAAAAAGACAGCAAACAATTTGCCAAAAACTAAATCATATGACTGCAACTCCACGGGGAGGAGGGAGGGTTGTGAGGACTGATTCCTGCTGCTCCTGGAGAACACCTGTTACAGGTGAGTAACTACGCTTTCTCCAGGACCAAGCAGGAAGTCAGTCCTCACATATGGGACTCCCAAGCTTAAGGCTACCGGAGACCCCAAGCACAAAAATGAGCTCCCTCTAGCTCAGCAGCACAGAAGGAAGGAATCTTCTCTGAGTAATCTCCAACCGGTAGCCCAACATCCGGGATGGAGGGTAGGAGTTGCTTAAACCTCGAAGAGATTACGGAGGACTGCCTGTCCGAAAGCACTGTCCCTGCGGGACTCCCTCTCGAGGCAGTAATGGGTTGCAAAAGTCTGGCTCGAAGACCAAGTAGCGGCCCGGCAGATGTCTGCCAATGGAACAGAGCGGAGGTAAGCCACTGACGCAGCCTTCGCCCTAACCTGATGAGCCGTGACTCGACTTTCCAACGAGAGGCCTGCCGCCGCATAAGTCCAAGCGATACAGTCAGCTACCCAGATGGACAGAGTACGCTTGGAGACAGGGAGCCCTAATTTATTAGGGTCGTAAGACAGGAAGAGCTGAACAGTCTTACGGTGCTCCCGCGTACGATCCAGGTAGAAGTTCAGCGCCCTTCTACAGTCCAGGGTATGCAAGACCATCTCAGCTCGGCTGGAGTGCGGCCTGGGAAAGAAGGTCGGAAGCACCACCTCCTGATTGATGTGAAAAGGGGAGACCACTTTTGGAAGAAACTTAGGGTGAGTCCGCAGGACTACCCTGTTCTTGTAGAACCTAGTGTAAGGGGGATCAGACACTAGGGCCTGCAGTTCACTAACGCGTCTAGCGGAAGTGAGGGCTACCAGGAATAAGGTTTTCCAAGAAAGAAAACGGAGAGGACAGGTAGCCATGGGTTCAAAAGGCAGATAGGTGATCCGCTGTAAAACCACGTTCAGGTCCCAGTCGGGGGCTGGGGGGCGCAAAGGTGGTTTAAGGAGAAGGAGACCTTGGGAGAACCGTGCCACGAGAGGGTGGCCGGAAAGAGGCCCGCCTTCCACCGGCACATGATGTGCAGAAATAGCACTGAGGTGAACTTTGACCGAGTTGGACTTCAGACCAAGATTGGAGAGGGAAAGCAAGTACTGCAAGACCACCGACACCGAGCAGGAGAAGGGGTCATGAGACTGCTGAGTACACCAGGTGGAGAAGCGACGCCATTTAAGGGCGTAGGATTTCCGGGTAGAGGGTCGCCTGGAAGCTAGCACGACCTCTTCCACCTCTGGAGGCAGCAGGAGGGGAGCAAGGACTACCCTTTCAGCAGCCAGGCCATCAGATGAAGAGATCTGAGGTTGGGGTGTAGGAGAGACCCCTGATCCTGGGTCAGGAGATCGGGTTGAAACCCCAGAGGCAACGGAGTATCTACCGCCAGTTGCATCAGAAGCGGGAACCACGGTTGTCTGGGCCACCGGGGAGCTATCAGGATTATCGAAGCCTTGTCCTGGAGAACCTTGAAAAGTGTTTCGAGACACTAGCGGCATGGGAGGAAAGGCATACAGAAGGCCCGTGGACCATGAGAGCAGAAAAGCATCCGCCGCTACTCGGAGGGGATGCGGTTCCCGAGAGCAGAACCGAGGAAGTTGCCTGTTCAGAGGACTGGCAAAGAGATCCAGCGTGGGGAAGCCCCACCGGAGAAAGATCCTTTGAACCACCAACGGGTCCAATCTCCACTCGTGTGGTTGGAGGATTCTGCTCAGTTTGTCTGCCAGGTAATTTTCTTGACCTGGGAGATAGACAGCTTTGAGGAGGATTCCTCGGCTGACGGCCCAAGCGCAGAGCTTTTGCGCTTCCCGACAGAGAAGGAAGGAGCCCGTGCCCCCCTGTTTGTTCACGTAGAACATGGCCACTTGATTGTCCGTCTGGATGAGGACGGACTGGCGAGTGGTAAGGTGGGAGAAGGCCCGGAGAGCCAGGCGGATCGCTCTGAGCTCCAGGAAGTTGATCTGCTGGGCAGATTCCCACGGGGTCCAGAGGCCCTGAGTACATGTCCCTTGGCAATGAGCTCCCCAACCCAGGAGAGAAGCGTCGGTCGTCAGTACCTGAACAGGCGGAGGAGACTGAAAGGGCATTCCGAGCACTAGGTTGGGCAGATGAAGCCACCACTGCAGAGAAGAGACCAGCGGGCTGGAGATTCGTACTGAGTCCGCTAGTCTCCCCGAGGCCTGACGCCATTGTGAGCGAAGGCACCATTGGGCAGGCCACATATTCAGGCGGGCATTGGGGGTCACATGGACCGTGGAAGCCATATGGCCGAGCAGTTTCAGAAAGTGCCTGGCCGAGACCCGGGAATGGCTGCGGAAGCGGCTGGCTAGAGCCATGAGCCATTGTGCCCTGTCGAGCGGCAGAAAGGCGCGCGCTTGAAGCGTGTTTAACCTGGCGCCGATGAACTCGAGATCCTGAGAGGGGAGCAAAGTGGACTTTGCGAAGTTTATGACAAAGCCCAGGTACTGGAGCAGAGTCACAGTACGTTGCGTGGCGTGAGTGGCCTCCGTGGAGGACGGAGCTCTGATGAGCCAGTCGTCTAGGTAAGGGAAGACAAAGAGGCCTTGAAGCCGGAGATAAGCCGCCACCACTGCGAGACATTTTGTGAAGACTCGTGGTGCGGAGGATAGGCCAAAGGGTAGTACTCTGTACTGGTAATGATTGCCCGCCACCACAAACCTTAGGTATTGTCGGTGGCTTGGGTGGATGAGGATGTGAGTATAGGCATCCTTTAGATCCAAGGAGCATAGCCAATCTCCCTGCTGGAGGTAGGGCAGCAGGATTCCAAGGGTAAGCATCTTGAACTTTTCCCTTTCCAGGAACTTGTTGAGGTTCCGCAAGTCCAGGATGGGTCTGAGGCCTCCAGTACGCTTTGGTATCAGGAAGTACCTGGAATAGAAGCCTTGACCTCTCAGGTGGTGGGGCACCGGCTCCACCGCCTGTTCCTGAAGAAGACTTGCCAACTCTTGAAGGAGCAAGTCCCGGTGAAGAGGGGGCCGCAGAGGCTCCCCTGGAAAGTAGGGGGGAGGTACCTGGTGGAAGTGTAGAAGATAGCCCTCTCGGACTATGTGGAGCACCCAGGTATCTGACGTGATGTTGGACCACCTGTGGGCAAAGTGGACCAGCCGGCCTCACGTGCTGAGAGACACCAGCGGAGGGGGAGAGGCTATGCTGAAAGAGTCAAAAACCCCCAACCTACGGAGCAGGGGCCGGTGGCGCAGGCTTGGGGGCTTGCTGCCTACGGGACCCGTTACCCCGTCCCTTGGCCTGCTGACCCTGTTGGGGAGCTGCTGAGGCCTGATAATGAGGGTAGTGTTTATAGGCAGCCGCCTTCCTCGGGTAAAAGGGCTTTTTCCCCGAGCCCTTCTTCTTCTGGGAAGGGGCAGAGGTTTTCCTGGAGAGCCGAGTCCTGGTGAGAGTCTCTGTCTCGAGTTGTGCAGCCTTCTCGTCCATAGGTTTGCCAAAGAGGTTTTCACCTCTGCAGGGGACATCGACCAACTTGTCCTGCACCCAGGGCTCGAGGTCGGAGGACTGAAGCCAAGCCTGTCGGCGGGCCCCGATGCCGGCTGCGGCTACCCGAGCCGATGCCTCAAAGCCATCGTAGGCTGCTCGAGAGATAAACTTTGAGCACTCCCGAATACCGGTGGACAGGGCCAGGAACCTCCGCAAAGGTTCCTCGGAGAGACCAGCAGAGAATCCGGCTATTTCTTTAGCCAGGTCCCTGAGATACATGCCCATGTAGAGCTGGTAAGTCTGGACCCGACAAGCAAGCATAGAGCCCTGGAAACACTTCTTACCGATGCCATCCAGGCTACGGGCTTCCCTGCCGGGAGGCACCGAGGAGTGCATCTTCTGGCTCTTGAGCCTATGCATGGCCGATTCCACCACCATGGAATGGTGCGGCAGCTGTGCTTTTTGGAAGCCAGGGCTCTTGCGGACTCGATATATGGCATCGACCCGCTTGCTTAATACCGGCGACGACGCCGGGCTCTCCCACATGCGGAAGAGAAGTCGTTCCAGCATCGGAGGAACCGGTACAGTAAAATGCTCCTTTGCAGGAGAGTCATACTGGAGGGCATCGAGCTCTTCGGCTCGAGGCTCCTCCTCGGGATCCGCAGGGAAGGCCAAGGCCTTGGCCATATCCCTCACGAAGTCCGAGAACCGTGCATCCTCCGGGGGGGACTGTCTCCGAGGTTCGGACTCGGGGGAGTCCGAAGGGATACACCGAGTCCGAAAAGAATCAGGTGACTCTTCCACCTCGGATTCCCAGGCGGACTCCTCGGAGGAGGAGTCGAGCGGCTCAGGCCGGGCGGGCACAGACGCCATCCGCCCCGACGCCGAGGGAGTCGGCGTCGACGACCTCGGCCCCGAACGGGAGGCCGAAGGGGGCCCCGAACGGGAGGCCGAAGGGGGCCCCGAACGGGAGGCCGAAGGGGACCTCGACCGAGGATCGACTCGAGCCCGCATGGACTCGAGGATCGGCTCGGTCTCCGGGGTCGACTTAGACGTCGACGTCCCGGCGGTCAGGGCAGAAGCGCCAGCGAGGCCAGCGATCAATGCCCGCTGCTGGTCCATGAAGGCAGCCAGGCTGCTCTCCAAGGCCGTCAACCTGAGTCCGAACTCAGGAGACCCAGCAGCCCCCGACTCGGGCCCCGACGGCGTCGGGCCCCTCAGAGGCGAGTCCACGAGGACAACAGAACTTACGTGAGCAGACGAGTCCATCTCCAGACGAGGCTGTTTGGACGGCCGCTCCAGCTCCAAAGACCCGGGACGGCTATCGGGGCTATGCGACCTGGCCCTCGCGGAGCCAGGAGCGTCCACCGACGCCGTCCTCGCGGGTTTCTTCCTCCGATGATGTTCCCGGGTAGGAGACCCCCTCTCAGAGGAGCTCCGACGGTGTTCAGAGCCAGATTCCCTGGACACCGACGCCTCTGACGAGGTCCGGGTACGGCTGGGGTCAGAGAAGATTCTCTCCCTCTGATGCTTCCGACTCCGCAAGGATTTGGCGGACATCTTGCCACAGGCTCCACAGATCATTTCTTCATGATCTGGGCCCAGGCAACGGAGGCAGCAATCATGTGTGTCAGTAAGAGACATAAGTTTCTTACACTTAACACACTTTTTAAAGCCACTGGCGGCCATCGGGGGAAAAAGGGCCCCTGCGAGGTCGAACGTTCGTGCCGCCAGGGAAAAGTGAAAAAAGCGCGAATTTGTCACTAAGGACAGAAAAACCCGAAAAGAAGGGGAGGCCTCGCAACTGGCGTCGCGAGGCCGGATGGAAAAGGGACCGGCGTCGAACCGAAGAAAATAATAAAATAATAAAGAAAAATCAACTTTTCAGCGGTGACTAGTAGACAGCGTCTGTAGGGCTCCGCGGAAAAAAGAAGACTGGCCAAGATGGCACCTTTGGGCGGGAAGGGGACTGCGCATGCGCGCTGCAATTCCCAAAGGCTTTCTTTGAAAGCTGGGGAAAATTGCTCCGCGAGGGCTCCGTCGACGCCGACGTCACCCATATGTGAGGACTGACTTCCTGCTTGGTCCTGGAGAACATTCTGTACACCCTTACATATACAGTATCTTCTCATTCAGTATGCACCACACTAACAGGAAGAGGCTGCCTTTATTATATAGTCAGTGCCTCCTACTGTACTAAATATGGATAGCGTTTCCCTAATGTATATTGATTTACGCAGTATCCACAGCACCACAAATGATAGACTTACAGTATAGGTGAACTATGTCTATAGTGGCTTGTGTAATGTTTCTTACTCTAGTATAGTGAAACATTTCCTTTACATTCCATGCAGCATTCCACTTCTCTACCGTGGGGACTTTTCCCTTATGGTTTTACTTATATACACACAAAAACAATTTATAATGTGTGTGTGTTTACTTTCTAAATTTTATATAGTTATAGTTTTATACTAGTTAAGGTCTTTTCTTTGAGTCCTGATAGATCAGTCCAGACAAGTGGGTTGTGTTCTCCTACCAGCAGATTGATGGAGACAAAGAACCACCCAGGTTTCAATGAAACCACTCCCATGCCTCTATCCACCTCAACCACCAAGGATCTCTTAAGTATTTGTCCCAAAGAATATGGGAGAACATGGCAAGCCTCACACAGCCTCAATGTGGGCAACAATTAATAACCAAACAGTACAGGAACGCATAAAGAGAAGACTGTCCATAGAAGATGTACCTGCAGAGCCAAGTATATAAATCACAGGTTCTGCTGCAGAAGAACAGAGCAAATATAGTTCCAGAAGGCGGGCCCTGGACTGGTCTGCTAGACCAATTGAGACAAGTGGGACATACCAAAGCTATGCCTCCACTGAGTGGGAAGACAACACAGCCGCTCACAAAACCTTAGAGCCAAAGGCCATGTCCGCTCAAGTGTGGACATCCAAGCAGTAATGTTCGACAAAAATGGAAAGTGATGGCCATGTTGCCATCCAACAAATGTCTGCAGGGGTTACCGAGCTCCACTCCATCCATGAGAATGCTTGCACTTGGGTAGAATGGGCATTGAAACCCTCTAGAACCACCTGGTTCCACAACAGGTCCTCCAAAGACAATGGTCTCCAGTGCTCCAAGGCAGAGTGTCACCGTGGCACTTTTGCGCGGACCTGCAAGCAGCACAAAAAGATGGTCTGACTTATGAAAAGAATTTGTAACCTCCAAGAACCGGAGATGTACCCTCTGGACATCTTCAAGGTGAAGATCCTTACCATTCCCCCTGACACTGCTCCTTAGAGAAGGGCAGGTAAACCACCTGGTTTCACATGAAAAGGAGAAGGCACTTCAGAGAAGAAGCAAAGCAGAGGCTGAATGGAAACAGCCTCCTCAGAAAGAAACAGGAAAGGATCTTAGCAAGACAGAGCCGGAAGCTCAGAATCCTTGTGAAACACATCACAACCATGAAGATCATCTTGAGCATCAAATCCTTCAGAGCAGCACGCTTCAATGGCTCCAACATCAGGAGCCATTGAAACGCCAAACACATTCCCAAGAAGGCACCACAGAATAGAGGGGAGGACGCAGATGCCAACCCCCCCTCCCCCCCTGAAGAAAGTGCAAAACATCCAGGTGTAAGGCCAGAGGTTACCAGTCAACGGGCCTCTGAAACAGGCTAAAGCTGCCACCTGAACCTTCAGGGAACTAAGAGAAAGGCCCTTCTCCAGAGCATCCTGCAGAAAAGGCCAACAGAGATAGCACCTTGGCCACCTCAAGAGCCAGATGCCATGTGACACGTCAGCACTCAAGACACCAGACCCACACTTATACCAGGTTGGTAGACTTTCTCTGTGCTCTGAGCAGAGTAGAAAACCACTATTGGAGAGTAGCCCATACACAATAACCATCTTCTTTCAGAGGACAAGTCATAAGCGAGAAGGGACCCATGTCCTCCAGGATAATCGGCCCCCGACACAATAGGCCTAGAGACTGAGGCAAACAAAAAGACGGCCCTTGCAGGAGCCACATCAGATCTCCGGAGATGAGGCACCTTGCTTGCCACAGTACAAACAATGTTTCCTGGAAAAAGATAGAGTTAAGGCAAGTAGCAAAACAGCACGCACTAAGGCCATGGCGGATCAGAAGGCACGCGTTAACAGCACTTACACAGCAATGTGCGTTACGGGGGCTTAGATAGGAATGCATATTGGAGAACGCGTACAAGGACCTTGCGACCACCAAGTTCACAACAGTAAAAACGCTACTAATGCGTGCAGGAAACTCGCACACCATGCCAAAGATCACCAACAGTCCACCCCAAATTGTGCCCCAGATGGATGGAATCGGGAGCCCCCAACAAGGACAATGACTAGGTCAAACCTTGGTACTCACCCCCTGAGAGCTCAAGGCAGAAATCCATGCCGGACACAGCTCTATCCCCTGAAACTGTTTCTCTGGCTTTGCAGACACTGTGTTTAAGATGGCTGGCAGGCGGATTTCTCTGAGAGCCTTCTGCAATTTACAGGAGCGAGCAGAGGGATAGAGGAGGAGGGAGGGGGCACTGAAGTTGTGTGAGGCTGCTGAAGCCTTCCAATTTTCTGGCTACTCAACAGTCTCTTATCGTAAGAATGTGGAGTTAAACCAAATTTCCCTCCTCCAATGGCTAACGAGAAGACCACAGTCTAGTGGAGCTTCCCCCCATGTCATGCTCAAGTGAAAGTCACCCTCAAGGTGGTCATTCATAAGAACATAACATATGCCATACTGGGTCAGACCAAGGTCCATCAAGCCCAGTATTCTGTTTCCAACAGTGGCCAATCTAGGTCAAATGTACCTAGCAGTTTCTGCAAGAGACACAAGTTCCACAATGCTTGTACTGGGTCAAGTATTGATATCTTCGGTCACTTCTTAATAATGGTTTATGGACCTTTCCTCCAGGAACTTGTCCAAACCTTTTTTAAACCCAGCTACACTAACAGCCTTTACTACATCCTCTGGTAACAAATTCCAGAGTTTGATTACACGTTGAATGAAAAAATATTTTCTTTTATTAGTCTTAAATAGTTTACCCTGTAGCTTCATTGCATGTCCCCTAGTCTTTCTATATTCTGATAACGTAAACAATCGATCTACGTTTACCCGTTCCACTCCGTTCATTCATTTATAGACTTCTATCATATCTCCCCTCAGCCGTCTCTTTTCCAAGTTAAAGAGCCCTAACCTTTTTAGCCTTTCTTCATAGGAGTATCCTTCCATCCCCTTTACCATTTTGGTGGCTCTTCTCTGAACCTTTTCTAAAATCGCTATATCCTTTTTAAGATATGGCGACCAGAATTGCACACAATATTCAAGGTGCGGTCTCACCATGGAACGATATAGAGGCATTATAATATCTTTTGTTTTATTTTCCATTCCTTTCCTTATCATACCTAGCATTCTATTTGCTCTCTTGGCCGCCGCTGCACACTGGGCCGAGGGTTTTAACATGGTATCCACAATGACGCCTAAATCTTTTTCCTGGGTGGTGGTTCCTAATGTGGAACCTTGCATCGTGTAACCATAGTTTGGGTTGTTCTTCCCTAGGTGCATAACCTTGCACTTGTCCACATTAAATTTCATCTGCCATTTTGATGCCCAGTCTTCCAATTTATCAAGATCCTCTTGCAATTTTTCACAATCCTCTTGGGTTTTAACAACTTTAAATAGTTTTGTGTCATCTGCAAATTTGATAACCTCACTCGTTATTCCACTTTCCAGGTCATTTATGAATATGTCAAAAATCAGTGGACCCAGCACAGATCCCTGGGGTACACCACTATTCACCTTTCTCCATTGGGAAAATTGGCCATTTAGCCCTACCCTCTGCTTTCTATCTTTTTTTTTTTTTATAAAGTTTATTATAACTATGAAGAAACATACAGAATCAAAAAGAAAAAGGT
This sequence comes from Ichthyophis bannanicus, assembly GCA_033557465.1. Lineage (NCBI taxonomy): Eukaryota > Metazoa > Chordata > Amphibia > Gymnophiona > Ichthyophiidae > Ichthyophis > Ichthyophis bannanicus. The sequence continues at coordinate 562,219,066 of CM066034.1, read as the reverse complement.
AACAATAATTAGAAGCAATAATTGGAAACAGATCCCCACTTCATGCAACAAGGTAACAATAATTAGAAGCAATAATTGGGAACAAATCCCCACTTCATGCAACAACTAATAAAAAAAATTGTAATTTAGACCACAATTAGGAGAAATTCACTTATGTTCAACAAGAAGTAATTAGATCTTACCTGCTAATTATTGTTCCTGAAGGAACGACAGTCCAGTCCCTTTACTTCAGGGTTACGCAACCCTTCCAGCAGCTTGGAGGCTGAGCCCAACCTTTTTGGGATGGAGCGGTATATATACCACTGGTGCCACCCACCAACTCCAGTAACCTACTGCAAAAGCAGACTTGAACAAACATTCCAAAATAGCATAAAGGAACAAAAAACACCCCAATCCAACCATATTAGATGTACCCCCCTTTTTTTTTTTTTTTCACGGGAGTAGAGAGAATGAGAATGAAAATGAGAAAGAATGAGGAGGGGTCAAGGGCGGAGGCAGAATACCTGCTACTGCACGGTCCTCTCACCCCAGTGACCCTCCAGACAGACCTGCGTCCGTCCTCGGGCCGAAGCCCGACCCTGAGAAAAATGTCCGGAATGGCAACCTCGGGAGGGAACAGGGACTGGACTGTCGTTCCTTCAGGAACAATAATTAGCAGGTAAGATCTAATTACTTCTTCCTTATCGTCACTCCAGTCCAGTCCCTTTACTTCAGGGAAGTACCAGAGCAGTACCAGCCCGGGTGGGAACCGCCATTCCGGAACGTAGCACAGCATGCGCAAACCTGGAGTCCGTAGCACTCTGCACGTCCAGTCTATAGTGCTTGGTAAAGGAGTGCAGGGAGGACCAGGTCGCCGCCCTACAGATGTCCAGCGGAGGAACTAAACTGAACTCTGCCCAAGAGGTGGCCTGTGCCCTAGTTGAGTGGGCGCGCAGCCCTCCTGGAACTTGCTTCCCCTTGAGGATATAGGCGGAGGCAATCGTCTCCCTGATCCATCTGGAGATTGAGGCTTTGGCCGCCGCTTACCCTTTGTGGGAACCCCCAAACTGTACGAACAGTCGTTCGGACTTCCGGAAGGGGGCTGTGCGGGAGAGGTAACGCTTCAATGTCCTGCGGACGTCGAGTAGGAGGAGCCTACTATCTCCCCTTCCTAGCTCTTCCGCCGGAAGAGACGGGAGAGTGATCGATTGGTTGACATGAAAGGGGGAGATGACCTTAGGCAAGAACGAAGGAACCGTCCTAAGGACTACCTTATCCTTGAGAAAGGACAGAAAGGGCGGCCGAGAAGACAGGGCTTGTAATTCGGAGACCCGCCTGGCCGAGCAAATGGCAACCAGAAAGACTGTCTTCAGAGTCAGATCCTTCAAGGAGGCCTTCTTCATTGGTTCGAAAGGTTCCGTGACTAGTGCGTTTAGTACCAGGTTGAGGTCCCAAGGGGGGATGACCGATCTCCTCTGCGGACGGAGCCGTCTGACCGCTTTCAGGAACCTGGAAACGTCCGCGTGCGCTCCTAAAGGCTTTCCGCAGACCTTACCCCTATAGCAAGAGATGGCCGCCAGTTGGACTCGAAGGGAGCTATGCGCTAGGCCCTTGTCGAATCCGGCTTGCAAAAATTCCAGTACCTCCGGGATTGAGGTTGCCAGGGGTTTCCTCCGGCGCTCCGCACACCATGCCTCGAAGATGCGCCACACTCTCACATAAGAGAGGCAAGTTGAGCGCTTCCTAGCGCTCAACAGGGTGGTGATTACTGCCGCCGAGTAGCCGCGCTTCAAGAGCCGTGCCCTTTCAATAGCCAAGCCGTAAGCGAGAATCGATCCACGTGTGGCATCTGGACCGGGCCTTGCCTCAGAAGGTCCCTCCTGTTGGGAAGCCGCCAGGGACGGTCGGCGATCATCCTTACCAGATCCGCATACCAGGGGCGACGGGCCCAGTCCGGGGCAATGAGGATTACTAGGCCCTGGTGAGCTTCTATCCGCTGGATGACTTTCCCTATCAGTGCCCAAGGGGGAAAGACATAAAGGAGACCCTCCGAGGGCCACTTCTGGGCCAGGGCGTCTAGGCCTTCGGACATCATCTCTTTCTGTCGGCTGAAGAATCGGCTTGCTTTGGCGGATGAGAACCGAGCCATGAGGTCCATGACTGGAGGACCCCAAAGAGCTACTATCTGGTCGAAGATTTCCTGATGCAGTTCCCACTCCCCGTGGTCTATCTTGCACCTGCTGAGGTAATCGGCGGTGATGTTGTCCGTGCCGGCCACGTGCTGTGCTGAGAGTGCTTCCAAGCGAAGTTCTGCCCACTGGAACAGTGCGTCCGCCTCTTTCTCCAAGGCCGGACTGCTGGTGCCGCCCTGATGATTGATGTAGGCCACCGCGGTGACATTGTCGGAGAGTACCCGAATTGCCTTTTCTAGCATTGAAGACTCGAGGGCCTTGAGTGCCAGAGTGACTGCCCTCAATTCCAGCCGGTTGATACGCCATTGAGATTCCAACGCCGTCCAACGCCCCTGGACAAACTGGTCCTCGCAATGTGCTCCCCAGCCTGCTAGACTGGCGTCCGTCGTCAAGAGCAACCATTGTGGAGGCTCGAGGGGCATTCCGCGATTCAGGTTCCTTGGGCACCTCCACCAGTGGAGGGACTGCTTGGTTCGAGGGGCGCAGGGTAGCTGAAGGAACAAAGGGTGCTGTTGTGGGGACCACCGACGCAACAGAGATCGCTGTAAAGGACGCATGTGCGCCCTGGCCCACGGAACTACCTCTATGGCTGCCGCCATGGTTCCCAGTAGTTGCAGGTAATGCCACGCAGAAGGAAGTCGCCTGGTCATGAACTGCGTGACTAGGAGCCTTAGGTCTCTTACCCTTGTGCAGGACAGGAAGACCCTGCCCCTGCCTGTGTGGAACCTTGCTCCGAGATGCTCGAGCTCTTGGGAGGGTACCAGACTGCTCTTTGCGCGATTGATGACCCACCCCAAGTTCTCCAGAACCTGTATCACTCTGGCTGTTGTCCAGCGACTTTCCTCTTCCGACTTTGCCCGGATGAGCCAGTCGTCCAAGTAGGGGTGCACCAGGATTCCCTCCTTTCGTAGTGCAGCCGCTACTACAACCATCACCTTGGTGAACGTCCTTGGCGCGGTCGCTAGGCCGAAGGGCAGCGCCTGAAACTGAAAATGGCCTCGAGGCACTGCGAATCTCAGGAACTGCTGATGGGATCTTCTGACTGGGATATGCAAATAGGCCTCTGTCAAATCCAGTGCTGTTAGGAACTCCCCGCCCCTTACGGCCGCTATAACCGACCGCAGGGTTTCCATCCTGAAGTGTGGCACCTTGAGACATCGATTGACCTGCTTTAGATCCAGGATCGGACGAAAGGACCCCTCCTTCTTTGGGACCACGAAGTAAATCGAGTACCGACCTGTACCGTGCTGGTCTGGCGGGACGGGCACCACGGCCCCGAGCTGTAACAGACGGGACAGTGTTGTTTCTATAGCCGCTCTTTTTGTTGGAGAACCGCAAGGTGACTGAACAAATGCTGGAGGTATTTGCTTTGCAAATTCGAGAGCGTATCCCAATCGGATCACTTCCAGAACCCATTGATCGGACGTGACCCGGGACCAGGCGGGAAGAAAATGCCTCAGGCGACCGCCTACCGGCATCCCGCCCTCCTGGACCCCCGGAATCTCATTGTTGTTTCCTGGGGCCCGAGGATAAGGAGGAGGCGGAGAAACCTCTCGCTGATCCCCGAAAACCTCGGAAGTTTTGTCCCCTACCGGGAAAACGACCCCTAAGAAAGGGGTTCGGTCTTGTCGAACGAAACCTCCGGGGATCCCTAGGTTGGTTCCGTGCTGGGGCTAAGGGCCGCGCTTGTTTCGGCCTGTCCTCCGGAAGCCTGCCGCCCTTGGATTCACCCAGGTCCTTTACCAGCTTATCTAAGTCCTCCCCGAATAACAGCTTCCCTTTGAAGGGCAGACGACTCAGGCGAGTTTTGGAGGAAGCATCGGCAGCCCAATTCCGTAGCCACAAATAGCGTCTGGCTGCCACCACCGAGGCCATGTTCTTAGCTAAGCTGCGGATGAGGTCGTACTGACTATCCGCCAAGAAGGCCTTACCGGATTCCAACCTCGCCGCGTTGGCTAATGACCCCTCGGCGGAGACCTCCTCTGCCTGGAGTTGCTGAGCCCACCTCAAACAGGCCCGCGCCACCCAGGCCCCTGAAACTGAAGCTTGTAAGGCCAGAGCGCTCACATCAAAGGCTTGTTTTAGGAGCGTGTCCAATTTCCTATCCTGGAGATCCCTCAGTGCCGCGCTGCCCTCAACTGGGATAGTAGTTTTCTTTGTTACTGCTGATATCGCCGCATCTACCCTGGGGGACTTCAGCAGCTCTTTGTCAGATTCAGGGAGAGGGTAGAGGCGGGACATGGCCCGGACCCCTCTTAACCCTGACTCAGGCTGATCCCATTCCTCCTGTATCATCTGACGTACCACTCTGTGGACTGGAAAAACCTTCTGGGACTTCCTGATGGCCTGGATTAAGGGATCCTCCAATGCCTCATCCTCCTCTGGGGTATCTGAGGCTACGTTGAGAGCTTTCAGGGAATTATTAATTAAGGCAGGCAGCTCCTCTTGTCGGAAAACTCTAATTATGCGAGAATGGTCCTCCTCAGGGATCTCCCCTTCTTCCAGCTCCTCCTCTTCCTCCTCTAAATCCTTTTCAGAGCCCTCCTCTTCTAGGGTGCCATGGGAAAGAGAAGAGAGTGGCTCCTCGTTCAACAGTCTGGGGCGCTTTGGGGGTATTCCTGAGTCCTGAACGCTTGCCCTCAGGGGTCTGGCTACTCTGCCTTCGGCTGTCGAGCCCCCCTCCCCTGTCCCAAGCCCCTGCTTGCGCATGCAATAGGCTTGGTGTAACAAGAGCACGAAGTCAGGGGAGAAGAAATCTCCGACTCCCCCCTCCCCGGAGGGAAGGGCGGAGGGGGGGAGCGGAGGAGGGGGTGCCTCCGAGCGAGAGGGAAGGGATAACTGGGACGCTACTTCCCCCTCCATAGGATCCGAGGACCCCTGGGATGATTGGGCCATGGACAGGCTGATTTCTTGTTCTACTGAGGTGGCTACTGCAGCGCAGCCCCTGCAGACTCCTGCCTCAGATGCACTACCCCTACGAGTGCCACAAGATGGGCACCTTGACTTGCCAGTCATGCTCTCCAGGGGATATCCTCAAAGAAAACTGAAGCGCTCCGCTAGGCAGCCCGTTGACCAGAAATAAACTTTAAATTTAAATTTGAAATAAAAATAAACTTTAAATTAAAATATAAAAATATAATTAAAATATAATTAACTTTAAAATTAACTTTAAACCCCCTGCATTGCTCTCACCTGTACCAGGGATAAGGCAACGAAATCTCCTGAAATAACTGGAGAATAAACAAGAATTAAATTAAACAGAAAATTAAACCAGCAATTACAATCTCCTTACAGCCCATGAGCTGAGTACTTGCGATTTTTTGTGTAGGCTTCTGCTGTTTCCCGGACTGGAGCGGCGATTCCTGCACCGTTGGCTCAACACGTGGCAGGCCGCGGCCACGTGGAGCTCTGAACGGAGGAACGCGACTGGTCTCAGCGCTTCTCTGGGTCCTCCGACTGAGGAGAAAGGGCAGAGAAAGGACGTACCCTGCGCAGCCCGGGATGCGGTCTGTTTACCGGCGCTGCGATCGCGTCTCCGGAGCTCGCCCCTGCACTCAGCAAGGGGTAAGGAGCGATCAAGCCTGCGCGCTGAAAATCGCTCTTCCGCTTTGCGTTTCCTCCAGCGCTCAGCCACCGGGGGGGGGCTTCGGCGCGAGGACGCAGGCCTTCTGGAGAGCTGAAGAGGAGCAGCAGGCCTAGCCAGCAGCGAGAGGCTCCTGATTCCCCTGCTCGCTGCTGCAGGCAAGATGGTAACACCTCCGGTCCTCGGCCCGGGCCGGGGGGGGGGGGGGGGGGGGGGGGAAACAGAAAACGGTAGAGAAAAATAAATAAGATTGCCTAATGAAATAAATAAGATTTAAAGTAGAGATAAGTTAAAATAAAAGTTAAAATTTGTAAAAATTAGCCAAATTTAAGAGAAGGTAGGACTCCAATAAGCCCTAGGCTTACGGAACCCTCCAGCTGCTTGGAGGCTGAGTATACTGGAGTTGGTGGGTGGCACCAGTGGTATATATACCGCTCCATCCCAAAAAGGTTGGGCTCAGCCTCCAAGCTGCTGGAAGGGTTGCGTAACCCTGAAGTAAAGGGACTGGACTGGAGTGACGATAAGGAAATTAACATAAATCTTTGACCAAGACCGGTAAACCCTAACCATAAAGGAAAACTATAAACCGAAAAGAACTAAGAACTTAAAAGAACTAAGAACTTAACCTTTCCCCTCCAAAAAAGTTAACAATTGATCCACTTCAGAAAAAACATATCGCGTCCCCTGACACACTATATGGCATTTGCATGGAAATCTTAGATAGAATAGAGCTCCCAGGGCCAAAACACGAGGAAGGACTTCCAAAAAGGCTTTCCGTCGTCGCTGTGTGGCCCTGGAGACATCAGGAAATATCTGGACACACTGACTACAAATTTATCATATTTCTTCTTGAAATAGGCTTTCTATCTTTTAACCAGTTCCTGATCCACAAATGTACACTGCCTCCTATCCCATGACTCTTTAGTTTTGCCAAAAGTCTCTGATGAGGGACCTTGTCAAAGGCTTTCTGAAAGTCCAGATACACAATATCAACCGACTCACGTTTGTCCACCTGCTTATTCACTCCTTCAAAAAAACATAACAGATTAGTAAGACAAGATCTTCCTTGTCTAAAGCCATGTTGGCTGTCTCCCATTAGGTTGTGACTATCTACATGCTGAGTAATTTTATTCTTTATGATGGTTTCTACCATTTTTCCTGGTACTGACGTCAGGCTCACCGGTCTGTAGTTTCCCGGATCACCCCTGGAACCCTTTTTAAAAATTGGTGTTACATTGGTGATCCTCCAATCTTCAGGTATTAGAGATGATTTTAATGATAGTTCACAGATTACTGATAGCAGGTCTGCAATCTCATATTTCAGTTCTTTCAACACCCTTGGATGTATACCATCCGGCCCAGGTGATTTGCTACTCTTCAGTGGCCTAGTGGTTGGGGCAAGGTACTTCAGGCCGGAAGGTCGGGGGTTCAAATCCCACTAGAGGACAGCAACCTTGGGCCGGAAGGACTGGGGTTTCTAGTCCCACAGGTGCTCCTTGTGGTCTTGGGCAAGCCACTTAACCCTCCATAGCCCGTGTTCCCTGTAAAATAGTTATCTCCAAGTTATAATGCCCTGTTCAATGTAATTTCAGTTTGTTCAATGTAAACCGCACTGATGCAGAATAGCGCGGTATATAAGAGAATGTAAATAAATAAATAAATAAATAAATCTAATAGTTGAAAGACATCTTCCCGATGTAGCGATATTTCCTTCAATTCTTCCGCACCTTTAAATACCACTTCAGTCATGGGTAACATCCCTACATCTTCCTCAGTAAAGACCAAAGCAAAGAATTCATTCAGTCTCTCCGCTATCGCCTTGTCGCCTCTTAGTGCTCCTTTAATCCCTTTATCATCTAATGGACCAACTGACTCTCTCACAGGTTTTTTGCTACGAATGTACTTAAAAAGGTCTTTATTTCGCGTTTTTGCTTCCGCAGCAAGCTTCTTCTCAAATTCTCTCTTTGCCTGCCTTATCAATGCCTTGCATTTGACTTGCCAGTGCTTGTGCTGTTTCCAGGTTTCGTCGTTTGGCTCTTTTTTCCATTTCCTGAAAGATGCTTTTTTGGCAACAACAGCCTCTCTGACCTCACCTTTAAACCATGCTGGCAGTTTTTTGGACTTCCTTCCACTTTTCTTAAAGCGTGGAATACAGCTGGTCTGGGCTTCCAAGATAGTATTTTTCAACAACACCCAAGCTTGATGTACGTCTTTAACCTTTGCAACTGCTCCTTTTAGTTTTTTCTTAACTGTTTTCCTCATTTTATCATAGTCTCCCTTTCGAAAGTTAAAAGGTAGTACTGTGGATTTCCTTACTATCCCTCCTCCACTAATTAAATCAAAGGCGATCATGCTATGATCACTATTGCCAAGTGGCCCCAACACCCTTATCTCTTGCACTAGATCTGGTGTTCCACTAAGGACTAGGTCTAATATGGCTTCCCCTCTGGTTGGTTCATGAACCAGCTGCTCCAAGAAGCAGTAATTTATTTCATCTAGGAACTTTATCTCCCTAGCATGTCCTGACGTGACACTGACCCAGTCGATACCGGGGTAACTGAAATCACCCATTATTATTACTGCGCTGTAACTTTTGTTAGCTTCCTTGATTTCTTTGAGCATTTCATCATCCATTTGGTCATTCTGGCCAGGTGCTCGATAGTACACCCCCACTTCCATTGCCTTCCCCCTTTTATATGGCATTTCAATCCATACAGATTCTACAGCAGATTTTGTTTCCTGCAAAACTTTAATCCTTTCTGAGTCAATGCCCTCTCTAACATAGAGCGCAACCCCTCCACCAATTTGATCAGCTCTATCATTACGATATAGTTTGTACCCAGGTATCACAGTGTCCCACTGGTTGTCCTCCTTCCACCATGTCTCTGATATTCCAATCATATCTAACCTTTCATTTAGTGCTATATATTCTAACTCTCCCATCTTATTCTTTAGACTTCTAGCATTTGCATACAAGCATTTTAGAGAATGTATTTTATTCATGGTAATTTGGCTATTGTTAGACATGGGTAAATTGGGATCTTTAAGCTCTGTCTGCTCCATACTTGAGGGCATTTGGACTACTTTACTCTTTTGTGGAACCTCTCTGCTTTTGGTAGTATCCTTCAAGGATACATTCTTCCGAACCATCCGCTCTTGGGCGACTGTCGGCTTTCCCCTAATATCTAGTTTAAAAACTGCTCTATCTCCTTTTTAAAGGTTAATGCCAGCAGCCTGGTTCCATCCCGGTTAAGGTGAAGCCCATCCCTTCGGAAGAGCCCCTCCTTTCCCCAGAATGTTCCCCAGTTCCTAACAAATCCAAAACCCTCATCTCTGCACCATTGTCTCATCCACGCATTGAGACTCCGGAGCTCTGCCTGTCTTTTGGGTCCTGCGCGTGGAACAGGAAGCATTTCGGAGAATGCTACCCTGGAAGTTCTGGATTTCAACTTCCTACCTAAAAGCCTAAATTTTGCCTCCAGAACCTCCCTACCACATTTTCCTATGTCATTGGTACCGACATGTACCAAGACAGCAGACTCCTCCCCAGCACTATCTAAGACCTTATCTAGGTGGCGCGTGAGGTCCGCTACCTTCGCACCAGGCAGGCATGTTACCAGGCGATCCTCACGTCCACCAGCCACCCAGCTATCTACATGCCTAATGATCGAATCACCAACTATAACGGCTGTCCTAACCCTTCCCTCATTGGCACATGGCCCTGGAGCATGAGCATTTAAATCAATCTTTTCCTCTCACTTGTTCAGATTTTCTTCAGAGTGGAGAAAATCCATCCATCTTCTGGAGACAAAGAAATACTGAAGAGCTGCTGGCGGCTGAGGTGAATAGAGGCATGGGAGTGATATCCCTGAAACCTGAGATTTTCATTGGTCCTTTGTCTCTACCAATCTGCTGGTAGGGAACACAACCCACTTGTCTGGAGTGGTTAGCAGGACAATATGGAAATTATATAAATATATATATATATGTGTGTGTATGTACAGCATAGTTACTCACCTGTAACAGGTGATCTCCGGGAACAGCAGGAATTTAGTCTTCACATATGGGTATCATCGGTACAGACGGAGCCTGCGCGGGAATGCTCCCCAGCGTCCAATAGGAAAGCTTTTGGGAGCATCCCACAGTGCCTAAGTGCTGCCTTCCCGCCTTTCCTAACTGTCCCTCTCCAGTTGACTTTATAGCTGAGACAAGAGAGAGAGAGGGAAAGAGAGAGAGATACAACTCCTAGGGGAGGTGGGCGGGTTGTGAAGACTAAATTCCTGCTGTTCCCGGAGATCACCTGTTACAGCTGAGTAACTATGCTATCTCCAGGAACAAGCAGGAATGTAGTCTTCACATATGGGAACTCCCTAGCTGCAGATGCCAGGGAGATGGCCCCAGAAAGCTGTGTGCCCTTGTGAAAGGGCTCCACTTCCCCCCATGGATCTCTGGCATCCTACCAGGGATGGTGGGTAGGAGTTGATTAAGTACGAACAGGTGTTGAAGAACAGCCTGACCAAACAAGGCATCCCGGTGGGAGTCCTTGTCTAAGCAGTATTGGGCTGTGAAGGTATGTACCGAAGCCCAAATAGCTACTCGACAGATGTCGTCGATAGACACAGAGTGAAGATCAGCCATTGAGGCTGCCATGGCTCTCACATTGTGAGCTGTGACATGGCCTTCAAGAGGAAGGTTCTTACTCTCATAGGTAAAAGATATACATTGTGCAATCCAGTTGGACAGTGTCCTTTTGGAGACTGGAAGTCCCAAAAGACTAGGATCAAAAGCAACAAAGAGTTGAGAGGATTTTCTATGTTGCTTTGTCCTTTGCATGTAAAAGGCCAAAGCTCTTTTACAGTCCAAAGTATGAAGGTTCCTTTCTGCACTGGAGGCGTGCGGCCTCGGAAAGAATAAAGGAAGGTAAACCGCTTGGTTTAAATAAAAAGGCGAAACCACCTTTGGCATAAAGTGTGGATGAGTCCTAAGAACTACTTTATCATGGTGGAACCTTGTATAAGGAGGATCAGCCACCAACGCTTGCAATTCACTCATGTGACGTGCTGATGTGATTGCAATGAGGAAGATAACCTTCCAGGAAAGGAATTTCAAAGAGGTAGTGGCTAATGGTTCAAAGAGCGGTTTCATGAGCTGCCCAAGTACCACATTCAAGTCCCATGCCACCGGTGGTGGCTTAATGGGAGGCTTTGTTAGAAGAAGGCCTCTCATAAATCTCGCTATGAGAGGATAAGAGGAAATAGGCTGTCCATTTAGAGGCTTGAAAGAAGCTGCAAGAGCACTCAAATGGACCCTCACTGAAGCCCTGCATTTGACAAATGAAGGAGATACTCCAGTAATGATTCTAGGGGTATCGTGAGAGGGTTAAGACCCTTCTGCGAGCACCATATGGTAAACCTCTTCCACTTAAATGCATAAGAGCGTCTTGTGGAGGGTTTCCTAGAAGCATGAAGGATATCCTTTACCTGCTGGGAAAGGTTAAGGTCCTGAAGTTCTAGGCTTTCAGCAACCAGACCCTGAGATGCAGAGACTGGGGAATGGGATGCCACAGCATCCCGTCCTCTTGTGAGAGAAGATCTGGAGCAGATCCTAACTCCAGAGGCGGAGCTTGAGAGAGATGTAGAAACAGAGGGTACCACGGTTGCCGTGGCCAACATGGAGTTATGAGAATCATAAGACATCTGTCTCTCTGAAGCTTGAATAGGGTTTTGGGAATTAGGGGAATAGGTGGGAAGGCATACAGGAAGTCCTGAGGAGTAAAGGAGGAAAGCATCCCTGGCCTGACAACCTCGAGCCGGAATTCTGGAACAGAACCGGGAAAGTTTGGCATTCAGCAGACTTGCAAAAAGGTCTATGTCCAGGGTTCCCCAAATTTGAAAAATTTGGGCCACCTGGTCTGCATGGAGAGATCATTCGTGTGGAAGCAGAACTCGACTAAGTTTGCCTGCCCAAGAGTTTTGAATGTCTGGAAGATAAACCGCAAGGAGATGAATCTGATGCTCTCTGGCGAGGGCCCATAGTCGCAAAGCTTTGTTGCGTAGTGACAGAGCCTGTTCCGCCCTGCTTGTTCACTTAGAACATGGCTACTGGATTGTCCGTTTGAACTAGGACTGCCTTGTAGCTGAGCTGGGTGTGAAACACTCGTAAAGCAAGGAAGATTGCTCTGAGCTCCAGGAGGTTGATATGAAGACAGGCCTCCTGCGGAGTCCAGGTACCCTTGGTAGAGAGGTCATGCAGGTGGGCTCCCCAACCCACCTGTGAAGCATCTGTTGTTAGAGTGGCTTGGGGTAGGGGTTGCTGGAAAGGAGACCCAACCAGAAGGTTTCTGGGTGACTGCCACCATTGGAGGGACAAAATAAGAAGATCTGTATTTTGGCTGACAGGCAACCTGACGCTTGAGTCCACTGAGTGGATAAGGTCCACTGGGCTGCCCTCATATGGAGGTGAACATAAGGAACCATATGCACGGTGGATGCCATGTGGCCTAGCAACTGTAACATTTCCCGAGCAGTGAGATGAGGTTTGAGCACTGCTTGGGAAGCTAACTGTACAATGTGAAGACAGCGGGGCTGTGGTAGGAAGGCCCTTGTCTGTCTGGTATCCAGCTGAGCTCCTATAAATTCTAGGGACTGAGTGGGAGCAAGGTTGGATTTTGGGAAGTTTATGACAAGTCCCAAATACTGAAGTATGCGCATTGTGCGAGACAGAGCAAAACTGGCTTCTGGCCCTGAAGGGGCTCGAATGAGCCAGTCGTCTAAGTAAGGGAAGACAAATATTCCCAGGGTGCGGAGAAATTCTGCTACCACAGCCATGCATTTTGTGAACACTCTTGGTGCAGACGCCAGGCCAAAAGGAAGAACCCTGTATTGGTAGTGCTTTCCTTGAAGCAGGGATCAAAGGAGCTTCCTGTGACTTGGATGGATGAGAACATGAGTGTACGCATCCTTGAAATCTAGAGAACAAAGCCAATCCTGACCCCAAAGGTATGGCAGCAGAGTTCCTAGAGAAATCATTTTGAACTTCTCTCTGAACAGGAATTTGATCAATTCTCTGAGGTCTAGAATGGGTCTATGTCCTCCTGTTTTCTTTGGAATAAGGAAATAGGGGGAGTAGAACCCTGTACCCCGTTGGGGAATGGGTACCTCTTCTATTGCTCCTTGAGCAAGGAGCATTGTGACTTCTTGACCTAACCCATCATTGATAGAGGCTGAGAATTGAACCGTCTTACTATTGTAGGAGGGGGCATGCTGAGGAAATGAAGTTTGTACCCCTCTCGTACAATGGACAGAGTCCAATTTTCTGCTGCTATCTGACACCATCTGGGGCAAAATGACATAACCTTCCCGGGATGGTGGATGGTTCTGGTCCGTTCAGGGCCAGGAAGGCAAAGTTCTTTAGACAGGAGTCAAAGCCCCTGTGGAGGCTGAGTCTGCTGAGCCGGTTGAGGCTTAGCAGCTTTTGGCTTCCTTTGTTGTCTAGGTTGCTGTTGCTATCCCTTTTGGGCAGACTGACCTGGACAATGTCCCTGCTGGGTACAGGAGGGATAAAACCTCTTCTTCTTGCTGAAGAACGGTTTCTTAGAGGATTTCTTCCTCGCAGGATCAGCTGTGGATTTGGACAATCTATCCAAAGTGACATTGTCAGCATCTATCTCATTAGCTTTTTCCTGCCAATTCTTGCCAAAGAGGTTCTCTCCTGTGCAGCTTCTGCCTCGGACCAGACAGAGGTCCTAATGCCAGTTGAAGGACCAGTTCCATGTGCAGGGTGCCAGCATGCTGAAGCTCTGAGGAAACAAGTGGAGGAACTCAGAGAGGAGGTGGCGAGGCTGAGGAGCATTCAAGACAGTGAGAAGTACATTGATGAGATGCTTCTTGCAGCAACCAAGCTCTCCAGCACAGGAGAAGATGGGTGACAAGAGAATGTCGATGGTTGGACACAAGTCACCAGGGCCTGCAAAATCACCAATCCAACTTCTCCAGCCCTTGAATTGAAGAACCATTATGCAGCCATGGAAGTGGAGGAGGTGAAAGCATCCCTGTAAAGGTAAGAACCAGAGTTCAAGTACCCCAAAGTTGCAGAATCAGTGACCAGAAGGAAACGAAGGGTAGTGGTGGTTGGAGACTCTCTTCTGAGGGGTACTGAGGAGTCCATCTGCCGACCAGACTTGATGTCCAGAGAGGTATGCTGTCTGCCTGGTGCCAAAATCCAAGATGTTACGGAGAGTTTGCCGAGACTCATCAAGCCCACTGACTATTACCCAATGTTGCTAATCCATGTTGGAACAAATGATACTGCCAGGTATACCTCGGAACGTATCAAAGTGACTTCATGGCTCTGGGACAGAGGGTGAAGCAGTTAGGTGCACAGGTGGTGTTCTCTTCAATCCTCCCTGTTGAGGGTAAAGGCCAAGGCAGAGAGGCTCGCATCCTGGAGATGAATGCATGGCTGCGTGGATGGTGTCATCGAGAGCGTTTTGGTTTCCTAGACCATGGGATGCTGTTCCAAGTGTTGCAGAGCAGAGATGGCATCCATCTGTCCAAGAAAGGTCAACGCATCTTCGGTAGTAGACTGGCTAATCTACTGAAGAGGGCTTTAAACTAGATTCGTTGGGGATGGGTGAAGAAAGCCCCCAGGTAAGTGAAAGCCCCCAGGTAGGTGATACATTAAATACCTTTATGGAAATGGGTAACAGGGGTAACATATGGAAAGCAGTGTGTATAAATGCCCGTAGCATGGGAAATAAGATCCCTGATGTTGAAGCTTTGGTGGGAGTGGCTGACTTGGATTTAGTGGCAGTTACAGAAACATGGTTCACAGAAAACCACGATTGGGATGTAACTATACCTGGCTATACTTTATTCAGAAAGAACAGGGTAGGAAGAAGGGGAGGAAGAGTGGCACTATATGTAAAAACTACTATTAAAGCTTTGGAATTACAGAGCTTAAAAGGGAGAGAGGAGGCATTGTGGGTTAAACTAGAAAGAGGGAAAGAGAAATATATTTGCATTGGTGTGATATACAGACCTCCCTCACAAGAGGAAGAGGTGGACAGAGAGTTAATTGAAGACATACACAGCATTGCTAGGAAAGGGGAAGTGCTACTGATAGGAGATTTCAATATGCCAGATGTTGATTGGCACATTCCTGCTGCAGTATCATCTAGAAGTAAGGAGATCCTGGATTCTCTACAGGGAGAACTATTCAGGCAATTGGTAACAGACCCCACACGTGAAGGGGCCATACTGGACTTGGTGCTTACCAATGGTGAAAGTGTTTCTGATGTTGTAGTGGGAGATCATTTTGCATCCAGTGATCACCAGATGGTGTGGTTCAGTATTAGGACTAGGGCTGTTAGAATCCATTCCAAGGTGAGGATCTTAGACTTTAGGAAGACTAACTTTGCGAAGATGGGCCAATACCTCAGGGAGTCGTTAGTGGGATGGGAACAGCTGGGGGATGTAGAAAAACAGTGGGCAAAACTGAAGGGTGGTATTTTAAGGGCAACCAACCTTTTTGTTAAAATGGTAAATAAAGGCAAAAGGAAAAGGAGACCGCTATGGTTTTTGAAGGAAGTAGCTGAAAAAGTGAAGAAAAAGAGGGAGGCCTTCATGAAATACAAGAGATCACAGAGAGAGGAAGACAGGCATCTGTATTTGGAAAAACTTAAGAGAAGCTAGCAAAGTAGTCAAGAAGGCAAAGATTCAAAAGGAGGAGGAAATAGCCAATGCAATAAAATGGGGGGATAAGACATTTTTCAGATATATTAGTAGAAGAGGAAGGGCAAAAGTGGTATTGTCAGACTCAAGGGTGCAGGGGGGGGAATATGTAGAAGCTGATAAGGATAAAGCGGAATTGCTTAACAAATATTTTTGTTCTGTGTTCACAGATGAAGAACCAGGAGCAGGACCTCAGAAAACACCCACAAATAGGAACAGAAGCGAGAGACATCTTGAACAATTTTCAGAAGACTGTGTTCTAAAGAAACTAGCTCAACTTAAAGTAGACAAAGCGATGGGACTGGATGGGATACACCCTAGAATACTGAGGGAACTTGGGGACGTTCTAGCAACTCCACTGACTGACCTTTTCAATGCCTCGTTGGAGTCGGGAGTGGTGCCAAAGGACTGGAGAGAGGCTCATGTGGTGCCTTTACACAAAAGCGGAAGTAAGGATGTGGTTGAAAACTACAGGCCGGTTAATTTAACTTCGGTGGTGAGTAAATTATTGGAAACGCTGCTGAAAGAGAAAATAGTGAGGTTTCTGGAGTCCATCGGATTACAGGATCCGAGGCAGCACGGATTCACCAGAGGCAGGTCTTGTCAGACAAATCTGATTGATTTCTTTGACTGGGTGACCAGGGAGTTGGTCCGAGGGAGAGCTCTAGATGTGGTGTATTTAGATTTCAGTAAAGCCTTTGACACTGTTCCTCACAGGCGACTTATAAACAAACTGAGCACCCTAGGGATGGACCCTAAAGTTACTGCTTGGGTTAGAAATTGGTTGGGTGGGAGGCGACAAAGAGTACAAGTAAATGGAGCTCACTCTGAGGAGAAGGATGTTACCAGTGGTGTGCCCCAGGGATCTGTCCTTGGTCCGATTCTTTTTAACATATTTGTTAGTGATATAGCGGAAGGGCTGTCGGGTAAGGTTTGCCTCTTTGCAGATGATACCAAAATCTGCAATAGAGTAGACACCCAGGAAGGTGTAGATAACATGAGGAGGGATCTAGCTAAGCTTGAAGAATGGTCTAGAATTTGGCCGCTGGGATTTAATGTTAAAAAATGTAAGGTCATGCATTTGGGCTGCAGCAATCCAAGGGAGCAATACAGTATAGGAGGTGAAGTACTTTTGTCCACTAAAGAAGAGTGGGACCTAGGCGTGGTTGTGTCTGATGATCTTAAAGTAGCTAAACAGGTAGAAAAGGCGACGGCAAAAGCTAGAAGGATGCTTGGGTGCATACGGAGAGGAATGGCTAGCAGAAAAAAGGAGGTGATAACGCCTCTGTATAAGTCTTTGGTGCGACCTCATTTGGAGTATGGTGTGCAATTCTGGAGACCGCACCTTCAAAAGGATGTGAACAGGATGGAGTCGGTGCAGAAGGTGGCTACTAAAATGATTAGTGGGCTTCATTATAAAGCATATGAGGACAGACTTAAGGATCTTAATATGTACACCTTAGAGGAAAGGCGGGATAGAGGTGATATGATTGAAATGTTTAAATACCTCCGTGGCATAAATGTTCAGGGAGACAGCCTCTTTCAACTGAAAGCAAGTTCTGCTACGAGGGGACATGGGATGAGGGTGAAGGGAGATAGATTCAGGAGTGATATGCAGAAATATTTCTTTACGGAAAGAGTAGTGGATCCGTGGAATAGTCTCCCAGTGGAGGTGGTAGAGATGAGGACAGTAACTGAATTCAAAAAAGCATGGGACCAACACAGAGGATCTCTAAAGGTAAAAAGTGGACTATTGTAGTTGTTGATATGGAAGGACAGACTAGATAGGCCATGTGGTCTGTTTCTGTCATCATGTTTCTATGTTTCCCAATTTATCTTGTACCCAGATTTCCAAGTCAGATGCCTGAAGCCAGGCAATCCTACGTGCACCTATGGCAATAGCAGAGGTTCTGCTTATGCATTCAAAGAAGTCAAAGGCTGCACGATTCACAAACTTGGAAACATCCTGAGCATGTTTAACAAGAGCAAGATAATCTTGCCTTTTATCATCAGGAAGAAGAGGGCTCATAAAGCTCTAAGTGTCCTGTGACTTCCTTAAGGAACATCCCCATATACAAGATATAGGAACTGATCCTAGCAGAAAGCATGGAAGCCTGGAAGAATTAAAGCCCAAAGGCATCAAGAGTTCTACACTCACGTCCTGGAGGACTAGATGCATGCCTTTTTGCACTCTTGATCCGTCTCATGGCTGATTCCACCACCATGGAATGGTGTGGTAATTGAGTCTTTTGAAACCCAGGACAAGGAGGAACTCGATACATGGTGTCGAGTCTTCGGGAATGAGGAGATGTGGTTAGAGGTGTTTCCCACATCCTTAACATAAGATCATGTAATATCTCATAAATAGGTAAGGTAGCTGCCTCCTTGGGAGCTTTAGGATACTGAAGGATTTCTAATTCCTTTGCCCTAGGCTCTTTTTTCAGGAGCCACTGTGATGTTAAGACCTCGGGCCACATTTCGGATAAAATCCTGAAAGGACATATCCTCTGGCGGAGACATCCTATGCTGAGGAGAAGAATCCTCGGGAAGAAGTACTCTAGTATCGACAGAGTCTTCGGAGTCTTCAGACTCATCCGAGGATTCGAAGTATCTCCGATCCCGGTGATCGTGCAAGGCACGGTACCGATCGAAGTCGGTATCGAAGTGATCCGGTACCGACTTGTCGATGCCGGATAGAGACCCATGACTCGGTCCCGGTGGTATACCCACCGATGTCGATGCAGTCGGTGCTGGTACCGGTTGAAATGTCTGAAGTGGTTTCAGGGGCATCGAGGCAGTAAGAAGAGCCACCAGACTGCGTTCAATAGCCAAGAATCTCTGGGTCTATCGACACTGCCGATGCTTGGGTATCAGTGCCGGTTGAAGCGGCCAGTACCCCAGAGCATGGCACCAGTAGTTCTTTCGAGGTTGAGGCCTCGAGAACATCCTGGAGCCCCATTAGTGCTTTGGAAGCCGAAGCCTCCCGCCGGGGCAATTTTGCTGGTGAAGATCCCTCAAGAGCAACGCCAGAGGCATCTCGATGCTTAGGAGGAGATCTACCCTTTGAGGACCGGCTAGATTTATGTTTAGTTACCTGAGATCCATGGGAGGAAGATGAAGCCCTAGAGGACGTCGATGCCACGGATGCCGCATCGGAGGGAAAAAGGGTGCTAAGTTTAGCAGCCCGTTTTGCTGGCCCCTTTTAGACATCATTCCACAGGCGAGGTACTCTGAAATAGAGTGGTCAGGACCTAAACATTTGAGGCACCACCCACGGGTGTCGTCGACGGAGATGGTACCGCCACACTTAGAACATTTTTTAAAACTCGAAGCAGATCTTTCCATGTTTAAGGAAAAAATTGGGCCTAGCGCCCAAAATGGTGCCTAGCACCACAGAAGAAAGTTACCGAAGGAAAGACTCCAGAAACTAAGTTGGGGGTTTTTTTGTAAAAAGAAAGAAAAGAAGAACCGGCGGTACCGGTATAGCGTTGAGGCAAGGCAGACGCGACCACAAAAAAGAAGTATAAGAATGGAATTTTCTGCGGTGACAGGATGTGCGACCTGTCGGCTCCGCGGAAAACGAAAAACCGGAGAGGGACAGTTGGGAAAGGCGGGAAGGCAGCACACAGGCGCTGTAGGATGCTCCCAGAAGCTTTCCCATTGGACGCTGGGAAGCGTTCCCCCGCAGGCTCCATCGGTACCGATACCCATATGTGAAGACTACATTCCTGCTTGTTCCTGGAGATGTATATATATATATATAATAAACATGTGTGTGTGTGTGTATATACACACACATTTTAAAGAGCAGTATAAAACAGTCCTGTTAGGCAGGTAATTATTTAAGGAAAGGAAGAACCACAAATCCAATACAGGACTGTATCCTACTGACTGCCTGAAACTTGCATGGATTATTCACAATGTGAACCACTATCAAAAAAAATTGATAGTGTTCACATATGATCATATATTATGCAAGTCACAGCACCATGTCACTCTGTCCCTTAATGCCTAAGGCGACTATTTCCAGGAATTTAGAACTTCTTTCCACATATCATGAAAGCCAACTTTCCGCAAATGGCACCACAGGTTGTAGCATTTTATTAAACTTTTTTGAATGCTTTTTCCAATCATAGCTCATACAAAGTAAAGTAGTGCTGAGCAGAGGTTCATCCAAGCAAAATGAGAACATTCTATGGTGAATAAAATGATTCTTTATACAATGCATCCTAGTTCTGAGTGCTTATCAAGCTGCCATGATTTTGTAAGCACAATAAATCCTAACTTCAGGTTAATCCAGCCACCTTTCGTTCAGTCAGGAATCAGAAAAGGCAGAGACTAGTGTTTACCTCACTCAGATCAGCAATTTCCTTTTGAATGTCTTTGTTGGGAGCTACCTGGACCTTCACTTTAGCTCCCAGTGTGTGGAGCAACTGCTTCAGGCTGTCGGCTTTCCTTAGTGCCTAAGACAGAAAAACATGATTCATATTTATTATTGTACTATGCTGACAATGGTATTCAACAAACCACAAGATCATTCCTATTACATTCTCTTTTTTTGTTTACAGAATTTTAAATTTTATACCTCAAGATAACTTCTCAATTGGAAAAATATAGATAGCACAGTTACTTACCTGTAACAGGTGATCTCTGGGAACAGCAGGAATAAGTCTTCACATATGGGTACGTCGGTACCGATGGAGCCTGCGCGGGAACGCTCCCCAGCGTCCAATCAGAAAGCTTTTGGGAGCATCCCACAGCGCCTGCGTGCTGCCTTCCCGCCTTTCCAACTGTCTCTCCTCAGTTGAGTTTTATAGCTGAGACAAAGAGAGAGAGAGAAAGAGAGAGAGAGAGAGAGGGAAAGGAGAGAGATAGAGAGAGAGAGAGACAACTCCTAGGGGAGGTGGGTGGGTTATGAAGACTTATTCTTGCTGTTCCCAGAGATCACCTGTTACAGGTAAGTAACTGTGCTATCTCCAGGAACAAGCAGGAATGAGTCTTCACATATGGGGACTCCCTAGCTTTTGATGCCAGGGAGAGAGCCCATAAGTTGTGTGTTCCTGGGACAGGACTGCACTTCCCCACCTGGATCACTGGCATCCTATGAGGGATGGTGGGTAGGAGTTGATTAAGTATGGAACAGATGTTTGAGAACAGCCTGACCAAACAAGGCATCCCGGCGGAAGTCCTTGTCCAAGCAGTAATGGGCTGTGAAGGTATGAACCGAGGCCCAAGTGGCTGCTCGACAGATATCATCGATAGACACAGAGTTCAGATGAGCCATTGAGGCTGCCATGGCTCTCACATTGTGAGCTGTGACATGGCCCTCCAGAGAAATGTTCTTGCTCTGATAGGCGAAGGAAATACACTGGGCAATCCAGTTGGAAAGTGTTCTCTTGGAGACTGGTTGTCCCAAATGAGAAGGATCAAAAGCAACAAAGAGTTGAGAAGACTTTCTATGTTGCTGTGTCCTCTGTAAGTAAAAAGCTAGAGCTCTTTTACAGTCCAGGGTATAAAGATTCCTCTCTGCAGTTGATGCATGAGGTCCTGGAAAGAAGACAGGTAGGTAAACCTCTTGGTTGAGGTGAAAAGGCGAGACCACCTTAGGCATAAAGTGTGGATTAGTCCTAAGGACCACCATGTCATGATGGAACCTTGTATAAGGTGGATTAGCTACTAGTGCTTGCAATTCACTGATGCGGCTTGCTGATGTGATTGCAATGAGAAAGATAACTTTCCAAGAAAGGTATTTCAAGGAGGTAGTAGCTAAAGGTTCAAAAGACGGCTTCATAAGCTGACCAAGAACCAAATTTAAGTCCCAAGCCACCGGTGGTGGTCTAATGGGAGGCTTTGTTAAAAGGAGGCCTCTCATGAATCTTGCTACAAGGGGATGAGAGGAAATAGGTTGTCCATTTAGAGGCTTGAGGGAAGCTGCAATAGCACTCAGATGGACTCTTACTGAATTTGTCTTAAGGCCTGCATTAGACAGATGAAGGAGATACTCCAGCAAGGATTCCAGAGGTATGGCACGGGGGTTAAGACCCTTTTCAGAACACCAGATGGTAAACCTTTTCCACTTGAAGGCGTAAGAACGTCTGGTGGAAGGTTTTCTGGAAGCATAAAGAACATCTTTCACTTGTTGAGAAAGATGAAGATCCTGGAGATCTAGGCCTTCAGCAACCAAGCCCTGAGATGCAGAGACTGGGGATTGGGGTGCCACAACTTTCCGTCCTCCTGAGAGAGGAGGTCTGGAGCAGACCCTAACTCTAGGGAGGGAGCTTGAGAGAGATGTAGAAGCAGAGGGTACCACACTTGCCGTGGCCAATGTGGAGCTATGAGAATCATGTGGCCTCTGTCTCTCTGAAGCTTGAACAGGGTTTTGGGAATTAGGGGAATGGGTGGAAAGGCATACAGGAAGTCTTGACCCCAGTGAAGGAGGAAAGCATCCCTTGCCTGAGCCCCCTGAGCTGGAGTTCTGGAACAGAACCGGGGAAGTTTGGCATTCCACGGACTTGCAAAGAGGTATATGTCCGGGGTTCCCCAAATTTGAAAAAGCTTGGATACCTGGTCCATATGTAGGGACCACTCGTGTGGAAACAGAACTCGACTGAGTCTGTCTGCCCAAGAGTTTTGAACACCTGGAAGATAGACTGCCAGAAGATGAATGTGATGCTCTCTGGCGAGGGCCCACAGTTGCAGAGCTTCGTTGCAAAGCGACAGAGAGCCAGTTCCTCCCTGCTTGTTTATATAGAACATGGCTACTTGATCGTCCGTGTGGACAAGGACTGTCTTGTGGCTGAGCAGGGTGTGGAAAACTTGAAGAGCAAGGAAGATTGCTCTGAGTTCCAAGAGATTGATATGTAGAGAAGTCTCCTGTGGGGACCTGATGCCCTGGGTGGAGAGGTACTGAAGATGAGCTCCCCAGCCCATTGGAGAAGCATCTGTTGTAAGAGTTGCCTGGGGTAGAGGCTGTTGAAAGGGAGACCCCAGCAACAGGTTTTGAGGGGACTTCCACCACTGGAGGGACAAAATGAGGCGACTTGTGTTTGCTAATTTGTCTGACAGGCAGCCTAAGGCCTGGGTCCATTGGGTGGATAAAGTCCACTGAGCTGCTCTCATGTGAAGGTGAACATATGGTTCCACATGAACGGTGGATGCCATGTGGCCTAGCAACTGTAACATTTCTCGAGCAGTTAGTAGGGATTTTGACTCTGCTTGAGAAGCTAACTGCTTCAAGCGAAGGCAACCGGCCTGAGGAAGATAGGCCCTTGCCTTTGTGGTATCCAGCAACGCCCCTATAAACTCCAGGGACTGAGTAGTGATCAAATTGGATTTTGGGATGTTTATCACCAGCCCTAAATATTGAAGGATACGCATTGTGCAGGTTAGAGCAGTCTTGGCCTCCGATTGAGTGGGAGCTCGAATGAGCCAGTCGTCCAGATAAGGGAAGACAAATATTCCCAGGGTGCGCAGAAAAGCAGCAACCACAGCCATGCACTTCATGAACACCCTTGGTGCAGAGGCCAGGCCAAAGGGGAGCACTCTGTATTGATAGTGCTTCTCCTGGAAAAGGAACCGAAGGAACCTTCTGTGAGTTGGATGGATGAGAACATGAGTGTACGCATCCTTGAGATCTAGAGAACAAAGCCAATCCTGACTCTGAAGGTATGGCAGCAGAGTTCCTAGAGAAACCATCTTGAATTTTTCTTTGACTAGGAATCTGTTCAACTCTCTGAGATCTAAAATGGGTCTGAAGCCCCCTGTTTTCTTTGGGATAAGAAAATAAGGGGAGTAGAACCCTGTGCCCTGTTGTTGAGAAGGCACGTCCTCTATTGCCCCCTGGGCTAGAAGAGTGGCAACCTCCTGCTCTAACAGGCTGAGAAGGGAGGTTGGAGAATTGAACTGGTGCACTCTTGTGAGAGGGGGCAAGCTTGAAAAATGAAGTTTGTACCCCTCTCTTATGATGGAGAGTGTCCAATGTTCTGCTGTGATTTGCTCCCATCTGGGAGCAAAGTGACATAACCTTCCTGGAATGATGGAGGGCTCTGGTCCTTCTAGAGCCAGGAAGGCGAAGTTCTCTAGCAGAGAGTCAAAGGCCATGAGGGGGCTGAGATTGCTGGGCTGGAGCAGGCCTCACAGCCTTTGCCTTGGTCTGTTTGGAGGATTGCTGACGTTTGGAAGGGAACTGAGCTGCAGAAGATGCTCTCTGACTATAAGCAGGATAGGATCTTCCCTTTTTAGAAAAAGGTGTTTTCTTGAACAGTCTTTTCTTAGCAGGAGCAGCAGTAGATTTGGATAGTCTGTCCAAAGCAGAATTTTCAGCATCCATCTGATTGGCTTTTGCTTGCCAATCTTTACCAAACAGATTCTCCCCTGTACAAGGGATATTTCCCAATACATCTTGGACCCAGGTCTCCAAATCAGATGCTTGAAGCCAAGCAATCCTACGTGCACCTATAGCTATAGCTGAGGCTCTGGCTTACGCATTCAAAGGAGTCGAAAGCTGCACGGTTGGAGAATTTGGAGATATCTTGGGCATGTTTGAGCCCAGAGAGAAATACTGGCCTTTTACTGTCCGACATAAAAGGACTTAAAGTCAGCAAATGGTCAGTGACTTCTTTTAAGAACATTCCCATGTAGAGACTATAGGAATTTATTCTCGCAGCCAACATGGAAGCTTGGAAGATTCTTCTACCAAAAGCATCCAGGGTTCTACATTCACGTCCTGGAGGATTAGAGGCATGTCTCTTGGCACTCCTAATCTTTCTCATTGCAGACTCAAACACAATAGAGTGGTGAGGAAGCTGAGTTTTATGAAAACCAGGACAAGGAGGGACACGATACATGGTATCTAACCTGCGAGAATGAGGAGAGGTGGATAGAGGTGCTTCCCACATACTTAACATGAGATCATACAGAATCTCATGAATAGGTAAGGTAGCTGCCTCCTTAGGAGTTTTAGGATATTGTAGAATATCTAACTCCTTAGCTCTAGGCTCTGACTCTGGGGCTACTGTAATAGAGAGACCCCGAGCCACCTCTCTGATAAAGTCTTGAAAAGACAAGTCCTCTGGAGGAGACATCCTTCGTTTAGGAGAGGACTCCTCCTGTGGAAGAAGCATCGCTGCATCGACAGACTCTTCAGAATCCTCAGAGTCAGAGGAATCGTAGTAAGAACATAAGATATGCCATACTGGGTCAGACCAAGGTCCATCAAGCCCAGTATTCTGTTTCCAACAGTGGCCAATCTAGGTCATATGTACCTAGCAGTTTCCCCAAGGGACACAATGCTTGTATTGGTTCAAGCATTGATATCCTGGGTCCCTTCTTAATAATGGTTTATGGACCTTTCCTCCAGGAACTTGTCCAAACCTTTTTTAAACCCAGCTACACTAACAGCCTTTACTACATCCTCCGGTAACAAATTCCAGAGTTTGATTACACGTTGAGTGAAAAAATATTTTCTTTTATTAGTCTTAAATAGTTTACCCTGTAGCTTCATTGCATGTCCCCTAGTCTTTCTATATTCTGAAAAGGTAAACAGTATCGTCTGTTGGGATGCTCTTGCAAAGCCCGATACCCGTACCGACCGGGATCGGTATCGGGAATCATCGGTACCGGGGTATCGGTACCGGAGGGCTGCAGAGGGCAGGGTACCGGCATGGCTGACACCGAAGCCTATGTTGATGCCTCCGGTACTGGAATCGGTGCCGATGGCGATACCGGAGCCGGTACCTGCGGAGTAGTCTGATGCGGTACCACGGGCGTCGATGCCACAAGGAAGGCCGCCAGACTGCGTTCGATGGACAGAATCCTCTGATCCATCGACGCTGCCAATGCCTGGAAGTTGGTACCGGTGGAGGCCACCGGTACCCCAGAGCATGGCACCAGGAGATCTGTTGAGGCCACGCCATCTAGATCGTCCTGGAACCCCGAGGATGATGCGTTAGAAGCCGAAGCCTCCCGCAGGGGTAATTTTGCCGGTGCAGAATCCTCGAGGGCAAGGCCAGGGGCATCTCGATGCTTAGCAGGAGATATGCCCTTCGAGGACCGGCTGGATTTATGTTTAGTTACCTGAGATCCATGTGAGGAAGAAGCAGCCCTGGAAGACATCGATGCCACCGAAGCCGCATCAGAGGGAAACAGGGTACTGAGCTTAGCAGGTCGGTTCTGTCGACCTCTCTTAGACATCATGGAACAGGACACACAATCTTTAATGGAATGATCAGGGCCTAAACATTTGAGACACCAGTCATGGGTGTCGGTGACGGATATAGTACCGCCACATTTTGTGCACTTCTTAAAACCTGAGGCAGGTTTTTCCATATTTAAGGAAAAGGTCTTGGGCCCAAGGCCCAAAACTGAAGTACACCTGAAGAAAAATAAAGTCTTTTTTTTTTTTTTTTTTAAAGAAAAGAATAAGAACCGGCGGTACTGGTATAGCGTCGAGGAAGGCAGAAGCGACAGAAAAGAAATAAAGAAAAAAATAAGGAAATTCTTCTGCGGTGACAGGAACACGACCTGCTGGCTCCGCGGAAAAAGAACAACTGAGGAGAGACAGTTGGAAAGGCGGGAAGGCAGCACGCAAGTGCTGTGGGATGCTCCCAAAAGCTTTCTGATTGGACGCTGGGGAGCGTTCCCGCACAGGCTTCTTCGGTACCGACGTACCCATATGTGAAGACTCATTCCTGCTTGTTCCTGGAGATTTAAGTAAACAAGAATTGTAATCAAATTAGGGAAAAACGTTATTCAAAAGCAAATACTAAAACAAAGTTTAATTTCTAAGTAACATTATCCATAATATCCAGGGGAGATCAAGTCAAAGTGAAAGAAATACTTAATGTAATAAGCAAAAGTGTAAGCATGGGAGGAGAATTCAGCCCATAATATCAGCATCCATATTTCATATCAAGCGCTTCCCTTCCACCAGTGGAATGGAAACATTTTTGCAGGCAGGAGTCAAGCTAGCGCTAAAACAAGGTCCACTTAATTACAAGTCTTAAGTATTCCCCTTCTCCTCCTATTCAAAAGGAAAAATGGTAGTTCACAATAGGGAGATGCACACTTAATCATGAGTACAAACATAACCATTAAGATGTCCTGATGGCCAAAGAACCTTTTTTCCCAGAAAATGTAGAAGTTTAGAATCACAAAGAGGTAGAACTCCGCTGTGAGGAATCCAATTGATTGTCAGTTTGAATGAGAACAATTTGATTGGCCAGTCGATCTTTGAAAGCCTTTAGAGCATTTGCTATGGCTGTTATTTATTCCAAGAAGTTGATCTGGTAGAAACTTTCTTGGAAGGACCAATTGCCCTGAGTGTGAAACCCATCAAGATGAGCTTCCCAACCCAGTTTGGATGCGTCTGTTGTCAAAACATTTTGAGATGGAGCAATTTCAAAAGGGAGACCTTTGAGCAAATTGTGATGGACTGTCCACCATTGCAATGACTGAATGAGTGGACTGATACATACAGATGATCTCTGAGCCTGTCTCATATGGAGATGTGCCAGGGGTGTTACGTGCACTATGAATCTGTGGAGTCTGTCATGCGGGAGGAAGACTCTCGCCTGAGTCGTGTTAATCAGGGTTCCAATGAATTCCAATTCTTGGGTAGGCTGTAGATGGGGTGTCGGGTAACTTATGACGAACCCTAGTAATTCCAGCACCTGAATGGTCAACAGTGTTGATTTTCGAACTCCTTCTGAAGTGGTACTCTTGATCAGCCAATCATCCAAGAAGGGAACGACAAACACTTCCAGTGTCCAGAGTTAAACTGTGAGGCATTTTGTGAAGATGTGTGGTGCTGAGGCTAGGCCAAAGGGTGACACCCGAAACTGGAAGTGTTGTCCCTCCAGAATGAATCTGAGATACTTCCTGTGAGTGGAATATATCTGCATGTGGGTGTATGCATCCTTCAAGATCCAGGGAGCATAGACAATCTCTTCTTTGCAGGAAAGGGAGCAGGGTGCTCAGAGAAATCATTCTGAACTTTTCTCTGATGAGGTATCTGTTCAGATCTGAGGTCTAGGATGGGACGGCATTGCCCTATTTTCTTGGGGATCAGGAATACCTGGAATAAAATCCTCATCTTTTTTGCTCTGGTGGCACAAACTCGATCAAAAGATCCCCCAAGAGGGTGGTGATTTCTCTCTGAAGCAATTCCTGATGCAATGGGGCAATTTGGAGTAAAGATGTAATTTATAAATGCTTTGGATGATGTGCAGAACCCAAGAGTCTAAAGTTATGAGGGGCCACCTTTGGCCAAAAAGAATGAGCCTTCCCCCGACCAGTGTGTTTTCCATTGTGGTTACTGGTAGATCGGCTATGCTCTGAAGGAACCAGTCAAAGACTTTGGCTGAGAAGCACGCTGGGACTTCTGAGGCTTCTCCCATCGTGGTTGTGGTTGAGGAGCCTGTTTCAGTTAGGAGGTTTGGGACCCAGGAAAGTACCCACACCTACAAGAGTAATGGGTCTTTTTCTAGCCTCCCCCTTGGTACTTCCTGCGGTAGGAGGCAGGCTCAGACATGCGCGTTGAGAGATTATGAAGGGTGACATGCTGCTTTTCAATGAAGCCAGTTTTCTCATCAAACTGTTCTCCAAAGAGATTCCCTTCACAGCACATCAGCAAGCTTGTCCTTCTCTGATTTTTCCAGGTATGAGGACCGGAGTCAGGTAGTCTCTGGACAACACTACGCATGGTAGAAGCTCTCAATGCCATTTCAAAGCTATCACAGGTCGCCCGGACCATGAACTTTGAGCAGTCCTTGCTGTGACCCACCAGGAACGATACAATTTCTCTGGAGGGAAATACCGGGGCAGATCAGTGAGGTCACACATGATGTTCTTCAAAATATGCCCATGTAGAGCTGGTAAGAGGCCATGCGGGCTATGAGCATGGAACTCTGAAAAAAACGTCTCCCAAAAGAGTCCAACGTCTGGGCCTCCCTCCCTGGGAGCACAGAGGAGTGAGTCTTGGAACTTTTGGATTTTTTAAAGGCAGATTAGACCACTAAGGAATGATGCGGAAGCTGGGGCTTCTTGAACCCATGAGCCTTCTGATCCCTACACATGGAGTCAAGCCTTCTACTGACTGGAGGTACAGTGAGGCGGTTCTCCCACAATCTCATCTGCACTCTCTGAAGGATATATGGTGCACCGGCATTGTCACCACTTCCTTAAGGGCCGAAGATTACTGAAGAATCCCCCAATTCTTCTGCCATGGGCTCATCCTCAGTCTCTGAAGAAAATGGTATGGCCTTGGCCATATCGATGACAAAATCGTGGAAAGTCACATCCTCAGGAGGGGACATGTGTCGCTTATGAGGAGAAGGGTCCGATGGCAGTTCTGGGTACCTATTCTCCGACAAGTCCTCTGACAACATCGGTAACCCAGTCTTCTGTGTCAGATTCAGAGTGGAAGTCAAAATACTTCTGAGTCTCTGCCTGGACCTTTCTCCTGATCCTTGGGGATCGGGAGCTCCTTCAGGAGTGATGACGCACTAATGCTAGTCTAGATTTCGAGAGTGCATTGGACCCTGAAACACTAGAGAGTGATATCGGGCTGAGCAGACACCGGTGTTGGGGCCCCTCGATGCCGCTCCTGCAGGCAAGCCATGTATCTTGATTGGTTGGATTGTTGCCGATGTCAATGCAGCAGATGTTGAAGCACCGGTCGCTGCATGGCCAAGAGCACTGCAATCCACTCCTCGAGAGCTTGCAGAAGGTGTTTTTCCATGGCTGCTGACTCCGAAGACTGTGGGGTCTCAGCAACCTCAACCGATATATCTGGATTATGTAAGGGGTTATTGGCAGCTTGGTCTCAGCTATCAGTAAGCCATCGCTGCCCCTCCAATATCCTGGAAAATAAGCTCTTCTTTCTTCGAGGCAGCTTGAAGGGGCACTCTCGTAGGCCCTCATCATTCTCGATGCCATGCCTCAAGGGACTTCGATAACTGTGCACCATAGCCTTCAATTGGTGCTCAGTTCTATCACCCTGTGGCACCGATGAAGACAAAGCCGAATCCTTCCTCATCCTCAGGTGGAGATTGATCAATGGCCGATACTCCAGGGTACTACGAATGCTCGGCTCCAAGTGGGCATGAGAACTCCTCTACATCAATGCACTGCCAGCATCCGATGCAGCTTTCAAAGCCATTGAGACCGGTGCCGCCGATGTTAATGGATCAGACTTATGAGCGCCAAAAAGTGATTCGCACTGTTTCTCTTAACCTCTGAGTCCTCTTTTTGTCATCTGCAAACACAAATTACAAGAGGAGGGCTGATGATCGGGTCCCAGGCACTGAAGGTACTAATTGTGAGTATCCGTTGTATGGTCCTTGAGCACCAGGAACATTTCTTAAACCTGCTGACCAGTTTTTGGGATTTATTGGCCAGAAAAACTACCACAGCAAAATTAAAAGAAGAAAAAACGCAATGGGCAGGCAGGAAAAAAATAGAAGCAACAATGAAGGTGGCAGAATTCCTGGTGAGGGAAAAACTACCTATATGATGAAACATTTGCGAAGTGTGTCCTTTGGGCTCTGTGGAAAAAGCATAGTTACTCACCTGTAGCAAGTGTTCTCCAGGAACAGCAGTAAATAGTCATCACATATGGGTGATGTCACTGACAGAGCCCACGCAGGAACATTTCCCAGCTTCCAAAGGAAGCTTTTGGAATGTACTCCACGCATGCGTGCTGGTCTTCCCACCCAAAGGCGCCATATTACTTTAGTATGATGACATAGCTTAATGAAGCCCAAAAGAAAACTCCATGGAGAGGAGGAAGGGTCATGAGGACTGATTTCTGCTGTTCCTGAAGAACACCTACTACAGATGAGTAACTACGCTTTCTCTGGGACCAAGCAGGAAGTCAGTCCTCACATATGGGACTCCCTAACTACAGGCTACCAAAAAACCCTGTAGACACCCTAACGGGACAATAAGAAAAAATGAACAGAGAAAACAGCAGGACATGCTGAGGTTCCGAGAGTCAACATCAGCCTCAGGCATCAACCAATGGTATTGCATTAATTACCAAAGAGGTGCCGGAGTACAGCTTGGCCAAATGTGCTGTCACGCTGGGAATCCTTATCCAAGCAGTACTGGGCTGCAAAGGTATGGATGGAAAACCACATAGCAGCCCTGTAAATATCCACT
This sequence comes from Ichthyophis bannanicus, assembly GCA_033557465.1. Lineage (NCBI taxonomy): Eukaryota > Metazoa > Chordata > Amphibia > Gymnophiona > Ichthyophiidae > Ichthyophis > Ichthyophis bannanicus. The sequence continues at coordinate 562,188,422 of CM066034.1, read as the reverse complement.
GTGGAGACTGAGTGCAAGTGAACCAATGAGGCTGCCATAGCGCAAACATTATGTGCCATGACGTGGCGCTCTAAGATAAGCCCAGCCTGGGCATATGCAACAGAGATATCAGTTAGCCATCCAGATGGAGAGGGTGTGCTTAGCGATGGCTACCCCTAGTCTGTTGTGGTCATAAGAAACAAAGAGCTAAGGGAACTGCCATGGGGCTTCGCCTGTTCAAGATTTATTTATTTAACAGGTTTTTTTCACACCGCTTTATCATTTCAGTCAAAGAGGTTTACATTGTAACTTAAACTTGATAATGTACATTAAAACAGGGACATTGATACTTGAATTTTTCTGAGGCAATGGAGGGTTAAGTGACTTATCCAAGGCCACAAGGAGTGCTAGTTGGAATCAAACCCGGGTCTCTTGGTTCCCAAAACAGTGCTCTAACCTTTAGGCTACTCCTCCACTCCATAAAAAAAGTGAGCGCTTTCTTATAGTTCAGAGTATGAAGAGAGGCCTCTGCCCTGGAGGCATGAGGCCAAGGGAAAACGGTGAGCAGTAACACGGACTGGCTGAGGTGGAAAACTGAAACCACCTTAGGGAGAAACTTAGGATGCGTGCATAGCACCACTCTATTTTGTACAACCTGGCATAAGTCGAGTGCGCTATGAGTGCCTGTAGTTCACCGAGTCTGTGTGCTGAAGTAAGTGCCACCAAAAAGATGACTTTCCAGGTGAGGAATTTGAGAGGACAGGTGGCCAGCGGCTTAAAAGTGTCGAGAGCAGCTGTCCCAGGATGACACTGAGATCCCACGCCACCAGCGGTGGCCGAATAGGGGGACGAGAAAGCAGGAGGCCCCGCATAAAGCGTCCTATGAGTGGATGAGCAGAAAGGAGCCAATCATTAATGGTGCGGTGATAAGCTGCAAGAGCACTAAGGTGCAACCTGACAGAGTTAGACTTTAGTCCAGAGTTGGAGAGGTACAAGTGAAGGAGTTGAGGGCCCAGTCCACACACCAGACTGAAAATCTGCACCACTTGAAGGTATATGCCCTCCTGGTGGAATCCTTGTGAGCCACCAGGAGAATGTTCTCAACATCTATGGGCAGATGGATCTCCACCAGAGCTACCCATTCAGCAGTCAAGTCGTGAGTGATAGGGAGTGGAGTTTGGCGTGTAGAAGGGTGCCCTTTTCCTGCAAGAGGAGATCTGGGGCAAGAGGTACCACAGTTGCCGGGGCCACCGTGGGACAACAGGTATCAAGGAGGCCCCGGCCGCTTGGACCTTGAAGAGGGTCTTGGCCACCAGCAGAGTTGGTGGGTAAGTGTATAGTAGGCCCTCACTCCAATCCAGGAGGAAGGCATCAGAAGCCACCTGACTGGAACAGGGCATCCTGGAGCAAATCAGCGGCAGCTGGGCACTGAGAGGAGATGCAAAGAGATCCAAGGTGGGGGTGCCCCCACACCCAAAAGATCCGGTGGACCACCTTGGTGCCAAGAGCCCACTTGTGTGGCTGCAGAACCCTGCTGAGCTTGTCCACTAAAGCATTGTCCTCTCCCGGGAGAAACACTGTCCAGAAAAGCATCTGGTGCTTCACAGCAAACTTCCAGAGCCAGACTGCCTCCCAACAAAGGAGATAAGAGCCCGTGCCCCCTTGTTTATTGCTGTAGAATATTGCTACTTGGTTGTCAGCCTGTATGAGAATGACCTGGCCAGCCAGCTGTGTCCAGAAAGCACACAACGCATTTGCACTGGCTCTGATTTCAAGGAGGTTTATCTGGTGGAGGATCTCTCCCTCCAATCAGAGGCCTTGCGTGCAGAGGCCATGAAGATAAGCCCCCCAGCCGAGCTTGGAGGCATCTGTCATAAGAACTTGTTGGTGCAGGGACGCTTGAAAGATTAGCTCTGTCAGAAGTTGTACCAACTGCTGCCACCATGGAAGGGAGTTGAGTAGTGGTTGAATTATGCGCACTCTGCCGGATAAGCGGCCTGACGCCTGATGCCACTGAGTGCAGAGAGTCCACTTGTGCTTGCCACATATTCAGGCAGGCGAACTGAGTGACGGACTGTGAAAGCCATGTGGCCCAGGAGGTGAAGCTTCTGGCAAGCAGACACCCTCAAGCAGCATTGAACATGGTGCACTAGAGAGACAAGTCAATGAACCAGTCTGTCCAGAGATATGCCCTGGCCACCGAAGTATTGAGGAGAGCCCCAATGAACTCGAGGCACCGAGCGAGTTGCAGGTGGGACTTTGGGTAGTTGATTACAAAGCCCAGCTGCTCCAAAGACCTTGATGGTATGCTGCGTGGGCTGGTGAACTTCATCCAAGAAGTCGCCACTCACCAACCAGTTGTTCAGGTAAGGGAAGATGAAAGTACCCTGCACATGGAAAAAAGCGGCTACAACCACTAGGTACTTTGTGAAAACCATGGGAGCAGACGTGAGTCCAAAGGGAAGAACCTTGTATTGACAGTGCCTGCCACTGAGAATGAAGCAGAGGTATTGTCGGTGCAGAAGGTGAATGAGGATGTGGGTATAGGTATCCTTTAGATCCAAAGAGCATAGCCAATCTCCCCGCAGAAGATAGGGCAGCAACATTCCAAGGTATACCATCTTGAACTTCTCTCTGACAAGGAAGTGATTTAGAAGATCTAGAATGAGCTGAAAGCAGTCTGTCTTTTTGGGGACAACGAAGTAGCAGGAGTAGAACCTGCTTCCTTTCTGAGACAACGAAACTAGTTCCACCGCCCTGGCTTCCACAAGGCTGGATACTGAAAAGAATGGAGAGGGAGGAGTCTGATCGAAGTGTTAGAGGTAACCCTCCTTCACTATTTGCAATACCCAAGTGTGGGTCATGATGCACAGCCAACAGTGGGTAAAGAACTGAAGATGCCCCCCTCCCATGTGCTGCGGAACTGGGCCTGCAAGGGAGGAAAGGCTGTGGTCCGGGAGTCAAAATCCACCCCCCCCCCCCGCTGTTGCTGAGGAACCGGTTGGGGCTTTGGGAGCCTACGCTGCTGCCTTTGGCCTTGGCCTGCTGCACCTATGAGGGAGCATGGCAGGAGTGATACAGGAGTTAAGCATCGTAGGCATTCTTCTTCTTCGGGAAGAAGGACTTTTTCATCTAAGCCTTCCGACAAGAAGGGTCAGCAGTCTTCCTGGAAAGCCTGGTCATGGTGAGTTGTTCTGTCTCCAACTCTGCAGCTTTCTCCCCGTCATAGTTTTGTCAAAGAGGTTCTCTCTCCGGCATGGGACAAAAGCCAATTTGTCCTGAATCCACTGCTCCAAGTCAGAGGACTGCAGCTATGTCAGGCAGCGGACACCAATGCCCACCACAGCCATTCTGGCCACGGACTCGAAGCAGTCATAGGCAGTCCGAGTCACAAACTTGGAGCATTCCTTGATTTTACTGATCAGGCTCTGGAAGTTCTCAAGACGGTCACCCAAAAGTCAAATTGAGAACCCGGCAAGCTCTCCTCCCAGGTCTCGCAAGTACATGCCCATGTACAGCTGGTATGCTTTGTATACGGACTACGAGCATCAAGCCCTGGTAACACTTTCTGCCAAAGCCATCCATGGTAGGGTCTCCCAACCTGGAAGTACAGAGGAGTGCGTCTTATTGCTTTTGATGTGGTGTATGGCCGACTCCACCACCAAGGAGTTATAAGGCAGTTGTGTTTTTTCAAAGCCTGGGCTCTTGTGGACCTGATATATGGAATCGAGCTGCTTGCTCACCGTAGACACCGTAAGCAGAGTCTCTCACATCCTCAAGAAGGCACCATGCAGAACGGGGTGGACAGGGACCATGATGGCCTCCTTTGGTGGGGTGAGACATTGGAGGATCTCGAGCTCCTCCACTTGAGGCTCCTCCTCTGCCTCCAGGGTAAAAGGCAAGGCCTTTCCAATGACCTCACGAACTCCAGAAAGGAGAGCACCTCAGAAGGGGACCTTTCATGCTCAAGAGGAGGTGAAGGATCAGAGGGCACATCCCGGTGCCTTGTCGTCTCCGGAGACTCGTCCTCAGTCTCCCAGTTTAAGTCCAAGTCATTGAGGGACTTGAATTATCGATGGGATTGAGTACTCTATCGATGATGGGAAGGGGTCCTTGGTTCTCGATGCTTGGAACCGGAGGCACCGGTGGAGATGGGCTGCACCGACTAGGATGGGGAGCGGTCTCAGGATCCCAAAGAAACTGCAAAGATTTTGAGGATTGGCTGCACCTCGGCTAGTAAGGCCTCTGCCATGGATGGGGCCATCACTGGTGCCGAGGAACCAGAGTTACCTGGTCCTTGAGGTGGGGGGTTGTGCCATAAAGGCAGCCAGGCTGCTGGTATCAGCATTGGCACTGGCACTGACAAAGCCGATGCCGGCTCCTTCAGTAAGGACTCCACAAGGGTTATAGCCTCAGGAGCACCGTGCCGAACATCTGAGGTCTCATGAGACAACTCCTCCCACTGGGGCAGCGTGAGAAAAACACACGCACTGAAAAAGAAAAGAGAACCCAAAAGAAACTAGGAAACTGAGGCAATGATGGTAGGTGGGATTGACAAAGGTGAGAAGGGCGACACGAATCAAGACAAGCCAGTACCAGAATGGCAGAAAAAAACAATGGTAAAAAAAATGAACTTATCAGATGGACGTCTAAAGGGCTCCGCAGAAAAAAATGACTGAGGTAAGATGGCTCCTTTGGGTGGGAAAACCATCACGCATGCATGGAATACATTCCAAAAGCTTCCTTTGGAAGTTGGGAAGTGTTCCTGCATGGGTTCCATCGCTGATGTCACCCATATGTGAGGGCTGACATCCTGCTTAGTCCTGGAGAAACAAAGACTTTCCTAAGATTGGCACCATGGCAGCAAGATGGCATGCCTGCACAGCAGAACCTCCCAAAAGCTTTAATTAGTAGCTGAGGAGCATTCCCATGTGGGCTCCACTGGATGATGTCACCCATATGTGAGGACTTCATTCCTGTTTGTCCATGGAGAATCAGCATTCCTCTCCCACTCATCCTCTCTGATCCCCCCCCCCCCAGATCTTACAGTTGGTCTCCATAGTGGGGTGTTTTTTTTTGGGGGGGGGGAGGAGAGGGGGAGAGCAGAGGTGGTTGCCAATTGCTCCTGCCCCATCAGGACCTGGATTCAAAAAAGCACCACTGACTTGAAGTGGTAGTCTTGTGTCACTACTGCTAGAGGGTCAAAGCTGCCTACTAAGGGCATGTTTATGTCTCTTTTGACCAACTTTATGCATATAAAAGGATTTGCAGCATCTTAAATGCAAATGGCTGAAGTGTAGAAGCCCCTCTGGCTGTTCTCAATGTTTTTTTATAATTTAATTTTTTTAAAAATGTGATTGGGTGGTTGTGGTTTTAAAACCGCTTTTATTGTTTGTTATTCATAATGGTAATTATTTGAGGATTAGTTTCATTATTTCAATTTAGCTTGTATTGTTATTTATCTTATTGCTCAAATTCTCTTAATTTTTGTTTGGGTGGTAATCATAAATTTGTTTTTGGTGTCTCTTAAATGATTTCTTTTTTACATTGCTGTGACATAGAGGGGCATGTTTACTAAGCCACATTAGGCTTTTGCAGCTAACGTGACGTGTTAGTACAAATAGCGCCGTGCTAGCTGCAAAAAATGCACATTTTCTGTTTGGGGCGTTCACAGCATTTCCCCGGCAGATAACATTGTGAAAAAGCAGAGAACACAATGCTTGCAAAACATGCTGTTACCCCACACTGTTGACTCCTGTGGTGACTACATGTTACAAGCACCCCCACTTTCCACCCACTCGCGCAACTAATGTGTGGTCTGCATTTGGCCCACGTTAACTGTTACCATGGCATACCTTTCCGACGTTACTGCTAACTTAGCTTAGTAAAATGCCGCAGAACTTCCTGGTGCTCCTAAAATGTGGCAGGATCTTATGTATCCTGTACAGCCTGCCCTAAGCCCCAGGTTTTAAATATTTTGGAGGGCAAATGCCATTTTTATTTCAAGTATATTCAAATATACTTATATACATACACATTTTTTTATTGCGTTTTACTGTTCAAGTGAAATTTGCATACTAAGTTCTTTTTCTTGTGTCTATTAGTCACTCCTTTTCTCAGCTTTATTAAAACTAGGGGAGGGCATTTATCATGCTAAACGCGATTAACTACACAAATTTTGAACTACATTTTCTTTTAAAGGGTGCACAAAATTTTCACACAATGAGCAATGGAGACTTGAAAACGTACTATTAGCAAAAGCCAAATCTTAAGGAGTAGTCTGTTCTGGTGGTCAGGAGTCAATAAAACCATGCCACGCCCAAGGGAGCTAAGTGGAGCTAGTGAAGTTGGTAGATGCTATCCATGTAAAGCATAGATACTCACCTGTAACAGGTGATCTCCAGGAACAGAAGGAATTTAGTCTTCACATATGGGTATCGTCGGTACCGACGGAGCATGCGCGGGAACGCTCCCCAGCGTCCAATAGGAAAGCTTTTGGGAGCATCCCACAGCACCTGCATGCTGCCTTCCCGCCTTTCCCAACTGTCCCTCTCCAGTTGAGTTTATAGCTGAGACAGAGAGAGAGATACAACTCCTAGGGGAGGTGGGTGGGCTGTGAAGACTAAATTCCTGCTGTTCCTGGAGATCACCTGTTACAGGTGAGTAACTAAGCTATCTCCAGGAACAAGCAGGAATGTAGTCTTCACATATGGGGACTCCCTAGCTGCAGATGCCAGGGAGAAACCCCAGAGGTTGTGTGCCCTTGTGAAAGGGCTCCACTTCCCCCCATGGATCTCTGGCATCCTACCAGGGATGGTGGGTAGGAGTTGATTAAGTATGGAACAGGTGTTGAAGAACAGCCTGACCAAACAAGGCATCCCGGCGGGAATCCTTGCCTAAGCAGTAATGGGCTGTGAAGGTATTAACCGAGGCCCAAGAAGCTGCTCGACAGATGTCGTCGATAGACACAGAGTGAAGATGAGCCATAGAGGCTGAACATGGCCCTCACATTGTAAGCTGTGACATGGCCTTCCAAAGGAAGGTTTTTACTCTCATAGGCAAAAGAAATACACTGTGCAATCCAGTTGGACAGTGTTCTCTTGGAGACTGGAAGTCCAAAATGACTAGGATCAAAAGCAACAAAAAGTTGAGAGGACTTTTTATGTTGTTGAGTTCTTTGCAAGTAAAAAGCTAAAGCTCTTTTACAATCCAAAGTATGAAGATTCCTTTCTGCATTTGAGGCGTGAGGCCTTGGGAAGAATACAGGAAGGTAAACCGCTTGGTTTAAATGAAAAGGTGACACCACCTTTGGCATAAAGTGTGGATGAGTTCTAAGGACTACCTTATCATGATCAAACCTTGTATAAGGAGGATCAGCCATCAATGCTTGCAATTCACTGATGCGACGTGCTGATGTGATTGCAATAAGAAAGATGACCTTCTAGGAAAGGAATTCAAAGAGGTAGCAGCTAACGGTTCAAAAGGCGGCTTTATGAGCTGCCCAAGAACCAGATTTAAGTCCCATGCCAATGGTGGTGGCTTAATGGGAGGCTTAGTTAAAAGAAGGCCTCTCAAAAATCTCGCTATGAGAGGATGAGAGGAAATAGCTTGTCCATTCAGAGGCTTGAAAGAAGCTGCAATAGCACTCGAATGAACTCACTGAATTGGTCTTAAGCCCTGTATTAGACAAATGAAGGAGATACTTCAGTAATGATTCCAGAGGTATCGCAAGAGGGTCAAGACCCTTCTGCGAGCACCATATGGTAAACCTTTTCCACTTGAAAGCATAAGAGCGTCTTGTGGAAGGTTTCCTGGAAGCATAAAAGATATCCTTTACCTGCCAAGAAAGGTTAAGACCATGAAGTTCTAGGCTTTCAGCAACCAGGCCCTGAGATGCAGAGACAGGGGATTCGGATGCCACAGCATCCCGTCGTCATGAGACAGGAGATCTGGAGCAGATCCCAACTCCAGAGACGGAGCTTGAGAGAGATGTAGAAGCAGAGGGTACCACACTTGTCGTGGCCAATGTGGAGCTATGAGAATCAGTATGGCCTCTGTCTCTCTGAAGCTTGAACAGGGTTTTGGGAATTAGGGGAATGGGTGGAAAGGCATACAGGAAGTCCTGACCCCAATGGAGGAGGAAAGCATCCCTGGCCTGACAACCCTGAGCAGGAATTCTGGAATAGAACCGGGGAAGTTTGGCATCAAGCGGACTTGCGAAGAGGTCTATGTCCGGGGTTCCCCAAATTTGAAACATTTTGGCCACCTGGTCTACATGGAGAGACCATTCGTGTGGAAGCAGAACTCGACTGAGTCTGTCTGCCTAAGAGTTTTGAATGCCTGGAAGATACACCGCAAGGAGATGAATCTGATGCTCTCTGGTGAGGGCCGATAGTCGCAAAGTTTCGTTGCAGAGCGACAGAGAGCCTGTTCCAGCCTGCTTGTTCACATAGAACATGGCTACCTGACTGTCCTTTTGAACTACGATTGTCTTGTAGCTGAGCTGGGTGTGGAATACTCGAAGAGCAAGGAAGATTGCTCTGAGTTCCAGGAGTGATGTGTAGATAGGTCTCCTGTGGAGTCCAGGTACCCTGGGTAGAGAGGCCTTGCAGGTGAGCTCCCCAACCCACCTGTGAGGCATCTGTTGTCAGAGTGCCTTGGGGTGGGGGTTGTTGGAAAGGGGACCCCACCAAAAGGTTTTGGGCTGACTGCCACCATTGGAGGGACAAAATAGAGTAGTTACTCACCTGTAACAGGTGTTCTCCAGGAGCAGCAGGAATCAGTCCTCACATATGGGTGTCATCGACGCCGATGAAGCCCCAGCGGAGCATTTCCCCAGCTTTCCATGAAATCCTTTGGGAATGCAGCACGCATGCGCGGTTCCCTTCCCGCATAAAGGTGCCATCTTACCTCAGTCAAATGACATAGCTAAGAACAGCACACAAAAATGAAAAATAAACTATGTACAACTGCAACTCCCAGGGGAGGAGGGAGGGTTGTGAGGACTGATTCCTGCTGCTCCTGGAGAACACCTGTTACAGGTGAGTAACTACTCTTTCTCCAGGACCAAGCAGGAAGTCAGTCCTCACATATGGGTGACTCCCTAGCTCTGGGCTACCGAGGAACCCAGGCTGAACAAGAGAACTCCCTCTAGTCCCAGCATCAAAGAAAGACTTTGCACTGCCACAACCTCCACCGGTAGCCCAACAGAGGGCAGGAGGGGAGGAGTTGCCTAAACTTCAAAGAGATTCCGGAGTACTGCTTGGCCAAAAGCACTGTCCCTGCGAAACTCCCTCTCCAGACAGTAATGGGCCGCAAAGGTCTGGCTTGAAGACCAAGCTGCAGCCCTGCAGATGTCTACCAAGGGCACAGAGCGGAGATGAGCCACTGAGGCAGCCATTGCCCTGACACGGTGGGCCATAACCCGACCCTGCAAAGGAAGGTCAGCCGCCCTGTAAGCCCAGGTGATACAGTCAGCCACCCAGATGGACAAGGTACGCTTGGACACAGCCAACCCCAACTTATTAGGGTCAAAGGATACGAAGAGCTGAGTAGCCCTTCTATGTCCCTGCGTACGGTCAAGGTAGAAGGATAAGGCCCTCCTACAGTCCAGGGTATGCAGAACTGCTTCAGCCTGGCTTGCATGAGGCCTAGGGAAGAATGTTGGAAGAACCACCTCCTGGTTAAGGTGGAAGGAGGAGACAACCTTTGGGAGGAACTTTGGATGAGTCCTAAGGACTACCCTGTTCCCATAGAAGCGAGTGTAAGGCCTATCACAGACCAGGGCCTGAAGCTCACTCACTCGCCTGGCCGAGGTAAGGGCCACTAGGAAGAGTGTCTTCCAGGACAGGAAGCATAGAGGGCAAGTAGCCATCGGCTCAAAAGGTGGGCGAGTCAGTTGCTGCAAGACCACATTCAACTCCCACTCAGGAGCAGGACGACGGATTGGAGGCTTGAGCAAAAGCAAGCCTCTGAGAAACCGGGACACCAAGGGGTGAACCGACAGAGAATGTCCTTCCACTAGTGAGTGGTGAGCTGCTAGAGCTGAGAGGTGTACCCGAACAGAATTGGACTTAGGTCCCTGATTGGATAAGTGCAACAGATACTGAAGCACTACAGGTACAGCACAGGAGAAGGGATCCACTGTACGTAGCTGACACCACACAGAAAACCTCTTCCATTTGAGAGCATAGGTTTTCCTTGTGGACTGTTTCCTAGAGGCTAGGACAACCTCCTCAACTTCCTTAGGTAGGCCCCAGTGAGCCAAAACTACCCTTGCAGCCTCCATGCCATCAAATTGAGAGCTTTGAGGTTGGGGTGCAGAAAAGAACCCTGATCCTGAGACAGGAGGTTGGGTTGCAACCCTAGAGGCAGTGGGGGATCCACTGCCAGCTGAAGCAAAAGTGGAAACCAAGGCTGTCTTGGCCACCTGGGAGCCACCAGTAAGACCGAGGCCTTGTCCTTGAGAATCTTGAACAGAGTTCGGGCCACCAGAAGCGTGGGAGGAAACGCATACAGGAGGTCCTGAGACCATGGAATCAGAAAAGCATCTGCTGCTATCCGCAGAGGATGCGGTTGCCTGGAGCAGAACTTTGGCAGTTGCTTGTTCAGTGGACTGGCAAACAGATCTATCCACGGGAGGCTCCATTTCAGGAAGATCTTCTGAACTACCAAGGGATGCAGCTGCCACTCGTGGGGCTGCAAAATTCTGCTCAACCTGTCGGCCAGGTAGTTTTCCTGGCCTGGAAGGTACACAGCCCTGAGGAGCAGGTTGTGCTTGAGGGCAAATGAACAAATGTCCTGAGCCTCCCGACAAAGGAGCCTGGACCCAGTTCCGCCCTGTTTGTTCACATAAAACATGGCTACCTGGTTGTCTGTCTGAACCAGGACAGATTGATGAGCCAGGGCAGGAGAGAAAGCTTTGAGAGCCAAGCAAATAGCCCTGAGTTCTAGGAGATTGATCTGCTGTGCAGCCTCCCAAGGAGACCACAGGCCCTGGGTGCACTTGTTGAGACAATGAGCTCCCCAGCCCTGCAGGGAGGCGTCTGTGGTCAGTACCACTGTGTACCCAGGAATTTGAAAGGGCACCCCTTTGAGCAGATTGGGTGGGTGCAGCCACCATTTGAGGGAGTCCAGAAATGGTCTGGACACCCTTATTCTGTCTCTGAGGCTGCCTGTGGCTTGTGACCACTGATTTTGAAGGCACCACTGTGCAGGTCGCATATGGAGCCTTGCATTGGGGGTTACATGAACTGTCGAAGCCATGTGGCCAAGCAGCCTCAGGCAGAGTCTGGCGGAGACTAGTGACCTGCTGAGAAACTGGTTTGCCAAGATTATGAGTCTTTGGGCTCTGTCGACTGGCAAGAAAGCCTTTGCCAGCAGAGTGTCCAGCCTTGCTCCTATGAACTCCAATCTGGAAGGGGAACAAAGTGGACTTTGCGAAGTTTATTACAAACCCCAGGCTTTGAAGAAGAGCAATAGTTCTGAGGGTGGCTTGTCTGGCCTCCTGGCACGTCTGACCCCTGATGAGCAAGTCGTCCAGATAGGGGAAGACAAAGATTCCCTGAGTTCTCAGGTAGGCCGCCACCACTGCCAGGCATTTGGTAAAGACCCTGGGAGCGTAGGTGAGGCCAAAAGGCAGTACTCTGTACTGATAATGGTTTCCTCCCACAATGAACCTGAGGTACTTTCTGTGGTCTGGATGAATGAGGATGTGAGTGTACGCATCCTTTAGATCTAAGGAGCATAGCCAATCTCCCTGCTGGAGGTAGGGCAGAAGTGTTCCAAGAGTAAGCATCTTGAACTTTTCTTTTTCTAGGAACTTGTTGAGGTTCCTGAGGTCCAGAATAGGTCGAAGGCCACCGGTTCTTTTGGGAACCAGGAAATACCTGGAGTAGAACCCCTGACCTTGCAAGTTGGGAGGCACAGGCTCTACCGCTCTGTCCACCAACAGACCTTGAAGCTCTTGGAGGAGAAGATCTGTGTGCAGGGGAGGCCTTGGAGGTTCCCCTGGAAAGTATGGCGGAGGCAGTTGGTGAAAATGTAGTGCGTAGCCCCTGTGGAGTATGTTCAACACCCAACTGTCCCCAGTGATGTGGGGCCACTGGTGGGCAAAGAGGGCGAGGCGACCTCCTGTGCAGGGTTGGGAGAGCAGGGACTGAGAGGCTACGCTCAAGGAGTCAAAAACCCCAACCCTGCTGAGTGGGAGCAGGGGCCAGAGGCTTGGGGGTCCTCTGCCTATGGGGCCCATTACCCTGCCCCTTGGCTCGCTGACCCTGGGGTGCAGCTTGGGCAACCTGATACTGAGGGTAGTGTTTGTAGGCAGTGCCCTTCCTCGGGTAAAAGGGCTTCTTACCCGAGGCCTTCTTCTTGTGAGAAGGGGCAGAGGTCTTTCTCGACAGCCTTGTCCTTGTAAGGTGCTCAGTCTCGAGCTGTGCAGCCTTCTCGGCCATGGGCTTGCCAAAAAGGTTCTCACCTCGGCAAGGGACATCGACCAACTTGTCCTGAACCAATGGCTCGAGGTCCGATGACTGCAACCATGCCTGGCATCGAGCCGCGATGTCGGCTGCCGCAACTCGGGCCGAAGCCTCGAAGCCATCGTAGGCGGCGTGGGACATAAACTTTGGGCAGTCCCGAATCCCTGAGGACAAGGACTTGAATCTCTGTAAGGGCTCCCCAGAGAGACCAGCGGAGAACCCGGTCAACTCCTTGGCCAGGTCACGCAAGTACATGCCCATGCACAGCTGGTAAGACTGGACACGACAAGCAAGCATCGAGCCCTGGAAGCACTTTCTGCCTACACCATCAAGGTTCCGTGCCTCCCTGCCGGAGGGCACCGCGGAGTGCATCTTCTGACTTTTCAGGCGATGCATGGCCGATTCTACCACCATGGAATGGTGTGGTAGCTGCGCCTTTTGAAAGCCAGGGCTCTTCCGGAGTCGATAAATCGAATCAACGCGCTTGCTTAGAACCAGCGCCAAGGGCGGTGCCTCCCACATCTGGAAGAGGAGCCATTCCAGCATTGGAGGAACCGGGACAGTAAAGGCCTCCTTCGGAGGAGAGTCGTACTGCAGGGCCTCGAGCTCTTCGGCTCGAGGCTCTTCCTCGGGGTCCGCCGGGATAGCCAACGCGGTGGCCATATCTCGGACAAACTCCGAGAACCGAGTATCCTCCAGAGGGGATCTACTCCGGGGCTCAGACTGCGGTGAGTCCGATGGGACGCACCAAGTCTTGAATGTGTCAGGGGACTCCTCATCCTCCGTCTCCCAGGCGGACTCGTCCAACGAGAAGTCAGGATCCGACCCCGCAAGGCCCTGGAGCACCCACCCCAACGCCGGAGGCACCGGCGTCGACGCCCTCGGTCCCGAACGGGAGGTCGAGGGAGACCACGACCGAGGTCGACCTTGAGCCATCATGGACTCGAGTATCGGCTCGGTTTCCGGGGTCAACTTCGATGTTGATGTCCCGGTGGTCGGGGCAGATGCACCAGACAGACTGGCCATCAGTGCCCGCTGCTGCTCCATGAAGGCAGACAGTCTGCACTCCAAGGCTGTCATCCTGAGACTCAGCTCGGGAGATGCAGCAGCCACCGACTTGGGCCCCGGCGGCACCGGGCCCGACGTCGGCTCTCTGGGAGGAGAGTCCTCGAGGACTACGGGGCTTACATGTCCAGCAGACTCCGGCTCTTCGGGAAGAACTTTGGCAGGCTTCTCTTGTTCCACGGGCCCGGGGCGACGGTCGGCGGTCTTAGACCTGACACTCGAGGAGCCAGGGACCTCCTCCGACGACGCCCTCACGAGCCGCTTCTTCCGCTTGTGTTGCCGGTCGGGGGACCCCCTGTCCGAGGAGCCCCGACGGCGCACGGGATCCGAATCCCGAGATGTCGAGGCCTCAGACGAGGTCCCGGCCCGGCCGGAGGCTGAGTCGGAGAAAAGCCTTTCTTTCTGCTGCTGGCGACTTCGTAGTGCCTTGGAAGACATCTTCCCACATGGTCCACACAACTTAGGGTCGTGATCAGGACCGAGGCACCGAAGGCAGCAGTCGTGTGTGTGGTGAGAGACATCAACTTCTTACACTGATCACACTTTTTAAAACCGCTGGAAGCCATCGGGGAAAAAAAGAGTCCTCGCGAGGTCAAAGGACCGGCCTTCCAGGATAAAAGCAAAAAAGGGCGCGAACGCCAGCCACGAAGGGCAAAAACCGAAAAGAAGAATCGGGCTCGATACCGGTGTACCGAACCCAGCGGGAGGGGAACCGGCGTCGAACCGTGAAGAGAAAAATAGCGAGAATTGCCAAAAAAACTTTTATCCGGGATGACAGGACACACGTCCGGTGGGCTTCTCGGAAAGAGAGAGACTGAGGTAAGATGGCCCCTTTAGGCGGGAAGGGAACCGTGCATGCGTGCTGCATTCCCAAAGGCTTTCATGGAAAGCTGGGGAAATGCTCCACTGGGGCTTCATCGGCGTCAATGACACCCATATGTGAGGACGGACTTCCTGCTTGGTCCTGGAGAAAAGACGATCCGTGTTTGTTATTTTGTCTGACAGGCAACCTGATGCCTGAGTCCACTGAGTGGATAAAGTCCACTGGACTGCCCTCATATGGAGGTGAGCATAAGGAACCACATGCACGGTGGATACCATGTGGCCTAGCAATTGTAACATTTCCCGAGCAGTGAGATGAGGCTTTAGCACTGCTTGGGAAGCTAACTGCACCATGCGAAGGCAGCAGGGCTGTGGAAGATAGGCCCTTGTCTGCCTAGTATCCAGCAGAGCTCCTATAAACTCTAGAAACTGAGTGGGAGCTAGGTTGGATTTTGGGAAGTTTATGACAAGTCCCAAATACTGAAGGATACGCATTGTGTGAGATAGAGAAATCCTGGCCTCTGGCTCTGACGGGGCTCGAATGAGCCAGTCGTCTAAGTAAGGGAAGACAAATATTCCCAGGGTGCGAAGAAATGCTGCCACCACAGCCATGCATTTTGTAAACACCCTTGGTGCCGAGGCCAGGCCAAAAGGAAGAACTCTGTATTGGTAGTGCTTCCCCTGAAATAGAAAGCGAAGAAACTTTCGGTGAGTTGGATGGATGGAGAACATGAGTGTACGCATCCTTGAGATCTAAAGCCAATCCTGACTCTGAAGGTATGGCAGCAGAGTTCCCAGAGAAATCATTTTGAACTTCTCTTTGAACAGGAATTTGTTCAATTCTCTGAGATCCAAAATGGGTCTGTGTCCTCCTGTTTTCTTTGGGATAAGGAAATAGGGGGAGTAGAACCCTGTACCATGTTGGGGAATGGGTACCTCTTCTATTGCCCCTTGGGCAAGAAGCAAAGTGACCTCTTGACCTAACTGGGCGTTGAGAGAGGTCTGAGAATTGAACTGTCTTATCACTGTAGGAGGGGGTATGCTGAGGAAGTGAAGCTTGTATCCCTCTCTTACAATGGACAGAGTCCAACTTTCTGCTGTTATCTGCTCCCATCTGGGGGCAAAATGACATAACCTTCCTGGGATGGTGGAGGGTTCTGGGCCGTTCAGGGCCAGGAAGACAAAGTTCTCTAGATAGGAGTCAAAGACCCTGTGGAGGCTGAGTCTGCTGAGCAGGTTGAGGCTTAGCAGCTTTGATTTTCTTTGCCTAGTCTGTTGCTGCTGTCCCTTTTGGGCAGACTGACCTGGACGATGTCCCTGCTGGGTATAGGAGGGATAAAACCTCTTCTTCTTGCTGAAGAACGGTTTCTTAGAGGATTTCTTCCTCGCAGGATCAGCTGTGGATTTGGACAATCTATCCAGAGTGATATTGTCAGCATCTATCTCATTAGCTTTTTCCTGCCAATTCTTGCCAAAGAGATTCTCTCCTTGCAAAGTATAATCCCCAGTTTGTCCTGTACCCAAAGGTCCAGGAGCCAGGCAATCCTACGTGCACCTATGGCAATAGCAGAGGTTCTGCTTATGCACTCAAAGCAAAGGCTGTACGATTTACAAACTTGGAAACATCCTGAGCATGTTTGACAAGTGCAAGGTAATCCTGCCTCTTATCATCAGGAAGGAGAGGGCTCATAAGCTCTAAATCTCCGGTGACCTCCTTAAGGAACATTCCCATATATAATATATAGGAACTGATCCTGGCAGAAAGCATGGAAGCCTGGAAGGTTTGATGTCTAAAGGCGTCAACAGTCCTACACTCACGTCCTGGAGGATTAGATGCATGTTTTTTGCACTCTTGATCCTTCTCATAGCTGATTCCACCAACATGGAATGGTGTGGTAGCTGAGTTTTTTGAAATCCAGGACAAGGAGGAACGCGATACATGGTGTCGAGCCTTCGAGAGTGAGAAGTGGTTAGAGGTGTTTCCCATATCCTTAACATGAGATCATGCAGGATCTCATGAATAGGTAAAGTAGCTGCCTCCTTGGGAGCTTTAGGGTATTGCAGGATTTCCAATTCCTTTGCCCTAGGCTCTTTTTCAGGAGCCACTGTGATGGAAAGAACTTGAGCCACATCTCGGATAAAATCCTGAAAGGACATATCCTACGTTGAGGAGAAGAAGAATCCTTGGGAAGAAGTACTCTGGTATCAGCAGAGCTTTCAGAATCTTCAGACTCATCCGAGGATTCGAATTATCTCCGATCCGGGTGATCGTGCAAGGCATGATACCGGTACCGATCGAAGTCGGTGTCGGAGGGGTCTGGTACCGACTTGTCGATACCGGATGGGTAAACTTGACTCAGTCCCGGTAGAATACCTGCCGATGTCAAAGCAGTCGGTACCGGTACCGATGTCAGTGGCGGTACCGATTGAATTGTCTGAAGCAGTTTCAAGGGCATCGAGGCCGTGAGAAGAGCCGCCAGACTGCGTTCAATAGCCAAGAATCTCTGGTCTATCAACGCTACCGATGCTTGGGTATCGGTACCGGATGAAGCAGCCGGTATCCCAGAGCATGGCACCAGTAGTTCTGCCGAGGTTGGGGCCTCGAGAACATCCTGGAGCCCCGTTAGTGCTTTGGAAGCCGAAGCCTCCCGCTGGGGCAATTTTACCGGTACAAGTCCCTCAAGGACAACGCCAGAGGCATCTCGATGCTTGGAAGGATTTCTATCCTTTGAGGACCGGCCAGATTTATGTTTAGTTACCTGGAGATCCATGGGAAGAACATAAGAACATAAGATATGCCATACTGGGTCAGACCAAGGTCCATCAAGCCAGTATCCTGTTTCCAACAGTGGCCAATCTAGGTCATACGTACCTAGCAGTTTCCCCAAAAGACACAGGTTCCGCAATGCTTGTACCGGTCAAGCATTGATATCCTGGGTCCCTTCTTAATAATGGTTTATGGACCTTTCCTCCAGCAACTTGTCCAAACCTTTTTTAAACCCAGCTACACTAACAGCCTTTACTACATCCTCCGGTAACAAATTCCAGAGTTTGATTACACGTTGAGTGAAAAAATATTTTCTTTTATTAGTCTTAAATAGTTTACCCTGTAGCTTCATTGCATGTCCCCTAGTCTTTCTATATTCTGATAACGTAAACAATCAATCTACGTTTACCCTTTCCACTCCATTCATTAATTTATAGACTTCTATCATATCTCCCCTCAGCCGTCTCCTTTCCAGGTTAAAGAGTCCTAACCTTTTTAGCCTTTCTTCATAGGAGTATCCTTCCATCCCCTTTACCATTTTGGTGGCTCTTCTCGGAACCTTTTCTAATAACGCTATATCCTTTTAAGATACGGCGATCAGAATTGCACACAATATTCAAGGTGCAGTCTCACCATGGAACGGTATAGAGGCATTATAATATCTTTTGTTTTATTTTCCATTCCTTTCCTTATGATACCTAGCATTCTATTTGCTCTCTTGGATGCCGCTGCACACTGGGCCGAGGGTTTTAGCATGTTATCCACAATGACGCCTAAATCTTTTTCCTGGGTGGTGGTTCCCAATGTGGAACCTTGCATCATGTAACCATAGTTTGGGTTGTTCTTCCCTAGGTGCATAACTTTGCACTTGTCCACATTAAATTTCATCTGCCATTTTGATGCCCAGTCTTCCAATTTATCAAGATCCTCTTGCAATTTTCCACAATCCTCTTGGGTTTTAACAACTTTAGATAGTTTTGTGTCATCTGCAAATTTGATAACCTCACTCGTTATTCCACTTTCCAGGTCATTTATGAATATGTCAAAAAGCAGCGGACCCAGCACAGATCCCTGGGGTACACCACTATTTACCTTTCTCCATTGGGAAAATTGGCCATTTAGCCCAACCCTCTGCTTTCTTATCTTTTAACCAGTTCCTGATCCACAGTAGTACACTGCCTCCTATCCCATGACTCTTTAGTTTTGCCAAGACGAAGCCCTGGAAGACGTCGATGCCACAGAAGCTGCATTGGAGGGAAAAAGGGTGCTAAGTTTAGCAGCTCGGTTTTGCCGACCCCTCTTCGACATCATCCCACAGGCAACACACTCTGAAATAGAGTGGTCAGGACCTAAACATTTGAGGCACCACTCATGGGTGTCGGTGACGGAGATGGTACCGCCACACTTACAACACTTTTTAAAACCCGAAGCGGGTTTTTTCATGTTAGAGGGAAAATTGGGCCTAGTGCCCAAAATGGCGCGTGGCACCTGAAGGAAAAAGTAGCTGGAAGAAATTCCAGAAGAAAGTTTTTTTTGTTTAGAAAAGGAAAGAAGAAACCGGCGGTACCAGTGTAGCGTCGAAGGAAGGCAGATGCGACCACAAAAAAGAATAAACGGGAATATTTTCTACGGTGACAGGATGTGTGACCTGTCAGCTCCGCGGAAAACGAAGAACTGGAGAGGGACAGTTGGGAAAGGCAGGAAGGCAGCACGCAGGCACTGTGGGATGCTCCCAAAAGCTTTCCGATTGGATGCTGGGTAGCGTTTCCACGCAGGCTCCATCGGTACTGACGATACCCATATATGAAGACTACATTCCTGCTTGTTCCTGGAGATCAATAAAACTGCAGATTACTGGACATCCATGGTAAATGACAGCTATTTGGGAGTGCACTCATTTTATTGTTGAGGAATGGTCTTAAGTCGATTACAATGAAAATATTTAATTTCACTTAACATCATACCTCAGAAAATATAGAACAGCACATTGCATCATTCGGAACAGACAATACCCTGAACATGGTTAACGTTACATCACAGATACTTTATGAACACATTCTGTGCATTGCACATGCCCTTCAACTTTCAGTAAAGCCAACAGAGATTTCTCCTACTAAGTGCAAGAAGACACTTGGGCACTTAAATATAGTCCAGGTAATGGCTTTAATTTAAATAAGCACCAAAATTTAGAAGATCTGCTTTAAGAAAATTTAATTCAGGATGTTACGACTTGCTGAAACAGCACATATGATATGCTGCAGTGACTTCTAATACATAAGGAACTAGCTCTTGCAGTAGCTGAACAAAAGCAAACAGTCTTAGAATGTTATCTGCCATTGAATGAGAAATGCTAGAAAAAAAAGTGTCCAAGGTGCTTCAGAAATGCAAGACAGCAACAGAACTGCTGGGCTTTAAAAACTATGTATAAGAAAAGGTAGTTATTCACCTGTAGTAGGTGTTCTCCATAGACAGCAGGAATAAGTCCTCACGTATGAGTAACATCACCAACAGAGCCCCACATAGGAATGCTCCCTAGCTTCTATTAGAAGCTTTTGGGAGGCTCCACCACGCCTGAGTCTGTCTTCCCGTCTGCTGCAGTGCCATCTTCTCCAGAATGATAACAAAGCTGTAGCAGAAGACAACTCCTTGGGGAGGTGGGAGGTTTGCAAGGACTTATTCCTACTGTCCACAGAGAACACCTGTTACAGATGAGTAACTATCTTTTCTGCTCCAAAAAAACACATTAGGTCCCAAGCCACTGCCGGAGGCTTGAAAGAGGGTTTAGAAAGGAGTAAGCCCCACATGAAGTGAAGCACCAAAGGCTGAGCAGACATGGATTTCCCCTCTTAACTCGATGGTAGAACCCAGTCATACTAAGATGAACCCTGATTGAGTTGGACTTGAGACCAGAATCAGAGGTACAGGAGGTTCTCGAGTAGCCTGTTGACCGAACAAGAAAAGGGGTCCAGTGCCTAGTCAGCACACCAGGAAGCGAATTTCCTCCATTTGCAAGCATAAGACTTCCTCTTCAATGCCCTCCTACAGGCCAAAAAACCTTTGTCACTCCATTGGGTAGGTTAAGCTCCGACAGGACTAGCTGCTCAACATCCAAGCAATGAGGGCCAAGGTCTGGACATTGGGGTGGAGTAGCCTTCTTTCCCTCTGTGAAATAAGGTTTGGAGCAGAACCTAATTGCAGGAGCTCCCACTGGGACAGCTGAAACATAAGGGAGAACCTTGGCTGCATAAGCCAATATGGCACAATGAGGATTATTGTACCCTTGTCAGCCTGGAGTTTCAGCAGGGTCTTGGCTATGAGAGGAATGGGAGGATATGTGTATAGCATGCCCTTTCTCCAGTGCAGGAGGAAAGCATCCTGCACCAGCCTGCTGAGCAAGGCGAACCTGGAGCAGAATTGATCCACTTGGGCGTTGTGCGGAGTGGCGAACAGATCTATTGAGGGGGTACCTCACTTCCATAAAGTTCCTGTTCAGAGTCCACTTGTGCGGCTGGAGTACGCGGCTCAGCTGGTCTGCCAGGGAATTCTGCTCCTCAGGCAGATATGTGGCTGTTAACACCATACCATGAGCGATGGCAAACCTCTACAGCCAGATCACCTCCCAGCACAGGAGATACGAACCTGTGCCCCCCTGCTTGTTTTATGTAGAACATTGCCACCTGATTGTTGGTCTGAATCAGAACAATCTGGTTGGTTAGGTGATCCCAGAAAGCCCTGAGGGCATTTGCTATCACCCAGAATTCCAAGAAATTAATAAGATGGAGGCTCTCCTGTTTAGACCAGACATCTTGTGTGCGAAGGCCATCCAGATGTTCTCCCCAACCCAGCTTGGATGTATCTGTCAGTGCCCTCTGGACCGGCGCCTTCTGAAAGGGGAGATCCTTGAGCAGGTTCTGTGTATCCAACCTCCAGCGCAGACACTGGATCAGAGGTACAGTGACCGCCACCCAATCCTGGAGGCAGCCTGTGGCCTACCTCAGTACCCAAAGTCCACTGAGCCTGTCTCATCGATGAGCCAGGGGAGTGACGTGCACTGTAGAGGCCATAAGACCGAGCACAGTCAGCATTCCTTGAGCCGTTATCTGGCGCTTCTGCAGAGTGTCGCGGATTACAGACATCAACCACTGAAGACAGTCCAGAGGGAAAAAGGACTCTGCTTGAGTTGTGTCAAGGACAGCCCCTACGAACTCCAGATGCTGGGGGGGCTGAAGTTAAGACTTTGGGTAAATGACCACAAACCCCAACAGCTTCAGCACCTGAATGGTCAACTGTGTTGAGTGCTGGACTCTGTCTGGAGTGGTGCTTTTTATGAGCCAGTCATCCAGATAAGGGAAGACAAAGATCCCAAGTGTCTTGAAATAGGCTGCCACCACTGTGAGGCATTTTGTGAAGACTCGGGGCACCGAGGCCAGTCCAAAGGGTAGTACTCAGGACCAATGTTCCCTCTAATTTTCTGTAGGCTGTGTGCGCATAAAATATCAGCTGTGTGCAGCTTTTGAAGGAAGGTTAAATTTTTGTGCGCCACATAATGACACTCAGAGTTATATACTTTAAAATTTGACTACACGTCAGAATACAGTATGTACACCACATTTATTTTAATCAAATTAAAGGAAAATAGACGATTACTAAAGGAAGCGGGAAATTCCTAGTAATTGCAATCATAACTTTAAAATTTTAAGACGTCTGTGTTGTTTTCTATCAGAATCAAAGCCGTAATTTTTGTGCGCTCTGTTGTAAAGTATGTGCGCGCGCGCGCACACGCGCACAGCTTAGAGGGAACAGTGCTCAGGACAAATTGGAGCTATTTCCTGTGGCAGGATGGATCGATATGTGAGCATACGCATCTTTTAGATCCAGGGAATATAGCCAATTGTCTCTTTGAAGACAAGTGAGCAGGGTCCCCAGAGAGACCATCTTGAACTTTTTTCACACCAGGAAGGTGCTGAGGTTTCTGAGGTCCAGAATGGGCCGAACCCTCCCCACCATCTTCTTGAGTTCCAGGAAGTACCTAGAGTAAACTCTCACCTGACCTGTTCCGGAGGCAAAGACTTAATGGTGAGATCGGCTAGAAGGGTAGAGATTTCTTGCAAGAAGTAGAGATGCAGAGTGTCCAGGGGATACGCACTTGGGGAGGGGATGGGGTAGCAGTTCGGTGAAGTGCAATATGTAACCATTTCGGACTATTTGCAGCACCCACAAGTCCAAAGTTATGAGGGAGTCACTTGAGGGCAAAAAGAATGAGCTGTCCACTCACAAGAGGGTTGCAGAGCAGGCTGGGCCTTTTGAGGTTTCTCTCAGCATAGCAGGCAAGGGGCCTGCGCCTTCTGCTGAGAGTTTGGAGAACTAGGGAAGTACCTGCACTTACTCTGGTAGTAGATCTTTTTCTGACTCCCCCCCCCCCCCCAAATACCTCCTGCGAGAGGGATTGGACGTTTTCCTCAAGAATCTGATGAGGATAATGTTCTGCTTCTCTATACTGCCAGATTTCTCCTCCAACTGTTCTCCGAACAGCTTCTCTCCTTGGCATAGCACGTCTGCCAGCTTATTTTGCACTAACTGTTCCAGGTCAGAAGACTGGAGCCAAGCGAGCTGGCGGCCCCAATGCCCACCACTGTCGCCCTGCAGGCTGATTCAAAGGCGTCAAATATCGCCTGAACTATGAACAGTCTTGGCCATGGCCCAACAGGGCACGATAGGGGTCCAGTTTTTCCGTGGGGAGGAACGGGCCCAATTCCGTGAGATCAAGCATGATGTCCTTCAAGAACACGCTCATATATAGCTGCTAAGAGAGAACTCTGGCCAGTAGCACGGAGATCTGAAAGCGCCGCCTTCCGGAGGAGTTCAACGTCTAAACCTCCCTGCTCAGGAGTGTCGGGGAATGAGTCTTAGTGTTCTTAATTCTTTTTAGGGCTGACTCCAAGGAGTGATGCGGAAGATGAGGCTTTTCAAACCAAGGGGCCTTTTGAACCTGGTAAATCGAGTCTAGCCTCCTGCTGACAGCGAGCACTTTGAAAAGGTTCTCCTACATCCTCATTTGCAGCCTCTGTAGGATCCGGTGCACCAGCACCATTACAGTCTCCTTAGGGGCCGAGGGGTACTGGATGATTTCCAGCTCTTTCACTCTGGGTTTATCCTCCACCTCCAGTGAAAATGGAATGGGCTTGGCCATATCCCTCATGAAGTCCTGGAAAGACACATCCTGTGGAGGAGACTTCCGCCTTTGTGAGGAGGGGAGGGGTCCGATGGAGGCTCAGGAGATCTGCTCTCTGACAGGGTCTCCGATTCCACATCCGTCGCCCAGAAGTCAGAATCTAAAAAGAAGTCAAAGTACCTCTGAGACTCTGCCCGGAACTCCCTTCAACTTCAAGGGGAGTAGGAGTGTTGATGGGATCGATGAGGTGTCTAGTGCTTTCGAGGTTTTGTTGGGACATCAGACCCTGACACACTCAAGAGAGAGATGACCCCGCTAAGGACCAGCATCTGATCTCCTCGACACTCCGATGTCGATGCCTCTGTAGGCAATGCACATGTCTCTAGGATCAGCTGCACAACATTCAACAATGATACCATGGGCACCGAAGCACCAACCTGCTGTTTATCCAACATCACTGCCATATGGACCTTGAGAGCCTAGAGGCATTCCTCCATGGCTGCCAATTCCAAAGGCCTCGGGGTCTGAGCCACTTCAACCACTGTCTCTGGTATCCCTGCATGGCCTCGGTTATCGGGAGATGGTCAATGCCCCTCCAGAACTCAATAGGTCGATTCATTTTGCCGGGCCATAGCTCTCAACATCACGTTGGGAAAGGTTCTAATGCCAATGCATGTGAAGCTTAGTCTGGTACTCAGAAAGGCCCCCCTTCGACATCGATGGAGTTGAGATAGAGTCCTTCTTCGATTCCAGGTGGAGACCGACCAAATGCAGATGCTCAAGGCCTCTGTGGAGCTCCATTGAGGACATCATCCATATGTGAGGACTTAATTTCTGTTTGTCCAGGGAGAACCAAACTGTTAACTATTCTTGAGGACTAAGCTGAAAACTCCTCTCCTAAAGACAACCTCAATCTCTTCATGTTATAAGTATTTGCGGCATACAAAAAACCTGTTTCCTTTACTATCCCCGCCTCCTCCTCTAGCCCAGTAAATAACCCTGTTCTGTTCCCAAATCAAATTCGTGGAAGGTTGAGACAAGTGGAATGGAAAGGTGAAAGCAAATTATCTGAGGTTCACAGAATAAGATGGACCTCTATCATCTGTTCTCACCTTATGTGCTTCAGGACCAGTGACTGCAACTATCCTCCGAATACCTTTGGCAATGGCTTCCTCAGAGACAATCACAAAGGGACTAGCATGGCTGGAGTTCTGCAGGTGCCTGACAAGAGAGTAAAACAATTCATGTACATCTGCGCTGCTAAGCTAGTGGACAAGAAAACTGCAAACTTTTTATTATACTGTAAACCACTTTAGTTATGCACTAAAGTGGTTTACAGTATAATAAAAATTTTGCAATGTTTAGTTCTAAAATTTGGTCTGTTCTGATACTGTGCAAAGCGATCTCATGGTCTGAAATACCGGATTGGATAGCAAATTCAGAACAAAAACATAAAATACAGAATTGCCACATGGTCTGACAGAAGGTGAAATTAGACCTTACCTAATCATTGGCTTTCCTTGAGTACCTCCAGTCCAGTCCTAACCTCTGGGTTGTCACCTCTCACCAGCAGCTTGGAGACTGAGCATGTCACCTTTGATGACATCAGTGTACATAAGTGTACATAAGCAGCTTGCACTACCAGCCCCATAAACCATTGACAAAGCAGACTCACAAGAGCAACAATTAAGACGACGAGATATAATGAACCTTAAACACTATAATCCCCCCCCAAAAAAATGGGTACGGTAACCCTCCCCAAAGGAAGCAGCAGCTTACCCATCGACACTTTGGAGCAGACATGTCTACTCTAACGGAGGTTACGATGTTTTTGCCAAGTGCTGTCTAAGAAACTACACTACCATCATACTGGTACCCGTAGCTGCTGTTATTGTATCGATCCATCTCATTGCTGGCCTTCCTCTTTTGCGTTTACCTTCTATCTTGCCAAGCATGATGTCTTTCTCTAATGATCTCTCTCTTCGCATGATGTGTCCAAAGTATGAAAGTCGAAGTCTTGTTATCTGAGCTTCTAAAGAAAGCTTAGGTTTGATCTCCTCTAGTACCGACTGGTTTGTCCTTCGGGCAGTCCATGGAATACACAGTATTCGCCGCCAGCACCATAATTCAAAGGCATCAATTTTCTTCCTGTCTATCTTTTTCACTGTCCAGCTTTCACATCCATATGATGTTATTGAAAATACCATGGCTTGAACAAGTCTGAGAGAGACATCTCTGCTCTTGAGAATCTTATCTAGGTCTTTCATAGCCATTCTGCCAAGAGCAATGCATCGTCTGATTTCTTGACTGCTTGTTGCTTCTTTATTGATAGTTGATCCAAGTAGGTTAAAGTTGTTCACGATTTTAATTTCTTCTCCTTCAACGATGAACCTGTTGATTATGCCAGTTGTCATGATCTTTGTCTTCTTTACATTAAGGTGCAGGCCCATTCTGAGACTATGTTCTTTGATTGTGAGAAGCAAATGTTTCAGATCATCTTCACTTTCAGCCAATAATGTGGTATCATCAGCATAGCGAAGGTTGTTGATGAGTCTTCCACCAATCTTCACACCTCTGTTGTCTTCATACAATCCTGCTTCTCTGATGATTTGTTCTGCATATAAATTAAACAGGTAGGGGGAAAGTATGCAGCATTGTCTTACATCTTTGCTTATTTTAAACCATTCTGTTTCTCCTTGATCCGTTCGAACTGTTGCTTCTTAATCAATGTACAGGTTGTGCAAGAGTACGATCAGGTGTTCTGGTATATCCATGCTTCTTAATGTGGCCCAGAGTTTCTCATGGTTTACATAGTCAAAAGCCTTGCTATAGTCGATAAAGCACAAATAGATATCCTTTTGGTATTCTTTAGTCTTTTCAAGTCTTTTCCATCTCACATCCGCAATGATGTCTCTCGTTCCTCGCCCTCTCCTGAACCCTGCTTGCACTTCAGGTAGTTCTTGTTCCAGGTATGGTTGTAGTCTCTTTTGAATAATCTGCAGTAGAATCTTGCTGGCATGTGGGATCAGAGCGATTGTGTGATAATTTCCACAGTCAGTTGGATCACCTTTCTTTAGTATTGGTATAAACAGATCTATTCCAGTCAGTTTGCCATGATGTTGTCTTCCATATTTCTTGGCAGAGCCTTGTAAGTATGGTAACAGCTGCATCAGGTTGCTGTAATACTTCTATGGGAATGCTATCAATGCCTGGTGCTTTGTTCTTTGATAAGGCTTTCAATGCTGCTTTAACTTCTTCTTTCATCACCAATGGTTCCCGATCATAAGATACAGGTTGAAACGGCTGTTGGCCCACTTGATCTTTATCATATAAAAACTCTGTATATTTATTTATTTTATTTATTTATTTATTTAATCATTTTTCTATACCGCCTCTTCCAGAGATCAGTGGCGGTTTACATTGAAACATTAAAACTTAATAATGGTAAACTATTATTTTACAATGAACATTAGAAGCTTAATAATAGAAAACTATTAAATTTACAATATAACAGATAACAGATGTAGAACATTTTTAACATTTAACGCAGGGTCAAAGCACTAGAGTCAAAGCACTATATTCCTTCCACCTTTTCTTGATCTTCTCAGCATCATTCAACATAGAACCTTGAGCATCTTGTAACATTCCAATTCGAGGCTGGAACATTTTCTTTAACTCTTGTAGCTTTAGGAAAGCCAATCTTGTTCTTCCTCTAATAGTTTCTGCTTCTATTTCCTTGCATGCGTCGTTGTAGCACTTTTCCTTGTCCTGTCTTGCTGCACGTTGGAAATCTCTGTTGAGTTCTGTTATTGTCTTTCTTTCTCCCCTGGCTTCTCTGCGTTTCTGGGCAATTTTCAGAGTTTCTTCAGTCATCCATTTTGGCCGTTTTTGCGTTTTCAGCTTTTGTAGAGACTTCTCGCTTTCTTCCAACACATCCTTCTTGATGTCATTCCATAACTCTTCTGGAGCGCTGTCATTTGTATCTAAAGCAGCAAATCGATTTTGCAGGCAGTCTTTAAATTCCAATGGTATATTCTCAAGGTCATATTTTGCTGCATTCATGAGTGGTTTGCTCTTTTTCAACTTTAGCTTGAGTTTGCATACTAGTAGTTAATGATCTGTACCACAGTCAGCTCCAGGTTTTGTCTTTATTGATGTTATAGAACTTTTCCATCGTTGACTTCCACAAATGTAGTCAATTTGATTTTTATACAATCCATTGGATGAAGTCCATGTGTACAGTCGCCGCTTGTGTTGATGGAAGGTGTTTGAAATGAATAGATCGCTGGGCTTGCAGAATTCTATCAGTCTTTCTCCAGCTTCATTTCTGTTGCCAAGTCCATATTTTCCAACTACTTTGCCTTCTTCTTTGTTGCCAACTTTTGCGTTCCAGTCACCCATGACTATTAGGATATCCTGTTTGCATGTTCTGTCAATTTCAACTTGTACTTGTTCATAGTAGCCTAGTGGTTAGAACACTGGCTTGGTAACCAAGCAACCAGGGTTCAATTCCCACTAGCACTCCTTGTGGCCTTGGGCAAGTCACTTAACCCTCCATTGCCTTGGAAGAAAGGCCTGGCAATCTACTTCTGGTGAAACTGCCAAGAAAACCCAGGAGCTTCTGGGTCGCCAGGACTGACTTGAAGGCACACATTGCACTACTTATTCATAGAATTCTTCAACTTCATTCTCTTCTGCAGCTGTTGCTGGGGCATATACTTGAATTATAGTTGTGTTGATAGGCATTCCTCGTAGACGAATAGAGATTAAGCGTTCGCTGACTGCATTTTATTTCATTACAGTTCTTGCAAGTTTCTTCTTTATTATAAATGCAACACCATTTCTTATTTGTCTTTCATTTCCAGCATAGTAGACCATGTGATCATCTGATGCAAAGTGCCCTATGCCAGTCCATTTCAGTTCGCTGACATCCAACAGATCAAGCTGTACACGTTCCATTTCATTCTTGACCACCTCCAACTTCCCTTGGTTCATGCTTTGTACATTCCATTTTCCAATGCGTCACAATTTACAAAGTATTAAAAGATGGCACAAGGCCAGAAAGGTTGAAAAGAAATTACAATATAAGACAGGAAAGCAATAGTAAGAGGGCAGGACAGAGAGAACGCATAAATAGACATACATTGGTAGAGGTAGATAACCCACTAGTCTGGACTGGTCTAGCAGAAAGATCTGAAATAGCATGTTAGGAATTATTAGGAAAGGAATGCAGAATAAAACAGAGAATATCTACTACCTCTGTATTGCTCCATGGTACGACTGCATCTAGAGTACTGTGTGCAGTTCTAGTTGCCACATCTCAAAAAGATATAGTGGAATTAGAAAAAGGTATAGAGAAGGGCAACCAAAATGAGCAAAAGGGGATGGAATAATTCCCTTATGCGGGCTCTTCAGCTTAGAGAAGAGATGGCTAAGGCAAGATATTATAGAGGTCTATAAAATCCTGAGTGGAGGAGGAAGTGATGTCACCGGTCTGGATGGACAGCTGAGTTGGTAGCTCCATTGAACAGAGCGATAAAAAGTGATTTTTCACCCTCCCCAAAGTGTTTGTTTTGGTGAAATGAATTCTTGAGAACCCGGTTTGAGTTGTATGGTGATAGAATGGCAAACGCGTGCCGAAAAGTCACCGACCTGAAAGAATTTGCCCATGCTGGCCGAGGAGACAGTTCCAGGGAGAAGGCCATGGCAGTAGGGTCACTGCATGGAGAGGCTTTGTCGGAGGTGGATCTTGCTGATCTGCTGGCGGGCAAGGGTGCAGATGTGCAAATCACCAAGGAGAAATTGAAGAACTGGTTTACAGACCTTAAAAAAGAGATTGGAGCTGTGCGCAGTGAGTTTGTGGAGCTGACTGGCAAACTGCAAACAGGCGTGCAAGTCTTGGCAAGTGGAGGAGGAAAGCCTCATGGCAGAAAGTCAACAGAAGCACTAAACGATACAGCAACTGGAGGAAGGAGCTATGGCTATGTACCTTAAATTGGAAGACATTGAAAACAGAATGTAGTAATTTGCACATTAAAAGGGTGCCAGAGTTGCCTGAATTTAAGACAGTGCTGCTGTGGCTGTATCTATTTTTCAAGCCTTACTTCGAGACAGGGACAGAGAAGAGTTGCCCGAAATAAAGCTGGATAGAGCCCAAAGTGCGCTGGGGCCTATGTGGGGATAGACTCCACAAGATATTGTAACATGCCTGAATGATTTCTCTTTGAAAAATGAGGCATGAGGGGAAATTTGACTGGTGAGGCTATTGGGTGGCACTCTGCAAATTTGGCCATGGCGACCTTGCAAAGGTGGAGAAATGCATTTGGTAATAGAGAGGTTCCGCAAGGAGAAAATTAACTATAGATGGCTGTATCCCTTCGGTCTGGAATTCAAGGTTAATGGAGCGACATGGAAGGCATCGACGCTGGAGGCAGGGCCGGCCTGGCAAACTAGGCAGCCGCTTAGGGCAGCCAGCCCAGGTGGGCGGTTTTATGCTGCCATTTTGTTGCCTGTGGCAGGCCATGTGCTTCGGCACACATTACCTGCCGTTTCTGATCCCCCTCAGACACAACTTACTGTCGGGGAGGGGGTCAGAAGCGGCAGGCCATGTGTGCTGAAGCACATGGCCTGCTACGGCAACAACGCAGCGGCACAAAGCTACCGCTTTTAAAATACTGCCACTGTCGTTTGCCTCTCCCCCCCAAGATGAAATCAGCAGCAGTGAGGAGCAGTGGCATGGCTCGGTGGGGAGGGGTGGTGCGGCGCAGCTGGGTTTTCTGCCGGGGGTGGCAGAAACCTTTGGGCCAGCCCTGACTGGAGGATATGGTGAAGGCGCTGGAGGAAGCTGGACTGCAGAAGGTGCATGGATTTCTGGTGGCAAAATCAGTAGCAGAGCTCCATAGATCAGCATGGACAGTGGTGGAGATAGGGACTCGGAGTGGAAAGGTGACATAAATAGAGACTTGTGCTGGACTGGTCTTTTATTTTTCTCTAGCTGGTCGGTGGGGGGAATGGGGGTGGGGAATACCAGAGACACACTTCCTTCTTGGGGATTTGTGTGGTGTGTTTTGTAAGTTCATTCTTTTGTTTTTTGTGGGGTATCAGCAGTAAGGGAGTGTGTGTGACTGAAAGTTTAAGCTGCTGGGTGTGGCGGAGGAAGGTGGAGGGATGGGTGAGAGTTTGAAAGTTTGCAGTGTTAAGGTGTGTGGCTGCGAGTGTAAGGTTGGTATGCAGGAGGTTGGCTGTGTGGGGCGTATGTGGAGGTTGTGAGAGGACCGTGGGGGAGGGGGGTATCTCTATAATGCTATGCTCTGTGACCCAGGCAGATGTGTCACTACTGTAGGGAGTGCACGGTGGAATGGGAAACTCATCGCAGCCAACTTGGTGTATACAAGCTGCACTTATCTCCCCTGAGCTCTGTACACCGCCAAATCTCCCCTCATATTCTTGCACCAGCCCTGGGCATACAACAATCCTGTAAACAGAGGATGCAATTCAAGAAGACAAAAATTAATCTGTTATTGACTTCCTAGATATTCTGATCAAAAAGCAGGATGGATATTTTGTCACTATGTTGAAAGGAGATTTTTTTAGACATTTCCTCATCTTCTGACCCTGTCCATCATGCTCATTTGATGTGGCATCTACAGTTGTGGTCAACATTATTGGCACAATATCTTGAGAAATAATTGGAAATATTTCAACTGTATGTCATCATAATATTAAATAGCAGTTTGTTCACTAATACTCTTAAGTATTTAAAGGTCTGAATCATATCTCCCCTGTCCTTCCTCTCCTCCATAGTGTATATATTTAGGTCTTCAAGTCTCTTCTCATACTTCTTCTGATGCAGGCTCCAAATCATTTTGGTCACCTTCCTCTCAACCATTTCCAGTTTTTTATATATATCCTTTGTGCGATCTGATCTCCAAAACTCAACACAATATTCCAAGTAAGGCCTCACCAGTGACTTGTACAGTGGCATTACTACCTCTTCCTTTCTGCTGGTAATTCCTCTTTGTATGCAACCCAGCATCCTTCTGGCTTTTGCCAGCACCTTGTCACACTGTTTTGCCACCTTGAGATCATCAGAAACAAATCACTCAGAGGTCCTTTTCCTGGTTCGTGCACACCAACATTTTGCCCCTTATTGCGTACAATACTTTTGGATAAAAATGTGCTCAGCGCAGGCCATTATTGCAGAAAGAGGGGATTAGGCTAGGAGCTGATATATTAATGGTGCAGGAGATGCACTTGAAGAAATCTTTTGAGAGGAGGTTAGGTCGAGATCCTTTCCCTATGTGAATTTGGCCGCCAACAACGACAATCCGAGAAAGGGGGGGTGGGGGGAGTAAGAATATTGCCATTGTCCTGGATGTGGTTGGAGGTGCTGGAAGTTAAAAGGAATGTGAAGGGTAGATTTATTTTTGCTTAAAGCCAACTTGAATGGGGAAGTGGTGATCTTGGCCAATATATATGCTCCCAATAGTGGGCAGGGGAAGTTGTGCGGGTAGGGAAGTGGAAGAGACAGGAGAGGAGTGCTACATAATGAGAGGAGACTTACATTTAATGGTGAACCTGAGGCTGAATAGTTCTAGGGGGGAAGTGGGGAGGGGTTTTAAGGGACGTGGCAGAGGATGGTGGGGTTTTTCTTAAGCATCTTGGGTAGGTGAATGCCTGGCAGTATAGTAATGGTGACGAACAACAAAGTGTAGTTATTCACCTGTAACAGGTGTTCTGCGGGGACAACAGGAATCAGTCCTCACATATGAGTGATGTCGGCACCAACAGACCTCTCGCTTGAAGCATCCCCACAGTTTTCAAAGAAAGCCTTTGGGAGATGCCATCCCTCATGTGTGGTCCCCTTCCTGCCCAAGGGTGCCATCTTGCTCATTCAGATGACATAGCTAAAAGATGGAAAAATCAAGATGGCAAAGGAGCAACTCCAAGGGGAGGAGGGAGGGTTGTGAGGACTGATTCCTGTTGTCCCCGGAGAACACCTGTTACAAGTGAATAACTACGGTTTCTCCAGGAACAAGCAGCAGTTACAGGCCACCAAAAAGCCCATTAGCAAAAATAGGGGCTCCCTCGCGGGAAGCCGCAAGCAGCAGCAAATGAGTCCGTGTCCACAGACCACAGTAGGATCCCTGTGTCCGATGAAACCAGCACACCGGTAGCCTGAACACAGAAGGGTCGGACGGTAGGAGTTGCCTAAACTCCGAAAAAATTACTCAGCACAGCCTAGCTGAAGACACTGTCCATCGGGACTCTCTTTCCAGGCAGTAATGGGTTGCGAAGGTATGGACTGAAGACCAGGTGGCGGCCCGGCAGATGTCCACCATCGGGACAGAGCCCAAGTTTGCCACCGAGGCCGCCATAGCCCTGACACAGTGCGCCATGACGCGGCCTTCCAGCAGGAGCCCCTCCTGCTCATAGGCAAGGGCGATACAGTCCGCCACCCAGGTGAACAGTGTATGCTTGGTCACCGCCTCCCCCAGCCTACTTGGGTCGTAGGAGATGAAAAGCTGAGCAGCTTTGCAGTGGCCCTGAGTGCACTGGATATAGAAGGACAAAGACCTCTTACAGTCCAAGGTGTGAAGAACCGTCTCCGCCCGACTATAGTGAGGTCTTGGAAAGAAAGTAGGGAGCACCACTTTCTGGTTGAGATGGAAGGGTGACACTACCTTTGGCAGGAATTTATGGTGCGTATGAAGCACCATTCTGTTTCTGTAGAATCTGGTATAGGACATCTCCGCCACAAGGGCCTGAAGCTCTCTAACACTGTAAACGGAGGTGAGCACGACCAGGAAAGTCACCTTCCAAGAGAGATAGCGAAGGTGGCAGGTAGCCAGAGGTTTGAAGGGCGGGTGAGTGAACTGCCCCAACACTACGTTGAGGTCCCATTCGGTTGCGGGAGGGAGAACCGGGGACTTCTATAAGAGCAGGCCCCGAAGAAAACGGGTCACCAAGGGTTGAATCGAGAGGGGCTGACCATCCACCGGAGGGTGGTGCATTGCCAGGGCACTAAGGTGCACTCAGACAGAATTAGACTTGAGCCCAGATTGAGAGAGGTGGAGAAGGTACTGTAACACCAGTGCCACTGGGCAGGAGAAGGGTCAGCCCTGTGTTCGGCGCCCTAAACCAAGAACCTGTGCCATTTGAGGGCATAAGCCTTTCTGGTAGAGGCCTTGTGAGATCTCAGCAGAATGTCTTCCACCTCAACCGGAAGGTTGAAAAGGACCAGAGTCACCCTCTCAGCAGCCACGCTGTCAGCGACAGGGACCACAGGTTGGGGTGCAGGAGAGAGCTCCTCTCCTGAGATAGGATTCCTGGGGCAGTCCCCAAGGGAATGGGGGTCTCCACCGTCAACTGGAGGAGCAGCGGAAAACACAGTAGCCAGGGCCACTGAGGAGCTATCAGGATGAGAGAGGCCCTGTCGCAGAGGGTCCTGAATAAGTTCTTGGAGATCAGCGGCGTAGGAGGGAAGGCATACATGAGGCCTTCCGAGCATGAGACAAGGAACATGTCCGCTGCCACCCTGGAGGGGTGGACCTGCCGGAAACAGAAGCAGGCAACTGAAAGTTGTCCGTGCTGGCGAACAGGTCCATCATCGGTTCCCTCCAGAGCCGGAAAAGCCGAATGGCTACCCTGGTGTCCAGCTGCCATTCGTGCGGCTGGAGAACTCTGCTGAGCCTATCGGCCAGCAGGTTGTCCTGGCCTGGCAGGTACACTGCCCGCAGGAGGATACCCAGTTGGATTGCATATGAGCAGAGGACCAGTGCCTCCTGACAAAGGGTACAAGACCCCGTGCTTCCCTGTTTGTTCACGTAGAACATCGCCACCTGGTTGTCTGTCTGGACCAGCTCCGGCTGGTGACGCAGGTGGTGACAGAAGACTCTCAGGGCTAGGTGTATGGCTCGGAGCTCCAGGAGGTTGATCTGCTAGGTGCTCTCGTCTGGTGACCAGTTTCCCAGAGTGCAGAGATCTCCGCAGTGAGCTCCCCAGCCGAGCAGGGAGGCATCCGTGGTGAGGACCCTTGAGGGGCTTGGGGCCTGAAAAGGCATACCCGCCTTGACATGCTGGGGAGACTGCCATCAGACCAGAGAATCTGCCAATTGGCGGGTCACAGAAACTCTGTCTCGGAGGCGGCCCCTGGCCTGAGACCACTGGTCCCGGAGACACCACTGCACCACCCTCATGTAGAGGTGAGCGTCAGGGATGACATGGACCGTGGAGGCCATGTGCCTGAGGAGGTGCAGGAGGAGCTGAGCAGGCACCGGGGGACGGTAATGTATGTCCCGTCTAGAGTCCTGAGACGGTCGGCTCGGTCCCTGGGCAAGAATGCCTTCGACTGGAGCATGTTGATCTTTGCCCCAATGAACCCCAGACACTGTGTCGGGAGGAGGTGAGACTTGGGGTAGTTTATGACAAACTCCAGGTGTTGCAGAACCTGGATTGTGCATGCGGTGGCCTGCTGCACCTCTGAAGCAGTGCCTCCCTTTATGAGCCAGTCGTCCAGGTAGGGAAAGACAAAGATCCCCTGGAGCCGGAGAAAGGTGGCCACAACTGCCAGGCATTTTGTGAAAATTCTTGGGGCAGAGGCCAGGCCAAAGGGGAGCACCCTGTACTGAAAATGCCTGCCCCTCACTTCGAACCGCAGATACTGCCTGCAGTTGTGGTGGATGAGCATGTGGGTATAAGCATCCTTGAAGTCTAATGAGCATAGCTAATCTCCCTGCTGGAGGTAGGGCAGCAATGTTCCAAGGGAGTGCATCTTGAACTTCTCCCTCACCAGGAATTTGTTGAGGTTGCGCGGGTCGAGGATGGGCCTTAGACCCCCATGTCCATTTGGCACAAGGAAATACCTGGAGTAGAACCCCCCTGCCCTTGAGATGGTGGGGCACCGGTTCCACCGCTTTGTCCTCGGGAAGACCTGCCAACTCCTTCAGAAGTTCCCGGTGGAGGGGAGACCTGAGGGGCTCCCCCGGGAAATAAGGGGAAGGTGTTTGAATCAGGTGGAGGAGGTAACCCTCCCTGACTACCCGAAGTGCCCAGGAACCGGTGGTGATGGACATCCACCTCTGGGCATAGAGGGCCAAACGTCCCCCTGTGGGCTGCTGATCTCCTTGGGGAGATAGGCTATGTTCAAGGAGTCAAAAACTCACCCTTGGCTGGGCCAGAGCCGGTGCTTGGGGTTCTGGAGCCTTCTGCTTACGAGGGCCATGTCCATGTCCCTTGGCCTATTGACCCTGTTGGGGAGCTGGGGAGGCCTGATAAGGTGGGTAGTTTCTGCAAGCAGCTCCCTTCCTGGAGTAAAAGAACTTTTTACCCGAGCCCTTCCATTGGGGAGGGGCAGCAGTCTTTTTGGAGAAACTGGTCCTCGTCATGAACTTGGTATCCAGCTCGGCTGCTTTGTCGATCATGGGTTTGCCAAAGAGGTTCTCTCCTTGGCAGGAGACATCAACCAATTTGTCCTAAACCCACTGCTTGAGGTCGGACAACAGTAGCCAAGCTTGGCGGCGGGCACCGATGTCCACCGCCGCTACTCGAGCCACCGACTCGAACCTGTCATAGGCTGCCTGAGACATGAATTTGGAGTATTCACGGACTGCCTTGGCCAGGTTCTTGAACCACTGCAAGGATTCCTCTGAGAGATCAGCTGAGAACCCGGCGAGTTCCTTTGCCAGGTCTCTCAGGTACATGCCCATGTACAGCTGGTAGGCCTGGATGCAGCCGATGTGCATTGGGCCCTGGTCGCACTTTCTGCCGAGGGTATCCAGGGTGCGAGACTCCCTGCCAGGGGGCACCAAGGAATGCGTCTTCTGGCTTTTCAGCTGACGCGTGGCCGACTCCATCACCATGGAGTTATGCGACAGCTGTAACCTTTGGAAGCCTGGACTCCGGTGGGACTCGATACATCGAATCGAGCTGTTTGCTCTCCACTAGTACCGAAGCCGGTGTCTCCCAACATTCGTAGCATGAGCCGTTCCAGGATGGGAGAGATGGGCACCGTGAGCGATTCCCATGGAGGTACCTCGTACTGGAGGATTTCTAACACATCTGCCTGAGGGTCCTTCTCCGACTTGGTCGCAAATGCCAGAGCCTTAGACATGTCCTTGACAAAATCAAGGAAGCCCATATCCTTGGGCGGGGACCGCCGTCAAGGCTCCGAGATGGGAGTCAGATGGGACATCGTGATGGCGACAGATATCAGGGGATGCCTCATCCTCCGTCTCCCACTCAGAGTAGTCCATCGAGGACTTTTATGAGGGCTGCTCTGCGGGGCCTCGGGGTCCCCGATGCTCTGCAGCTGGTGCCTGGCATACTTGCCGTGGATGACTGCGGTCCCGTCGAGTGGGATTCAGATCACAACCTCGGCCTCCAAGGATCGGCTTGGCCTCTGGAGATGTCTTGGACATAGAGTGCCCGGTGGTCGGGGCAAACGAACCGGTCATGCTGGACAAAAGCACCTGCTGCTGGTCCATGAAGGCAGACAAACTGCCCTCCAGGGCTGCCATTCTGGACTTCAGACCAGAAGGCTCTGCAGCCTTCGGCACAGGCATTGAGGGATTCTGGTCCGGCACAGGCACTGAGAGATTCGGGTCCAACGCCGGCTCCCCCGAAGGGGAATCCTCGATGAGGATGGTGTTTGGGGACCGAGGCTGGATAGCGGTCGGATCCTTTCAGGGGACTTTCACAGGCGGCTCCTTCTCCGATGACTTTGACAAAAATCTTAAACTGCGGGACTGGGCCCGGGGAGCACCCGGCCGGTCGAAGCCTACAAGGACGCCATCTTTGAGGGTTCTTCTTCTTCATGGGTTCCCTCGAGGGAGATCCCCTTTATGAGGACCCATGACGATGCTCAGGTTTGGAAGGTTCCGCCCGAGATGTCGGGGGCTCACACAAGGCCCTGGCCTTCAGAGGCACCGGGGACTCGGGGAAAAACTTTTAGTGCTGCTGCTGGCGGCTCTTGAGGACCTTACTGGACATCCTTTTGCAGAGATCGCAGGTTGCCGGGTCGTGGTCTGGCCCAAGGCAGCGGAGACAGCAGTTGTGTGTGTCGGTCAAAGACATAATTTTAGAGCACCGATCACACGTCTTAAAGCCACTGGTAGCCATGGGGGAAAAAAGTACCCCTGTGAGGTCGAAGACTCTCCGGGTTGCCAGTAGGAGAAAAAGGGCGCAAAGGCACCAAGAAAGCACAGCTACTTACCTGTAACAGGTGATCTCTGGGAACAGCAGGAATTAGTCCTCACATATGGGTACGTCGGAACCGACGGAGCCTGCGCGGGAAAGCTCCCCAGCTTCCCAGAAAGGAAAGCTTTTGGGGCCTCCCACAGCGCATGTGCGCTGCCTTCCCGCCTTCCTGACCAACTCTCCTCAGTTCGAGTTTAAAGCTGAGACAATAGAGAGAGGAAAGGAAAGAGAGAGAGATACAACTCCCAGGGGAGGTGGGTGGGTTGTGAGCAATGTTCCCTCTAATTTTCTGTAGGCTGTGTGCGCATAAAATATCAGCAGTGTGCAGCTTTTGAAGGAAGGTTAAATTTTTGTGCGCCACATAACGACACTCGGAGTTATATACTTTAAAATTTGACTGCACGTCAGAATACAGTATGTACACCACATTGATTTTAATCAAATTAAATGAAAATAGACAATTACTAAATGAAGCGGGAAATTTCTAGTAATTACAATCATAACTTTTAAATTTTAAGATGTCTGTGTTGTTTTCTATCAGAATCAGAGCTGTAATTTTTGTGCGCTCTGTTGTAAAGCATGTGCGCTCTCTCGGCGAGGTGTATGCGCGCGCACACGCGCACAGCTTAGAGGGAACAGTGGTTGTGAGGACTAATTTCTGCTGTTCCCAGAGATCACCTGTTACAGGTAAGTAACTGTGCTATCTCCAGGAACAAGCAGGAATGAGTCCTCACATATGGGGACTCCCTAGCTAAGATGCCGGGGAGATCCCCCTCCAAGGGTTCCTCATCTTCCTATGGATCTCAGGCATCCATTCAGGGAAGGTGGGCAGGAGTTGTTTAAGAATGGAACAGGTGTCTGAGGACAGCCTGACCAAACAAGGCATCCCGGCGGGAGTCCTTGTCCAAGCAGTAATGGGCTGTGAAGGTATGAACCGAGGCCCAGGTGGCTGCTCGACAGATCTGATCGATGGATACAGAATGAAGATGAGCCATAGATGTGGCCATGGCTCTCACATTGTGAGCTGTGACATGGCCTTCCAGAGAAAGGTTCTTACTCTGGTAAGCAAAAGAAATACACTGAGCAATCCAATTGGACAGTGTTCTTTTTGAGACTGGAAGTCCTAAATGAGAAGGATCAAAAGCAACAAAAAGTTGAGAAGACTTTTGATGTTGCTGTATCCTGTGGATGTAAAAGGCAAGAGCTCTTTTACAATCTAACGTATGTAGGTTCCTCTCTGCACTGGATGCATGAGGAGCTGGAAAAAAGACAGGTAGATATACCTCTTGATTAAGATGAAAAGGTGAGACCACTTTAGGCATAAAGTGAGGATTTGTCCTAAGGACTACCTTATCATGATGGAACCTTGTATAAGGTGGATTAGCCACTAAAGCCTGCAGTTCACTGATGCGGCGAGCAGAAGTGATTGCAATAAGGAAAATGACTTTCCAGGAAAGAAATTTCAAGGAGGTAGTGGCTAAGGGTTCAAAGGGTGGCTTCATAAGCTGACCAAGAACCACGTTTAAGTCCCATGCCACCGGAGGAGGCCGAATGGGAGGTTTAGTTAAAGTTAGACCTCTTATAAATCTTGCAATAAGAGGATGAGAGGAAACAGGTTGTCCATTGATAGGCTGAAGAGATGCTGCAATAGCACTCAAATGGACCCTTACAGAATTTGTTTTAAGTCCTGCATTGGAAAGATGCAGGAGATATTCGAGTAAAGAATTCAAAGGTAGTGCTAGAGGGTTAAGACCCTTTTCAGCACACCAAATGGAAAATCTTTTCCATTTAAAAGCATAAGAACGCCTGGTGGAAGGTTTCCTAGAGGCATGGAGGATATCCTTCACCTGTTGAGAAAGATTGAAGTCTTGAAGGTCTAGGCCTTCAGTAACCAAGCTCTGAGGTGAAGGGACTTGGGGTTTGGGTGCCACAAAGTCCCCTCCTCTTGAGACAGAAAGTCTGGAGCAGCTCCCAGATCCAGGGAGGGTGCCTGGGAGAG
This sequence comes from Ichthyophis bannanicus, assembly GCA_033557465.1. Lineage (NCBI taxonomy): Eukaryota > Metazoa > Chordata > Amphibia > Gymnophiona > Ichthyophiidae > Ichthyophis > Ichthyophis bannanicus. Next base: position 562,148,946 of record CM066034.1, on the reverse strand, counting down.
ATGCAGAAGTAGAGGGTACCACACTTGGCGTGGCCAGCGTGGAGCTATGAGGATCATAGATCCTTGATCCCTCTGAAGTTTGAATAGAGTCTTGGGAATCAAAGGAATGGGTGGAAAGGCATACAGGAAGGCCTGACCCCAATGAAGGAGGAAGGCATCCTTGGCCTGAGCTCCCTGACACGGAATTCTGGAACAGAACCGGGGAAGTTTGGCATTGCACGGACTTGCGAACAGGTCTATGTCCGGGGTTCCCCATTTCTGAAAGATTCTGAGTACCTGATCCATGTGCAGGCATCATTCGTGTGGAAGCAGAACTCGACTGAGTCTGTCTGCCCAAGAGTTTTGGATTCCTGGGAGGTATACTGCCAGGAGATGGATTTGATGCTCTCTGGCGAAGGCCCACAATTTTAGAGCTTCGTTGCAAAGCGACAGAGAGCCAGTCCCTCCTTGTTTGTTTATGTAGAACATGGCTACTTGATTGTCGGTATGAACAAGGACTGTGATGTTGATGAGGAGGATATGAAAGACCTTGAGAGCAAGGAAAATTGCTCGCAGCTCCAAAAGGTTGATATGAAGGGTGGTCTCCTGTGGAGACCAAGTGCCCTGAGTGGAGAGGTCTTGGAGATGAGCTCCCCAACCTGTTTGGGAGGCATCTGTAGTGAGAGTTGCTTGGGGTAACAAAGGTTGGAAGGGGGCCCCCAACAACAGATTTTGAGTGGATATCCACCATTGGAGAGACCAAAAAAGACGTTTTGAGGTTGCTATTTGGTCTGAGAGAGCTCCTGATGCTTGGGTCCACTGGGTGGACAAAGTCCATTGAGCTGCTCTCATATGTAGGCGAGCATAAGGCACCACATGAACTGTGGATGCCATGTGGCCTAGCAGTTGTAGCATCTCCCTGGCAGTCAAGTGGCTTCTGGACTGAATTTGAGAGGCCAAGTGCACTAGACGGTGGCAACGGGCCTGAGGAAGATAGGCCCTTGCAGTGGTGGTATCTAGCCAGGCCCCTATGAATTCTAGGGACTGAGTAGGGGTGAGTTGAGACTTTGGCAGATTGATGACGAGTCCCAGATAGTGCAGTATGCATCTGGTGTGGTCCAGGGAAGTCTGAGCCTCGGACTGAGATGGAGCTCGGATGAGCCAGTCGTCCAGGTATGGGAAGACAAATATTCCCAGAGTGCGTAGAAATGCAGCCACTACTGACATGCATTTGGTGAACACTCTTGGAGCAGAGGCTAGACCGAAGGGGAGTACTCTGTATTGGAAATGTTTTCCCTGGAACAGAAATCGTAGAAATTTTCTGTGGGATGGATGGATCTAGAGAACAAAGCCAATCCTGACTCTGTATGTATGGAAGGAGAGTACCTAAAGAGAGCATCTTGAATTTCTCCTTGTATAGAAATTTGTTCAATTCTCTCAGATCTAGAATGGGTCTGTGCCCTCCTGTTTTCTTGGGGATGAGAAAATAAGGGGAGTAAAACCCTGACCCCTGTTGAAGAAGAGGAACCTCTTCTATTGCCCTTTGGGCAAGAAGGGTGGTCACCTCCTGACCCAACAGGTACAGGAGAGATGGGGGAGAATTGAATTGTCTCACCATGGTATGGGGAGGAAGGCTGGAGAAATGTAGTTTGTAGCCCTCTCTGATGATAGAGAGGGTCCACTGTTCTGATGTGATTTGTTCCCATCTGGGAGCAAAATGAGTTAACCTTCCTGGAATGGTGAGAGGCTCTGGTTGTTGCAGAGCCAGAAAGGTTAGGTTCTCTAGAATCAAGTCAAAAGCTCTGAGGGGGTTGGGACTGCTGGACTGTAGCAGCCCCTGTAGCCTTTGTTCTGGCCTGTTTAGATTGCTGACGCTTAGGAGCAAAGCGAACTTGGGAAGATTGCTGGCCAGTATTTGTGGAAAATCTGGTCTTTTTATATAAAGGCTTCTTAAAAGGCTTTTTCTTGGCAGGGGTAGAGGTAGACTTAGAAAGTCTATCTAAAGCAGCATTCTCTGCATCCATTTGAGTGGCTTTGATTTGCCACTCCTTGCCAAACAGATTTTCACCTGTACAGGGCAGATTGCCCAAGCCATCTTGTACCCAGGGTTCCAAATCAGAGGCCTGGAGCCAAGCAAGTCTGCGAGCAGCTATGGCAATGCCCGAGGCTCTGCTAGCTCCCTCAAAAGAGTCAAAGGCTGCTCTGTTGGAGAACTTTGAAACATCTTGAGTATGCTTTAGCAAAAGAAGGAACTCCTCTGGGATAAAGGGGAGAAAATGACATATCTTCAGTGCAATCTCTTTCAAAAACATGCCCATATAGAGGCTGTATGAATTGATTCTGGCAATAAGCATGCTAGCTTGGAAGATTTTTCTACCAAAAGCATCCAGAGTCCTACATTCTCTTCCTGGAGGGGTAGAAGAGTGCCTTTTGGTACTCTTTATCTTTTTCATAGCAGACTTCACCACAATAGAGTGGTGAGGGAGCTGAGTTTTTTGAAAACCAGGAGAAGGAGGAACCCGATACATGGTGTCCAAACGTCGAGAATGTGGAGATAGGGTGAGAGGAGCCTCCCAAAAGTCCATCATGTGTTCTTGAAGAATTTCATGTATGGGTAAGGTGGCTGCCTCTTTGGGAACCTTAGAGTATCCTAAAATATCTAATTTTTTGCTCTAGGTTCCTTTTCAGAGGTTACAGAAATGGAGAGTCCTTTAGCTACTTCAATAATGAAGTCTTGAAAGGACAAATCCTCTGGAGGAGACATTCTCCTTTTTGGAGAAGAGGGCTCCTCAGGAAGAGTAAAAGAGACATCAGCAGAATCATCTGAGGTATCAGAATCCTCAGAAGATTCAAAGTACCGCCTATTAGCTTCCAGAGATCGATACGCATACCGACCGGTATCGACATCGGGCGTACCGGGAACCGGATCGGTATCGAGAAAACCTCCGGAACCGGAGACCGGAACCGGCATGCTACTGGAAGTAGATGCTCTGGGTACCGGTATCGGTTGTGGTACCGGAACCGGAGTCGGAACCGATTGTTGCGGTACTGAGGGCGTTGCAGCGTTAATGAAAGCCAGTATGGCTTGCTGCATGGATTGTACAGTAGTACCCATAGACGCCACAACTGCCTGGATGTCGGTACCGGTGCTGGCCGGTACCCCAGAGCAGTCTAACAGGTGATCGTCGAGGCCGTGCCATCAATGTCAACCTGTAACCCCATAGGAGGAGCTTTGGAAGCCGGAGCTTCCCGCCGGGGTTGTTTGGCTGGGGCAGGGTCCTCAGGGTCAAACCCAAGGGCCTCTCGCTGCTTAGAGGGAGATTTGCCCTTTGAGGACCTGCCTGAAGAATGTTTGGTTACCTGAGATCCATCAGGAGAGGAAGACCTGGAGGATGTTGATGCTGGAGTATCCGTAGAAAACAGCATATGAAACTTGGCTGCTCTGTTCTGTAAGCCACGTTTGGACATCAGAGAGCAGGATGGACAATCCGGAATGGAATGGTCAAGCCCCAAACATTTAAGACACCATTCATGGGTATCTGTGACTGAAATAGTACTGGTACACTTGGTGCATTTTTTAAAACCAGAGGCTGGTTTCTCCATGAGGGAGAATCTGAGAAGGCCTAGAGGCCTCACAGAACAAGCACACCAAGTGGGGAAAAAGTAATTATTATTTTATTTTTTTTAAAGAAATAAAGGAAAAAAGACCGGCGGTACCGGTCAGGAATCGGGGAAGGCAGACACGTGGTCAAAGAAACAAATTAAAATAACAATTTCTTCAGCGGTGACAGGAACACGACCTGCTGGCTCCACGGAAAAAGAAGAACTGAGGAGAGTTGGTCAGGAAGGCGGGAAGGCAGCGCGCATGCGCTGTGGGAGGCCCCAAAAGCTTTCCTTTCTGGGAAGCTGGGGAGCTTTCCCGCGCAGGCTCCATCGGTTCCGACGTACCCATATGTGAGGACTCATTCCTGCTTGTTCCTGGAGATAAGAAAAGAACAAAAACTACAAAAATAAACCGAACTCGACGCCAAGGCAATGATGTCAGCACGTGGGAAGAGTACCAGTACGATACCGGACGTGAGTATGAAACTCGGAGAGAAAATATAAATTTTTTTCGGGGACAAGCCAGACAAATATCTGAAGGGCTCCGCGGAAAAAAGGAGACTGAGCTAGATGGCTCCCTTGGGCCGGAAGGGGATGACGCATGCATGGTGGCATCTCCCAAAGGCTTTCTTTGAAAGCTGAGGGGATGCTTCCGCAAGGGCTCTGTCGGTGCCGACGTCACCCATATGTGAGGACTGACCTGCTTGTTCCTGAGAATATACCTTTTTCTCTAACCCACAAAGGACCTATAGTAGGATCGACGTGATCTGGATAGAAGTTGGATGGATGTCTCAAATAAGGGATATGATGATAGAGCAAATACTGTGGTCAGACCATGCCCCTGTGCGGATGAAGCTTCAGGTGGGTAAGTTGAAGGGGGGTATTGAAGTTTTTGAGGTTGATTGAGGTGCTTCTGGACCGCGGGGATGCACGAGAACAACTGAGGAAGGAATCAGAGGAGTATTTTGATTTCAATAGGTGAGGGAAGGTAAATGAGAGCGTGGTGTGGGATGGACTCAAGGTTGTCATGCAGGGCCACCTTCTCTCATTGGCGGCCTACCAGAAGTGCTAGAGCAGAGGTTCCCAACTCCAGTCCTGGAGGGCCAAACACCATTCAGGTTTTCAGACTGTCCCTAATGAATATGCATGAGATACATTTGAATACAATGGGGGCAGTACATGCAAATGCATCTCATGCATATTTATAAGGGACAGCCTGAAAACCTGAATGGTGTTTGGCCCTCCAGGACTGGAGTTGGGAACCTCTGTGCTAGAGGTTGTGGAGAGATGGCAGTTTATTGAGACAGTTGAAAGCTTTGAAGGATAGGCATTTTCAGACCCAATCTAAAGGACTATAACGGAAAACAGAGGGGGTAAGAGGAGAATTGAACAGGTTACAAATGCAAGGGATAGTCTTTAATTTGGAAAGGATTACACAAAGATTTTCTGAGAGGGGATGACAAGGCGGGCTGAGTACTTGCCCATAGGTTGCATGCCAAACAGAATTAGCAACAAATGATTAAAATCCATAATGAGAAGGGGGAGTTGGTTTTTGTTTCTGAGGAAATCCAGGTGGTCTTTAAGCACTTCTATGAAAAACTGTATTCTCAGAAAGTCACAGATGGAGCAGTACCTAGAGCAGTATGTCTTGCCCTGTTTGGACCAGGAGGATAGGGAGCATTTGGATGGTAACATTTCTGGGGGGGGGGTCCCTGATGCCATACAGGGCCTGAAGGAGGGAAAGACGCTGAACTTGGATGGCCTGATGGCCAAGTTCTATAAAGTTTTTAAAGAGTAGGCAGCAGATTTTTTGGTAAGGCTCTTTAATTCAATGGCAGTGATGGGGATTACCGTTCTCCCTAAGTCAGGCAAAAATGTAGCAATATGTGGCTCATATAGACCCATCTCTCTCATTAATGTGGATGCAAAGATCTTCACCAAAATTTTAGCTAATAGATTATAGCAGGTCCTGCTGCTCCTGATCCAGCATGATCAAACCGGGTTTATCCCTGCGAGACAAGCTACTGACAACATCAGGAAGATCTTAAATCTTATTTGGCATGCGCAGCGGGAATGGGGCAATTCAGCACACTGTCACCTCCATGGTGGTGGAATCGGCCAGGAAGAGGATCAAATCTGCCTGGAGCAGAAGCGGGGCAGCTGGGTGTTGGCCAGACTGGCGAAAAGGTCCACCCGTGGAGTTGCCCAGAGCTGGAAGAGCCAATGGGCTGATCTGGGGTCTAGCTGCCACTGGTGCAGCTGGAAGACCTTGCTCAGCCTATCCACCAGGGCGTTGTCCTGGCCTGGCAGATACACCGCCCGCAGGAGCATCCCGTGGTGATTCACATACGAGCAGAGAGCTATGACCCCTGTGCCCCCTGCTTGTTGATGAAGAACATCGCCACTTGATTGTCTGTTTGAACCAGCACTGATTGGTGTTGCAGGTGGTGACAGAAGGTTCGGAGGGCCAGGGATATGGCTCAAAGCTCCAAGAGATTGATTTGCTGCAGACTGTCTGTGACCAACATCTGAGTGCAGTGGTTGTGGCAGTGGGCTCCCCAGCCTAGCTGCCAACTCAAAGTCATCATAGGCTGCCCGAATCATAAACTTGGAGCCCTCTCTGTCACCTGAGGCCAGGGTCGAGAACCGCTGGAAGGATTCCTCAGAGAGACCAGCTGAGAACCTGGTGAGTTCCTTCACCAGGTCCCTCAACTACATGTCCATGTACAGCTGGTATGTTTGGATTTGCCAATGAGCATTGAGCCTTGGTAGCACTTTCTGCCCAGGGCGTTCAAAGCATGTGCCTCCCTACCCAGAGGCACCGAGGAGTGCGTCTTTTGGCTCTTGAGACGATGCATGGCTCACTCCACCACCATGGAGTTGTGTGGCAGCTGTGCTTTTTGGAAACCAAGGCTCCGGCGGACCTGGTACATCGAGTCCAGCCATCTGCTCACTATGGGCACCGATTCAGGGATCTCCCACATGCGGTGGAGCAGCCATTCCAGGATTGGGGGAACAGGCACTGTGAGTACATCCTTTGGAGGGGCCTCATATGGGAGAATCTCAAGTTCCTCAGTCCGAGGGTCCTCTTCTGACACTGTGTCGAAGGCTAGTGCCTTGGCCATGTCCTGCACGAAGTCGAGGAAAGCCATATCCTTGGGTGGGGAGTGGCGCCGGGTCCGGGGGTAGATGGGTCGGAAGGCATATTCTGGTGATGACAGGTGTCGAGATTCCTTGTCCTTGGTCTCACAATCCAACTTGTAGTTGGGGGAAGTGTCAAGGGTGGTCCAAGCTCCAGGATCATGCCTCTGCCTCTGGAGCCATGGGCACTCATCAGGAATGACCTCTGTCTCGAGGACCGAGAATGGGATTGGGACCAGCGTCAAGGAAAATCTTGAGGCTGGTGGTACTTGAGGATCGACTCAATGTCCGGGGAAGTCCTTGAGGTCGAGGGCCCAGTACTTGGGAGTGATGACTCGGAAGAGCTGGGCATCAGAGTCCGCTGCTGGGTCATGAAGGCAAACTGCGCTCCAAAGCTGCCATCCTGGTCTCAAGGCCAGATGGCTCCGCAGCTTTTGGCATGGGCACAGAGGTACACGGGCCTGGCACCAGCTCTGTTGAGGGGGAGTCTGAGGTCGGTCACCGGATGCCAACAATTCCTATTGGGGTATTTTGGTTGGCTGCTCCTGCTCCCTCCCCTCTGACTTGCGACAAGGGCTGCGGGTCTGGGGCCCGTGGGATTTGCCCACTTTCCCAGACTCGTCAGCCATCACGATCTTCAAGGGTTTCTGGCTCTTCCTCCAGGGTGTTCTGGTTGGAGGACTCACGGCTTCAGGGCTCCGAGGCAGCATGGTCTCACCAGGGTTCTGGAGGGGGAAATCTGAAGTGTGGTGTCACCGGAGACTCCGGTTCAGAGTCCATCTTATGAAAGAAGGACTCCCGCAGCTGCTGATGGCTCTTGATGGCCTTGGTGGTGGTCTTCTTGCAGAGAACACAGTCCAAGGGGTCATGGTCTGGCCAGAAGTAGTGGAGGCAGCAGTCGTGTGGATTAGTGCGCGACATGGTATGGGCGCATCAGTCACAGTGTTTAAAACCACAGGCAGAGGCCATGGTGGGGAAGGCAGCCCCCACAAGGTTGAAAGCCTCAGGCCCAGCCAGGGAAAAAGGGCATGAAACTGGTTGAGAAAAACTAAAAAAAGAACAAAAATGGACCAGAGATGTGATGCCGAGGCAAGCGAGCTCGGGGACAGGAAAGGAACCGGTATGCAACCGGAGAAAAGAAAAATTCTAAAGAAAAAACTAACACTTTTTCCAGGGAAAACAGACATACATCCAGTGGGCTCCGTGGAAAAAAGAAGACTGAAGCAAAATGGTACCCTTGGGCGGGAAGGGGACCACGCATGTGCTGGGGAAAAGCTACCGCATGGGCTCAGTCGGTGCCGACATCTCCCGTATGTGAGGACTGACTTCCTGCTTGTTCCTGGAGAAATGGGGAGTATAATGTGGGTTGTGGTTCGAATGAAGCTGGCTGAGCTTTGGAGGGATCCTAGGTTACCTAGTAGGAAGAAATCTGATTTTATTTCACGTATGAGTGAATTAACTGCGCATAGGAATCATCAGTATGCCAAGTTTGTTACAGTATGGTTGCCATATGTTAAAAGGCGAAATAAAAGTTTGAATTGTTAGGAGGTTACAGATGGGGTGGGGTAGGGTGGGGAGGGGGTTATGTGGGAACTGTTTCCAGGATGTCATGTATACTGTTGTAACCTTTGGTGATGTGGAGTATAACAGAGTGGAATTATTTGAGTTGTCTACCGGAGTTGTGTATAGCTTGATAAAACTAATCAAAACTACAAATTAAAAAATCCTGAGTGGAATGGAACAGGTAAATGCAAATTGGTCGTTTACTGGTTTCAGAAAGTACAAAGATGAGGGTACATGCTGTGAAGTTATTATGTAGTGCATTTAAAACAAATAGAAATAAATAGAGTAGTTACTCACCTGTAACAGGTGTTCTCCAGAAGCAGCAGGAATCAGTCCTCACATATGGGTGACATCGACGTTGATGGAGCCCCCATGCGGAGCATTTCCCCAGCTTTCTAAGAAAGCCTTTGGGAATACACCCACGCATGCGTGGTCCCCTTCCCGCCCAAAGGTACCATCTTGCTCAGTCAGATGACATAGCTAAAAGACAGCACAAAAAACAAAATGAACTATGTACAACTGCAACTCCCAGGAGAGGAGGGAGGGTTGTGAGGACTGATTCCTGCTGCTCCTGGAGAACACCTGTTACAGGTGAGTAACTACTCTTTCTCCAGGACCAAGCAGGAAGTCAGTTCTCACATATGGGTGACTCCCCAGCTCTGGGCTACCAGGAACCCAGGCTGAAAAACAGAGCTCCCTCTGTGAAGCCTCAGCATCAAGGAAAGAATTTTACTGAGAAGAGATCCCACCAGTAGCCCAACAAGAGGGCTGGAGGGCAGGAGTTGCCTAAACCTCAAAGAGATTCCGGAGTACTGCCTGACCAAAAGCACTGTCCCTATGGGACTCCCTCTCCAGGCAGTAATGGGCTGCAAAGGTCTGGCTTGAGGACCAAGTTGCAGCCCTGCAGATGTCTGCCAACGGTACAGAATGGAGATGAGCCACTGATGCAGCCATTGCCCGGACACGGTGGGCTGTGACTCGACCCTGCAAGGGAAGGTCTGCTGCCCTGTAAGCCCAGGTGATACAGTCCGCCACCCAGATGGACAAGGTACGCTTGGAGACAGGCATCCCCAAATTGTCTGGGTCAAAGGAGACGAAGAGCTGAGTAGCCCTTCTATGACCCTTAGTACGCTCAATGTAGAAAGACAAGGCCCTTCTACAGTCCAGGGTATACAGGACTTCCTCAGCCCGGCTGGCATGGGGCCTAGGGAAGAATGTTGGAAGAACCAACTCCTGATTGAGGTGGAAAGAGGAGACAACCTTCGGGAGGAACTTGGATGAGTCCTAAGGACTACCCTGTTCCTATAGAAACGAGTGTATTGCCTGTCACAGACCAGGGCTTGAAGTTCACTCACTTGTCTGGCCGAGGTCAGTGCCACTAGGAAAAGAGCCTTCCAAGAAAGGAAGCGGAGAGTACACGTAGCCATCGGCTCAAAGGGAGGGCGAGTAAGTTGCTGCAAGACCACATTCAACTCCCACTCAGGGGCTGGTGGACAGAGAGGAGGCTTTAGCAAGAGCAAGCCTCTGAGGAAGCGGGACACCAAGGGGTGAACCGATAAAGAGTGCCCTTCCACCAGTGAGTGGTGGGCTGCCAGAGCAGAAAGGTGTACCCAAACAGAATTGGACTTAAGACCCTGATTCAACAAGTGCAGCAGGTACTGAAGCACCACTGCCACAGGACAGGAGAAAGGGTTCTCCTGGCGTTGGTCACACCACAAGGAGAACCGTTTCCACTTCAGGGCATAGGTCTTTCTGGTGGATTGCTTCCTAGAGGCCAAGACCACCTCTTCAACTTCCTGAGGCAGGCCCCAGGGAGCTAGCACCACCCTTGCAGCCTCCAGGCCATCAAATTGAGAGTTTTGAGATTGGGGTGCAGAAGGGAACCCTGATCCTGAGAAAGAAGGTCGGGTTGCAACCACAGAGGAAGGGGGATGTCCACCGCCAACTGTAACAGAAGCGGGAACCAAGGCTGTCTCAGCTATCTGGGGGCTACCAATATGACCGAGGCCCTGTCCCTTTGAATCTTAAACAAGGTTTGGGCCACCAGGGGCGTGGGAGGAAACGCATACAGGAGGCCCTTGGACCATGATATCAGGAAGGCGTCCGCTGCCAATCTCGTGGGATGCGGTTGCCTGGAGCAGAACTGAGGCAGCTGCCGGTTCAGGGGACTGGCAAAAAGGTCTATGGATGGAAGTCCCCATTTCAGGAAAATGTTCTGAACCACCAAAGGGTGCAGTTGCCATTCGCGAGGCTGTAGAACCCTGCTTAATCTGTCTGCCAGGAAATTTTTGTGGCCAGGAAAATAGACTGCCCTGAGCAGCATGTTGTGTCGAAGTGCAAAAGAGCAGAGGGCCTGTGCCTCCTGACACAGGAGTCTGGACCCCGTGCCCCCTTGTTTGTTCACATAGAACATCGCCACCTGGTTGTCCGTCTGCACCAAGACGGATTGGTGGGCCAGATGTGAGAGAAGGCCTTGAGGGCTAACCGTATCGCCCTGAGCTCCAGTAGATTGATTTGTTGCGTGGTCTCCCATGGAGACCACAGGCCCTGAGTGCACTTGTCCAGACAATGTGCACCCCAGCCCAGCAAGAAGGCATCGGTTGTGAGCACTACAGTGGAAACAGGTACCTGGAAAGGAATTCCCTGTAGAAGGTTGGGGGGGAGGGGGTGTAGCCACCACTGCAGGGAGTTCAGGAAGGGTTTGGACACCCTTACTTTGTCTCTTAGGCTTCCTGTAGCCTGCCTCCACTGAGTTCTGAGACACCACTGTGCAGGCCTCATGTTCAGGCGAGCATTGGGAGTCACATGTACTGTCGATGCCATGTGGCCCAGGAGCCTTAGACAGAGCCTGGCGGAAACCAGTGAGTTGTTTAGGAACTGGCCGGCCAAGTCCATCAGCCTGCCCGCTCTGTCTGCTGGCAAGTAAGTCTTTGCTTGCATGGAGTCTAACCGTGCTCCTATGAACTCTAGGTTCTGGGAGGGGAGCAAAGTGGACTTTGCGAAGTTTATGACAAAGCCTAGTTGCTGAAGAGAGAAACAGTACGGAGGGTGGCATGTCTGGCCTCCTGGAGAGTATGACCCCTGATAAGCCAGTCGTCCAGGTAGGGGAAGACAAAAATACCCTGGTTTCTAAAGTAGGCCGCCACCACCGCCAGGCACTTTGTGAAGACCTGTGGGGCGGAAATCAGGCCAAAGGGCAGTACCCTGTACTGAAAGTGGTTTCCTCCCACCACAAACCTTAGGTATTTTCTGTGGTCTGGATGAATGAGGATGTGAGTATACGCATCCTTCAGATCTAAGGAGCATAGCCAATCTCCCTGCTGGAGGTAGGGCAGCAGTGTTCCAAGAGTAAGCATCTTGAACTTTTCCTTTTCTAAGAACTTGTTGAGATTTCTCAAGTCTAGAATGGGCTGGAGACCTCCAGTCCTCTTTGGCAAAAGAAAGTACCTGGAGTAGAAGCCCTGCCCCAGCAAGTGGGGAGGTACAGGTTCCACCGCCCTGTCTTGAAGAAGACCTTGCAGTTCCTGGAGAAGGAGTTCCTGATGCAGAGTAGGCCTTGGAGGCTCCCCTGGGAAGTAGGAGGGGGGTACCTGATTGAAATGGAGCAGATAGCCCTCCCGGACTATGCTCAGTACCCAAGCATCCTTTGTGATGGGTGGCCACTGGTGGGCAAACAAGGCCAACTGACCTCCAGTGCTGAGGTGGGCCAGCAGAGGCGGAGAGGCTATGCAGTGGGAGTCAAAAACCCCCTCCCTGCTGAGTAGGAGCAGGAGCTGGAGGCTTGGGGGCTTTCTGCCTATGGGGCCCATGTCCCTGCCCCCTGGTCTGCTGACCCCTGCTGGGGAGCTGGGGAGGCCTGATAATGAGGGAAAGGTTTGTAGGCAGAGGCCTTCCTCAGGTAAAAGGTCTTTTTCCCCGAGCCCTTCTTCTTATGAGAAGGGGCAGACGTTTTCCTGGACAACCTTGTCCTTGTCAGAGTCTCGATCTCAAGCTCAGCGGCCTTTTCGGCATGGGCTTGCCGAAGAGGTTTTCACCCCGGCATGGGACATCGACCAACTTGTCCTGTACCCTTGGCTCGAGGTCCAATGACTGTAGCCATGCCTGGCGTCGAGGACCGATGCCGGCCGCTGCTACGCGGGCCAAAGCCTCGAAGCCATCGTAGGCCACCCGGGAGATGAATTTGGAGCATTCCCGGATCCCAGAGGACAAGGACTTGAACCTCTGCAAAGGTTCCCCGGAGAGGCCAGCTGAGAACCCGGCTATCTCCTTAGCCAGGTCCTGCAAGTACATGCCCATGTACAGCTGGTAGGACTGGACACGGCAAGCAAGCATCGAGCCCTGGAAGCACTTTCTGCCAATGGCATCTAGGCTTCGGGCCTCCCTGCCGGGGGGCACCGCACAGTACATCTTCTGACTCTTCAGACGATGCATGGCCGATTCCACAACCATAGAATGGTGCGGCAGCTGCGCCTTCTGGAACCCAGGGCTCTTCCGGACTCGATACATGGAATCGATCCGCTTGCTCAGAACCGGCGCCGAGGCCGGTGCCTCCCACATTCGGAAGAGGAGCCGTTCCAGCATTGGAGGAACCGGCACAGTAAAGGCCTCCCTCGGGGGAGAGTCATACTGGAGGGCATCGAGCTCTTCGGCTCAAGGTTCTTCCTCAGGATCCGCAGGAACATTCAAAGCCTTGGCCATGACCCTGACCATCTCCGAGAACCGGGTGTCCTCCGGTGGGGACCTACTCCAGGGCTCAGACTGCGGCGAGTCCGAAGGGACACACTGAGTCCGAAAAGTATCGGGGGACTCCTCGTCCTCCGTCTCCCACGCAGACTCATCCGAGGAAGAGTCGAGGGGCTCTGACTGCGTGGGCTCTGGCAACACCCGCCCCAATGCCAGGGCCATTGGCGTCGACGCCCTCGGTCCCGAAAGGGAGGTTGAGGGAGACCATGACCGAGATCGGACTCGGGCCTTCATGGCTTCGAGAACTGGCTCTGTCTCCGGGGTCGACTTAGACGTCGACGTCCCGGTGGTCGGGGCAGATGCACCAGTCAGGCTGGCCATCAGCACCCGCTGCTGATCCATGAAGGCAGACAGTCTGCACTCCAAGGCTGTCAGCCTGAGTCCAAGCTCAGGAGACTCAGCAGCCACCGACTCGGGCCCCGGTGGCGCCAGGCCCGACGTCGGCTCCTTGGGAGGAGAGTCCTCAAGGACAACAGGACTTACGTGCTCGACGGACTCCGGCTCTACACAGGGTACTTTAGTTGACTTCTCCAGCTCCAAAGGCCCGGGGCGGCAGTCAGGGGTCCAAGACCTGGCCTTCGAGGAACCAGAGGCCTCCTCCGACACCGCCCTCACGAGCTTTCTCTTCCTCTTATGCTCCCGACTGGGGGACCCCCTTTCAGAGGAACCCCGACGAAGCTCGGGGTCAGACTCCTGAGACGTCGAGGCCTCTGACGAGGTCCGGGCTCGTCCGGAGGCAGAGTCAGAAAAAATCCTCTCCTTCTGATGTTGCCGGCTTCGGAGTGCCTTAGTGGACATTTTTCCACATGGGACACAGACCTTGGGATCATGGTCCAGCCCGAGGTAACGCAGGCAGCAGTCGTGTGTGTCGGTAAGAGACATGAGCTTCTTACAACGATCACACTTTTTAAAACCAGTGGAGGCCATCGGGGAAAAAAGGGCCCCCGCGAGGTCAAAAGACCGGTCCTCCAGGGAAAAAGAAAAAGAGCGTGAACACGTGCCACGAAGGGCAAAAAAACGAAAAATAGAGATCGGGTCGAAACCAGCGTACCGAACCCAGGCGGGAAGGGGAACTGGCATCGAACTGGACAAAAAGAGAGCGAAAATCGCAGAAAAAAAATCAAACCTTTCCGGGTGACATGGACACACGTCCGTTGGGCTCCACGGAAAAAGAAAGACTGAGCAAGATGGCACCTTTGGGCGGGAAGGGGACCGCGCATGCGTGGGTGTATTCCCAAAGGCTTTCTTAGAAAGCTGAGGAAATGATCCGCATGGGGGCTCCATTGACGTCGATGTCACCCATATGTGAGGAATGACTTCCTGCTTGGTCCTGGAGAAATATATTTCTGCACTCAATGCCCGATTAATTTCTGGAGTTTGTTGCCAGATGATGTAGTAAAAGCAGTTAGTGTAGCTGGATTTAAAAGAGGTTTGGATAAATTCCTGGAGGAAAAGTCCATAAACCATTATTAAAGTGGACTGGGGAATCTGAAAGATATTTGCAACCTGGATGGCCACTACTGGAAACAGGATATTGGGCTCGATGGACCCTTGGTTTGACCTAATATGACATTTTATTTTATTTTTGTTATGTTGCCAGGTACTTGTTATCTAGATTGGTCACGGTAGGAAACAAGATTCTGGGCTTGATGGACCAAAGGTCTGACAATATGGAAGTTCTTCTGTTCTAAAGAAAAATTACATCTTATATGTCTACCGCTACATGATGAATGGCTCATTTACACATTGCATAAGTGTTGGAAATGGCACCATTAAATGTGTAGTTCTGAAACAGGCTTGGAGATGTTGCAGTATATGTCAGTTTCAGCACTTGATAAACAGTATTGAGCTCCTAAATTCTAGCGGTGAAGAATATTTGCAGCGAGTAGTTCTTTACTGCCACTCAAACAGTCACATTAGTAGTGAAATAACTTTCAAATGGAGAAATTTTACTTACCGTTAATTTTCCTTTCCTGTATCCCTGCTAGACCAGTCCAGACAAATGGGTTGTGTCCCCCCCTGTCAGCAGATGATGAGACAGAGAAAATTTAAGAAGCTTAGTAACATCACCCCTGCTAGATAAACCTGTACCCATAGGGGTGAGCTTCAGTATACCATAAAAAGCAGAGTGGTCTGGATTTGTGAATTGAGAAAACAGCAGCAACAGGAAACATCTACACAGCAGAATGCCAAAGTATGTATAAGGAGAGACCCGCCAGACTGCCGGCTAAGCCGATGGACTCTTAGGCACCGACATGGCCAGGTCAAACAAAATCAGCATAGCGGGGAGAGTTCTGGACTGGTCTAGCAGGGATACAGGAAAGGAATTAACGGTAAGTAAAATTCCTCCTTCCAGTGCAGCCTGTTAGACCAGTCTAGACAAATGGGGAGTACCCGAGTTATATCCTCTCTGGGTGGGAAGTAATGGCGGCAGCCAAAACGCTGGCCCCAAAATGAGCCGCCTCCTGAGCGCAGAGGTCCAAGCGATAGTGCCTGATAAAGGTAGAGAGCGAAGACCAGGTAGCAGCCCTGAAAATCTCCAGTGGGGCAACCCGCGCTCCCTCCACTCAAGTTGCCGCCTGAGTCTTAGTGGAATGAGCTCGGAGGCCCAAGGGCGCCGGCGTGTTTTGGAGAATGTAAGCAGACTCAATGGCTGCTTGATCCATTGGGCAATGGTAGCCTTAGACGCAGCCGCCTCCTTGCGGCAGCCCCCGAAAAGCATAAAGAGGTGATCGGAGAGCCGAAAGTTATTAGTGACCTTGAGGTAGTGGCGCAATGTCCTGCCAATATCTAGCAAGTGCAGGCTGTGAGAGTCCCCTGATGACCTTCCTTTGAATGAGGGAAGGATGACCGACTGATTGACATGAAAGACGGACAAGACTTTAGGCAAAAAGGAGGGGACCGGATGAATCGTGACACCCTCCGGAGAAAATACCAAGAAGAGGTCCCGTCAAGAGAGAGCTTGAAGCTCGCAAATGCGTCTAGTGGAAGTGACCGCTACCAAGAAGACAATCTTAAGGGTCAGATCTTTAAGAGACGCCTGCCGGAGTGGCTTGAAGGGGCCCTGGTGAGGGCCCTAAGCACCAAAGGAAGGTCCCAAGGTGGTACTATGAAGCATATGGGGGTGGGGGCGTAAGGTCCGCACCCTCCACACTAAATGAACCAGATCAGGATGCGAGGCAAGCAAACGACCATGAAGAGGCCCTCAGAAACAAGTGATCGTTGCTGTTTGAATTCTCAACGAACAGAGAGCCAGACCCTGATCAAACCCGTCCTGCAGGAAGGCTAGAACGTCAGGCACCTGCGCCTTCCACAGGAACAATGTGAGGTGCACACACCAGGAGGTAAAGTGCTGCCACACCATAGCATAGGCTCACGATGTAGATGGTCGCCGTGCTTTTAGGAGGGTAGCCACCACCTGAGGTGAAAAGCCCTTCCGAGTCAAGCAGCTCCGCTCAATAGCCAGGCTGTAAAAGCAAGTAAGGAGCAGGGTCATCCATTATGATTGATCCCTGCCTGAGAAGTCCCCTGCAGGTGCCAAGAGGCAGTGGAGCTGCTAGGGAGAGACGAACTAGGTCAGCATACCAGGGCCTTCGCGGCCAGTCCGCTGCCAATAAGATGATCCTGCCGGAGTGTGTCTCGATGTGCCTGAGGGACCTGCCTACCAGTGGCCATGGTGGAAAGACATAGCAGGCAGTCTGGAGACCAGAACTGGACTAGGGCATCAGAATTTCGGTTCCCTGCAGCAGCTGTAAAACCCCCCCGCCGCTTTGGTGTTGGAGGCAGTGGCCATCAGGTCCACCGCTGGCTGGCCCCAGCGATTCACGATCCTCTGGAAGGCCCCTGAGAAGAGTTCCCACTTGACGGGGGTCCAGGAGATGGCGACTGAGAAAATCCATGCGGACATACTCCACCCCCGCTATATGCTGCGTGGAAAGGGCTAGCAGATTGTTCTCCGCCCAAGGGGACAGGAGGGCTATTTCCCACACCACTCCTGGGCACTTTGTGCCCCCTGCCGATTCAGGTAGGAAATTGTAGTGGCATTGTCTGAGAGAATGTGGACCACCTTCCCACAAAGCATGGGACGGAAGGCAAGGAGTGTCAGCCGGACCGCCTGAGCCTCAAGGCGATTGATCGGCCAGGACGCCTCCTATGTGGACCATGAACACTGGGTCGTTTGACCCAGAGAATGAGCCCCCCAGCCCACCAGGCTGGCATCGGTGGTGATGGGCACCCATTACAGGGTCTCCAAAGGGACTCCTCGCAATAGATTCGGAGGAGGAGCAATTTGGGTGATAGCAGCACGTATCCCTGTTGCGCAACCTGTAAGAGGAAGAAGGGCCCTGCACGCTCTGGGGACGGCAAGATCCCGACTTGGGTTTATCCTCCGGCAAACGCTGCAGTTTAACCTCGCCCAGGTCTTTGACCAGATTGTTGAGGTCTTCCCCAAACAGAAGCTTGCCTTTAAAGGGCATACTGGTTAGACGTACCTTCGAGGCAGCATCCGCATTCCAGTGGTAGAGCCAAAGCCACATCCGAGCAACAGTAGAGACCGCAATGCTCGGCGCAGGCAAACACATCAGGTCATAGAAAGTATCTGTCAGAAATGCAGTGACGGATCCCAAGTGGGCCAGCGCAGGGTTCTCTGGGAGCAGCTGAAGCCAATGCAGCAATGCACGTGCAGCCAAGCCGCCACAGACAGAGGCCTGGAGCATTAGGGACGATGAAGAAAAGGCTGCCTTCAGGAGGCCTTCGACTTTGCGATCCATTTGGTTCCGGACAGCCATGCTGCCCTCGACCAGAATGGTAGTGTGCTTGGTGACCGCAGTTACCAAGGCATCCACCTTTGGAAAACGGAGCCACCTGTCCAGGTTGGCAGGGCTCCAGAGATAAGTGCGACCCAAGTTCCGACCAGACTGCAAGGAGGCTCCTGGAGAGTCCCACTCGACGCTGACCATCTGTTGCAATTCCAGAGGGAAGGGAAAAGCCCTTCTGGTCTCCTGATGCTCAGAATGATGGGATCTGCCTGACGCTGATCCATGTCCGCTGCTTGCGGCTGCTGTAGGTCCGAAAGGTGAATAACTTCTGCAATCTGCACAATAAGGGCCGGTAGCTCTTCCTTACGAAAGAAGCGCATGTCCTGCCCCTCCTCCCTTGCCTCCGGCCCGTCCTCAGGGGGCGAGAGCTCACCCTCCTCCCTACTGGAGTGTGAATCCAGGGAGCAGACATCCGAGAGGCCTTCCCCGTCTTCTCCAACAAGGTGCCAGTCCCCTGAGGGTGCGGGGGCCAACTTGAGTACAGCCAAGTGTCGCTGGAAAGGCTGCTGCAGAGGGCGAACCAGGTGCCTTGGGGGCATAGGAAGCCTCAGACTCACTGCGGCTCCAGAACGCCAGAAGTCCCAGACAGACCTGAAAAAATCCATGAAGTGCAGATCAGTGGAAGTTGTAGGAGATGGTGGGCCCAATAGCTGAAGGCTGGAGGACTGTGGCAGCTGAAGTTGTTGCAGGCTGGGCACCTGAGGTAGGGGTGGCTGCATAGCATCTAAGGCTTGAGGCTGCATAGGGGCAGAGGGCTGATCTTCAGGCAGGAGAACAGGGGGGAGAGCTCACAACCAGAAGCTGGGGACCCAAAAAGGGAAGAGCCGGTGGGACTGGGGGAGTAGCTGTTGGTGAGGGGTCTTACGTGTGCACAAGGTAAAAGGAGCTCTTTGCTCTCAGGGAACGAGTCCGGTCTCTGGAGGCTAGAGTAGCAGACTTGGAAGACAGAGAGGTACATAGACAAGACCTACAGGGATATAGTCCTGAAGTCCCACCTCCAGTCTGGCAGCATCCCTGTTGCCATTTATTTATTTATTGTTCTTATATATCGCACTCTTAAAAATCAGCGCGGTTTACATAAAATGGTTCTGTGCCGAATAGGTTCCTATTAGGCACTTACAAAGAACAGGAAGTTAAACTTGGGTTTCAACTGGGGGAACTATGTACATCAATTTCAGTTTATCTACAGTATGTACATGCGTTGACAGTAACTCATGAGTTCCTAGTTGGGTGTGTGATAGATGATGTTAGGTTGGTGGGTTGAGAGTAGTGCAAAAGAAAGAGGTGGTGTTTTAGTGCCTTTCTGAATTGGGTAAGATCTGGTTATGGCTCTGATGGTAGTTGGGAGCGCATTCCAACAGCTGGGAGCATAGAACTTGGAGGCTCTGTTCCTTGTTGTCTTGGTGCATTTTGTTATTTCACTGGGTATCTGTAGGGTATTGGCAGTGCATGTTCTCCTTGCTCTGTTCATGGGGTGAACAAGGTCCGTTAGGGCTGTGGGGGTTATTTTGTTGATGGCCTTGAAGGTTATAATGATTACTTTATAGGATAGCCGGCAGTAGATTGGTAGCCAGTGTAAGTCCTTAAGGATTGGGGTGATGTGATCACTTCTGGCGGCGCGGCTCTGCTCAGGACGCATGCGGCAGCATTCATTGCCAACGGTAGGGGGTTTAAGGTGTTTTTGGGTAAACCCTGCAGGATCACATTGGCGTAATCAAACTGGGGGGTCACCAGTGCCTGAAAAACTGATCTGAAGTCGTCAGGTTGCAACAGGGGTCGAAGATGTCGTAGAGTTCGTATTTTGTGGTAGATTTGTTTGATAGTGTTGCTGATGTGTGCTGTGAAGTTGAGCTGCTGGTTAAATGTAACGCCTAGGTAGCGGATGCTGGGTCTGCTCAAGAGTTCTGCGTCTCTTGTCTTTAAAGGTGGCGGAGGCGAGAAAGACTGGTTTCTCGTAATGAATAGTACATCAGTCTTGTTGAAGTTGATCTTGAGGCTCTGTGAATGGAGCCAGTCGGTTATGGCGTCGAAGCATTTTACCAGTTGCGAGAAGTCCAGATTCTCAATCGTGAATGGGGTAAAGAGTAACACGTCGTCCGTGTAGAGCAGACATGAGATGTTAAATGAGCGGATTATTTTGCATATAGGTTGCATATAAATGTTGAATAGGAGGGCAGAGAGAGACGAGCCCTGAGGTACACCATGCTGCTGTTGGAAAGGTTGGGATGTTGTGGTTCCTGTCCGAACCTGCTGCTATCTATCGGTTAGATAAGATTTACACCATCGCCATGATGATACACTTATCCCTTCATCATGGAGACGTATTAGGAGTTGCTCATGGTTTACAGAATCGAATGCAGCAGCAATGTCTAACAAAATTAAAGCATACCCTTGTTTGATATTGTCAATCCCGGTTATAAGCGTGTTGATGAGTGTGGTGAGAAGCGTTTCAACACCATGGGATTCCCTAAAGCCGTGTTGGCATGGGTCAAGGGGAGCTGTAGAGTCAACACGATCCTGTATTTGATGTTGGACAGCCTTCTCAATTATCTTTGCTAGCAGCGGGATACTCGATATAGGTCGGTATGATTCCACCTTCTGGGAGTTTAATTTGGCGTTCTTCAAGTGGGGTCTAATGGATGTCTGCTTAAGGCTTGAAGGGAAATGTCCCGAAGAGAAGGAGTGGTCAATGATTTTGGCTATTATCGGGCTGAATTCATTACACAGTGACCTTATCCAGAAAGCTGGACAAGGGTCATTAGGGGCGTTGATGTTAGCTATGATGCTCTCAATGCTTGTATCCGTCGGTGTCGAGAAGGAGGTGAGTTGCTTGGGTGGATTCTTAGTGGAGCAAGATAGTTTAACTTTGCTAACATTGTTGGTTTTGGCTATCATGTAGTCTGCATAGTCTTGAGGGTGTACCAAGGCTGATTGGGAAGATGAAGGTTCCTTTGTTAGGGTCTTCACTATATTAAACAAGTTGTGGGGTTTGTTCAAGGATCGGCTTAGCAGTTCGGAGTGGTGTTCTTTAATTTTAGTGGATATTAGATTCCGATGTGCTTGCAGGTGGGAGTTGTAGAATGTCTGGTCTGTTGGGGACCAGGTGCGCCGCCATTTTCTTTCTAGTTTCCTCAGCGTTCGCAGTGAGGTCTTTAGTTCAGTGGTGTACCAGCGTGCAGGTTTTTTCTTTTTTGGTTGCTTGTCCGTGATATGTGGCTTAGTTTGGATAGGTATGTGTGCAAAGGAACTCAGGTTGTTATTCCATGAGGCTAACACGTCTTCAAGGCTCGGTGATGTAGTCCTGATGTTGGGAAGGACATTTTTGATGATCTCCTCTTTGTCGAAAGGTCTAAAGCGTCTGGTGTGGGCTACTCCTAATTCGGTTAGTTTTGAAGCTTGTTCTCTGTCTTGATGCATAGGTAGTTGAAAACTGATTAGATTGTGGTCAGACCATGGTACAGGGGAGATAGTTACGTTGAAATTATGGTCTGGTCTGACCTCAGGTCAAGGGCTGAAGATAAGGTCTAGTGTGTTTCCTTTTTGGTGTGTGGGGGCATCGACTATTTGTTCGTAGTCCAGGTTGCTGAGTGCTTCGTGGAAAGCTCTGGAGTGGGTATCCTGTAGGGCTGACAGGTTAAAGTCTCCAAGTATCCAATTTGGCTTGTGTGTGTTTTGAGGATTTGAGGCTAGTTCAATTATAGTTGCCAGATCGTCAGTGGATGAGGATGGAGATCTGTAGATCAGGTTAATGGTATTATGGTTGTTAGCTATGGTAATTGTATCAAGATGAGTTGAGCTGTTGGAGCTGATTGTCTGGTAATGGAGGTCTGTCCTAACCAGAATGAGTGCACTGCCTCCTCTGCAGTCTGCTCTATGGCAGGTGTGAATTGAGAAGTTGGGGGGGGGGGGGGTGCGATAGTTGATGAGGACTGAGTCTGAGCTGTTGAGCCATGATTCCGTCACTAGTAGCATGTCTAGGTCGAGGTGTGATATGAGGTCAGGGATGACTGGCCACTTTTTATGGATGGACTGTGCATTTATGACGGCACATTTTAGATTGCGTGGGTTTTGGGGTTGCTTGGATTTCGTGGGGCGTAGAAGCGGTATGTGGATTAAGTGAGGATGGGAGTTCTGGGAGGGCTCTGTTGGTGAGTGGTGTGTGTTGCTGTGGTCTCTCCTTCCTTGTCCTCGTATGATCATAATTGGATTGTGGAGAGAGGAGGAGAGAGGTCACATAACAGGACAGCATCACCCTGGTGTGGCAGGAAGTGATCCTATAGCTAGGACCTGTCCTCCAGGTGATGTAAAACCCTCTCGCACTGAGGAAGTTTCTCCAGGGCCATGTGCCCATTAGGGAAGGGTTAGGACAGCTGTTACAGTTGGTGATTCAATCATTAGGCATGTAAATAGCTGGATGACTGGTGGACGTGAGGATCGCCTAGTAACATGCCTGCCTGGTGCAAAGGTAGCGGACCTCAAGCGCCACCTAGAACTGGGGAGGAGTCTGCTGTCTTGGTACATGTCAATACCAATGACATAGGAAAATGTGGTAGGGAGGTTCTGGACGCTAAATTTAGGCTTTTAGGTAGGAAGTTGAAATCCAGAACTTCCAGGGTAGTGTTCTCCAAAATTCTTCCCGTTCCATGCGCAGGACCCAAAAGGCAGGCAGAGCTCTGGAGTCTCAGTGCGTGGATGAGACAATGGTGAAAGGATGAGGGTTTTGGATTTGTTAGGAACTAGGGAACATTCTGGGGAAAGGAGGGGCTCTTCCGAAGGGATGGGCTTCACCTTAACTTGGATGGAACCAGGCTGCTGGCATTAACCTTTAAAAAGGATATAGAGCAGCTTTTAAACTAGATAATAGGGGACAGCTGATAGAGCGCATGGTCCGGAACAATGTATCCTTGAAGAATACTACCAAAAAAATGAAGTTAGGGCACATAAGCAGAGAGGTTCCAATAAAGACAAAGGTAGCCAAAATGCCTTGAGTACGGAGCAGACAGAGCTTAAAGATTCCAAATTACCCCTGCCTACCGATAACCAGATTAATATGAATAAAATACAGTCTCTAAAATGCTTGTATGCAATGATAGAAGTCTAAAAAATAAGATGGGAGTTAGAATATATGCGAAGTTAGATATGATTGGTATCTCAGAGACATGGTGGAAGGAAGACGGCCAGTGGGACACTGTGATACCTAGGTACAAACTATATCGTAATGATAGAGCTGATCAAATTGGTGGAGGGGTTGCACTCTATATTAGAGAGGACATTGAGTCACAAAGGATTAAAGTTTTGCAGGAAACAAAATTCACTGTAGAATCTCTTTGGATTGAAATTCCATGTAAAAAGAGGAAGGCAATGGCAGTGGGGTTATATTATCAACCGCCTGGCCAGAATGAACAAATGGATGATGAAATGCTCAAAGAAATCAGGGAAGCTAACAAAAGTTACAGAACAGTAATAATAATGGGCAATTTCAATTACCCCGGTATTGACTAGGTCAGTGTCACGGAAGGACATGCTAGGGAGATAAAGTTTCTAGATGAAATAAATGACTGCTTCTTGGAGCAGCTGGTTCATGAACCGACCAGAGGGGAAGCCATTTTGGACTTAGCCCTTAGTGGAACACGAGATCTGGTGCAAGAGATAAGGATGTTGGGGCCACTTGGCAATAGTGATCATAGTATGATCACATTTGATTTAATTAATGGAGGAGGGATGGTAAGGAAATCCACAGATAAAATGAGGAAAATAGTTAAGAAAAAACTAAAAGGAGCAGTTGCAAAGTTTAAAGACTTACATCAAGCTTGGGTGTTGTTTAAAAATACTATCTCCAGTCTGAAAATGGACCCGAGGAAGTAACAAGATGGCGGCAGGAGGTGCTGTGCAGTGGGGTGGGGTCTTGGTTGGTGTCATGGTGTTGCGGTGTGCTCCTTACCTGGTCGGTATGGGGCGGAAGAAACGGAAGCAGGCAGTCCTACCTCCTGGGAAGGACTTGCCGGGATCCACAAGCCAGCAAACGCTGACAGATTGCAGTTTCGTGGCCGGCGTTGGAGCAGCGTCTTCGGCAGGGGCGCAGGAGGCGTGTCGTCCCTGAGCGCCTCGGGGGTTTGGCTCTCTCCGGAGCTGCGTACCCCCCACCGCGATCCAGAAGTGTTTCCCTGGCTGGAGCTGTTCTTCCCGAGGTTTTGCCAGCGAGCACACCGCTGAAGGGAGGGCTAGGAGGTGCTTCAGCGGGGATTTTTCCTTCTACTGGCGTAGAGGTGCAGCAGAGGGCAGCTGTGGGAGAAGTTTCATCGGAGGGGATACTGCTGGTGTACCTGCTCAAGTGGAGGATCCTTCGGGTCTATGTGCGTTGGTGAGACCGGCGGTGATTACTATAGAAACGCTGTGGGATGGACTGGCTGCTCTAAACATCTCCCTGAAGAGTGTGTTGGGGGACTGTGAGTACTGAGATTGTTGGGTTTAAGTCAATATGTGCTACCCTCACTGGTGTCCAGGACGAGCAAGTAGGGAGAATCTCCAAGTTGGAACAGGACGTTGGGCAGCTTCAGGACTTGGTCGCTGCTCAGGTTAAGGACAGGACTGTGTCTCTTCGGAAAATGGAATATCTGGAAAACCAGGTCCGTCGGTGTAACCTGCGGTTCCTGAATTTCCCAAGGTCTCCTTTGTTATCACCTGTGGAGATGGTGAGGAAGTACTTTCCCCCTGAGCACTTCCCACCTCTGATTAGGGCCCAGTATCTGTCTTTGGGTTTAAAGGATCTAGGATCCAATATCCCTCCTGTTTCTCCTGGGGAGGGTGACCTCACAAAGTTTTTGGAATCTTCCCTGGAGGTTATTACAGATAAAGCTACTCTCCTTGTAACCCTGGCACTAGAGTCAGATAAGTTTTATCTTCTTAGATTATATTTCAAGAACTTTAATGAAGTTTTTCTAGGTTCTAATGTGCGAGTATTTCCTGATGTATCTCGTGTGTCACAGCTGAGAAGGAAGGACTTTTTGGCCCTTCGCCCCAGGGTTTTAGCTCGTGGGGCAACTTTTCAGCTCAAATTTCCTGCTAAGTGCTGTGTGTTATTTAAACAGAAAGTATATATGTTTTTTGATCCTAGGTAACTTCAGGAGTTCTTGGAAGCTAGGGAAGTTGTGTTGGTTGAAGTTACTGGCCCTTCCCATTCGGCTGACGCTTAAGCCTCCACCTGTCTGTAATATGTTTAGTGGCTAGGCAGTTTAGGACCCCTAGGGGTGCTTTACTTTCTGTGATTTCTTTTTTTTCCTAGTGCTTCCCTCAATATTTCTTCACTTGAGGTCTAATATTGTAAATGGGAGGTTGGTATCTTTAGGTTGTATATTTCTTTTTTCTTTTGTAATGCCCATTTTCTTTTTCACTCAATGTTATTTTTTTGGATGTAGTATTCATTAATAATTGATAAATTATTTTATTTTATTTATTTATTTATTTTAGTATACATTTGTATACCGCTACTTCCAGCGATCAGCAGCGTTTTTTGATTACAGATTGGAAATTGTCAAATCATGACAGGAAACTTTTGAGGTATAAACACATTGATTAGACAGGAAAGCACAGCACACAGAGAACTATTTTACAGGGAACATGGGCTATGGAGGGTTAAGTGGCTTGCCCAAGACCACAAGGAGCACCTGTGGGACTAGAAACCCCAGTCCTTCCGGCCCAAGGTTGCTGTCCTCTAGTGGGATTTGAACCCCCGACCTTCCGGCCTGAAGTACTCTTGACCCAA
Source organism: Ichthyophis bannanicus (assembly GCA_033557465.1). Classification (NCBI taxonomy): domain Eukaryota; kingdom Metazoa; phylum Chordata; class Amphibia; order Gymnophiona; family Ichthyophiidae; genus Ichthyophis; species Ichthyophis bannanicus. Next base: position 562,123,338 of record CM066034.1, on the reverse strand, counting down.
CCACTAGGCTACTCCTCCACTCCGGCCCTCCACTAGGTTACTCCTCCACTATCTTGGAAGCCCAGACCAGCTGTATTCACGCATTAAGAAAAGTGGAAGGAAGTCCAAAAAACTGCCAGCTTGGTTTAAAGGTGAGGTCAGAGAGGCTGTTGCCAAAAAAGCATCTTTCAGGAAATGGAAAAAAAAGCCAAACGATGAAAAATGGAAACAGAACAAGCACTGGCAAGTTAAATGCAAGGCACTGATAAGGCAGGCAAAGAGAATTTGAGAAGAAGCTTGCTGTGGAAGCAAAAACATGTAATAAAGGCTTTTTCAAGTACATTAGTAGTAAAAAAAAAAACCTGTGAGAGAGTCAGTTGGACCATTAGATGATAGAGGCGTAAAAGGGGCAGCAAGAGGGGTCAAGGCTACAGGAGAGAGAATGAATGAATTCTTTGCTTCAGTCTTTACTGAGGAAGATGTAGGGATGTTACCCATGACTGAAGTGGTATTTAAGGTGATACTGCAGAAGAATTGAAAGATATATCGCTACACCAGGAATATGTATTCCAACTATTTGATAAACTGAAGAGTAGCAAATCACTGGGACCGGATGGTATACATCCAAAGGTGTTGAAAGAACTGAAATATGAGATTGCAGATCTGCTATTAGTAATCTGTGAACTATCATTAAAATCATCTGTAATACCTGAAGATTGGAGGATCGCCAATGTAACACCAATTTTTAAAAAGGATTCCAGGGGTGATCCAGGAAACTACAGACCGGTGAGCCTGACGTCATCATAAAGAACAAAATTACTCAACATATAGATAGTTATGGCTTAATGGGAGACACCCTGGTATTTAGATTTCAGTAAAGCCTTTGATACTGTTCCTCACAGGCGACTTATAAACAAACTGAGCACCCTAGGGATGGACCCTAAAGTTACTGCTTGGGTTAGAAATTGGTTGGGTGGGAGGCGACAAAGAGTACAAGTAAATGGAGCTCACTCTGAGGAGAAGGATGTTACCAGTGGTGTGCCCCAGGGATCTGTCCTTGGTCCGATTCTTTTTAACATCTTTGTTAGTGATATAGCGGAAGGGCTGTCGGGTAAGGTTTGCCTCTTTGCAGATGATACCAAAATCTGCAATAGAGTAGACACCCAGGAAGGTGTAGATAACACGAGGAGGGATCTAGCTAAGCTTGAAGAATGGTCTAGAATTTGGCAGCTGGGATTTAATGTTAAAAAATGTAAGGTCATGCATTTGGGCTGCAGCAATCCAAGGGAGCAATACAGTATAGGAGGTGAAGTACTTTTGTCCACTAAAGAAGAGGGGGACCTAGGCATGGTTGTGTCTGATGATCTTAAAGTAGCTAAACAGGTAGAAAAGGCGACGGCAAAAGCTAGAAGGATGCTTGGGTGCATACAGAGAGGAATGGCTAGCAGAAAAAAGGAGGTGATAACGCCTCTGTATAAGTCTTTGGTGCGACCTCATTTGGAGTATAGTGTGCAATTCTGGAGACCGCACCTTCAAAAGGATGTGAACAGGATGGAGTCGGTGCAGAGGGTGGCTACTAAAATGATTAGTGGGCTTCATTATAAAGCATATGAGGACAGACTTAAGGATCTTAATATGTACACCTTAGAGGAAAGGCGGGATAGAGGTGATATGATTGAGATGTTTAAATACCTCCGTGGCATAAATGTTCAGGGAGAGAGCCTCTTTCAATTGAAAGCAAGTTCTGCTACGAGGGGACATGGGATGAGGGTGAAGGGAGATAGATTCAGGAGTGATATGCGGAAATATTTCTTTATGGAAAGAGTAGTGGATCCGTGGAATAGTCTCCCAGTGGAGGTGGTAGAGATGAGGACAGTAACTGAATTCAAAAAAGCATGGGACTAACACAGAGGATCTCTAAAGGTAAAAAGTGGACTATTGTAGTTGTTGATATGGAAGGACAGACTAGATAGGCCATGTGGTCTTTTTCTGTCATCATGTTTCTATGTTTCTATGTAACATGGCTTTAGACAGGGAAGATCTTGTCTTACTAATCTGTTATGTTTTTTTGAAGGTGTGAATAAACAGGTAAAACTAAAAAGTCATGGGATATGAGGTAGTGTACTATTGTGGATCAGGAACTAGTTTAAAGATAGAAAGCAGAGAGTAGGGCTAAATGGCCAATTTTCCCAATGGAAAAATGTGAATAGTGGAGTACCGCAGGGATCTGTGCGGGTCCGCTGCTTTTTGACATATTCATAAATGATCTGGAAAAGGGAATAACGAGTGAGGTTATCAAATTTGCAGATGACACAAAACTAAAGTTGTTAAAACCCAAGAGGACTGTGGAAAATTGCAAGAGAATCTTGATAAATTGGAAGACTGGGCATTCAAATGGCAGATGAAATTTAATGTGAACACATGCAAAGTTATGCACCTAGGAAAGAAAAATCCAAACTATGGTTACACGATGCAAGGTTTCACATTGGGAACCACCACCCAGGAAAAAGATTTAGGCGTCATCATAGATAACATGTTAAAACCCTCCGCCCAGTGTGCAGCAGCTGCCAAGAGAGCAAATAGAACGCTAGGTATCATAAGGAAAGGAATGGAAAATAAAACAAAGGATATTATAATGTCTCTGTATTGTTCCATGGTGCAACCGCACCTTGAATATTGTGTGCAATTCTGGTCGCCGTATCTTAAAAAGGATATAGCATTATTAGAAACGGTACAGAGAAGAGCCACCAAAATGGTAAAGGGGATGGAAGAATACTCCTATGAAGAGAGGCTAAAAAGGTTAGGGCTCTTCAACCTGGAAAAGAGACGTCTGAGGGGAGATATGATAGAGGTCTATAAATTAATGAATGGAGTGGAACGGATAAATGTAGATCGATTGTTTACGTCATCAGAATACAAAAAGACTAAGGGACATGCAATGAAGCTACATGGTAACCTATTTAAGACTAATAAGAGAAAATATTTTTTTTCACTCAACATGTAATCAAACTCTTGAATTTGTTACCGGAGTATGTAGTAAAAGCTGTCAGTGTAGCTGGGTTTAAAAAAGGTTTGAACAAGCTCCTGGAGGAAAGGTCCACAAACCATTATTAAAAGGGACCCAGGATATCACTGCTTGACACAATATAAGCAATGAGGAACCTGTGTCTTTTGGGGAGACTGCTAGGTACTTATGACCTAGATTGGCCACTGCTGCAAACAGGACACTGGGCTTGATGGACCTTGATCTGACCCAGTATGGCAGTTCTTATGTTCTTAAGGGCCTGCTGTGGCCGCCAAAGTGCCTCCCTGATCTGCCATGCAAACGGAACACAGGTCCCCTGCCAAAAAACTGCGTTTTCTGACACACCTGAGGCACTGACGACCTGTCGAAGGGATACCATACTCTGCCGCGGCAGAGAAAACGGAACCTGCAGAGACCGCAGCCGACCTCTGGGAAAATGGCGGATTGAGGTTTCGGCGGGAAACTAAGTAAGGCCCTGCAGCTTCAGCCACCACCAAGAACCCCCCCCCCCACGCTGGCCAGGACCAAACAGACTGAGGCCACGGGCAGCCACGAACACTGACGGAGAACAACGGGGCCTTTAACAGGAGCCAAGAACAGGCCCTTAGCGCGAGATCGAATGGAACAGTAGGAGCCAAGGCGGGAGAGACCTAAACCAAGGCAGAAGAGACTTGCCTGTCCATGCAAGGTACTCACTGCCCGCAGGGGAAGGACAGAGAGGCAGTGCAGAAATCGCGGAGAAGAGCACCTCAATAGCCCAGCAACAGGACCGCCCCAGCCTGTAGGTACCTTGCCGGTGCTGCCAGCAGGCTTGGCTGCTGCGAGAGAATCTCTCTTGTTCTCCATTTCCTTTTGCTGTCGTTTTGATGGCTCCAACTTTATTTTATTTTTTACCTTAACGGTGGCAACCAATTGTAGGTATTAGCCCTCTCTGCAGGTAGAACTGAAGAGTGCCCCTGCCACCCAGCGCCTGGTATAGCAGGCTGCACTGGAATATTACATTCATTTCCTTGGGTTGTAGTGAAGGACACTAATTTTGTGTTATTTCCTTTCATCTGCTACAGTGCAATAAATAAGCAATGGCAAGCTTATTATGGAAAGCGTAGTTACTCACCTGTAACAGGTGTTCTCCAGGAGCAGCAGGAATCAGTCCTCACATATGGGTGACGTCGGCGCCGACGGAGCCCTTGCGGAGCAATTTTCCCCAGCTTTCAAAGAAAGCCTTTGGGAATTGCAGCGCGCATGCGCGGTCCCCTTCCCGCCCAAGGGTGCCATCTTAGCCAGTCAGATGACATAGCTAAAAGACAGCGTAAAAATTTGCAAAAAAACTAAAGCAGATAATCGCAACTCCAAGGGGAGGAGGGAGGGTTGTGAGGACTGATTCCTGCTGCTCCTGGAGAACACCTGTTACAGGTGAGTAACTACGCTTTCTCCAGGACCAAGCAGGAAGTCAGTCCTCACATATGGGACTCCCAAGCTTAAGGCTACCGGAGACCCTAAGCACAAAAATGAGCTCCCTATAGCTCAGCAGTACAGAAGGAAGGAATCTTCGCTGAATTATTACCCACCGGTAGCCCCCATCCGGGATGGAGGGTAGGAGTTGCTCAAACCTCGAAGAGATTTCGGAGGACTGCCTGTCCGAAAGCACTGTCCCTGCGGGACTCCCTCTCGAGGCAGTAATGGACCGCAAAAGTCTGGCTCGAAGACCAAGTAGCGTCCCGGCAGATGTCTGCCAACGGAACAGAGCGGAGGTAAGCCACTGACGTAGCCTTCGCCCGAACACAATGAGCCGTGACTCGACTTTCTAAGGAGAGTCCGGCTGCCCCATAAGCCCAAGCGATACAGTCAGCAACCCATATAGACAGAGTACGCTTGGAGACCGGGAGCCCCAATTTATTGGGGTCAAAAGATACAAAAAGCTGAGCAGCTTTACGGTGCTCCCGCGTACGGTCAAGGTAGAAGTTCAATGCCCTTCTACAGTCCAGGGTATGCAGGACCATTTCAGCTCGGCTGGAGTGTGGCCTGGGAAAGAAGGTCGGAAGTACCACCTCCTGATTGATGTGAAAAGGGGAGACCACTTTTGGAAGAAATTTTGGGTGAGTCCGTAGGACTACCCTATTCTTGTAGAACCGAGTGTAAGGGGGATCAGACACGAGGGCCTGCAATTCACTTACGCGTCTAGCGGAAGTGAGGGCTATCAGGAACAAGGTTTTCCAAGATAGAAAACGTAGAGAACAGGTAGCCATAGGTTCAAAAGGCGGACAGGTGATCCGCTGTAAAACCACATTTAGATCCCAGTCAGGTGCTGGCGGGCGCAGAGGTGGTTTTAGTAGAAGGAGACCTCGGAGAAACCTCGCCACGAGAGGGTCGCTGGAAAGAGGTCTGCCGTCCACCGGCACATGATGTGCTGAGAGAGCACTGAGGTGAACTTTGACGGAGTTGGACTTAAGTCCCAGATTAGAGAGGTAGAGCAAGTACTGCAAGATCACCGACACCGAGCAGGAGAAGGGATCCTGAGACTGCTGGGCACACCAAGCGGAAAAGCGACGCCATTTAAGGGCGTAGCATTTGCGGGTAGAAGGTCGCCGGGAAGCTAGGACGACCTCTTCCACCTCTGCCGGCAATAGAAGGGGAGCGAGGACTACCCTTTCAGCAGCCAGGCCATGAGATGTAGAGATCTGAGGTTGGGGTGTAGCAGGGACCCCTGATCCTGTGTTAGGAGATCTGGTTGAAACCCCAGAGGGAACGGATCCTCCACCGCTAATTGCAGCAGGAGTGGAAACCACGGCTGTCTGGGCCAGCGAGGAGCTATCAGGATCATGGATGCTTTGTCTCGGAGAACCTTGAAAAGAGTTCGGGAGACTAGCGGTATGGGAGGAAAGGCATACAGAAGGCTTTTCGACCATGAGAGCAGAAAAGCATCCGCCGCTACTCGAAGGGGATGCGGCTGCCGAGAGCAGAAGCGAGGAAGTTGCCGGTTGAGAGGACTGGCAAAGAGATCCATCGTGGGGAGGCCCCACTTCAGAAAAAGTTTCTGAACTACCAAGGGATCCAGGCGCCACTCGTGCGGCTGGAGGATTCTGCTGAGTTTGTCCGCCAGGCAATTCTCTTGGCCTGGGAGATAAACTGCCTTGAGAAGAATGCCGTGGCTGACGGCCCAAGAACAGAGCTTCTGTGCTTCCCGACAGAGAAGGAAGGAGCCCGTGCCTCCCTGTTTGTTCACGTAGAACATGGCAACTTGATTGTCCGTCTGGACAAGGACGGACTGGTGAGAAGTCAGGTGGGAGAAAGCCTTGAGAGCCAGACGGATTGCTCTGAGCTCCAGGAAGTTGATCTGCTGCGCAGACTCCCACGTGGTCCAGAGACCTTGAGTACATGCCCCTTGGCAATGCGCTCCCCATCCTAGGAGAGAAGCATCGGTTGTCAGCACTTGAGCCGGCGGAGGAGACTGAAAAGGCATTCCGAGCACCAGGTTCGGCCGATGAAGCCACCACTGTAGAGAAGAGGCCAGCGGGCCGGAGATGCGCACTAAGTCGGCTAGGCCACCCGAGGCCTGTTGCCACTGCTTGCGAAGGCACCACTGAGCAGGCCACATATTCAGGCGGGCATTGGGGGTCACGTGGACGGTGGAAGCCATATGGCCGAGTAGTCTCAGGAAGCGCCTGGCGGAGACCAGGGATTGGCTGCGAAAACGGCCGGCTAGGTCCATGAGCCGTTGAGCCCTGTCGAGAGGCAGGAAAGCTCGTGCCTGAAGAGTGTGCAATCTTGCGCCGATGAACTCGAGATCTTGTGAGGGGAGCAAAGTGGACTTTGCGAAGTTTATGACAAAGCCCAAGTATTGCAGAAGAGTCACAGTGCGGTGTGTGGCTTTTGTGACTTCTGGAGAGGACGATGCTCTGATGAGCCAGTCGTCTAGGTACGGAAAGACATAGAGGCCGTGAAGCCGGAGATAAGCCGCCACCACCGCGAGACATTTTGTGAAGACTCGTGGTGCGGAGGATAGGCCAAAGGGCAGTACTCTGTACTGGTAATGATTTCCTGCCACCACAAACCTTAGGTATTGGCGGTGGCTTGGGTGGATGAGGATGTGCGTGTAGGCATCCTTTAGATCCAAGGAGCATAGCCAATCTCCCTGCTGGAGGTAGGGCAGAAGGATTCCAAGGGTAAGCATCTTGAACTTCTCCCTGACGAGGAACTTGTTGAGGTTGCGCAAGTCCAGGATGGGTCTGAGGCCTCCCGTTCTTTTTGGTATTAGGAAATACCTGGAATAGAAGCCTTGACCCCGCAGGTGGTGGGGCACCGGTTCCACAGCCTGTTCCTTAAGAAGACTTGCTAACTCCTGAAGGAGTAAGTCCCTGTGCAGAGGGAGTCGTGGAGGTTCTCCCGGGAAATAGGAGGGAGGGATCTGGTGGAAGTGGAGAAGATAGCCTTCTCTCACCACTTGAAGCACCCAAGCATCTGAGGTGACGTTGGACCACCTGTGGGCAAAGTGAACCAGCCGGCCTCCTGTGCTGGGAGGAACCAGCTGAGGGGGAGAGGCTATGCTGATGAAGTCAAAAACCCCCACCCTGCTGAGCAGGGGCCGGTGGTGCAGGCTTGGGGGCTTGCTGCCTACGGGACCCGTTACCCCGTCCCTTGGCCTGCTGACCCTGTTGGGGAGCCGCGGAGGCCTGATATTGAGGGTAGTGTTTATAGGCAGCCGCCTTTCTCGGGTAAAAGGACTTCTTTCCCGAGCCCTTCTTCTTCTGGGAAGGGGCGGAGGTCTTCCTAGAAAGCCTAGTTCTGGTGAGAGTCTCCGTCTCGATTTGGGCAGCCTTTTCAGTCATGGGCTTGCCAAAGAGGTTCTCACCTCGGCAAGGGACATCGACCAACTTGTCCTGCACCCAGGGTTCAAGGTCAGATGACTGAAGCCAAGCCTGTCGGCGGGCACCGATGCCGGCTGCGGCCACTCGTGCCGATGCTTCAAAGCCATCATAGGCTGCTCGAGACATAAATTTGGAGCATTCCCGAATACCAGTTGTCAAGGCTAGGAACCTCCGCAAAGGTTCCTCGGACAGCCCAGCGGAGAATCCGGCTATCTCTTTAGCCAGGTCTCTGAGATACATGCCCATGTAGAGCTGGTAGGTCTGGACCCGACAAGCAAGCATAGAGCCCTGGAAACACTTCTTACCTAGGCCATCCAGGTTGCGGGCCTCCCTGCCAGGAGGCACCGAGGAGTGCATCTTCTGGCTCTTAAGCCTATGCATGGCCGATTCCACCACCATGGAATGGTGCGGTAGCTGTGCTTTTTGGAAGCCAGGGCTCTTGCGGACTCGATAAATGGAATCGACCCGCTTGCTTAACACCGGCGACGATGCCGGACTCTCCCACATGCGGAAGAGTAGTCGTTCCAGCATGGGAGGAACCGGTACAGTAAAGTGCTCCCTGGCGGGAGAGTCGTACTGAAGGGCATCGAGCTCTTCGGCTCGGGGCTCCTCCTCGGGATCCGCAGGGAAGGCCAAAGCCTTGGCCATATCCCTGATGAAATCCGAGAACCGGGCGTCCTCCGGAGGGGACTGTTTCCGAGGTTCGGACTCAGGCGAGTCCGAGGGGACACACCGAGTCCGAAAGGAATCAGGTGACTCTTCCTCTTCAGACTCCCAGGCCGACTCCGAGGAGGAATCGGTGGGGTCGGTCCGGGCGGGCGGAGGCGTCGGCCGCCCCGACGCCGAGGGAGTTGGCGTCGACGACCTCGGTCCCGAACGGGAGGCCGAGGGTGACCTCGACCGAGGATCGACTCGAGCCCGCATGGACTCGAGGATCGGCTCGGTCTCCGGGGTCGACTTAGACATCGACGTCCCGGCGGTCGGGGCAGAGGCGCCAGCGAGGCTAGCGATTAGTGCCCGCTGCTGGTCCATGAAGGCAGAGAGTCTGCTCTCCAAGGCCGTCAACCTGAGTCCGACCTCAGGTGACCCAGCAGCCCCCGACTCGGGCCCCGACGGCGTCGGGCCCGACGTCGGACCCCTCTGAGGCGAGTCCAGGAGGACTACAGGACTTACCCGAGCAGGCAACTCTGACTCCAGACGAGGTCGCTTCGGCAGATGCTCCTTCTCCAAAGACCCGGGACGGCTATCGGGGCTATGCGACCTGGCCCTCGCGGAACCAGGAGCGTCCACCGACGCCGCCCTCGCGGGTTTCACCTTCCAACGATGGTCCCCGGAGGGAGAACCCCTGTCGGAGGAACTCCGGCGATGGTCAGAGCTGGAACCTCTGGACGCCGGGGCCTCCGACGAGGTCCGGGTACGGCCGGGGTCAGCGAAGATTCGTTCCCGCTGATGCCGCCGACTCCTTAACGCTTTGGAGGACATCTTGCTGCAGGCCCCACAGATCAGTTCCTCGTGATCCGGGCCAAGGCAGCGGAGGCAATTATCATGTGTGTCAGTGAGTGACATATTTCTGTCACACTGAACACACCGCTTGAAACCACTGGCAGCCATCGGGGGAAAAAGGGCCCCTGCAAGGTCAAAGGACCGGGCTGCCAGTGAAAAACCGAAAACGAAACTGACAGAAAATCAGAAAAACCGAAAAATAACAGAAGGACTCGCAACGGCGTCGCGAGTCCGGGCAGGAAAAGGACCGGCGTCGAACCGATAGAGAAAAAAGAGATTAAACACGAAAAAATCAACTTTTTCAGCGGGGACAAGACGGGCACGTCTGAAGGGCTCCGCGGAAAAAAGAAGACTGGCTAAGATGGCACCCTTGGGCGGGAAGGGGACCGCGCATGCGCGCTGCAATTCCCAAAGGCTTTCTTTGAAAGCTGGGGAAAATTGCTCCGCGAGGGCTCCATCGGCGCCGACGTCACCCATATGTGAGGACTGACTTCCTGCTTGGTCCTGGAGAACTGTTCACTCCTGCCATGGATCTTTTTACTCTTGTCCCTTTCCAAACAAAAAGAGTTTATAATTAAGAGCTCTCTAATCAGAGAGCAAAGAGTTGCCATTTTCTTATTGATTCAACATATACTTATTTCACAAATACTGCTCTTGTTCTATAGAACTATCTAAACTTCTAAGCTAATTGTAGCAGGAACATGCCAGATTTGATATGTCCTGTACCCTGAACAAGTCTTTTGAAGCCTGTACTAAAGCTACTTACCATATTCTATCTGTTTTTTGATCAAATAAAATAAACTTTTCTTTGAAAAGTGACATGAACCTCATTTCCCCTCCTTACCCTCACAGACATCACTAGACCAGTAAAATTCTTTCTAAACACTTTACATTCACTCACTTGTATTTCCCCATCATTTCCTACTTGGCCTTTTCTTGTTAATACTCACGTCCCACCACAGAATTCTACAGATGTGATAGAGCCAGCAGGGCCTGATGGGTCGGCCAGCATATCATCCACGGGGATGCCAATGGAGACCACCCGCACAGGATCAGGATATGTCTCGTCAAACACAGCCCGCAGACCCTGGATGGCCTTAGCTGCTGCTAGGGAGCAATCCTTGGCATACACTGTCTATGAACACAAGAGAAGAAGTTACAGCATTCTAGTCACTAGCATATATGCTCACAAAAGCACAATAAAATATATATGCTGCTGTTTGAGGGTCCACTGGTGGTACTGCAACTCTTTGGCACAGTCATGGGAAAGAATAAGCCTGATAACTTCTCCCTTCTTTTCCTTCTTTCTACTCTTGTGGATTAACTTTTTAATGTAAAGATGCTCTCACATTTTGCCCCTTTTACATTTATTTTGTAACAGCACAGATGGAGAAATTTTACTTACCAATAATTTTCTTTCCTAGAGTTCTGCTAGACCAGTCCAAACTAATGGGTTGTCCCCCCATGCCAGCAGATGGTGAGAGAGAAAAATTTGTGACATCACCCTTTGTATAAAAACCCATCCCCCCAAGGGGAGCGTCAGTATAACCATAAAAAGCAGCAGGAATTCAAACAGCCAAGGAAACACAAAAACCAGATTAAAAATGAGTTCATAAATGAATAACAACTAGTTAAATTGAACAATGTGAAATAGGACCTGCAGGCCAAGGAAGTAGGTGCATGGCAAGTTACAGCAATGTCACCGATACATAAAGAGAGTCTTAGCTAGGCAATGGACTAAACAGTTTAGAGGGTCGGGTCCTGGACTGGTCTAGCAGGATTCCAGGAAAGGAAATTATCAGTAAGTAAAATTTCTCCTTCCAAATACGTCCTGCTAGACCAGTCCAGACTAGTGGGAAGTACCATAGCTACACCACTCAAGGGTGAGAAGAAACAGCTGCAGTCTAGACAGAGGCTCCAAAGCAAGCTGCTTCTCGAAAGTAGAAAGGGAGGACCAGGTGGCCGCCCTGCAAATATCTAGTGGAGCTACCCATGAGCATCCTGCCCAAGAGGTAGCCTGGGCCTGCGTAGAATATGCCCGAAGACCTACAGGCACAGATTATTCAATAAAATATAAGCTGACTCAATGGTCTGCTTGAACTAGCGTGCAATGGTCATTTTGGAAGTGGCCGCTCCTTTTCGTGGAGAGGAAGCCAGGGCAAAAAGGTGATCGGAGAGATGAAATGTATTAGTGAGTTTGAAGTAACAGCATAACACCCTAACATCATCCAACAGGTGAAGGACTCTGTTGTCACCTGAAGACTGCTCCTTAAAAAAGGAAGGAAGCACAACAGATTGGTTGACATGAAAATCCAAAAGGACTTTAGGCAGAAAAGCGTAGTAAATCACCTGTAACAGGTGTTCTCCAGGGACAGCAGGAATCAGTCCTCATATATGGGTGACGTTGGCGCCGATGGAGCCTGCACGGAGCATTTCCCCAGCTTTCACAGAAAGCCTTTGGGACATGCTACCACGCATGCATGGTCCCCTTCCCATCCAAGGGTGCCATCTTGCTCAGTCAGATGACATAGCTAGGACGGCAGTAAAAACTAAAACAAGGTAGGGAGGCAACTCCCAGGGGAGGAGGGAGGGCTGTGAGACTGATTTCTGCTGTCCCCGGAGAACTCCTGTTATAGGTGAGTAACTATGCTTTCTCCAGGAACAAGCAGGAAGTCAGTCCTCACATATGGGACTCCCTAGCTCCAGGCTGCCGAGGAACAAACCACGACAGTACCAACGGCGATCAATCGGGTAGTTGCAGAAGGTGAGTCCCCACTGCAAGACCCTAGCGTCCAGTGACACACTCACTCCAGTAGTCTGAACACAGAAGGGTCATAGGGCAGGAGTTGCCAACACCCCAAGAATATTACGGAGTACTGCCTGGCCAAAGGCACTGTCCCTGCGGGACTCACTCTACAGGCAGAGTGAGCTACGAACGTATGAAGACCATGTGATGGCCTTGCAGATCTCTGTCACCAGCACTGAGTGGAGGTTGTCTACCAACGTGGCCATCGCCCTCATGTGATGCGCTGTGATCCAGTGCTCAAGGGAGAGGCCAGCTCACTCACAGGCAAGGACAATACAGTCTGCCACCCAAGTGGACAGATTTCGCATAGTCACGGGGAGCCCCAGGTTGGGGTGCAGGAGGGAGCCCTCCCACCTGGGACAGGAGGTCTGAGGTTCGGCCCCGAGGGACTGGGAGTGCCACCAACAGGGAAAGCATCAGAGGGAATCAAGGTTGCCTGGGTCACCTGGGATCAATTAGTATAACTGATGCCTTTTCACTCTGGACCTTGAAGAGGGTCCTGGCAACCAGGGGGTTTGGTGGGAACACAGAGTAGGCCCTCGGACCACAAGATCAAAAAGGCTGACGGGAGCAGAAGCGAGGTAGCTGCGTGTTGTCCGGAAAGGCGAATAGGTCTATCATGGGCCTGCCCCAGATATGGAAGAGCTGCTTCGTTACTCGGGGGTTTAAGTGCCACTCGTATGGATGGAGGACCCTGCTCAGCCTGTCCGCTAGGCAGTTGTCCTGACCCGGAAGGTACACCATTCACAGAGGCATGCTATTGTATGCTTCAAAGGAGAGGAGGACCACCCCCTCCTGGCAGAGAGAGTACAAACCTGTGCCCCCTGTTTGTTGATATAAAACACGGCGAACTGGTTGTCTGTCTGGATCAGCACAGGTTGGTGTTGTAGACAATGGCGGAACGCTCAAAGGGCCAAGAATATTGCCCTGAGCTCCAGGAGACTGATCTACAGAAGTGACTGCTTCTGAGACCAGCTGCCCTGTGTGCATCTGTTTCCACAATGTGCCCCCCAATCCAGAAGGGAGGCGTCTGTGGTCAGGGTCCTCTGCGGCGTGGGTGTCTGGAAGGGCATTCCCGCCTGGAGGTGGCACAAGGTTTGCCACTAGTTGAGGGACTCCACCAGCTGGCGAGTAACCCTGACCCTGTCCCATAGCCTGCCTGTGGCCTGGGTCCACTGTGAGCATAGGTACCACTGGGCTGTCCGCATGTGTAAGCAGGTTGAGGGTGTGATGTGGACCGTCGAGGCCATATGGCCCAGTAGGCGGAGGAAGAGACAAGCTGGTACTGACCAGTGGTGCTGTACCTCTCCTGACAGTTGCCTGAGGTGTTCTGCTCTTACTCTTGGGAGTACGGCCTTGACCTGTAATGTATTCAACTGAGCACCTATAAACTCCAGGCTTTGGAATGGAGAGAGATGGGTTTTGGGGTAGTTGATGACGAGAATCCCAGGTGCTGCAGAAGGAGAGTTGCATGCTCTGTGGCCTGACTGACCTCTGAGGCTGTATTGCCCCTGATGAGCCAGTCGTCCAGGTAGGGGAAGACAAAAGCCCCTTGTAGGCGCAGGTAGGTGGCTACCACTGCCAGGCATTTGGTAAAGACCCTTGGCGAGGAGGACAGACTGAAGGGTAACACCCTGTACTAGTAGTGCCCAGATGGTTTCTTCTGGGGAAAGGATGAGGTCTTCTTGTTGGGCCATTGTCGAGTCACCATGTTGGCCTCAATCTCCACCATCTTGTCAGCCATAGGCTCGTCGAAGAGGTTCACCCAAGTGCAGGGGTCATTGAGCAGCTTGTCTTGGACCTACTTCTTGAGGTCCAAGGACTGCAGCCAGGCTTGGCGTCGGGCACCAATGCCAGCTGCTGCTACCCGAGCCGCTGACTCAAAGCCATCAGAGGCTGCCTGGGAAAGGAACTTAGAGCAGTCCTTGATCCCGGAGGTCAGGTATCAGAACTGCTGGAGGGATTCCCTGTTAAGCCCTGCTGGAAACCCGGACAATTCCTGGGTCAGTGCCTTTAGGTACATGCCTATGTACAGTTCATAGGCTTGAATCTGACAATCCAGCATGGAGCCCTAGTAACACTTGCGCCCAAGGGCATCGAGGGCTCTAGTGTTCCTTCCCAGAGGGACCGAAGAGTGGGTCTTCTGACTCTTAAGTTTCTGCATGGTTGACTCGACAACTATGGAGTTATGTGGGAGTTGGGGCTTGTGGAACCTGGGGCCTTTCCGGACACAGTAGATGGCGTTGAGGCGCTGGCTCACCACCGACGCAAAGGCCGGCGTCTCCTAAATTCTGAGAAGCAGTCGCTCGAGGATCTGCTGCACGGGCACTGTGAGAGACCTCTTGGGTGGAGACTCATACTGGAGGCTCTCCATTTCCTCAGTGCGCGGATCTTCTTCCACCTCTGTTTGCATCAAAAGGACTGGCCATATCCTTGACAAAGTCGTGGAAGGCCACATCTTCTGGAGGAGAATGGCGCTGGGGAGCTAGGTCTGAGGGAATATTTCGGTGCTGCTTAGTTTCCGGGGACGCCTCGTTGTCGGTCACCCACTCGGAGTCGAGCGGTGATGACGAGTCCAAGACTCTGCGACTCATAACATCGAAGTCAGAGCTGAGTGGCTAGCAGCCTCTAGAGGACCTGGTGTCCAAGTCACAGAAACTGGCCAGGGAGGATCAGATGCCTGAAGAATTGGACAGAGACCTCAACCGGCACCGAGAGCTTATCTGAGGGCTGATGGCACTCGGCTCAATGACTGGGGTCTCCCCTGCAGTTGGTATCCCAGTCGTCGGGGCAGATGATGCAGACAAACCAGCCATCATCACCTGCTGCAGGGCAAGGATAGCAGTAATGTTCTGCTCCAAGGTCGCCATTCTGGTTTCCAAGCCAGAAAGCTCTGCAGCTTTTGGCGTGAGCACAGAGGACATCAGGACATCGGCCAATGAGGACTACGGTCTCGAGGAACCTCGCATGGTCTCTGCTGGCCAAGGAATCCTTCTTGAGGATCTTGGTAGGGCGCTTCTTGGAGCCACCCGAGTCCCTTGGGGCGGTTTTACCGGGTTTCTCCGGTGCAACCTCGGCAGACTTCAAGGATTATTTTTTTCTCTCGGGGTCCGAGGTCTTCTCAGAGGAGCCACCGCTGTGGGATTCCGAGGACACTCGGACCTCACAGGAAGTTCTGGGCTTGGAGCTCTGCGTTGAGGAGGCCAGTGCAGTCAGACCTGGGGAACAGTTTTTCCTGCAACTCCGACCTCTTTTTATTGGTTTTAGATGTCATGGCCTAGCACAGGTCACAGGTCCGGGCCCTGATAGCGTAGGCAGCAGTCGTGGGTGTTGGTCACTGACATCGTCTGACTGCAGTGGTCACATTTTTTGAACTCACTGGGGGACAAGGTGGGGTTCATCTGGCCGGAGTCATGACCCCTGGGCGAAAAAGGGCGTGAATGCCGGTCGAGACAAGCCTCGATCAAAAAAAGAACAAAAGGAGCTGAGAACAGCACCTGAGATGATGCCGGCTTGAGATGGGAAGAGGAACTGGTACGCATACCAGGAAACTAACTATTTTAAGGATAATAGCAAGGATTTTTCCGAGGAAACAGGACAGATGTCCACTGGGCTCCATGGAAAAAAGGAGACTGAGCAAAATGGCACTCTTGGGTGGGAAGAGGACCACACATGCGTGGTAGCATATCCCAAAGGCTTTCTTTGAAAGCTGGGGAAATGCTCCTCATGGGCTCTGTTGGCGCAGATGTCGCCCATATGTGGGGATCAACGTCCTGCTTGTTCCTGGAGGAAGAGGCCATTGTTCGAACGGGAACCCCCTCTGGGGAAAAAGACAGAAAAGGATCCTGGCAAGAAAATGCCTGGGGCTCCAAAAGGCGCCGTGCTGAAGAGACTGCTATAAGAAAAACAGTTTTGAGAGTCAAACCTTTGAGAGATGCCCTATGGAGAGTCTCAAATGGGGCATGGGTGAGCACGTGAAGCACTAAGGACAGATCCCAAGAAGGGATGATTGGATGAATGGGGGGGGGGGGCCTCAGGGAGCAAATGCCCTGCAGAAAATGAGAAACATCTACATGAGAAGCAAGAGACCACCCATGGAGAGGCCCCCAAAAGCATGTCAAGGGCACAATATGTATCTGTAAAGAATTAAGGTGAGACCCTTATCAAATCTGTCCTGAAGGAAGGAAAGAATTTCTCGAATATCAACTCACCAAGGTGAGAGGGATCTCTTAGAAACCAAGAAGAAAAAAAGACACCAGATCAGAGCATAGGCATGTGAGGCAGAAGACCGTCAAGTTCGTCGTAGAATGGCCACTACTTGCATCGAGTAACCTTTGCGATGCAAGCAACACAATTTTGTTTGATCCCTGTTTTATTTCCTGTTATATGTAAATGCTGTTTGTTTATGCATAATTTAAATGTTAAAATGTAAACCGCTGCTGATCACTGGAAGGAGCGGTATAAAAATAAGTTCAAATAAAATATAAAAAAATAAGTTCAAATAAACACTGCTCAATAGCCAAGCCATAAACGAGTAAGGAGAGGGCTCATCCATGAGAACCAACCCCTGAAACAGGAAACTCCTCTGGACACCGAGGGATAGGGGCGCCTCCTGCAGGAGGCAGAGGAGATCAGCATACCACAGACACTGAGGCCAATCCAGGACTACCAGCACTACCCATCCAGAGTGTGACTCTATCTGGCAGAGTACACAGTCGATTAGCAGCCAAAGAGGAAAGATGTATAGAAGTTGGTTCGAGGGCCAGATCTGAACCAGAGCATCTAGGTTGTGAGAGTTTGGTTCCTTCCAACAACTGAATTAAGATTGGAAGAGGTGGCCATTAGATCTAGAGTCGGATGATGCCACCCATGTACAATGTTCTCAAATGCCCATGGAGCTAGCTCCCACTCACCGGAGTCTAGGATATGACTCCTCAGGAAATCCGTGTGAATGTTTCTCCATTCCGGCAATGTGCTGCGCAGAAAAAGCCAAGAGGCTGAATTCTGCCCAGGAAAATAGAATATTCATTTCCAGGGCCACTCTGGAACATTTAATTCCACCCTGTCAATTGAGATTGTCACAGTGCTGGAATTGTCAGAAAGTACTCAGACTGCTTGACCCTGCAGATGAACAGCCCGGTCTTCGAGGCGATTGATGGACCAAAAGGCTTCTTGAATGGACCAAGATCCCTGCACTGCCTGTCCCTGACAGTGCGTTCCTCAACCTGCAAGGTTGGTGCCTGTGGTGACCACCACCCAACGCAGAATTTCCAAGGGATCGCCCTTCAACAAGTGATAAGGACAAAGCCACCAGCGAAGACTGTGGCAAACCACTGAAGAAAAGGGTAGACAAATCTGATAGTCCTCGATGGATGGGGACTAGCGCAACAGGAGAGAGTACTGAAGCAGACACATTTGTGCATGGGACCCAGGGGACTACATTGAGAGCAGAAGCCATGGTGCTGAGGAGTTGTAGGTAATCCCAGGCAGTGGGAGCTGCCAGATGCCAGAAGGCATGGACTTGAATGCAGAGCTTCTTGCATCTGTCGTAAGAGAGGAAGACATGACCCACTGTCATGTCGAAGAATGCCAGAGACTGGTCTGGGCATAGATTGCTTTTGGCATAATTGACCACCCAGCTGAGACGGTCCAGAAAGGAGAGGACCTGAGACTCTGCAGAAGTACCTCCTCAAAACTCGTTGCTCTGATTAGCCAATCATCTAGATAAGGATGAACCCGAATATCTTGGTGCCAGCAGGGAAGCTGCCATTACTACCATCACCATGGAGAAAGGGCGAGGAGCTGTGGCAAGACCAAAGGACAGGGCATGAAACTGATAATGTAGACCAAGGAACGCCAAATGTAAAATGCTACAGATAATCTTGGCAGATTGGAATGTGAAAGTATGCTTCCGCCAGGTCCAGGGATACAAGAAATTTGCCTGGTTGAACAGCTTGAATGACTGCTTTGAGGGTTTCCATCCAGAACAGCGGCACCTGGAGACAACTGACTTCCTTGAGGTCCAGGATAGGATGAAAGGAGCTGTCCTCCTTGGGAATGACAAAGTAAATGGAATAGTGACCAGAATCTCTTTCTGAGGAAGGAACTGGGTATACCGCAATGAGCTGAAGAAGGCGGTGGAGAGTCAGGTGTACAGTCGCTGCCATGACTGCGGAATCACATGGAGAGATGAGGACGACATTCGGCACGGACTCGGTGAAGCTGAATGCATAACCCTGTGTTACTACCTCGAGTACCTACTGGTCCAATGTCATCTGGATCCATTCATGGGAAAAATAATGTAAGCGTCTGCCACAGAAGGCATCCCAGAATGGACCTGGAAACCATCAACAGGAAGATTTGGAGGAACTGGAAAACTTGTTGGACGAGAAGAAATTATCTTGGTTCAACGGATACCCCAAAAAAATTGAGACTTAGAACCAGCCCTATTCAAAAAAGAACAGGATTTGCCAGGCCTATAGTGACGAATGTCTCTGAAGCGGATTCTATAAGATGAGGATGTGGATGATGATGTGGCAGGATGATGAAAATTGGATTTGGGCTTATCCTCCAACAAAAGTAGAGGCTTGACTTCCCCCAAATCCTCACCAAAAAAGAAGGTAGTCCTTGAAAGGAAGCTTGGCGAGACAGGACTTGGAAGCAGCATCCACATTCCAATGACAGAGTCACAGCCAATGCCGAGCCACTGTAGCAGCAGCCACCACAGACCGAGCAGATAAGCGCAGCAGATCATAAAAAGCATCTGCAAGAAAGGCCATGACGAGGCAAAGCCGGATCATCCAAAAGTGACTGAAGCTATCGGAGTAGAGCGTGTGCAGCAAGTCCTCCGCAAAAAGGCCTGCAATGCCAAGACTGATGACGAGAAAGTAGTTTTTAAGAGGCTCCTTACTTTGCCATCCATCTGATCATGGAGGGCAGTGCCACCCTCCACAGGAATGGTTGGGCATTTAGTGACTGCAGTGACTAGGATGTCTACTTTAGGGAAACACAATCACTTGTCAAGATCATCCAAAGACCAAACAAATACACTCCAAGCGATGAGCAGAACAGAGGCACATCAGGAGAATCCCACTCTAAGGAGACCATCTGTTATAGTTCCAGGGGAGAGGGAAAAGCTTTAGAAGGTTTCCTGATGTACATGATGATGGGCTCTGCCTGAGGTTTATAGGAGTCTGAAAGCTGTTGCACTTGAGAGTCTGAGAGGTGCAGAATCTCTGTAATTTGCGCAATGAGAGCAGGAAGCTCTTCCTTACAGAATAACCGGCTATCCTGACAGTCTTCTCGAGGCTTCTGGTCATCTTCCAATGGCAAGAGCTCTCCTTCCCAGCTAGGCTCAGAAGTCATAGAATGTTCATCTGAAGGACAGTCACCATCTTGGCCAGATCTAAAGAAGCTCCAGCCAAACTCTAGTGGGCACGCTTTCTAGACGGTGTATCAGTGGCAGTCGGAGCAGCCGAAGTCCCCGAACACTACATATTCAAAGCCTGACGGAATAGCTGCATAAACTGGAGATGAGAGCCATCAGCTGAAGTCTGCATAGGCTAAATAGAGAGTTGTAGAGAGTGAGCAGGCTGCTCAGGCAACAAAATCGGAGGAAGGGCATCTTGAGATCTAGCATCACCCTGAGTTAACCCAGAGGGAGCTAAAGCAAGAGATCTGGAAGGGCTGCGGGAATGCAGACGCAGAAGGACCCCCTTGATCAGAAGCATAGAAGGAAAGCACAGTTACTTACCTGTAACAGGTGATCTCTGGGAACAGCAGGAATTAGTCATCACATATGGGTACGTCGGTACCGACGGAGCCAGCGCGGGAAAGCTCCCCAGTTTTTCAGATTAAAAGCTTTTGGGGCCTCCCACTGCACATGCTCGCTGCCTTCCCGCCTTCCTGACCAGCTCTCGTCAGTTCGAGTTTAAAGCTGAGACAATAGAGAGAGAGGACAGGAAGATAGATAGAGATACAACTCCTAGGGGAGGTGGGTGGGTTGTGATGACTAATTCCTGCTGTTCCCAGAGATCACCTGTTACAGTTAAGTAACTGTGCTATCTCCAGGAACAAGCAGGAATACGTCATCACATATGGGGACTCCCTAGCTAAGATGCCTGGGAGATCCCCCTCCAAGGGTAAACCATCTTCGCATGGATCTCAGGCATCCATCCAGGGAAGGTGGGCAGGAGTTGTTTAAGTATGGAACAGGTGTTTGAGGACAGCCTGACCAAACAAGGCATCCCGGCGGGAGTCCTTGTCCAAGCAGTAATGGGCTGTGAAGGTATGAACCGAGGCCCAAGTGGCTGCTCGACAGATCTGATCTATGGACACAGAGTGAAGATGAGCCATAGAAGTGGCCATGGCCCTCACATTGTGAGCTGTGACATGGCCCTCCATAGAAATGTTCTTACTCTGGTAAGCAAAAGAAATACACTGAGCGATCCAATTGGAAAGTGTACGCTTGGTGACTGGAAGTCCCAAATGAGAAGGATCAAAAGCCACGAAAAGTTGGGAAGACTTTCGATGTGGTTGAGTCCTGTTGAGGTAAAAGGCAAGAGCTCTTTTACAATCCAGAGTATGAAGGTTCCTCTCTGCACTGGATGCATGAGGAGCCGGGAAAAAGACAGGTAGATATACCTCTTGATTAAGATGAAAAGGCGAGACCACTTTGGGCATAAAGTGGGGATTCGTCCTAAGGACCACCTTATCATGATGAAACCTAGTATAAGGTGGATGAGCCACTAAAGCCTGCAGTTCACTGATGCGGCGAGCAGAAGTGACTGCAATAAGGAAAACAACCTTCCAGGAAAGAAATTTGAAGGAGGTAGAGTCCAAAGGCTCAAAAGGTGGCTTCATAAGCTGACCTAGAACTAGGTTCAAATCCCATGCTACCGGAGGAGAACATAAGAACATAAGAACATAAGATATGCCATATTGGGTCAGACCAAGGTCCATCAAGCCCAGTATTCTGTTTCCAACAGTGGCCAATCTAGGTCATACGTACCTAGCAGTTTCCCCAAGGACACAGGTTCCACAATGCTTGTATTGGTTCAAGCATTGATATCCTGGGTCCCTTCTTAATAATGGTTTATGGACCTTTCCTCCAGGAACTTGTCCAAACCTTTTTTAAACCCAGCTACACTAACAGCCTTTACTACATCCTCCGGTAACAAATTCCAGAGAGTTTGATTACACGTTGAGTGAAAAATATTTTCTTTTATTAGTCTTAAATAGTTTACCCTGTAGCTTCATTGCATGTCCCCTAGTCTTTCTATATTCTGATAAGGTAAACAATCGATCTACGTTTACCCGTTCCACTCCGTTCATTAATTTATAGACTTCTATCATATCTCCCCTCAGCCGTCTCTTTTCCAGGTTAAAGAGCCCCAACCTTTTTAGCCTTTCTTCATAGGAGTAGCCTTCCATCCCCTTTACCATTTTGGTGGCTCTTCTCTGAACCTTTTCTAAAATTGCTATATCCTTTTTAAGATATGGCGACCAGAATTGCACACAATATTCAAGGTGCGGTCTCACCATGGAACGATATAGAGGCATTATAATATCTTTTGTTTTATTTTCCATTCCTTTCCTTATCATACCTAGCATTCTATTTGCTCTCTTGGCCGCCGCTGCACACTGGGCCGAGGGTTTTAACATGGTATCCACAAGGACGCCTAAATCTTTTTCTTGGGTGGTGGTTCCTAATGTGGAACCTTGCATCGTGTAACCATAGTTTGGGTTGTTCTTCCCTAGGTGCATAACCTTGCACTTCTCCACATTAAATTTCATCTGCCATTTTGATGCCCAGTCTTCCAATTTATCAAGATCCTCTTGCAATTTTCCACAATCCTCCTGGGTTTTAACAACTTTAAATAGTTTTGTGTCATCAGCAAATTTGATAACCTCACTCGTTATTCCACTTTCCAGGTCATTTATGAATATGTCAAAAAGCAGCGGACCCAGCACAGATCCCTGGGGTACACCACTATTCACCTTTCTCCATTGGGAAAATTGGCCATTTAGCCCTACCCCTCTGCTTTCTATCTTTTAACCAGTTCCTGATCCACAGTAGTACACTGCCTCCTATCCCATGACTCTTTAGTTTTGCCAAAAGTCTCTCATGAGGGACCTTGTCAAAGGCTTTCTGAAAGTCCAGATACACAATATCAACCGACTCACCTTTGTCCACCTGTTTATTCACTCCTTCAAAAAAACATAACAGATTAGTAAGACAAGATCTTCCTTGTCTAAAGCCATGTTGGCTGTCTCCCATTAGGTCATGACTATCTCTATATGCTGAGTAATTTTATTCTTTATGATGGTTTCTACCATTTTTCCCGGTACTGATGTCAGGCTCACCGGTCTGTAGTTTCCCGGATCACCCCTCGAACCCTTTTTAAAAATTGGTGTTACATTGGCGATCCTCCAATCCTCAGGTATTAGAGATGATTTTAATGATAGTTCACAGATTACTGATAGCAGGTCTGCAATCTCAAATTTCAGTTCTTTCAACACCCTTGGATGTATACCATCCGGCCCAGGTGATTTGCTACTCTTCAGTTTATCTAATAGTTGTAGGACATCTTCCCGATGTATCGATATTTCCTTCAATTCTTCCACACCTTTAATACCACTTCAGTCGTGGGTAACATCCCTACATCTTCCTCAGTAAAGACCGAAGCAAAGAATTCATTCAGTCTCTCCGCTATCGCCTTGTCGCCTCTTAGTGCTCCTTTAACCCCTTTATCATCTAATGGACCAACTGACTCTCTCACGGGTTTTTTGCTACGAATGTACAGTCAAACCTCGATTTTCATGATTAATCCGTTCGAAAAAGTCTGACTAAAACCGAAACGTATGAAAACTGAAGCAATATTTCCCATAAGAAATAATGTAAATCCAATTAATCCGTTCCAGACACCCAAAATATTCACAAAAAATACATTTTATAGAGAATAACTATATTTTTACATACAGAAAACAATGAGAAATAAATATAAATGACTAATGAAATGGATAAATGAACATTTAACATCACTGAAAGCAAGCTAAGTACAGTACTGTACAGTATGTTAACATCTGGCCTTAGCCACCCCTGACAAGCTGCTGTGCCCAGCTCTCTTCGGAATCACATTGAATTCAGTCCATTAAAATACCTTTACATTATCTGCTTAATGCTTCAGAATGGCAGAAAATCTTAATGATATAGCTTCAGACGTACCCTGCAAGAGAAAGAACTGCCTCCCACATTCATGCAACATCTCCTGCTTACGTTGACAGCTTTTCTTCCCTGCTACCGGGACAAAATCTCAGTCAAAAGACGTTGAAAACCGAAGCAATGCATGAAAACCGGGACAAAATCTCAGTCAGAAAAGACGTTGAAAACCGAAGCGTATGAAAACCGGGGCAAATGAAAACCGAGGTTTGACTGTACTTGAAAAGGTCTTTATTTCGCGTTTTTGCTTCCGCAGCAAGCTTCTTCTCAAATTCTCTCTTTGCCTGCCTTATCAATGCCTTGCATTTGACTTGCCAGTGCTTGTGCTGTTTCCAGGTTTCATCATTTGGCTCTTTTTTTTCCATTTCTTGAAAGATGCTTTTTTTGGCAACAACAGCCTCTCTGACCTCAGCTTTAAACCATGCTGGCAATTTTTTTGGACTTCCTTCCACTTTTCTTAAAGCGTGGAATACAGCTGGTCTGGGCTTCCAAGATAGTATTTTTCAACAACACCCAAGCTTGATGTACGTCTTTAAACCTTTGCAACTGCTCCTTTTAGTTTTTTCTTAAACTGTTTTCCTCATTCTATCATAGTCTCCCTTTCGAAAGTTAAAGGGTAGTACTGTGGATTTCCTTACTATCCCTCCTCCACTAATTAAATCAAAGGCGATCATGCTATGATCACTATTGCCAAGTGGCCCCAACACCCTTATCTCTTGCACTACATCTGGTGTTCCACTAAGGACTAGGTCTAATATTGCTTCCCTTATGGTCGGTTCATGAACCAGCTGCTCCAAGAAGCAGTCATTTATTTCATCTAGGAACTTTATCTCCCTAGCATGTCCTGTTGTGACACTGACCCAGTCGATGCCGGGGTAATTGAAATCACCCATTATTATTACTGCACTGTAACTTTTGCTAGCTTCCTTGATTTCTTTGAGCATTTCATCATCCATTTGTTCATTCTGGCCAGGCGGACGATAGTACACCCCCACTGCCATCGCCTTCCCCTTTTTACATGGAATTTCAATCCATAGAGATTCTACAGCAAATTTGTTTCTTGCAAAACTTTAATCCTTTCTGACTCAATGCCCTCTCTAACATAGAGCGCAACCCCTCCACCAATTTGATCAGCTCTATCATTTCGATATAGTTTGTACCCAGGTATCACAGTGTCCCACTGGTTGTCCTCCTTCCACCATGTCTCTGATATTCCAATCATATCTAACCTCTCGTTAGAGGTCGGATGGGAGGTTTAGTTAGAGTCAGGCCTCTCATGAAACGTGAAACAAGAGGATGAGAGGAGACAGGTTGTCCATTTATAGGTTTTAAGGATGCTGCAAAAGCACTCAAATGGACCCTTACTGAATTCGTCTTAAGGCCTGCATTTGAAAGATGCAGGAGATAGTCCAAGAGGGAATTCAAAGGAAGTGCTAGAGGGTCAAGACCCTGCTGAGCACACCAAATGGAAAAACGTTTCCATTTGAAAGCATAAGAACGCCTCGTGGAAGGTTTCCTAGAGGCATGAAGGATATCTGTCACAGGTTGAGAAAGATTAAAGTCTTGAAGACTTAGGCCTTCAGTAACCAAGCTCTGAGATGTAGGGATTTGGGGTTTGGGTGCCACAAAGTCCCCTCCTCCTGAGACAGAAGGTCTGGCGCAGCTCCCAGGTCCAGGGAGGATCCCTGGGAGAGATGCAGAAGTAGAGGGAACCACACCTGGCGTGGCCAGCGGGGAGCTATGAGGATCATAGTCCCGTGATCCCTCTGGAGCTTGAACAGAGTCTTGGATATTAGAGGAATGGGTGGAAAGGCATAGAGGAATTCCTGACCCCAATGCAGGAGGAAGGCATCGTGGGCCTGAGCTCCCTGACACTGAGTTCTGGAACAGAACCGGGGAAGTTTGGCATTCCACGGACTTGCAAAGAGGTCTATGTCCGGGGTCCCCCATTCCTGAAAGATTCTGCGTATCTGGTCCATATGTAGGGACCATTCGTGTGGAAGCAGAACTCGACTGAGTCTGTCTGCACGAGAGTTTTGAACTCCTGGAAGATACACTGCAAGAAGGTGAATTTGATGCTCTCTGGCGAAGGCCCATATTCTGAGAGCTTCGTTGCAAAGCGACAGAGAGCCTGTCCCTCCTTGTTTGTTTATATAGAACATGGCTACCTGATTGTCTGTCTGAACTAGGACAGTCAGGTTGACAAGGAGGGTATAGAAGACCTTGAGGGCAAGGTAAATTGCTCACAGTTCCAGGAGGTTGATATGAAGGGTGGCCTCCTGTGGAGACCAAGTGCCCTGAGTGGAGAGGTTCTGAAGATGAGCTCCCCACCCTGTCTGGGAGGCATCTGTTGTGAGGGTTGCTTGGGACAACAAAGGTTGGAAGGGGGCCCCCAACAACAGATTCTTGGTGGATGTCCACCATTGGAGGGACCAAAATAGACGGCTTGAGGTGAGTATTTGGTCGGAGAGCGCTCCAGATGCTTGAGTCCACTGGGTGGCCAAGGTCCATTGAGCTGCTCTCATATGCAGACGAGCGTAGGGCACCACATGTACCGTGGAGGCCATGTGGCCCAGAAGTCGCAGCATTTCCCGGGCTGTCAAATGACTGCTGGACTGAGCTTGGGAGGCCAAACTCAGCAGGCGTTGGGCCCTGACCTGAGGCAGGTAGGCCCTTGCAGTGATGGTGTCTAACTGGGCCCCTATGAACTCGAGAGACTGAGTAGGGATTAGTTGAGACTTGGGAAGGTTTACTACCAGTCCTAGATACTGCAGAAGACGCCTTGTGCGGTCCAGGGAAATTTGGGCCTGGGACTGAGAGGGAGCTCGGCTGAGCCAGTCGTCCAGGTATGGGAATATGAAAATTCCCAGGCCTCTTAGAAAGGCAGCTACGACTGCCATGCATTTGGGGCATGCGGAACCGATCTGCGTTTGGAAGACGATGGCCTCGGTTCCGGTATGGAAGCCATTACCGGAACCGGACCCGGTACCGCTGGCTGCGGTACCGAGGGCGTAGCAGCATTAATAAAAGCCAGAATGGCCTGCTGCATGACTTGGACAGTATTGCCCATAGACGCCACTGCTGCCTGGATGTCGGTACCGGTATGGGCCGGTACCCCAGAGCAGTACAACAGGTGATCTGTCGAGGCCGCGCCATCGATGTCAACCTGTGACCCCATGATTGCTTTGGAGGCCGGAGCCTCCCGCCGGGGTTTTTTGGCCTGGGCAGAATCCTCGAACTCAGAATTGAGAGCCTCTCGATCTTTAGAAAGAGATTTGCTTTTAGAGGATTTGCCCACTGGAGTTTTGGTTACCTGAGATCCATCCGGAGAGGAAGACCTGGATGACTGTGATGCTTCTGAAGGAAACAGCACATGGAACTTGTTGGCCCGGTTCTGCAATCCACGTTTCGACATCTGGGAGCAGGATGGGCAGTCCGGTATGGAATGGTCAGGTCCTAAACATTTAAGACACCATTCATGGGTGTCTGTAAGAGGAATGACAGCACTGCACTTGGTACACTTTTTAAAACCAGGAACTGGCTTCTCCATGAGGAGAAATTGTGTAGGCCTG
This sequence comes from Ichthyophis bannanicus, assembly GCA_033557465.1. NCBI lineage: Eukaryota > Metazoa > Chordata > Amphibia > Gymnophiona > Ichthyophiidae > Ichthyophis > Ichthyophis bannanicus. The sequence continues at coordinate 562,096,367 of CM066034.1, read as the reverse complement.
AAAGGCCTAACAAAGTACCAAGCTGTGCTGAAGAAAAAGAAAAAAAAAAATATATTTTTTTTTTTAAAAGAAAGAAAGAGAGACCGGCAGTACCGGTTTCAGAATGGGGGAAGGCAGGTACGCGGTCTAAAGAAACAATAAAATTAACAATTTCTTCAGCGGTGAAAGGAGCACGACCTGCTGGCACCGCGGAAAAAAAGAAACTGACGAGAGCTGGTCAGGAATGCGGGAAGGCAGCGCGCATGTGCAGTGGGAGGCCCCAAAAGCTTTTAATCTGAAAAGCTGGGGAGCTTTCCCGCGCGGGCTCCGTCGGTACCGACGTACCCATATGTGATGACGTATTCCTGCTTGTTCCTGGAGATCACAAACTACCTGTCAAAGTCTTACGCTTCTTCTCACAACCCAGGCAGCGTTGTAGGGAAGAAGGCATTTTCACAATGGGAAAAAATAAAAAGTCACAGGAAGAGCCGGGAGCCAAAAATCAACAGACTCTGAAGAAAGAATGGCAGCTGTGGCCAAAAACTATGATGGGAAATAGCAAAAGAGAGCCGCGAAGCAGCCGCTGACTGACCGCATGAAGAGAAGCAGGTAAAAGGCAACTGCAGAAAATGGAGCACACCGATAAAAAGAAGGGAGGCGCATGTGGTCAGAAGAACAAGATACCACCAAAAACCAGATCGGGACGCTGCTTTAAAAAAGAACCGCAAAAGAAATAAAACACTCATTGATCTCGAAGGAGGAACAAACAGATGAAGAAGGAAGTGTTCGGAGAAGAAAAAAACTGTCCGACAACTTTCTCAGCAACCGGGTCCTCGAGTAAGATGTTTTGTTTTTTTTTAACAAACTTTAAGGAGTTAGAAAAATAAGAAAAAGAGACTGCCACCTTAGTTAATAAAAGTCTTGCAGAACAGAAGGCTACAACTGCTCCTCATGAGCAGGAGCACTTCCCTTCAGAGGTGCTCTACTGGTCCTCTTGACCAGGGGCAGCTCTGGAAAGTGAAGAAAGGAAAACCGTCGGCAAAAAAAGGGCACCACAGTGTGCACAACTGCCAAAGACAGCTACAATGAAACCAAATCTCTTCTCAAAGAACGCCAGGAGCTAGGAGAAGTTCAACATCTGCTGAGACAGAGAAAATACTTAAGCTCCCCCTTGGAGGATGGGTTTTTATACCAAGGGTGAAGCTAAGCGGGAAGCTAGGGTGGGCGGTAGCAGTGGCATGGGTGGGCAGTGGTGGTGGCACACATGGGTGGCCGTGCCACCGCCCCCCCGGCTGCCGCCAATTCTGTTTGGGAGGGGGAGGTGGGCAGTGGCAGAATTTCAAAAAGCAGCGGCAAAGAGCCGCAACTTTTGGAAATACTGCCGCTGCCCGCCTCCCCCTCCCGAGATAGAATCAGTGGCAGCTGGGGGGGGAGGTGGTGTTAGTGGGGGGGGGGGGAGAGAAGCCAGGGTTTCTGACTAGGACGACAGAAACCCTTGGGCCAGCCCTGCAAGAGTGATGTCACAAAGCTTCGGGAATTTTTCTCTGTCTCACCATCTGCTGGCAGAGGGACGCAACCTACTAGTCTGGACTAGTCTAGAAGGATGCATTTGAAAATCCCCTTGATATGCTTTATATTAAGATAAACACATATGTGATGCGAGTACACATTTATTGCTGAAAGTAGAAAAGACAGCCTACATCTCTATCACTTATTCTGCAAAATATGCCATTTCTTCCTCTTTATCCTCTATACAAGCCTCTTGCATTTTAATGCTATAAGTATGTAACTTAATTTGGCCTAATGTAATGCAAGATAACCAAGTTATTTACCTGTAACAGGTGTTCTCCATGTACAGCAGGATGCAATTCATCTCATCTGGGTGATGTCATCCAATGCAGCCCACATGGGAAAAATCTTCTCTAGCTCAAACTTCTAGAAGTTTTATTTATTACTGCAGATGCACTTCTTCCCATGTTACACCAGGCCTCCTTAGTTCTTAAACAATTTGTTTTGGAAGACAATTCCTTGAGGAAGTGGGCGGATATGTGGCAGCTTGTATCCTGCTATCCACGGAGAGCACCTGCTATTCATGGAGTAAGGAACTTACTTCTCTCTGAGAATAATCAGGATATCAAGACCTCTCATCTGGGACTCCCTAGCTTCAGGCTGCCTTTAACCAAAAAGGGGAAAGAATGGAAAAGAGACTCTCCCCCATGAGAAAGCATAGTTACTCACCTGTAACAGGTGATCTCCGGGAACAGCAGGAATTTAGTCCTCACATATGGGTATCGTCGGTATCGACGGAGCCTGCGCAGGAACGCTCCCCAGCGTCTAATCAGAAAGCTTTTGGGAGCATCCCACAGCGCATGCGTGCTGCCTTCCCGCCTTTCCCAACTGCCTCTCTCCAGTTGAGTTTTAAAGCTGAGACAAAGAGAGAGAGAGGGAAAGGGAAAAAGATAGAGAGATACAACTCCTAGGGGAGGTGGGTGGGTTGTGAGGACTAAATTCCTGCTGTTCCCGGAGATCACCTGTTACAGGTGAGTAACTATGCTATCTCCAGGAACAAGCAGGAATGTAGTCATCACATATGGGGACTCCCTAGCTTTAGGTGCCAGGGAGAGACCCCAGAAGTTGTGTACCCTTGAACAGGGCTCCACTTCCCCCCATGGATCTCTGGCATCCTACCAGGGATGGTGGGTAGGAGTTGATTAGGTATGGAACAGGTGTTGGAGAACAGCCTGACCAAACAAGGCATCCCGGCGGGAGTCCTTGTCCAAGCAGTAATGGGCTGTGAAGGTATGAACCGAGGCCCAGGTGGCTGCTCGACAGATGTCGTCGATAGACACAGAGTGCAGATGAGCCATTGAGGTTGCCATGGCTCTCACATTGTGAGCTGTGACATGGCCCTCCAGAGAAAGGTTTTTACTCTGATAGGCAAAGGAAATACACTGAGCAATCCAGTTAGACAGTGTTCTCTTGGAGAATGGAAGTCCCAAATGAGAAGGATCAAAAGCAACAAAGTTGAGAGGACCTTCTATGCTGCTGTGTTCTTTGTAAGTAAAAGGCTAAAGTTCTTTTACAGTCCAAGGTATGAAGATTCCTCTCTGCATTTGATGCATGAGGCCTTGGAAAAAACAGATAGGTAGACCGCTTGGTTCAGATGAAAAGGCGAGACCACCTTTGGCATAAAGTGTGGAAAAGTCCTAAGGACTACCTTGTCATGATGGAACCTTGTATAAGGTGGATCAGCTACTAGCGCTTGCAACTCACTAATGCGACGTGCTGATGTGATTGCAATGAGAAAGATAACCTTCCAAGAAAGGAATTTCAAGGAGGTAGTAGCTAAAGGTTCAAAAAGGTGGCTTCATGAGCTGCCCAAGAACCAGGTTTAAGTCCCATGCCACCGGTGGTGGCCTAATGGGAGGCTTAGTTAGAAGAAGGCCTCTCATAAATCTTGCTATAAGAGGATGAGAGGAAATAGGCTGTCCATTTAGAGGCTTAAAGGAAACTGCAATAGCACTCAAATGGACTCTTACTGAGTAGTCTTAAGTCCTGCATTGGATAAATTAAGGAGATACTCCAGCAAGGATTCCAGAGGTATCGCACGGGGGTTAAGACCCTTTTGCGAACACCATATGGTAAACCTTTTCCACTTGAAAGCATACGAAGCATATGAGCGTCTTGTGGAAGGTTTCCTGGAAGCAAAAAGAATATCTTTTACTTGCTGAGGAAGATTAAGATCATGGAGATCTAGGCCTTCAGCAACCAAGCCCTGAGATGCAGAGACTGGGGATTGGAATGCCATAACATTCCATCCTCCTGAGATGGGAAATCTGGAGCAGATCCTAACTCCAGGGAGGGAGCTTGAGAGAGATGTAGAAGCAGAGGGTACCACACTTGCCGTGGCCAATGTGGAGCTATGAGAATCATATGGCCTCCGTCTCTCTGAAGCTTGAACAGGGTTTTGGGAATTAAGGGAATGGGTGGAAAGGCATACAGGAAATCTTGACCCCAGTAAAGGAGGAAAGCATCCCTGGCATGAGCCCCCTGAGCAGGAATTCTGGAACAGAACCGGGGAAGTTTGGCATTCCACAGACTTGCAAAGAGGTCTATGTCTAGGGTTCCCCAAATTTGAAAAATCTTGGACACCTGGTCTGCATGCAGAGACCACTCATGTGGAAGCAGAACTCGACTGAGTCTGTCTGCCCAAGAGTTTTGTATGCCTGGAAGATACACTACCAGGAGATGAATGTGATGCTCTCTGGCGAGGCCCCATAGTCGCAAAGCTTCGTAGCAAAGCGACAGAGAGCCTGTTCCCCCCTGCTTGTTCACGTAGAACATGGCTACTTGATTGTCCGTATGAATAAGGACTGTCTTGTAGCTGAGCAGGGTGTGGAACACTCGAAGAGCAAGGAAGATTGCTCTGAGCTCCAAGAGATTGATATGTAGATGAGTCTCCTGTGGAGACCAGGTGCCTTGGGTGGAGAGGTCTTGCAGATGAGCTCCCCAACCCATCGGAGAAGCATCTGTTGTGAGAGTTGCTTGGGGTAATGGTTGTTGAAAAGGGGACCCCAGCAACAGGTTTTGAGTGGATTTCCACCACTGGAGGGACAAAATAAGGCGACTTGTGTTTGCTATTTTGTCTGACAGGCATCCTGATGCCTGGGTCCACTGAGTGGATAAAGTCCACTGGGCTGCCCTCATATGGAGGCAAGCATAGGGAACCACATGTACAGTAGATGACATGTGGCCTAGCAGTTGTAACATTTCTCGGGCAGTGAGATGAGGCTTTAGCACTGCTTGAGAAGCTAACTACACCATGCAAAGGCAGCGGGCCTGGGGGAGATAGGCCCTTGCCTTTCTGGTATCCAGCAAAGCTCCTATGAACTCTAAAGACTGAGTGGGAGTTAGACTTGGATTTTGGGATGTTTATTACCAGACCCAAATACTGAAGGATACGCATTGTGCAGGATAGAGAAGTCCTGGCCTCTGACTCTGTTGGGGCTCGAATGAGCCAGTCGTCTACGTAGGGGAAGACGAATATCCCTAGAGTGCAGAGAAATGCTGCTACTACAGCCATGCATTTCGTGAATACCCTTGATGCTGAGGCCAGGCCAAAAGGAAGCACCCTGTATTGGTAGTGCTTTCCTTGAAAAAGGAACCGAAGGAATATTCTGTGAGTTGGATGGATGAGAACATGGGTGTACGCATCCTTGAGATCTAGAGAACAAAGCCAATCCTGACTCTGAAGGTATGGCAGCAGAGTTCCGAGAGAAATCATCTTGAATTTCTCTTTGACAAGGAATCTGTTCAATTCTCTGAGGTTCAAGATAGGTCTGTATCCCCCTGTTTTCTTTGGGATAAGGAAATAGGGGGAGTAAAAGCCTGTACCCTGCTGAAGAATGGGTACTTCTTCTATTGCCCATTGGGCAAGAAGCATAGTGACCTCCTGACCTAACAGGTTGATGAGAGAGGTCGGATAATTGAACTGCCTTATTATTGTGGGAGGGGGCATGCTTGAAAAATGAAGCTTGTACCCCTCCTTTATGATGGAGAGTGTCCAATGCCCTGCTGTTATCTGCCCCCATCTGGGGGCAAAGTGACATAACCTTCCTGGAATGGTGGAAGGCTCTGGTCCCACGAGAGCCAGGAAGGCTAAGTTCTCTAGCTGAAAGTCAAAGGCCTTGTGGAGGCTGAGACTGCTGGGACGGCTGAGGCTTAGCAGTCTTTGCTTTCTTCTGTTTGGGTGGTTGCTGACCTTTTCTGACAAGCTGACCTGCAGAACGTCCCTGCTGAGCATAAGCAGGACAATATCTTTTCTTCTTAGAAAAGAATGGTTTCTTGAAAGACTTCTTTCTAGCAGGATCAGCTGTGGACTTGGATAATCTATCCAAGGTGGAGTTGTCAGCATCCAACTCATTGGCCTTTTCCTGCCAATCTCTACCAAACAGGTTCTCACCAGTACAAGGGATATTTCCCAATTTGTCTTGTACCCAGCGCTCCAGATCAGATGCCTGGAGCCATGCAATTCTACGTGCACCTATGGCAATGGCAGAGGTTCTGCTTATGCACTCAAAGCAGTTTAGAAACATCTTGGGCATGTTTGACCAATGTGAGAAAAAGCACAGTTACTTACCTGTAACAGGTGATCTCTGGGAACAGCAGGAATAAGTCTTCACATATGGGTATGTCGGTACCGACGGAGTCTGCGCGGGAACGCTTCCCAGCGTCCAATCAAGAGCTTTTGGAAGCATCCCAGCACGCCTGCGTGCTGCCTTCCCGCCATTCCCAACTGCCTCTCCTCAGTTAAGTTTTAAAGCTGAGACAAAGAGAGAGAGAAAGGAAAGGAAAGATAGATAGAGATACAACTCCTGGGGAGGTGGGTGGGTTGTGAAGACTTATTCCTGCTGTTCCCAGAGATCACCTGTTACAGGTAAGTAACTGTGCTATCTCCAGGAACAAGCAGGAATGAGTCTTCACATATGGGGACTCCCAAGCTGAGATGCCTGGAGTCCCAGCATGTCATAGGTTGGATCATGCTATCTCCCAGAACACCAGGCATCCTGAGGATGGAGGGTAGGAGTTGAAGAAAGAAAAATGCTGTGGAACAGCTAACCTAGCATAGGACTGCAGAGAAGGAGTCCATGTGTGGATGATGATTGTCATCAATGATGTTGCAAAGAAGATTGCAATATGGACCTCCCCTGACAGGATTTCACAGAAGTATGGAGGTTCATGGATCTACTGGGAACCCAGTAGAGGAATCTTGAAGAGGACCTCACTGTAAAGTGGAGGTAATAAACCTGTAGGAAAATAGTGGAGGTCAGAATCCTGAAAGGAATAGGTAACCCCAGTAGGAAAAACTGGGATAGTACAAAAACGGTGGGCCTTCAGAGGAAGGGTTTATGACAAAAACCTAACTCTTTTGGCGGGAGAGTGGCTCACTCTTAGGAGCAAAAGAGAAAGGCTAACCGATTTGGACAAACAGGCACAGTCCTTGTGGGGAGAAAGGGTATGGGAACCCCATGTATCCCAAAAAGAGAGGACAAATGCCTGAGGCATTAAAGTCTGTGATTAACTGAAGATCCACAATGTCTCTCCTAACTGGGGTAAGCTAGGAGAGATATTGGGCACGGAGAGCTTCAGAGGTACCTAAACCCTCAGGTTATGGTATAAAAATGGTTGATTACCACAGGAGTGGTTGTGTGTGTAGAACCCCAAACCTGCTAGATAGCATAGGTATGGGTAAAGCCCCTCTGTCAGAATCATATAGGTATATGAGAATAGACAGTGAGATAGATACGTATGTGGATACATATCTATCTATAATAAAATATCTCAACAGATATAGATATAGATATATATATATAGATAGGACAGACATATAAGAATATATCTATAGTGAGATATGGCAGGGCATAAAATACACACAAAAAATAAATATGGATATGTAGGCCTACATATGGGTGTCTGCAATTAAACAGACAGAGATATGCCTACAGCACAGTGATCACATAGGATATGTGGAGAGGAAAGATTCATTTAATAACAAGGAGGTGGACCTACTTGGGAAGACATATAGAGAATCTATTCCTCCTGGTCATGATCTGCAAGAATGCTAGTTAGTGCAAAATAACCAGGACTGTTATACGTGAAAAACAAAGGACAATGTCAATGTGCAGCCAGCAAGTCCCGAGTCTTCCAGGACTCTAGCATGGTAAATAGACGGAAGACGCCTAGAGATGAGATACCATGTTGACCTGCTTAAGGGCAAAGGTATCATGTGTTCTTACCATGAGGACGAGCATATCCCCGATTGGGAATACTATGGACCAAAGCAGGGAACTGGCAACTCCTTGAGCTTTCACGTAAGAGAAGGCCTATGTCCTTTATATCAAAAAAGGAGATAGTAAAAGAAGGGGGAACCTTCTAGTCATGAGAGACATGACTGAAAAGCCTTTTCTAACCAGCTAGGAGAGCTGTTGGAGAAAAAAAAACCCATGCTCTCTAGCAAGGGCCCATAGTGGAAAGCTTCTCTGTAGATTGCAGAGAGCATGATGCAGGAGAATGAGGAGATAGAACTGGCTGTTAGAGAGCCAGTATCTCTGCCAACTATGCTGCCAAACTCAGGAAATGAAGATGGCAGAATAGAAGACAATCTAGAAAGCTTGTAGTGAGATGATCTCCAAGAGAGATGAAGCACTGACTTGGAGCCACTACTAAGACTAGACAGAATGTTAGTGGAGGACAATCTGGTTGTTTGTGGATAAGAACCAGTGGTCCAAACATTAAAGCTCCTGCATAGGCAGCTGTTAGCAAGACAGCAGAAAGAATCTTTCTGTTCAAAAACAGAAAGAACAGACAGAACAGGAGTAGTAAACTCTGGACATGTCTGATAAGCTGCCCCAAAGCAAGATTGAAACAGAGGAGGTAACTCAGAGGAAAACTCCGCACTGGAAAGTGACAAAACTAGAGAGGCTGAAGAGAAAGCCTCCCAGTAAGTAATTCCGCTCTTACAGAGGAAAAACTTGGTAAGAGGGTGAAGAGAATGGAGCTGAAGAAGACTTACGAAGTAGTAAGTCTATAGAAAGCACAGTTACTTACCTGTAACAGGTGATCTCTGGGAAGAGCAGGAATACGTCTTCACATATGGGTACGTCGGTACCGACGTAGCCTGCGCGGGAACGCTCCCCAGCGTCCAATCAGAAAGCTTTTGGGAGCATCCCTCAGCGCCTGCGTGCTGCCTTCCTGACTTTCCAACTGTGTCTCCTCAGTTGAGTTTTATAGCCGAGACAAAGAGAGAGAAAGAGGAAAGGAAGATAGAGAGATACAACTCCTAGGGGAGGTGGGTGGGTTGTGAAGACTTATTCCTGCTGTTCCCAGAGATCACCTGTTACAGGTAAGTAACTGTGCTATCTCCAGGAACAAGCAGGAATGAGTCTTCACATATGGGGACTCCCAAGCTATAGATGCCAGGGGGAGATCCCATAATTTGCGTGTCCCTGGGACAGGACTGCACTTCCCACACATGGATCTCTGGCATTCCATGAGGGATGGTGGGTAGGATAGGAGTTGAAAAGAGAGGAGCTGTAGAAAAACAGCTAACCTAAGGTAAGGAGTCCTTGGTATGTATGATAATTATCATGAAAAATATTGAATGAACAATCACAATATGGACCTCACCTACTGGATTGCAGGAAGTAGAGAGGCTGATGGAGTCTACTGGAGATTCAGTAGAGGAATCTTCAAGGTGACCTCACGGAAGTGAAGGTGAAGGTCCAAATCTGGAATTGACAGGTGACCCAGGTGTCAACTGGGGTAGTATAAAAATGGCAGGTCTTTAGTGGAAAGCTTTATGGAAAAAGCTGAAAACTCTTTTGGCTACAGAGTCATTAACATTTAGGAGCAAAAGAGGAAGACTGACCGATTTGGACAAACTAGCCTAGTCCTGGAGGGAAGAAGGGGTATGGAAAAAAGCCCGTATTCCCAAGGAGGACATATGTCTGAAGGGCTGAAACCTCAGATCTACTGAAGATTCACCCTGTCTTTCCTAGCTGGTGAGAGATAGGAAAGATATTGAAGCATGGAGCTTCAGGGATACCTAGACCTAGGGTTAAAGTAGGAGCTGTCAGTACCACAGTAGTGGTTGTGTGCATAATACCCCAGACATACCGAGGGACAGTATGAACATATGCAAGTCCACTGTCTGGAACCTATAGGAAGGGAAAAACCTTTATAAGCATAGACAGTTAGAGAGATAGTATGTAAATACATATCTACCTATAAGGAAGCATCTCGACAGATACACATATATATAGGGATATAGATATATATGTGTGTGTATATATATATGTTTATAGTGAGATCTGGAGGGGCATAACATATGCACACGCAGCTTACAGACATATGTATCTATAGAGAAGTATATAGAGATATATACATACATGTATATAGATGTCTAAAGATAAATGTCTGCAACTAAGCAGATAGAGATATGCCCATAAGAACATTCACATGGGAGATGTGAAGGAGAAAGATTCATCTAATAACAAGAAGGTGGAACCTACTTGAGAAGATATATAGAGAATCTACTCCCCCTGGCTAAGATGGTGCAGGAATGCTATCCAGTGAAATAACCAGGATGGTTGCGTGAAAAAACAGAGGATAATATCAGTCTGTAAACAGCAAGTCCTGAGTCCTATAGAACTCTCGCATGGTAAATGGACAGAAAACGCATAGGATGAGATACCAGGTTGACCCATTGGAGGGACACAAGGGGTATCATGCGTTATTAGTAAAATATGTGCTGTCCATGAAGGAGTATGATACCATGAGGACAAGCTGCAAGGAAAAAAGAGCATATTCCTTGTAGGAATTGGAAAACTCTTTGGACGTTCACGTAGAAAAGGCTTATGTCCTGTATTATAACAGGAGATAATAGGGTGTGGAGAACCCTTACAGTCATGGAAAATGACTGAGGAAGCCTTTCCCAACCATATAGGATAGTCATCAGATACAAAACCCCATGCTCTCTAGCAAGGGCCCATAGTAGAAAGCTTCTCTGTAGATTGCAGAGAGCATTATGCAGGAGAATTGGGAAATAAAACTTGCTGTAGGTCAACTATGTTGCCAAATCCAAAGAAACTGGAGATGGCAAGAAAGAAGATAGTGTGATAGGCCTGAAGTGATTAGGATTATTCAAGATAGATGAAAGTACTATCTTGGAATCACTACTAAGGCCAGACAGAAAGTAGTGGAAGACAGACTGGAAATTTGTGGAAAAGTACCAGTAGTCAAATCACTGGAACTCCTGCATGGGCAGCTGCTGAATAAGGCAGCAGAGAGAATCTTTCTGTGTAAAACAGAGAGAACAGACAGAATAAGAGGAGAAATTCCTGTCCCTGTCTGATGAGCTGCCCAGAGCAAAGAAGGGAGTTTATTCGAGAGAAAAAACTCCACACTGGAATGAAAGAAATGAGTAGAAAGGCTAGAGAAGCCTTGCAGTGGCAGGGGAAACCCTGGATAAGAGGGTAGAGAAACAGGAGCTGAGGGTGACTTACCATGTGGTAAGTCTGTGGAAGGAAAAAATTCATGTTGGAACAGAAAGCACAGTTACTTACCTGTAACAGGTGATCTCTGGGAACAGCAGGAATTAGTCCTCACATATGGGTACGTCGGAACCGACGGAGCCTGCGCGGGAAAGCTCCCCAGCTTCCCAGAAAGGAAAGCTTTTGGGGCCTCCCACAGCGAATGCGCGCTGCCTTCCTGCCTTCCTGACAATCTCTCCTCAGTTTCGAGTTTAAAGCTGAGACAATAGAGAGAGGAAAGGAAAGAGAGAGAGAGATACAACTCCCAGGGGAGGTGGGTGGGTTGTGAGGACTAATTCCTGCTGTTCCCAGAGATAGCACAGTTACTTACCTGTAACAGGTGATCTCTGGGAACAGCAGGAATTAGTCCTCACATATGGGTACGTCGGTACCGACGGAGCCCGTGCGGGAAAGCTCCCCAGCTTCTTAGAATAGAAGCTTTTGGGACCTCCCACTGCACATGCGCACTGCCTTCCCGCCTTCCTGAACAGCTCTCCTCAGTTTCGAGTTTATAGCTGAGTCAACAGAGAGAGGACAGGAAGATAGATAGATAAAAGATACAACTCCTAGGGGAGGTGGGTGGGTTGTGAGGACTAATTCCTGCTGTTCCCAGAGATCACCTGTTACAGGTAAGTAACTGTGCTATCTCCAGGAACAAGCAGGAATAAGTCCTCACATATGGGGACTCCCTAGCTTAGATGCATGGGATCCCCTGTAAGGTTCGCCATCTTCGTATGGATCTCAGGCATCCATTCTGGGAAGGTGGGCAGGAGTTGTTTAGGAATGGAACAGGTGCTTGAGGACAGCCTGGCCAAACAAGGCATCCCGGCGGGAGTCCTTGTCCAAACAGTAATGGGCTGTGAAGGTATGAACCGAGGCCCAGGTAGCGGCTCGACAGATCTGATCTATGGAAACAGAGTGCAGATGAGCCATAGAAGTTGCCATGGCCCTCACATTGTGAGCAGTGACATGGCCTTCCAGAGAAATGTTTTTGCTCTGGTAAGCAAAAGAAATACACTGAGCAATCCAATTGGAAAGTGTACGCTTGGAGACTGGAAGTCCCAAATGGGAAGGATCAAAGGCCACAAAAAGTTGAGAAGACTTTCGATGTGGCTGAGTCCTATTAAGGTAAAAAGCGAGAGCTCTTTTACAATCCAGAGTATGAAGGTTCCTCTCTGCATTGGATGCATGAGGAGCTGGAAAAAAGACAGGTAGATATACCTCTTGATTAAGATGAAAAGGCGAGACCACTTTAGGCATAAAGTGGGGATTCGTCCTAAGGACCACCTTATCATGATGAAATCTTGTGTGTAAGGTGGATTAGCCACTAAAGCCTGCAGCTCACTGATGCGGCGAGCCGAAGTGACTGCATTGAGGAAGATGACCTTGCAGGAAAGAAATTTCAAGGAGGTGGAAAACATTGGCTCAAAAGGTGGCTTCATAAGTTGACCGAGCACTAGATTCAAATCCCATGCGACCGGGGGTGGTCTGATGGGAGGTTTAGTGAGAGTCAGGCCTCTCATGAATCTTGTAACAAGAGGATGAGAGGAGATAGGTTGTCCGTTTATATGTTTCAAGGATGCTGCAATAGCACTTAAATGGACTCTTACCGAATTCGTCTTGAGGCCTGCATTAGATAGATGCAGGAGATAATCAAGAAGAGAATTCAAAGGAAGTGCCAGAGGGTCAAGACCCTGCTGAGCACACCAAATGGAAAAACGTTTCCATTTGAAAGCATAGGAACGCCTGGTAGAGGGTTTCCTAGAGGCAGAAAGGATATCTTTCACTGGTTGGGAAAGATGAAAGTCTTGAAGGCTTAAGCCTTCAGTAACCAAGCACTGAGGTGAAGGGATTTGGGGTTTGGGTGCCACAAAGTCCCCTCCTCCTGAGACAGGAGGTCTGGCGCAGCTCCCAGATCCAAGTAGGATCCCTGGGAGAGCTGTAGAAGTAGAGGGAACCACACTTGGCGTGGCCAGCGTGGAGCTATGAGGATCATAGTTCCATGATCCCTCTGGAGTTTGAACAGAGTCTTGGGAATCAAAGGAATGGGTGGAAAGGCATAGAGGAATGCCTGATTCCAATTCAGGAGAAAGGCGTCCGTAGCCTGAGCTCCCTGACACGGAGTTCTGGAACAGAACCGGGGAAGTTTGGCATTCCACGGACTTGCAAAGAGGTCTATGTCCGGGGTCCCCCATTCCTGAAAGATTCGGTTTATTTGGTCCAAATGTAGGGACCATTCGTGTGGCAGCAGAACTCGACTGAGCCTGTCTGCCCGAGAGTTTTGAACTCCTGGGAGATACACTGCTAGCAGGTGAATCTGATGCTCTCTGGCGAAGGCCCATAGTCTTAGAGCTTCGTTGCAAAGCGACAGAGAGCCCGTCCCTCCTTGTTTGTTTATGTAAAACATGGCCACCTGATTGTCCGTCTGAACTAGGACAGTGAGGTTGGCTAGGAGGGAGTGGAAGACCTTGAGGGCAAGGTAAATTGCTCGCAGTTCCAGAAGATTGATATGAAGGGTGGTCTCCTGTAGAGACCAAGTGCCCTGAGTGGAGAGAGTTTGCAGATGAGCTCCCCACCCTGTTTGGGAGGCATCTGTTGTGAGGGTTGCTTGGGGTAGCAATGGTTGAAATGGAGCCCCCAACAACAGATTCTTGGTGGAAGTCCACCAGTGGAGGGACCAAAACAGACGATCGGAGGTTTGTATTTGGTCTGAGAGCGCTCCTGACGCCTGAGTCCACTGAGTGGCCAGGGTCCATTGAGCTGCTCTCATATGAAGACGAGCATAGGGCACCACATGCACTGTGGAGGCCATATGACCCAGTAGGCGTAGCATTTCCCTGGCTGTCAAGTGAGTGCTGGACTGAGCTTGGGAGGCCAAACTCAGGAGGCGCTGGCCTCGAACATGTGGAAGGTAGGCCCTTGCAGTGATGGTGTCCAACTGGGCCCCTATGAATTCTAGAGATTGAGTAGGGATGAGTTGGGACTTGGGAAGGTTTACTACCAGTCCCAGATACTGCAAAAGGCTCCTTGTGTGGTCCAGGGAAATCTGGGCCTGTGACTGAGTTGGAGCTCGGATGAGCCAGTCGTCCAGATATGGGAAGACAAAAATTCCCATGCCTCTTAGAAATGCGGCTACGACTGCCATGCATTTTGTGAATACTCTTGGAGCAGAGGCTAGACCGAAGGGGAGTACTCTGTATTGGAAATGTTTTCCCTGAAACAGAAAGCGAAGATACTTTCTGTGGGATGGATGGATGAGTATATGTGTATACGCATCCTGTAGGTCTAGAGAACAAAGCCAGTCCTGACCCTGGAGGTAAGGAAGGAGAATGCCGAGAGACAGCATTTTGAATTTCTCCTTGAAGAGAAATTTGTTCAATTCTCTCAGATCTAGGATTGGTCTGAATCCCCCTGTCTTCTTTGGAATGAGAAAATAAGGGGAGTAGAAACCGGACCCTTGTTGAGGAAGAGGAACCTCTTCTATGGCCCCTTGGGCAAGAAGAGAGGAAACCTCTTGACCCAACAGGGTTAGGAGAGATGGGGGAGAATTGAATGGTCTCACCATATGATGGGGAGGAAGGCTGGAGAAATGAAGTTTGTAACCCTCTCGAATGATAGAGAGGGTCCATTGTTCTGTTGTGATTTGTTCCCATCTGGGAGCAAAGTGAACCAACCTTCCGGGTATGGTGAGAGGTTCTGGTTGTGTTAGAACCAGAAGTGGCAAGTTCCCTAGGAGCAAGTTAAAACCCCTGAGGGGTTGGAGCCTGCTGAGCTACAGTAGCTGCTGCAGGCTTAGCTCGTGCTTGTTTGGATTGCTGACGCTTAGCAGTATAGCGAGGTTGAGAAGACTGCTGGCCAGTATTTGAAGCAACTCTGGCCTTCTTATAGTAAGGCCTTTTAAAAGACTTTTTCTTAGTAGGAATTGAAGTGGACTTTGAAAGTCTTTCCAAGGTGGCATTTTCAGCATCCATCTGGGTGGCTTTGATTTGCCACTCTTCCCCAAATAAGTTCTCACCTGTACAGGGCAGATTCCGTAAGCCATCTAGAACCCAAGGTTCCAGATCAGAGGCCTGGAGCCAAGCAAGACGTCGGGCTGCAATAGCAATGCCCGAAGCCCTACTGGCTCCCTCAAAGGAATCATATGCTGCCCTATTAGAGAACTTAGAAACCTCTAAGAGTTGTTTCACTAGGGAAAGGAATCCCTGCTTTTTATCCTCAGGGATAAAGGGGGCAAAATGCCGCACCTTTTTGGCAAGTTCCTCCAGGAACATGCCCATATAGAGACTGTAGGAATTAATCCTGGCTATAAGCATACTAGCCTGGAAAATTTTCCTACCAAAAGAGTCCAAAGTCTTACATTCCCGTCCTGGAGGGGTGGAAGAGTGCCTTTTGGTACTCGTAATCTTCTTCATTGCAGACTTCACCACAATAGAGTGGTGGGGCAATTGAGTCTTTTGGAAACCAGGAGAAGGAGGGACCCTATACATGGTGTCCAACCTACGGGAATAAGGAGACAAAGTCAAAGGATTTTCCCAGAAATCCATCAGTTGTTCTTGAAGGATTTCATGGATAGGCAGGGTAACTGCCTCCTTAGGGGCCTTTGAGTATCCCAAAATATCCAGTTTTTTGGATCTGGGTTCCTTTTCAGAGGATGTGGTAATAGAAAGGGCTGTAGCCATATCTAAAACAAAGTCCTGGAAGGACAAATCCTCTGGAGGGGACATTCTCCTTTTAGGAGAAGAGGGCTCCTCAGGTAAGTTGAGTGAAAACTCAGCAGAATCATCAGAGGAGTGAAAATCCTCAGAGGAATCGGTGCTTTCCTCTAACGCACGATACGCGTACCGATCGGTATCGATATCGGGCGTATCGGGTATGGAACCGGTATGGAGCGAAAGCCCATATGGTACCGACTTGCGTTTAGAGGTGGACGGCCTCGATACCGGCATGGCGGACGATACCGGTATCGGGCCCGGAACCGCTGAAAGCGGAACCGATGGCGTAGCAGCTTTAATGAAAGCCATGACGGCCTGCTGCATGGACTGTACAGTATCGCCCATGGACGCCATAGCTGCCTGGATGTCGGTACCGGAGTGACCCGGTACCCCAGAGCAGGCTAACAGGTGATCTGTCGAGGCCGTAGCATCGATATCAACCTGAGACCCCTGAATTGGCGTTTTTGGAAGTTGGACTTCCCGCCGGGGTTGTTTGGCTGGGGCAGGGTCCTCAAGTTCTAAGCTAAGAGCCTCTCGATGCTTTGAAGGAGATTTGCTCTTTGAGGACTTGCCCACAGAAGGTTTGGTTACCTGAGATCCATCCGGAGAAGAAGACCTGGATGACTGTGATGCTGTATTCTCTGAAGCAAACAGCACATGGAATTTGTTGGCCCGGTTCTGCAGCCCACGTTTAGACATGTGGGAGCAAGATGGGCAGTCCGGTATGGAATGGTCAGGCCCCAAACATTTCAGACACCAGTCATGGGTGTCTGTGACTGAAATAACAGCATTACATTTGGTACACTTCTTAAATCCAGGGGCTGGCTTCTCCATGAGGAGAAATTGAGTAGGCCGAGAGGCCTCTCTGAAGTGACCAAAAAGCTAAAAAATAAGAAAAAAGAATTATAATTTTTTAAAGAAAGAAAGAAAAGACCGGCGATACCGGTATCGGTATGGGGAAGGCAGGTACGCGGTCTAAAGAAACAAATAAAATAACAATTTCTTCAGCGGTGACAGGAACACGACCTGCTGGCTCCGCGGAAAAAGAGAAACTGAGGAGAGCTGTTCAGGAAGGCGGGAAGGCAGTGCGCATGTGCAGTGGGAGGTCCCAAAAGCTTCTATTCTAAGAAGCTGGGGAGCTTTCCCGCACGGGCTCCGTCGGTACCGACGTACCCATATGTGAGGACTTATTCCTGCTTGTTCCTGGAGATCACCTGTTACAGGTAAGCAACTGTGCTATCTCCAGGAACAAGCAGGAATGAGTCCTCACATATGGGGACTCCCTAGCTAAGATGCCGGGGAGATCCCCCTCCAAGGGTTCCTCATCTTCCTATGGATCTCAGGCATCCATTCAGGGAAGGTGGGCAGGAGTTGTTTAAGAATGGAACAGGTGTCTGAGGACAGCCTGACCAAACAAGGCATCCCGGCGGGAGTCCTTGTCCAAGCAGTAATGGGCTGTGAAGGTATGAACCGAGGCCCAGGTGGCTGCTCGACAGATCTGATCGATGGATACAGAATGAAGATGAGCCATAGATGTGGCCATGGCTCTCACATTGTGAGCTGTGACATGGCCTTCCAGAGAAAGGTTCTTACTCTGGTAAGCAAAAGAAATACACTGAGCAATCCAATTGGGACAGTGTTCTTTTTGAGACTGGAAGTCCTAAATGAGAAGGATCAAAAGCAACAAAAAGTTGAGAAGACTTTCGATGTTGCTGTATCCTGTGGATGTAAAAGGCAAGAGCTCTTTTACAATCTAACGTATGTAGGTTCCTCTCTGCACTGGATGCATGAGGAGTTGGAAAAAAGACAGGTAGATATACCTCTTGATTAAGATGAAAAGGTGAGACCACTTTAGACATAAAGTGAGGATTTGTCCTAAGGACTACCTTATCATGATGGAACCTTGTATAAGGTGGATTAGCCACTAAAGCCTGCAGTTCACTGATGCGGCGAGCAGAAGTGATTGCAATAAGGAAAATGACTTTCCAGGAAAGAAATTTCAAGGAGGTAGTGGCTAAGGGTTCAAAGGGTGGCTTCATAAGCTGACCAAGAACCACGTTTAAGTCCCATGCCACCGGAGAAGGCCGAATGGGAGGTTTAGTTAAAGTTAGACCTCTCATAAATCTTGCAATAAGAGGATGAGAGGAAACAGGTTGTCCATTGATAGGCTGAAGAGATGCTGCAATAGCACTCAAATGGACCCTTACAGAATTTGTTTTAAGTCCTGCATTGGAAAGATGCAGGAGATATTCGAGTAAAGAATTCAAAGGTAGTGCTAGAGGGTTAAGACCCTTTTCAGCACACCAAATGGAAAATCTTTTCCATTTAAAAGCATAAGAACGCCTGGTGGAAGGTTTCCTAGAGGCATGGAGGATATCCTTCACCTGTTGAGAAAGATTGAAGTCTTGAAGGTCTAGGCCTTCAGTAACCAAGCTCTGAGGTGAAGGGACTTGGGGTTTGGGTGCCACAAAGTCCCCTCCTCTTGAGACAGAAGGTCTGGAGCAGCTCCCAGATCCAGGGAGGGTGCCTGGGAGAGATGCAGAAGTAGAGGGTACCACACTTGACGTGGCCAGCGTGGAGCTATGAGGATCATAGATCCTTGATCCCTTTGAAGTTTGAATAGAGTCTTGGGAATCAAAGGAATGGGTGGAAAGGCATACAGGAAGGCCTGACCCCAATGAAGGAGGAAGGCATCCTTGGCCTGAGCTCCCTGACACGGAATTCTGGAACAGAACCGGGGAAGATTGGCATTGCACGGACTTGCAAACAGGTCTATGTCCGGGGTTCCCCATTTCTGAAAGATTCTGAGTACCTGATCCATGTGCAGGGACCATTCGTGTGGAAGCAAAACTCGACTGAGTCTGTCTGCCCAAGAGTTTTGGATTCCTGGGAGGTATACTGCCAGGAGATGGATTTGATGCTCTCTGGCGAAGGCCCATAATTTTAGAGCTTCGTTGCAAAGCGACAGAGAGCCAGTCCCTCCTTGTTTGTTTATGTAGAACATGGCTACTTGATTGTCGGTATGAACAAGGACTGTCATGTTGATGAGGAGGGTATGAAAGACCTTGAGAGCAAGGAAAATTGCTCGCAGCTCCAAAAGGTTGATATGAAGGGTGGTCTCCTGTGGAGACCAAGTGCCCTGAGTGGAGAGGTCTTGGAGATGAGCTCCCCAACCTGTTTGGGAGGCATCTGTAGTGAGAGTTGCTTGGGGTAACAAAGGTTGGAAGGGGGCCCCCAACAACAGATTTTGAGTGGATATCCACCATTGGAGAGACCAAAAAAGACGTTTTGAGGTTGCTATTTGGTCTGAGAGAGCTCCTGATGCTTGGGTCCACTGGGTGGACAAAGTCCATTGAGCTGCTCTCATATGTAGGCGCGCATAAGGCACCACATGAACTGTGGATGCCATGTAGCCTAGCAGTTGTAGCATCTCCCTGGCAGTCAAGTGGCTTCTGGACTGAATTTGAGAGGCCAAGTGCACTAGACGGTGGCAACGGGCCTGAGGAAGATAGGCCCTTGCAGTGGTGGTATCTAGACAGGCCCCTATGAATTCTAGGGACTGAGTAGGGGTGAGTTGAGACTTTGGCAGATTGATGACGAGTCCCAGATAGTGCAGTATGCGTCTGGTGTGGTCCAGTGAAGTATGAGCCTCGGACTGAGATGGAGCTCGGATGAGCCAGTCGTCCAGGTATGGGAAGACAAATATTCCCAGAGTGCGTAGAAATGCAGCCACTATTGACATGCATTTGGTGAACACTCTTGGAGCAGAGGCTAGACCGAAGGGGAGTACTCTGTATTGGAAATGTTTTCCCTGGAACAGAAATCGTAGAAATTTTCTGTGGGATGGATGGATGAGTATATATGTGTACGCATCCTTTAGATCTAGAGAACAAAGCCAATCCTGACTCTGTAGGTATGGAAGGAGAGTACCTAAAGAGAGCATCTTGAATTTCTCCTTGTATAGAAATTTGTTCAATTCTCTCAGATCTAGAATGGGTCTGTGCCCTCCTGTTTTCTTGGGGATGAGAAAATAAGGGGAGTAAAACCCTGACCCCTGTTGAAGAAGAGGAACCTCTTCTATTGCCCTTTGGGCAAGAAGGGTGGTCACCTCCTGACCCAACAGGTACAGGAGAGATGGGGGAGAATTGAATTGTCTCACCATGGTATGGGGAGGAAGACTGGAGAAATGTAGTTTGTAGCCCTCTCTGATGATAGAGAGGGTCCACTGTTCTGATGTGATTTGTTCCCATCTGGGAGCAAAATGAGTTAACCTTCCTGGAATGGTGAGAGGCTCTGGTTGTTGCAGAGCCAGAAAGGTTAGGTTCTCTAGAATCAAGTCAAAAACTGAGGGGGTTGGGACTGCTGGACTGTAGCAGCCCCTGTAGACTTTGTTCTGGCCTGTTTAGATTGCTGATGCTTAGGAGCAAAGCGAACTTGGGAAGATTGCTGGCCAGTATTTGTGGAAAATCTGGTCTTTTTATAGAAAGGCTTCTTAAAAGGTTTTTTCTTGGCAGGGGTAGAGGTAGACTTAGAAAGTCTATCTAAAGCAGCATTCTCTGCATCCATTTGAGTGGCTTTGATTTGCCACTCCTTGCCAAACAGATTTTCACCTGTACAGGGCAGATTGCCCAAGCCATCTTGTACCCAGGGTTCCAAATCAGAGGCCTGGAGCCAAGCAAGTCTGCGAGCAGCTATGGCAATGCCCGAGGCTCTGCTAGCTCCCTCAAAAGAGTCAAAGGCTGCTCTGTTGGAGAACTTTGAAACATCTTGAGTATGCTTTAGCAAAAGAAGGAACTCCTCCTTTCTATCCTCTGGGATAAAGGGGAGAAAATCATGTATTTTCAGTGCAATCTCTTTCAAAAACATGCCCATATAGAGGCTGTATGAATTGATTCTGGCAATAAGCATGCTAGCTTGGAAGATTTTTCTACCAAAAGCATCCAGAGTCCTACATTCTCTTCCTGGAGGGGTAGAAGAGTGCCTTTTGGTACTCTTTATCTTTTTCATACCAGACCTCACCACAATAGAGTGGTGAGGGAGCTGAGTTTTTTGAAAACCAGGAGAAGGAGGAACCCGATACATGGTGTCCAAACGTCGAGAATGTGGAGATAGGGTGAGAGGAGCCTCCCACAAGTCCATCATGTGTTCTTGAAGAATTTCATGTATGGGTAAGGTGGCTGCCTCTTTGGGAACCTTAGAGTATCCTAAAATATCTAATTTTTTTGCTCTAGGTTCCTTTTCAGAGGTTACAGAAATGGAGAGTCCTTTAGCTACTTCAATAATGAAGTCTTGAAAGGACAAATCCTCTGGAGGAGACATTCTCCTTTTTGGAGAAGAGGGCTCCTCAGGAAGAGTAAAAGAGACATCAGCAGAATCATCTGAGGTATCAGAATCCTCAGAAGATTCAAAGTACCGCCTATTAGCTTCCAGAGATCGATACGCATACCGACCGGTATCGACATCGGGCGTACCGGGAACCGGATCGGTATCGAGAAAACCTCCGGAACCGGAGACCGGAACCGGCATGCTACTGGAAGTAGATGCTCTGGGTACCGGTATCGGTTGTGGTACCGGAACCGGAGTCGGAACCGATTGTTGCGGTACCGAGGGCGTTGCAGCATTAATGAAAGCCAGTATGGCTTGATGCATGGATTGTACAGTAGTACCCATAGACGCCACAACTGCCTGGATGTTGGTACCGGTGTTGGCCGGTACCCCAGAGCAGTCTAACAGGTGATCTGTCGAGGCCGTGCCATCGATGTCAACCTGTAACCCCATAGGAGGAGCTTTGGAAGCCGGAGCTTCCCGCCGGGGTTGTTTGGCTGGGGCAGGGTCCTCAGGGTCAAACCCAAGGGCCTCTCGCTGCTTAGAGGGAGATTTGCCCTTTGAGGACCTGCCTGAAGAATGTTTGGTTACCTGAGATCCATCAGGAGAGGAAGACCTGGAGGATGTTGATGCTGGAGTATCCGTAGAAAATAGCATATGAAACTTGGCTGCTTTGTTCTGTAAGCCACGTTTGGACATCAGAGAGCAGGATGGACAATCCGGAATGGAATGGTCAGGCCCCAAACATTTAAGACACCATTCATGGGTATCTGTGACTGAAATAGTACTGGTACACTTGGTGCATTTTTTAAAACCAGAGGCTGGTTTCTCCATGAGGGAGAATCTAAGAAGGACTAGAGTCCTCACAGAACAAACACACCAAGTGGGGAAAAAGTAATTATTATTTTTTTTTTTTTTTAAAGAAATAAAGGAAAAAAGACCGGCGGTATTGGTCCAGAATCGGGGAAGGCAGACACGCGGTCAAAGAAACAAATTAAAATAACAATTTCTTCAGCGGTGACAGGAACACGACCTGCTGGCTCCGCGGAAAAAGAAGAACTGAGGAGAGTTGGTCAGGAAGGCGGGAAGGCAGCGCGCATGCGCTGTGGGAGGCCCCAAAAGCTTTCCTTTCTGGGAAGCTGGGGAGCTTTCCCGCGCAGGCTCCGTCGGTTCCGACGTACCCATATGTGAGGACTCATTCCTGCTTGTTCCTGGAGATAACTATCATGGGATAGTTGTTAACTTCTCTTCTTGGTAGGAAGAAGAGGAGAAACCTGTGACCCATAGACATGAATATCCTGACAGCTCAGCATACCTAGGAGCAAATGGATGCCCTGAGAAAAGGAATCCATGTGTAGAGTTTTTAATGAAAAAACAGTGAAAAAACTTCTACAGGGAAGAAGTCAACTGTAGGTTATAAACTTCAGGACCCTATGGTTGCTGGGTTTGTTCAGCCTGGCTAGAGTTTGGATTCTTCAGACCAGGGCGAGGTTTCCCCTGCTTGGGAACATATGTATGATGGGCAGGAGAAGAGTGAAACCTTCTTCTCCTAGTGAAAGAAGGTTTGGTAGGGCATTTCCTACCTACTGGGGAAGGAGAAGGTTTAGAATAGCCCTCAGAAACAGGGAAGTCAGTGGACCACTGAGCAACCTGATGTAAAGACTCTTTATTGAAGAGATTTTCACCAGTGCAAGGAGTATTACCCAGTCTTTGTTGTGCCCATCTGCTTAAGTCTGAAGCTTGAAGCCAGGCTCTACGTCGTGCCCCTATGGCTATAGGAGAAGTTCTGCTAACAGACTCAAAGGAGTCTAGGGAAGCACGAGTAAGAAACCAAGAGATACTTTGCATATGACTAAGCAATAAGGAATAGTCTGCAGTCTTGGGTTCTGAAAGAAAAGGAGTCAAAAGAGATAATTTCTTTGTGACCTCCTGAAGGGATAGACTCATATAAAAAATATATGAGAGAATCCTTGTTGACAGCATAGACGTCTGGAAGGTTTGACGTTGTGATAAGGAAGCTTATCATAGCTCAGGTAGGAGCTATAGAAAAGATGATGTGACTCTGAACAAGCAACCTGTCAGTTCTGGTAGAAGCAAGAAAACAGAGTTTTCACATAAAAGACTACCAGTCCCAGAATGCACCAGGTTTCCAGCAGCCATGAGAGGGGCTGAAGTGAGAGAATGTGTGTGCAACCAAGAGAGCTATGAGGTAATCCCTAAGCACTCATCTCAAAGGGCAGGGCTTGATTCAACACAGCTGCGCTGTGTTAGGGAGCAGCACACATTAGGAAAGAATAAGAATAGAGATTATTCTTCAGATAACAGCTACAGAGGGAGGAAGAGATACAGAGACAGCAACGGCTACAAGCACCAGTATCACCTGGAGAAACAGAAGCCAAGCCAAGCAGATAGAGAGAGAAGGAAACTCTCTGGAAGGAAGAGAAGAAAGGCCATTGGAAGGTCTGGGAGATTCCAAGGCAGTACTCATACTGGGAGGTATTCCAAAAGCCAGCAGAGTCCATTGGACTGGATTCAGCCAGAGGAATGGAGTGGCAGAGATAGGAATCACCAGTGGCTACCTGGAAGAGAGAGAAGACTGCATGTGGAAGGGACTTTCAGACCAAGGCCAGAAGGTATGTGAGAGGAGATCCAGTGTCCAGGGATCAAGATTGGAAGGCTGGACATCAGAATTGGATTACATATTGGCCAGGCTATACAGAGAGAAATAATGATAGCAGGAGAGGCTCAGGTATGAACACTGATCCAGACCCTATCTATAATAGAGAATGGCAGCAAGGGAATAAGCATTCTCATGATAGTGCCTTAATGAAAGACTCATCTGTGCCAATGTATGATATTGACCCTATGATTGTTGATGAAGGGGGAGATACAGCAGATGAAACTATTTATATGGACTATTCTCTATCTAAATGCTAGCTTTCTGTGAGCAAACACATCAGCCATCACAAAGAAACCTAACTTTGTTCTTTATTTCCACTGCAAACAGCTCTTAAAGCAGGATTTGGGCTCACACAGTAGCAGCCAGCCAGCTAAAGGCTTTCAGCTGGTCCATTGATAGTAATTAGGGCTGCACCTGATTGTGTGTGTGAGCAAGGGAGAATCACTGCTGAGATCGGCGTGGAAAATAAGCAGAAGTTAACCTAACCAGCAAAGTTTATTCTTTTCTTTGTGCTTTTGTATTTTGGTAATTATTTGCTAAGAAAACATTAGCTAATTGCCTGACAAGCTGAAGGTTGTTTCTGGTTTACTTTGTGACTTTTTGTTATCCATTTAAACACTGCAAGCAAGTAACCTCATTTATAGTGCTATCAAGCATATATGTGCTGGGTGAATTAAACCCCATCAATAAAAGAAGTATTTTATTGATCTTACCACTTGGTTTCACAACTCAAATTATTGTCATCAGCTGTGTTTGGGAGTGAATGAACTACAATACCCACAATACCTTGCAAGAATCATATGAATATATGCATCGTCAAGATTGTGTAAGTTCTCACCCTAGGCAGCCGTCTGACAACGTCCAAAGGCATCTAGTGTCCTAGACTCACGACCTGGTGGGTAAGAAGAGTGCTTCTTCTTACTTTTTACCTTCCTCATTGCTGATTCCACTACAATGGAATGATGGGGAAGTTGAGTCTTTTGAAACCCTGGAGAGGGGGGCACCTGATACAGAAGATCAGTTGCTCTAGAAGGTGAAGAAACCCTTAAAGGTGCTTCCCACATTCTTAGAAGAAGATTCTGCAAGGAATGATGTAAAGGAAGCATTATATTTTCCTTTTCTCTAGTAGAAAGAGAGCCTTGAGTAGGATCATAGCCAGGGATAGGAATAGCAAGAGATGTTGCTATAGTCAGGAGAAAATTCTGAAAAGAAGGATCTCCAAAGGGAACCGTCCCTGGGCAGGCTAGCCCTGAAGAACTAGCCTGGGCACCAGAGGATCTACTTGAGAATATAGGAATATTAGATCCTGTATGGTGCAAGGAAGGATCCTTAAGGGATGGATGTTGGTACTGGAGGTCATGACCTGAGACAGTCAGTACTGCATCGTCCATGCCAGGTATCGACTCCAAACTTGGTATAGAAAGGAGCGATCCTGGTGAAAGAAGCATGGAAGGAGCTGGCTCCGATGTTACTGCGGGTACTGGCACCGATACCGATACCGGTAGCTGTGTCGGAATCGAAGGCGATACCGACATCGAAGCAGTCATCGGTGGCTGCTCAAGCGGTACCAAGGTAACCAAAAGCCTTTGGTAATCACCCTCAGTATCGAGCATCCGGAACCGGTAAGCGTCGGTACCGAGACGTGTCGGTACCCAGTCTTCCAGACTAGAGATCGATTCCAGACTCGGCATCGAAGGAAGCGAGTCTATCGATGCATGTCTAGAGGGTACCAACGTCGGTGTTAGTATCGGCGTTGATGCTGATACTGGAAAGTCAATCTGGGGCGTATCGACCGGGTCCTGAAGGTACCGAGAAAGCCAGATGACGATCCCTGGTGAGGAGTGAATCGCTCAACACCCGTGCCGATGCCGGGGTATCGGTACCGCTCGAAGAGGATGCCACCACCGAGCATGGCTCAGGTATGTTCTGTGAGGGGTGAGCCCCAGGAACAACCTGAAACCCCTGATAGGCTTTGGAGGCCGAAGACTCCCGCCGGGGTTTTGAAGCCAATGGACCCTTGAGGACAAGGCCGGAGCCGTCATCATGCTGTGCATGAGACATAGCACTCAAGGGCTGGCTAGTCTTAATAGACTGTTTGTGGGTTACCTAATCTTGTGGAGAAGAAGAAATAGTCGGTGCCCTGACATTGGCAGGGAACTCGGTATCGAGGGAAACTCGAAATGGAAAATCTCCTCTCACAATATTGCAGCCTAATGGCTCTGGAGGAAAATGGTCAGGACCCAAACAGGTTAGACACCAGTTCTTGGAGTCTAAAAACAAAACTGTACCGCCACAGTTTAGGCACTTCTTAGGAAAAGAAGGGGGCGGCTCCATGATGGAGAGGCCTAGAAGGCCCAAAAAATTTAAGACAGAAACTGAGGGAAAGAAATTCCCTGAATTTAAGGAAAAGAAAAGAAAAAACACCGGCGGTACCGGTGGAGTCGGGGAGACAGCCGTGACCACAAGAAAACAAGAATTAAAGAATTTAAGAATTTCAAAATTTTCTGCGGTGACAGGAGGACGTCCTGCCGGCTCCGCGGAAAAATGAAAACTGAGGAGAAACAGTTGGAAAGGCGGGAAGGCAGCACGCATGCGCTGAGGGATGC
The DNA here is from genome assembly GCA_033557465.1 of Ichthyophis bannanicus. Classification (NCBI taxonomy): domain Eukaryota; kingdom Metazoa; phylum Chordata; class Amphibia; order Gymnophiona; family Ichthyophiidae; genus Ichthyophis; species Ichthyophis bannanicus. Next base: position 562,069,975 of record CM066034.1, on the reverse strand, counting down.
TCCCAAAAGCTTTCTGATTGGACGCTGGGGAGCGTTCCCGCGCAGGCTCCGTTGGTACCAACGTACCCATATGTGAAGACTCATTCCTGCTTGTTCCTGGAGATAGGAAAAATACATGCTGATGCTGGCACAGGAACTATCATCTGATAGTGGTTAGACCTCTTTCCCTAGCAGGAAAAAGAGGAGAAACCTGTGACTTATAGGCATGAACATCCTGACAGCTCATAGAAATATAGAAAAAATGGATATCTTTTGGAAAGAGATCCCTGTGTAGGGGTTAGAATAAAGTGGTGGATTGCCTCTATTGAGAAGAAGTAACTGTAGATTCTAACCCCAAGAGTCACAAGCATCTGATGATGAATGATCAGAAACCCTGCAGGTGCTGGGTTTGCTGAGCCTGGTGAGAGGTTGGATTCTTCAGACCAGAACGATGCTTTCCCTGTTGGGGAACATCTGTATGATGGGCAAGTGATGAATAAAAACCTTCTTCTCCTGTGGGAAGAAAGTTTGGTAGGACATTTCCTACGTACTGGGACAGAGGAAGGGGTAGAACAACCCTTAGGAACAGGTAAATCAGTGGACAACTGAGTAACCTGACGTAAAGACTCCTTGTTGAAAAGAATTTCTCCAGTGCAAGGAGTATGTCCCAGCCTTTGTTGTGCCCATTTGTCCAAGTCTGAAGCTTGGAGCCAGGCTCTACGTCGTGCCCCTATAGCTATAGCAGACGTCCTGCTAACAGACTCAAAAGAGTCTAGGGAAGCACGAGAAAGAAACCAAGAGATATTCTGGATATGCTTAAGCAGTGAGGAATAGTCTGTACTCCTGGAATCTGAAAGGAAAGGAGACAAAAGATGCAATTGCTTTGTGACCTCCTCAAGAGAAAGACTCATATAAAAAATATATGAGAGAATTCTTGCAGAAAGCATAGATGTCTGGAAGGTTTGACGTCCAAAGTCATCTAGTGTTTTAGACTCATGACCTGGCAGATAGGAAGAGTGCTTATTCTTACTCTTTACCCGCCTCATTGCTGATTCCACTACTATGGAATGATGAGGAAGTTGAGTCTTTTGAAACCCTGGAGAGGGGGGCACCTGATATAACAGATCAGTTGCCCTGGGAGGTGGGGGTACCCTGAAAGGTGTTTCCCACATTCCTAGGAGATCCTGCAAGGAATGATGCAAAGGAAGCATTATGTTTCCCTTTGCTTTGGTAGAAAGAGAGCCTTGTGCAGGATCATGTCCTGGGATAGGAATGGCAAGAGATCTTGCTATATCCAGGAGGAAACTCTGAAAAGAGGGATCCCCAACAGGAATCTCTCTTGGACAGGTTAGATTTAAAGAACTAGCCTGAGCACTCACAGAGGTATACAAATATATAGGAATAGAAGATCCTGCACAGAGCAGTGTGGAATGCTTAAGGAATGGTTGCTGGTACTGGGTATCAGGAGCAGCAACCGTCCTTACCACATTGTCCATGCCAGGTATCGACTCCAAGCTTGGTATAGAATGGAGCGATCCTGTTGAAAAAAGCATGGCAGGAGTTGGCCACGATGCTACTGTGGATACCGGTACCGATGTCAATACCGGTACCGATGTCGGAGTCGAGCCCGACAAAGACATCGGAGTAGTCATCGGTGACAGTTCAATCGGTACCGAGGTGACCGAAACCATCCGGCCACTATCCTCGGTACCGAAGCACCGGTATCGATCGATGTCGGTACCAAAACCTATTGGTACCGAGTCTTCTAGACTAGAGATCGATTCCAAACTCGGCATCGAGGGCAGAGAGCCTGATAAGTGAAGCATGGAAGGCACCGACCGTAAAGGTAATGAGGTCGTCGGTACCGATTTTGGTACCGTGTCTGACACCGGTGAAGGAAGGTCAACCAGTGGCAACTCAATCGGCCTCGAAGGAACCGAGAGTTGTGGATCCGAATCATAGGAACCGAGCCTTCGGTACCGCCGAGAGCCGGTACCAAGGCGAGTCGGTACCCAGTCCTCCAGACTGGAGATCGATTCCAGACTCGGCATCGAAGGAAGCGAGTCTATCGATGCACGTCTGGAGGGTACCGACGGCGGTGGTAGTATCGGTGCTGGTACCGATAATGGTAAGTCAGTCTGGAGTGTATCCACCGGTCCCGAAGGCACCGAGGACGCCAGATGACGATCCCTGGTGAGGAGTGTTTCATCCAACACCAGCGCCGATGCCGGGGTACCGGTACCGCTCGAAGCGGATGCCACCACCAGACACGGCTGAGGTATGTTCTGTGAGGGGTGAACCTCAGGAACAACCTGAAACCCCTTATCTGCTCTGGAGACCAAAGACTCCCGCTGGGGTTTTGAAGCCAGTGGGCCCTCGAGGGCAAGGCCGGAGCCGTCTTCATGCTGTGCATGAGACCTACCACTCGGACTGGCTAGTCTTAACAGACTGTTTGTGGGTTACCTGATCCTGTGTGGAAGAAGAAGGGGACGGTGCCCCGAAGTTGGAGGGCAACCGTGTATCGAGGGAACCTCGATGTTGAAGACCTCTTCTCACCAAACTGTTGTCAGGACCCAAGCAGGTTAGACACCGACTTTGAGGGTCTAAAAATAAAGTTGTACCGCCACAGTGTGAACATTTCTTGGAGAAAGTGCCTGGCGGTTCCATGAAGGAAAAAGAAGAGGCCTAAAAGGCCTAAGAGACCGTGGGACACTATGAAGAAAAATATCCCGTGGAAAAGGAAAAAGTTTTCAAGAAAAGAAAAGAAAACACTGGCGGTACTGGTGGCGTCGGGAAGACAGCCGCGACCACAAGAAAACTAAAAAATAAAAACAAGAATTTTCTACGGTGACAGGAGGACGTCCTGCCGGCTCCGCGGAAAAACGAAAACTGAGGAGAGGCAGTTGGGAAAGGCGGGAAGGCAGCACGCAGGCATGCTAGGATGCTTCCAAAAGCTCTTGATTGGACGCTGGGAAGCGTTCCCGCGCGCAGACTCCGTCGATACCGACGTACCCATATGTGAAGACTCATTCCTGCTTGTTCCTGGAGATTCCTGTTTTCTATCCTCAGGAAGAATAGGATTCAAAGCCTCTAAATCACCTGTGACCTCCCTTCAGGAACATTCCCATGTATAGACTATAGGAACTGATCCTGGCAGAAAGCATGGAAGCTTGGAAGACACGACGTCCAAAAGCATCCAGGGTTCTGCACTCACGTCCTGGAGGATTAGAGGCATGCCTCTTTGCACTCTTGATCCTCCTCGTAGCTGATTCCACTACAATAGAGTGGTGAGGAAGCTGAGTTTTCTGGAAACCAGGACAAGGAGAGACTCTATACAGAGTATCCAGTCTGCGAGAATGAGAAGAGGTGGTAAGAGGTGTCTCCCACATTCTTAACATGAGATCATGCAAAATCTCATGAATGGGCAAGGTAGCTGCCTCCTTAGGAGTTTTGGGATATTGTAAAATTTCTAACTCCTTAGCTCTGGGCTCTGTTTCAGGGGCCACAGTAATGGTCAGACCCCGAGCCACCTCCCTGATAAAATCCTGGAAGGAAATATCCTCTGGAAGAGACATCCTGCGCTTAGGGGAGGAGGGCTCCTCTGGAAGAAGCATTGCTGCATCGACAGAACTGTCAGAATCCTCAGATTCTTCTGAGGACTCGAAGTACCGTCTGTCCGGATGCTCTTGAAGAGCTCGATACCCGTACCGAGCGAAGTCGGTACCTGGGTATCGGTACCAGAAGGCATCGGATGACTAGGTACTGGCAATGCAGGCACCGATACTGATGTCGATGCCATCGGTACCGGTACCGGAGTCGGGGTAAGTGCCGGTACCGGCTGGATTGTCTGTCACGGTTCCGAGGGCGTCGATGCCACAAGGAGAGCCGCCAGACTACGCTCAATAGCCAGGACTCTCTGGTCTATTGACGCTGCCGATGCCTGGATGTCAGTACCGGAGAAGACCGCCGGTACCCCAGAGCATGGCACCAGTAGTTCTGCCGAGGTTGAGGCCTCGAGAACATCCTGGAGCCCTGATAATGCTTTGGAAGCCAAAGCCTCCCGCCGGGGCAATTTTGCCGGTGCAGAATCCTCAAGGGCAACGCCAGAGGCATCTCGATGCTTAAAAGGAGATCTACCCTTTGAGGACCGGCTAGACTTATGTTTAGTTACCTGAGATCCACGGGAGGAAGACGAAGCCCTGGAAGATGTCGATGCCACCGAAGCTGCATCAGTGGGAAACAGGGTACTGAGCTTGGCAGCTCGGTTCTGTCGACCTCTCTTGGACATCATGGCACAGGCCATACATTCCGAGATGAAATGGTCAGGACCTAAACATTTCAGACACCACTCATGGGTGTCGGTGACGGAGATGGTACCGCCACACTTGGTGCACTTTTTAAACCCAGAAGAGGGTTTTTCCATCATGGAAAAAATCCTGGGCCTAAGGCCCAAAATGGTGTGTGCACCTGGAAAAAAAACGGGAAAGTACTAAAAAGTTTTTTTGTTTTTTTTTTTTAAAGAAAAGAAAGGAAAGAAGAAAAAACCGGCGGTACTGGTAAAGCGTCGAGGAAGGCAGACGCGACCACAAAAAAGAAGAACAATTTTCTGCGGTGACAGGAACACGACCTGCTGGCTCCGCGGAAAATGAAGAACTGGAGAGAGGCAGTTGGGAAAGGTGGGAAGGCAGCACGCAGGCGCTGTGGGATGCTCCCAAAAGCTTTCTAATTGGACACTGGGGAGCGTTCCCGCGCAGGCTCCGTCGGTACCGACGATACCCATATGTGATGACTACATTCCTGCTTGTTCCTGGAGATAACAAATATTTTGGTATCAACAAGCCTTTATAGATGTATTATCCTTTTATTTTTATCCCTCGTTTTGAACAAAGGTAAACTGGAAACTATAAAAATAGGCCCTAAAGGGAACAAACTGACCAAACCTATTGCTGCTTCAAGAATCCCTTTCCAAATAATAAGATGTGAATGTATGAACTGAAGTCTTTATGTCGCCTTATGTGATGAATCAATCCAAGTGGTTTACAATAAACTGTGTACAATAATCAAAAGGATGATACGTATGCAGAAGACCCTCCTATCAATCTAGGAGGAGGGCATGTCAGGCTAGTTTGCAATGAATCACTATTCCAGACAAAACTGAGGAACATTCTTGTTCTGAGGATATGTGGTATGCCCTACTCATAATATATCATGTTCATTACTCCAAGTCCATGGACCACTTGTATGGTTGAAGTACTCAGTTCAGCTTGTCCACAGGGGTCATCCATGAGAAATGGCCCAGTAGCATATTCTGACAGTGTCACAACAAAGGAGGTATGAACCAGTACCTTATTGCTTATTGGTATAGTGCATGGTTATCCAGTAGTCTCTCTCGACTAAGACAGATTAGTTTGAAAACTTATAGCATTCCAGACTGTCCTTAGCTCTAGGAAATTTATCTTGTGGTGTTTTTCCTCAGAAGACCAAAGACCCAGAGTGTGAAGCTCATCTACATGAGCTCTCCAACCCAGTCTGGATGCATTTGTATTGCAGACAATTTCAATAGTAAGAATCTGAAAGGGAACTCCTTTTGCTAGGACAGTTTGTTCAACCAGCACGATATGGAATCCTTCAAAGGTTTGGTGAAAGACTATGGCCCTGAAAATGCTGAGTGGCCTGGGTCCAACGATAGCATAAGATCCACTGGGCCTTTCATTTTGAGAAGTGACAGAGGAATTACATGTAATGTTGAAGCCATATAGTCCAACATCCTCAACATGCCCCCATGTTGACATCTGATGACTTTTTAATCTCCTGTACCATGGGACACCAGGGCAGTGATCTTTTCCAGCAAGAGGAAGGCTTTTGCCCAAGTCATGTCCAGCAGAGCCCTTTATGAAATTCAATTGAGGTGAAGGGCTCAAGTAGAACTTTGGGTAATTGATAATGAACTCTAGTGACTCCAGCACTCAAATGGTTATGCCAGAGTTGCCAAGCTACCCAGTCTCAGGAGTGAGATTTGTTGCCAGTTCTGGTTTTAAATTTGCATTGCAGTACACTATGGTATTTATAGTCCCTGATTTTACCCATTGGAATCAGTGCTGCAGGTCCCATAATGCATCAGAATGAGACTGTCAGAAATCCAGGACTAGCTTAAAATTTCACTCCTGGAAATGGGTAACTTGGTAACTCTGTTATGTGCATTGATTATTGAGATCCTTCATGAGAGGGACTCTTGACCAACCAATCATCCAGACAGAGAAACATATGCACCCCCAGTGTGTGTAGTTGCGCTACTACAATGGCTAGGCATTTTGTAAATACATGTGGAACTGATGCTATTGGTAATGTTTCCTTATCACAGGTCTGAAATACTTCCTGTGAGCTGGATTATCCCTATGCAGGTGTATGTTTCCTTTAAATCCAGAGGACATAACAAATCCCCTTTATGAAGAAAGGTACATTTTGAATTTTCCCTAAATCAAGTACTTATTCAAGTACCTTGGATCTAGGATAGGACTGAACCCCCCTTCCCCCATTTTATTCTGTGACCAGGAAAAACTTGGAATAAATCCTTGCCCTCTTTCCCCTGGTAGAATGGATTTGACTGCATTGGTCTACAAGAGGAACGTGCATTCGTTGATAAGTATTTCTTGATACTGAGTGTCAATCAAGACACACACTGTGGGCAACGTGGCATCTTTTGAATAGTTTGCAACCACACCAGTGGATTCTGAGGATCCAAATATTGGAGGTTATCCTGGATCAATGGGTTTATGTGAAACTTCAGCCTCCCTCCCATTAGTAGGTCATCAGGAATGGTGACTGGGATACTGGCTGTATTTGTCTGGATCCAGTCAAAGTCTCATCTATGGAGCAAGCAATGCTTTCTGGGATGAGAGAGAGGTCTGCTTGGTTTGACAGGAACAAAGAAGAATAAAGTACTTCCTCCTCCTTGGCAACCTACTTGAAAATCTCCTAGCAGATGAGGTGGTGGGGAGGAAGGGGTCAGAAGTATTACAGTGCTCCTTAATCAGAGTAATTGCCTCAACTTATCTCCAAAGACAGTTTCTCATCTGTCTGGCATGTCTGTAAGCATTTACTGCACATTATATCGCGGGTTTGAAGCTCACAACCATTCTGCAAGCTCCTATATGCACTGCACATGTTCTTGATGCAGTCTCAGATGCATCACAGGTTGATCTGACAATGTGTTTTTCACTTCTGCCTTGCTTACTAGCAACTCAAACCCTATGGATTTATCCAGAGGAAGAGAATCCGCAAACTCCTCAAGCTTACACAAAGTTCTCTCACATGTAGTGGCTCACAGAGATCTCAAAGAAAAGCTATTGGGAAGACATGCAGAATTCTAAATATTTCTTCCAAGGGAGTCAAGTATCAGCATCCCTCCACAGGGGCAGTGAAGAATGGGTTCTAGTGCTCTTGGCCTTCTTGAGAGCAAATCTGACAACTACAGAATAGTGACGCAGCTGTTGCTGCTTGAATCAGGGAGCTTTTTGGAGTCTGCCTTCTTATTCACATAGTGCACAGAGAGGGGAAGCTTCCACATTCTCATCTGTGCTAGTGAACAGGCCCAGTCATGCCTTCTTTTTGTGCAGCTAATCTTCCGCCAGCCTCGATATGCTCATATAATCCCTCTTCTCAAGTTGCTTCATTAGCTCCCTATCCATTTCCATATCCAGTTCAAACTTCTACTGACCTATAACATAGTATATGACAGCAGATAGACCAGCATGGTCCATCTAGTCTGCCCAGCAAGGTGGCAGAATGAGTGACATAAGTGCCCTCATTCTGCTGCTCCTCATTACCTCCCCTCTTTTATCTCTCCCTCTCGGGAACTCCACTCTTCTGGCAGATCCTTTCTTTCTGTGCTCTTCTCTTCTACTGCCAACCCCAGACTACGATCCTTCCACCTTGCTTGCACATACTCAGGTAGTTTGTTCCTTATGCATGGAGCAAACTACCTGAGTATGTGCATCAGGCTACATCTCTGGCCCTTTTCAAATCCAGGCTGAAAACTCACTTCTTCAAAGTCGCTTTTGGATCCTGATCTGCTTAGTCCCCTGTATGTTTCCTTACCATTCCCCTAGATCAGGGGTCTCCAAATCCAGTCCTGGAGGGCCGCATCCCTAATGAATATGCATGAGATATATTTGCATGCACTGCCCCCATTGTATTTGAATTGATCTCATGCAAATTCATTAGGGATATCCCAAAAACCGAAAAAAAATTGCGGTCCTCCAGGACAAGTTTGGGAGTCCCTGCCCTAGATATATGCTTCTCCTCAACTGTTATATTGTAAGCTCAGATGAGCAGGGACCATCTTTTACACTTGTCTGTACAGCGCTGCATATGCCTTGTAGCGCTATACAAATGATCAGTAGTAGTAGTAGTACTTGGGTGTGGGAGAGGTCAGGTTGAGGAATTTGACGACATCTGTTTGCCCTGGGTTTCTCCTCCTTCTCTAACAGAAAGAGAATGATATTACGCATTTCATGTATAAAACTCTGGGGAGGAGAGGTCTTTCTGGGGGAAACTTTCTCCTTTTTTTATGGAGGAAAGGTATCCAAGGGAAAACTGGTGAAGTCTTCTTCGGAACATAGTGTTTGCTCATAATTATTACAACATGAATGGAGACAGAAAAATCCTCTAGTGGAGGTGAGTCTGTGCCTGGCTAGCAGTCAAGACCTTAGCACGTATTTCTTGACATCTGGCATCTAGACCTTGACTGATAGTCCAGGAAAAAAGAATGTTTCCTTCTCTCTTGGGTTCAGTATGGACAGATAACTACAACACCCTTTGAGGCTGCAATTTCAGTAAAATAACTACAGACAATGCATGGGCATTGAGAATCTGTGTCACTGTCATATGTCTCATTGTCAATGTTGTTGTTACCAGACTGCTGAGTCAAGTCAGAAGGTAAGTGAACTACCCCTCAAATTCACCAGCTCTTCCTCAAAGACTGCCAAGTCAAAGCTGAAGTGGTCACAGCATATGAGATCACAACCTCTTACGTCACTTCAGGAGTACTGGTGGCCTGGTCTCAGACCTCTGGAGTCAGATGCACCCCATCCAATATCAAGGCTGATCAGTTTCCCATTCAGGGGCATTTGGAACTGCCAGGTCTCCCTGCCTAGCACAGGCCCATGGCTGTCCTGATGGGCCACGGCAATAGGGACCACCAGGGACCATTCAAGTTCTCCAGCAGAGAAGAAGATGGGAGCCTACAAAATGACGAAGGTTGGACACAAGTCACCAGAGCTGGCAGAATTACCAATCCAAATCCTCCAGCCCTTGAACTGAAGAACCATTATGCAGCCCTGGAAGTGAAGGAGGTGAAAGCATCCCTGGAAAAGGCCAAGGCAGAGAAACCTGAAGATGAATGCATGGCTGCGCAGATGGTGTCTTCGAGAACATTTTGGTTTCCTGGACCATGTGATGCTATTGCAAGGGTTGAAGAGCAGAGATGGCATCCATCTGTCCAAGAAGGGTTGACATGTCTTCAGTAGCAGACTGGCTAACCTACTGAGGAGGGCTTTAACTATCATTGGGGATGGGTGAAGAAAGCCCAAGGTAAGTGAAACATTAAATTCCTTTATGAAAATGGGTAAAAGGGGCAACATATGGAAAGCACTGTGTATAAATGCTTGTAGCATGGGAAATAAGATCCTAGATGTTGAGGCTTTAATGGGAGAGGCTGACTTGGATTTAGTGGCGGTAACAGAGACATGGTTCACAGACAACCATGACTGGGATGTAACTATACCAGGCTATACTTTATTCAGAAACGACAGGGTAGGAAGGAGGAGAGGAGTGGCATTATATGTAAAAAATAATATGAAAGCTATGGAAATACAGGGCTTAAAAGGGAGAGAGGAGGCACTGTGAGTTAAACTAGAAAGAGGGACAGAGAAATCTATATGCATTGGTGTGATATACAGACCCCCCCCCCCCCTCACAGGTTAAAGAGGTGGACGGAGAGTTAATTGAAGACATATGCAGCATTGCCAGGAAAGGGGAAGTGCTACTGATAGGAGATTTCAATATACCAGATGTTGACTGGCACATCCCAGTTGCAGTATCATCTACTGTAGAAGTAAGGAGATCCTGGATGCTCTACAGGGAGAACTATTCAGGCAACTGGTAACAGAAACCACACATGAAGCCCACACATGGACTTGGTGCTTATCAAAGGTGAAAGTGTTTCTGATGCTATAGTAGGAGATCATTTTGCATCCGGTGATCACCAGATGGTGTGGCTCAGTATTAGGACTAGGGCTGATAAAATCCATTCAAAAGTGAGGGTCTTAGGACTTTAGGAAAACTAACTTTGCCAAGATGGGTCAATACCTCTGGGAGGAGTCATTTATTTATTTCGCTGTGCTTATATATCGCTTTTCACCGGATCAAAGCAATTTACAACAAACAAGTGGAGGGATACATCAGAACGGGGGGGAGGGGGGTAAATCATCACTAGGGGAGGTGTCACCGGGGGAGATTAAACATATTTACATTTCTGAAATGGCATGCATCAGAGTTTCTTCACTTATCAGTATTTTGGTTTTTCAGTCCGTCTCACTTCATCCAGAGTGTACCATGGCACAGTGCTTAATGGTTGCTATTCTGTTAGTGGGATGGGAACAGCTGGGGGATGTAGAAAAACAGTGGGCAAAACTGAAAGGGGATATTTTAAGGGCAACCAACCTTTTTGTTAAAAAGGTAAAGTAGTGGTTGATATGGAAGGGCAGACTAGATAGAAACATGACTGCAGAAAAAGACCACATGGCCTATGTTTCTAGATTAACAGGCTGGCTCCCTGACAGAGGCAGCCCCCCACACACACACCTCCACCCCCACTTGCAGCTACAGCCTGTAGCAAATGCTCTTGAAATGCTGGGAAACTGGCTAGGTATTCTCCTCTGGATCCTGACAGCTAACTGCTCCTGAGCACTCCTGTGGTTCCCCCTTTATTCTCTCTCTGTGTGTTTCTTTTTTAATAAAGGCTCTTGGAAAAAAAGGGGGAGAGGACAACAGCAGCACCATGCGGACCCTAGCCTTTCTGGGACAGCCCACTAGGAAGCTCTACACTGCTCGGTCTCGGGCTCAACCAGCCAGCAAGCTGTGGAAGAGCACCAAAATTAAAGACCCCCTCCAGGCAAATTATCCAGAGGAGTATATGCAGATATGCCATATGCCCTGGAGAATTTCAAAATCTGGCTCAACCAGGAAGGTGCCCCGCAGAACAGCTGCCCAAGAGGTTCCAGATCTTTGAGCTTCATCAGTCCAGCAACCACTGTTTGCTGGAGACAGAGAAATACTGGAAAGTGTCTCAGCTGCACCACTCTTTATACCAGTGATGAAATCACTGGGGGCTTTATGTTTTTTCTATGTCTCTATCATCTGTTGGCAGGGGGACACAACCCACTTGTCTGGACTGGTCTAGCAGGATGATCAGGAAGGGGCAGTTTACTACCAGTTAATGTCCTTTCCTTGAGTCCTGCTAGACCAGTCCCAGGTAAGTGGGTTGTGCTCCCTTACCAGCAGATTGATGGAGACAAAAAAACAAAGAAAAGCCCAGGTTTCAATGACATCACTCCCATGCCTCTATCCGCCTCAGCCACCAGAGGTCTCTTTAGTCTTCATCCCAAAGCATATGGGAGAAATATGGCAAGCCTCACAAAACCTCAATCATGGGCAACAAGGAATAAGCAACAGTAGAGAACAATATACAGGAAAGCATAAAGAAAAGCTGTCAGAAGAAGATGGACCTGCAAAGCCAAGCATAAAAATCATTTTTGTTTTTGTTGAGGTAAGGTAGCATGGTTTTTGTATTTTGGTATTGGTTGTATTAGGCATGGGGTTGGTTGGGCTTCTAATTGAAACGTTGTTTGTTTTTTCTTTTTCTTTTAGTTTTCCCCTGAAGAAGCTATAATAGCGAAACATTTATAAACATTTATTGTGAGGCGTCGGGGTTGGAAATTTGCTGTGAAAAGTTGTATATACTTTTGTAAGACACTTTTCTTGTGGTTGCTGTATGGTTGGGAGGTGTGGAAGAGGTCCTTGATGTTAATTGGGCTTGGATTACTGATGTGCGTGATTCATCAATGCACTGGAAACTAGCCCTTGTTAAGCTGAGACCTCTTGCCCACGTTTTTTATGTGTTTTTCATGTGTTTCTTACATCAACACATTGAATAACGTTTCAGGTAATGAGCCTTGTTGAAACCAATTTGCAAATTGTAATCTTTTTTGATTTTTGAGTGTATTTTTGGTTTATTGATTTTATACACTTGATAACGTGACCAAAGAGTTTAAGTATAAAAATCATGGCAGACTCAAAGGTAACACAGCAAAAGAACAAAGCAAATACAGTTTCAGGGGCGGGCCCTGGACTGGTCTAGCAGGAGTCAAGGAAAGGACATTAACTGGTAAGTAAAATGTCGCCTTCCATATTGTCCTGCTGGACCAGTCCCGACAAGTGGGATGTACCAAAGCCACGACGTCACTGGGAGGGAAGAAGACACAGCAGCTCGCAATGTTTTTGAGCCAGAAGCAGTGTCTGCCCATGTGTGGATATCCAAGTGGTAATGGCTTGACAAAAGTGGAAAGTGATGCCCCCACATACAGCAGATGCTGACTTGATCAAAGGTTCAACCAGAATGCCGATGCCATTGGACCCCATCTCTGTGCGGTGACTGAAGCAGCAGCACACTTTGGTATTTGCAAGGGTCACCATCAGATCCCTCTCAGAGTGACCCCAGTGGCGCAGAAACTGAAACACCTCCTAACTCAAATCCCATCAGAGAGGGCCAGCTGAGAAAATCTGTTTCCACAGTAGCCATCCTGGCAATGTGCAGAGTTAACAAAACTAGGAGGTTCTTTGCCGCCGTACTGAATGGGGACTAGCATGCAGCGATCCCTGGTGACCTGGGCCCATTCCTGAAGGAAGAGGCAAAGCCTGCCCCCAACCAGAGGAACCACGGAATGGATCCCCAAACTGTCATTGCACAGCCCAGAAGGGTCCTCTCCTCTAGATGGGTCCGGGTCCTTGAGCCCAAGCGCTCCACAGAAGTACTGAGAATGAGCCCGAAGTCCATAAACAGAGGGGACAAAAGACTTTCACAGCTGGCAGCAATGGAAGTCCCAAGACCCGCAGGAGTTCGACCAGCAGGAGTTCGACCAGCCAGCTTTACAGGCCCCTTGGACCTGTCCTCCATAACGCAGTAAGATCTTGTTTCACCCAGGTCCTTCACCAGCTTCTCCAAATTGGACCCAAGAGAAGTATCGCTAAGGCCAGATAGGCAATCAGGCTTTGGAAGATGAGTCCACTGCTCCATGCCAGAGCCAAACCAACGCCATGTCACCGTCAACAGGGTACAATCTCTGGCCATTAGACATAGCAGGCTGTACATGGCATCAGAAAGGAAGGCTGTAGCAGACTCCAGAAGAGGGGTAGAGTCATCCGGTGGAAGAGACAATCCACTGGAGCAGGGCTCGAGGCATCAGGCCTGCACATACCACAACTGAAGAATAGCAGCTGCCGCAGAAAACTGGTTTTTCAACACAAATCCATCTTTTCTCCAGTGTCCTTTAAGGCCAATCCGCCTTACACAGGAATGGTGGTCCAACTGGTAACTGCCATGACTTGCACATCCATTTTGGAAATATCAAACCACTCAACACACTCCTCTTCCGGGAGAGCGTGCATCTGCTTATACACCCTTAACCCCCCCCCCCCCCCCCCGACTGAAATCCCACTCTGACCGGAACAGGCCCTTGAGCACCTCTGGGAATGGGAAGACAGTAATGGATTTCTGCACCCTTTGCAGAAGTGTTTGCATCTTTAGTTCCTGTTCCATTCCTGGAGCATCCACCAAGCTCAAAGTGAATAAGACCCTGGGAATTAACGCCTCCAGTTTCTCCTTCCAGAACAGGCAGATAACATCAGCCTCCTCACAATCCTCTGAAGGCTAGAGTACTACTTCATCTACATCAGACATTTGAATTCAAACCATGGTCCAAATCTCAGACAGATTCCAGCTAATCCCCATCTCCAGGGGGCATCCTTTGCTGGGGACTCTTAGCCATAGGCAACAACAGAGTTTCCATTCTCAGCCTGCCCCTCACGAGACTGGGCTCAGGGGGACCGGAGGCCACAGGGTCTGAATTTCCATGCCAGAATGTCCAGGCCTGTTGTAAAAAGGAAACGAATTCCAGGGAGGACGATCCAGACTCCGAAAGCTCTCCTAGAAGAATGAGTCCCCCCTACTCCAGGGGGCCTATTCGCCATTGAATCCTCAGAGGTCGGGAAGCGGCACACAGCACGGTCGCCAAAACCTCCGGTCGGCTGGTTATTCTTACCCACAGCGCCATCTGCCACCTCCTGACCTTAGGCAGAAATGGCTGGACTAACCTCATCCCTCCGCGAAGAGAGGGGGAATCCCTCCAGGGCAACTCATGAGCTGCCATGCTAGAAGAGTATTCAGAAACTGGAGATGAGGCACCATGCATGCCTCAGGCCAAACCATGATTCCTGGAAGACAACATAAGAGAGTTAAGGCAAGTATTACAACTGCATGCACTAAAGCCGCGGTGTCCTAAAAGCGCATATTAACTGCGTCTTTACTGAATATGTATGCTACAGGTGCTAGGGTAGGAACGCGCTTTGGAGTCGCTTGGGCGGAACATGTGTACAGAATGAGTGAGCTCCAGGCGCACAATAGGAGAAAACACTACTAGCGCATGCAGAAAACGGTGGGAAACCTCCAAACCGCACCAACCGTCACCAGAGATCTACCCCAAATTGCGTCCAACATAGATTGAATCAGGAGCCCCCAAACAACGACTACGTCAAGTCTTAATACTCACCCCTAGAGAGAGTCCCAGGCAGAGAATCCATGCCAGGCTCAGCTCTACTCCTCTGATACTGTTACAATGGCTCTGAAATATTGTGTTTAAGATGCCAGAAGATCTCTGAGAACCTTCTGCAATCTTTGGAAGAGCAGGGGGGGACAGAGGAGGAGGAGGGGGAATTGAGGTTGTGTGAGGCTGCTGCACTTTTCCACATCCTTCTGATTTCTGGCTGCTCAACAGGCTCTTATGATGCGCATAGAGCTGAACCAATTTTCCTTCCTCCTATGGCTACCGAAGAGACTGCAGTCTAGTGGAGCCTTTCATGTTGCACTCAAGTGAGAAAGTCACCCTCAAGGTGGTCATTCACGAGTGTTTAATCAGTCTATTCCTCTCAATCTTCAGAATTTTCTTCAGAGAGGAGAGCATCCATCCACCATCTGCTGGAGACAAAGAAATATTGAAGAGACCTCTGGTAGCTGGGGCGGATAGAGGCATGGCAGTGATGTCATTGAAATTTGGGTTTTTCTTTGGTTCTTTGTCTCCACCAATCTGCTGGTATGTTTATGTTTATGTTTTATGTTTTATTAAAATTTGATATACCGCCCACACCACAATAGGCATCTGGGCGGTTCACAATTAAAATTAAAATTTACAAGGCTGCGAGAAGTTAGGAAAAGAACGCCATCAAATCAGACAGAATAGGAGAGAGGAAGTCAGCAAACAAATAGGGGAACACAACACATTTGTCTGGACTGATCTAGTAGGACTATATAGAAATGGCAGTTGCCTGTTCTCTGGATGCTCTAAACATTGCACCCCAAAGGTCAATGTCAGTACTTCTTCACTTCCGCTTGATGCACCATCAGTAGTCTTAGTTGCTGAAAGCCATATTACTCCTCAAAGTGGCCATTGGTGGATGACAATTCTAATGACCTCTACTGACTCTCAATTTAAAAAGAAAAATCTAGGTCTCCTCAATGTTTATGCAACTCCAGCATCCGGTGTAGTTCTTGAGCTATTTAAGTCTGATGCCTCTGATCTTGGATTGGATCACAAGGCCACAAAGTCTTTTTTGGGTCATCTGGCCAAGGCATTGCAAGCATTAGTTATGGGTAAATGCTACACTGCCTGCACTTTTTAAAGCCGCTGAAGGCTTTCTCCGGGATATGACACTAAGCAAAATAGCTGCAGAGGAATAAAGCAACTATACTTTTGAAGAAATAAAGCACAGCCAGGTTGTCAAAAGTCAAAAAATGAGGCAAGACAACAAAAACATGAAAAAATGCAGCAAACTTAAAAGACAGTAAAAAACCCCCCTAAAGGTAAGGTAACAGAGAGCAGGAAGCCCATGTATATGAATGCAATAGAAAAGAATACTGAAAATTTTAAAAAGTTGTCACCGCTACAGAAAAACAGGAGAAACAGAAACTGAGAAGGCTCCATGGTAAATTCTGCACATGTGTGGTAGTGTTAAAATTTCTAGAAATACTCTGAGCTAGATGAGCTTTTCCCTGTTCAGGCTTGGCTCCATCAGATAACATCATCCAGATGAAAGGACTAGACATCCTTCTTGTCCTTAAATTCTCACATTTAACATGTCTGAATGATATCCACTGCTAAAAGGACCCACCTTGATGTATTGCAAGACGCATGCAGAACAGAAGCATGCTCCTGGCTATTATATTTTGAAATATGGTAGATACAAAACAAAATTTAAATTTTAACATAGAATCTCCCAAGTTCTTACCACTACTACTAACCATGATTTATGGAGTGCTTCCAGGCATATGCAACATTGTACACACATACACAGTCCTTGCTCCACAGAGCTTACAATCTGCTAAGACAAACAGAACAAGTAGGGGACTATGGTAATTATTTAAGGGAAACTATTAGCATATGGGTGCAGATAGGAAAATAAGGGGCATTAGAATCAAAAAGAAGCCTCTAAGAGATAGAGCCTTTGTATTAAAATTATTTTTTTGTTTGGTATTTTGGGGACTGCCACTGTTTTTGTTGTTACATAAGAAAAAGCATAGTTACTCACCTGTAACAGGTGTTCTCCAGGGACTGCAGGAATCAGTCCTCACTTATGGGTGACGTCGGCACCAACGGAGCCCGTGCGGAGCAATTCACCAGCTTTCAAAGAAAGCCCTTGGGTATGCTGCCACGCAAGCGTGGTCCTCTTCCCGCCCAAAGGTGCCATCTTGCTCAGTCAGGTCCCCCAGCTAGAGCCCTACTAAGCAGATGGCAAGGGAAGGACAAAAATAGCAACTCTTCAGGGGAGAAGAGAGGGTAGTGAGGACTGATTCCTGCTGTCCCTGGACAATACCTGTTAAAGGTGAGTAACTACACTTTCTCCAGGAACAAGCAGGAAGTCAGTCAGTCCTCACTTATGGGACTCCCCAGCTACAGGCTACCGAGTCTATAAAGCACAGTTACTTACCTGTAACAGGTGATCTCTGGGAACAGCAGGAATAAGTCTTCACATATGGATACGTCGGTACCGACGGAGCCTGCGCGGGAACGCTCCCCAGCGTCCCAAAAAAGGAAAGCTTTTGGGAGCATCCCACAGAGCCTGCGCGCTGCCTTCCCGCCTTTCCTAACCGCCTCTCTCCAGTTCGAGTTTTAAAGCTGAGACAAAGAGAGAGAGAGGAAAGGAAAGATAGATAGAGAGATACAACTCCTAGGGGAGGTGGGTGGGTTGTGAAGACTTATTCCTGCTGTTCCCAGAGATCACCTGTTACAGGTAAGTAACTGTGCTATCTCCAGGAACAAGCAGGAATGAGTCTTCACATATGGGGACTCCCCAGCTAGAGATGCCTGGGAGATCCCCAAGGTTGTGAGACCCTGAGAAGGGCTCTATCTCCTCCCATGGATCTCAGGCATCCAACCAGGGATGGAGGGTAGGAGTTGATTAAGCATGGAACAGGTGTTTGAGAACAGCCTGACCAAACAAGGCATCCCGGCGGGAGTCCTTGTCCAAACAGTAATGGGCTGTGAAGGTATGAACCGAAGCCCAGGTGGCCGCTCGACAGATCTGGTCGATGGACACAGAATTTAGATGAGCCATAGAGGTGGCCATGGCCCTCACATTATGAGCTGTGACATGGCCCTCCAGAGAAAGGTTCTTACTCTGGTAGGCGAAAGAAATACACTGAGCAATCCAATTGGACAGTGTCCTCTTAGAGACTGGAAGTCCCAAATGAGAGGGATCAAAAGCAACAAAGAGTTGAGAAGACTTTCTATGTTGCTGTGCCCTTTGTAAGTAAAAAGCAAGAGCTCTCTTACAATCCAGGGTATGAAGATTCCTCTCTGCACTTGATGCATGAGGACCTGGAAAAAAGACAGGTAAATACACCTCTTGATTAAGATGAAAAGGTGAGACCACTTTAGGCATAAAGTGTGGATTGGTCCTAAAGACTACCTTATCATGATGGAACCTTGTATAAGATGGATTAGCCACTAAGGCCTGCAGTTCACTGATGCGGCGAGCTGAGGTGACTGCAATAAGAAAGATAACCTTCCAGGAAAGAAATTTCAAGGAGGTAGTGGCTAAGGGTTCAAAGGGTGGCTTCATGAGCTGACCAAGAACCAGATTCAAGTCCCATGCCACTGGAGGTGGTCTAATGGGAGGTTTAGTTAAAAGGCCTCTCATGAATCTTGCAATAAGAGGATGAGAGGAGACAGGTTGTCCATTGAGAGGCTTGAGGGATGCTGCAATAGCACTCAAATGGACCCTTACTGAATTTGTTTTGAGGCCTGCATGGGAAAGATGCAGGAGATACTCTAGTAAAGAATTCAAAGGTATTGCTAGAGGGTTAATACCCTTCTCAGCACACCAAATGGTAAACCTTTTCCATTTAAAAGTATAGGAACGTCTAGTAGAAGGCTTTCTGGAAGCATGAAGGATATCCCTTACTTGCTGAGAAAGATGCCAATCTTGAAGGTCTAAAGCCTTCAGCAACCAAGCCCTGAGATGGAGAGATTGGGGGTTTGGGTGCCACAACGTTCCCCCCTCCTCAGACAGGAGATCTGGAGCAGACCCCAAGTCCAGGGAGGGAGCTTGAGAGAGATGCAGAAGTAGAGGGTACCACACTTGGCGTGGCCAACGTGGAGCTATGAGGATCATAGTCCCTCGATCTCTCTGAAGCTTGAACAGGGTCTTGGGAGTTAGGGGAATGGGTGGAAAGGCGTACAGGAAGTCTTGACCCCAATGAAGGAGGAAGGCATCCCTGGCCTGAACTCCCTGACACGGAATTCTGGAACAGAATCGGGGAAGTTTGGCATTCCACGGACTTGCAAAGAGGTCTATGTCCGGGGTTCCCCAAATTCGAAAGATTCTGACTATCTGGTCCATATGAAGGGACCATTTGTGTGGAAGCAGAACTCGACTGAGTCTGTCTGCCCAAGAGTTTTGAACTCCTGGAAGGTATACTGCCAGAAGATGAATTTGATGCTCTCTGGCGAAGGCCGACAATCTCAGAGCTTCGTTGCAAAGTGACCGAAGATATCAATGCTTGACCCAGTACAAGCATTGTGGAACTTGTGTCTCTTGGGGAAACTGATAGGTACATATGACCTAGATTGGCCACTGTTGGAAACAGAATACTGGGCTTGATGGACCTTGGTCTGACCCAGTATGGCATATCTTAGTCCCTCCCTGCTTGTTCACATAGAACATGGCTACTTGGTTGTCCGTGTGAATGAGGACTGTCTTGTAGCTGAGCAGGGTATGGAAGACTCTGAGAGCTAAGAAGATTGCTCTGAGCTCTAAGATGTTGATATGTAGGGAGGTCTCCTGTGGAGACCAAATGCCCTGGGTGGAGAGGTCTTGAAGATGAGCTCCCCAACCCTTTGGAGAGGCATCTGTTGTAAGGATTGCTTGGGGTAACAATTGTTGGAAGGGGGACCCCAGCAACAGATTTTGAGTGGACTTCCACCACTGGAGAGACCAAAAAAGGCGCCTGGAGGTTGCTATTTTGTCTGACAGACCCCCTGATGCCTGGGTCCACTGGGTGGACAAAGTCCATTGAGCTGCCCTCATGTGAAGGCGAGCATAAGGGACCACATGCACAGCGGATGCCATGTGGCCTAGCAGTTGTAACATCTCTCAAGCAGTTAGATGGGTTTTTAACTGAATCTGAGAGGCTAACTGCACTAAGCGTAGGCAACAGGCCTGGGGAAGATAGGCCCTTGCAGTTGTGGTATCCAGCAAGGCCCCTATGAACTCTAGAGACTGAGTAGGGGTGAGTTGGGACTTTGGAATGTTTATCACCAGTCCCAGATACTGCAGAACACGCATTGTGCAGGCTAGGGAAGACTGGGCCTCTGATTGGGATGAAGCTCGGATGAGCCAGTCGTCCAGATATGGGAATACGAATATTCCCAGAGTGCGTAGAAATGCAGCTATTACTGCCATGCATTTTGTGAACACTCTTGGAGCAGAGGCCAGACCAAAAGGAAGCACCCTGTATTGGTAGTGCTTTCCCAGATAAAGGAACCGAAGGAACCTTCTGTGTGCTGGATGGATGAGTATATGGGTATACGCATCCTTGAGATCTAGAGAACAAAGCCAATCCTGACTCTGAAGGAATGGAAGGAGAGTACCTAGAGAAATCATCTTGCATAGGAATTTGTTCAATTCTCTGAGATCTAATATGGGTCTGTAGCCCCCTGTTTTCTTTGGAATTAGAAAGTAGGGGGAGTAGAATCCTGAGCCCTGTTGAATAAGAGGTACTTCTTCTATTGCCCCTTGGGCAAGAAAGGTAGAAATCTCCTGACCCAGAAGGTCGAGAAGAGATGTTGTAGAATTGAACTGTCTCACCATGGTTTAAGGAGGAAGGTTTGAGAAATGAAGTTTGTACCCCTCCCTTATGATGGAAAGGGTCCACTGCTCTGCTGTGATTTGCTCCCATCTGGAAGCAAAGTGAGCTAACCTTCCTGGAATGGTGAGAGGCTCTGGGTCTTTTAGAGCCAGAAAGGCTAAGTTCTCTAGCTGCACGTCAAAGGCCCTGAGGAGGCTGAGGCTGTTGGGCTACAGTAGTCCTTGCAGCCTTAGGCTTGGCCTGTTTAGGTTGTTGACGCTTTGCAGCAAAACGACCTGCAGAAGATGTCTGTTGACCATAAACAGGATAATATCTTCCCTTCTTGGGAAAATATGCCTTTTTGAACAACCTCTTCTGGACAGAATTAGAGGTAGACTTTGAAAGCCTATCCAAAGCAGAATTTTCTGCATCCATTTGAGTGGCCTAATCCATCTTGGACCCAGGGTTCCAAATCAGAAGCTTGTAACCAAGCAATTCTGCGTGCACCTATGGCAATGGCCGAGGCTCTGCTGGCCCCCTCAAAAGAGTCAAAGGCTGCACGGTTAGAAAATTTGGAAACATCCTGGGCATGCTTAAGCCAGGTAAGAAAGTCTTCCCTTTTATCTTCTGGAAGAAAAGGGAGGAAAGTTTGCAGATGATCTGTAACTTCCTTCAGAAACATCCCCATATAGAGACTATAGGAGTTGATTCTGGCAACAAGCATACTGGCCTGGAAAATTGTCCTGCCAAAAGCATCTAAGGTTCTACATTCTCTTCCTGGAGGAGCAGATGAGTGCCTCTTTGCACTCTAACTTTTTCATAGCAGACTCCACCACAATAGAATGGTGAGGAAGCTGAGTTTTATGAAATCCAGGACAAGGAGGGACACGATACATGGTATCCAACCTACGAGAATGAGAAGAGATGGTGAGAGGAGTCTCCCATATGCCTATCATGTGGTCATAAAGGATCTCATGAACTGGCAAAGTGGCTGCTTCTTTAGGAGCCTTGGGATATTGCAAAATATCCAATTTTTTGGCTCTGTCTCAGGGGCTACTGAGATAGAAAGCCCCTTGGCCACTTCCCTTATGAAGTCTTGAAAAGACAAGTCTTCTGGAGGGGACATTCTTCTTTTTGGAGAAGGCGGCTCCTGAGGAATAAGTACCGATGCTTCGACAGAGGCCTCCGATGCATCAGAGTCTTTGGAGGAATCAAAGTATCACCTGTCTGGATGCTCCTGTAAAGCCCGATACGCATACCGGGTGGTATCGACATCGGGAGTCATCGGTACCGGATCGGTACCGATAGGCATCATCGGACAGGGTACCGCTGCAGTCGACACCGAAGCCGATGTCGATGTCGATGCAACCGGTACCAGCACCGGAACCGATATCGGAGCCGGTGTCGGAGCCGGTACCGACAACGAAGCTTGTTGCGGTACCAGCGGCGTCGCAGCTTGTATGAATGTCGTAATGGCATGCTGCATGGTCAGAACATTCTGATCCATCGACGCCATGAATGTCTGGAGGTCGGTACCGGCGGATTCCACCGGTATCCCAGAACATTGCAACAGGTGATCGGTCGAGGCCGTGCCATCGATGTCAACTTGTGACCCCATAGGAGGAGCTTTGGAAGCCGGAGCTTCACGCCAGGTTACTTTTGCCGGTGCAGGATCCTCGAGGGCAAGCCTGGAGGCATCTCGATGCTTAGAGGGAGATCTACCCTTCGAGGACCGGCTGGACTTATGTTTGGTTACCTGAGATCCATAGGAGGAAGAACACTTCAGTTAAACGAATCCCAACTAATGCACCAACCTCCAGATTTAAAAATACAATGAAGAAGAATTTCTAGACCTTATAATTCCTAACTTATCAACCTCACCACTAAACCTAGATGCAGCAGTAACTAACTGGCACAAAACTATCAATAACGCTGCAGCTAAAAAACAAATCATTAAGAAAAACACGCATTCTAAAGTTGGTCAAACCCCCTGGTACAATAAGGATTTAAAACTAATGAAAAAGAATTTAAGGAAAGCTGAATGTAAATGGAGAAAAAATAAAAACCCGATTACAAAAGATTTATACCTCACGCTCCTTAACAAGTATAAAGATGCAATTAACAACGCCAAGAAAAATTACCATGCCTCCATCCTAAATAACGCAATAAATAGACCTAGAGAACTTTTCTCAATAGTCCAAAAGCTGACAAATAACACCCACAACTCCAGCAATGAAATCACAGATATTACTCCACAGACATTGGCAAATTATTACATGAACAAAACAATGTCCCTTCCCCCCCTACCTAAACCCATAAATACTTCTCAAATACATCATGCAGACGAATGGTCTGTATTCCAACCCCTAACCAATGTTGCACTCAAGAACATTATCACAAACATTAATACAACAACCTCACTCCTTGACCCTTGTCCAGTAACCTGGATAAAGAACTCTCTACCTATACTCTCTCAATTCATCCTCCCAATAATAAATCTTTCCCTAAAAAAACGGATACTTACCACCTACACTAAAATACGCACAGATCCGCCCAAAACACTACCCTTGACAAATCATCACCTAAATCCTACAGACCCATATCGAGTATTCCGTTTATGGCTAAATTAATTGAAAAAGCAGTACAAATTCAAACACAAGATTACATTGACAGCTCAGCCCCCCTTGATGATCAGCAGTATGGGTTTCGCCCCAGACACGGAGTAGAGTCTCTTCTAACAGTTCTTTTTTTTTTTTTTTTTTCCTTTATTGTTTATCAACCAAAAGGCCCAAGGGCCATGATACAGTAAAGAGAATACAAACACATTAACAATCCGCAAACTCCAACTCCCAACCCCCCCCTTCCCCACCCCCCCAACAGAACTGTCACAATACAGTCGAAGACCCACTCCCACACAATCAGAACACTAGACCTGGCATCAACGGTAGGGGCAAACAAAATGCTTCAACCCTGAGCCCCTTGACACCAATTAGAATATTGATCCCACACAGATTGAAAGCGCAAGGGCCGTTTGACCCGCAACGCCGTAAGGCGGTACATCAGATAAAGGTGAGCAACCTGGTTCTGGATCATCAAAAGAGAAGGTGGCTCCAAACTCCGCCACTGTCGCGCAATACATTGGCGGGTCGCAGTGCATATAATCCCACACCACCCCGCCAGGTCGCCGGAAAGAGAATCACTCCCCACTGCAAGCAAGGCCATACAGGGACCCCAGGGAACAGGCCGCCCAACCACACAACCACACCATCCTGCACTTCCCCCCAGGTGCGTTGGATGGCCGGGCAATCCCACCAGATATGCATAAAAGAACCCACACCCCCACACTGTCGCCAACAGAGTGCTGGGCCCCCCAGCCATCTCTGCATCCGCTGCGGTGTGAGGTACCAGCGGTACAGCATCTTATAATTATGCTCCAACACAGTGCTGGCCACTACGCCAGTCAGCAAACCCTTGCAAACCCCCTGCCATTGCGGCCCCTCCCACGACTTATTCAAATCACATAGCCAAGCCCGCCTATGAGACCAAGCAGCACAGTCCGGTAAAATCCATTAGTCTATACAAGGCAGAAATTAACCCTTTAACCTGCCCCCTAGAGAGGATCTCATCTACCGCCGCTCCCCGCTCGCCCTGCCCCCTCCGCACCATGGACTGGGAAAAATGAAGCACCTGCAGGTACCGAAAACGATCCGCGGGGAGGAGCTGAAAGCCACGCACCAGGTCTTCAAAAGTAACCCAGTCTCCCCCCTCATGGAATTGACCCACAAACTGCAGGCCCCTCTCTACCCACCGGGCGAAGGCGGGGTCCTGAAGTCCAGGGAGGAGGAAATCAGGGCTGCCCACAATTGGAATAAACTTTGAGGCTCCCCGCCCCCCATACCACTTCAGGCGCCATTTGCGCCAATAGCCCATAGTTAACCTTAGGAAAGGATTCTCCCCCATCTCCCCACCTCCCGTCCCCCATAGCAAGCCTGCCAACGTGTGGGGTCGTGGCACAGACGTTCCAACCAGGATCACCCATTC
This sequence comes from Ichthyophis bannanicus, assembly GCA_033557465.1. Classification (NCBI taxonomy): domain Eukaryota; kingdom Metazoa; phylum Chordata; class Amphibia; order Gymnophiona; family Ichthyophiidae; genus Ichthyophis; species Ichthyophis bannanicus. The sequence goes on along the minus strand of CM066034.1, from coordinate 562,045,278 downwards.
CGCCTCTTCCCGAAACACCCATTCAAAGGCCTCTCGCACCCGGGCAGCCTCATAGTACCGAGAGAACAGCGGAAGCCCCATCCCACCCTCTAATTTAGGTGCGCATAACACAGTCCGCGCCACACGTGGCCTTCTCCCACGCCACACAAATTTGGAACACCGAGCTTGGATCTTCGCTAGGAAGGAACGGGGCACCCTTATGGGCAGATTCATAAACAAATAGAGCAGTCGGGGCAATGCTATCATTTTTTAGCAGCGCAATCCTGCCCAACCAGGACACCTCAAAACTCTCCCACCTCTCCAATTCCCGAAACATATTGGCACAAGCCAGTGCATAGTTAGCGGCAAAGAGCTGCCCAAACTGTGCTGTAATCTGCACCCCGAGATAACGAATACTATGGCGAGCCCATTTAAATGAGAAGCGCTGCCGCACCCGAGCAGCCTCCCTATCAGTAAGAGAGACATTAAGCAGCTCCGATTTGGAGACGTTCATACGAAAGCCCGAGACCTCCCCATACCGAGCCAACTCCACCTGAACCGCCGCCAGGGAACCCTCGGGGTGTGTTAAGGAAAAATAAAACATCATCGGCAAACAGGGATATCTTATGCTGTACCGTCCCCACGTGTACACCAGAGATCTCCGCACAGTCCCGAACACGCTGCGCCATGGGTTCCATCGCCAGAATGAAGAGCAAGGGGGACAAGGGGCAGCCCTGCCGCGTTCCCCGCTGCAATGCAAACGCCTGGGTAACAGCACCGTTAATCTTTAAACACGCCAAGGGTTGATTATAAAGGCTCCGGACCCAGGACAGAAAAGCCCCCTGCACCCCCACTTTCTCCAGGGTTTTAAACAAAAAGGACCAACTCACTCGGTCGAAGGCTTCTCAGCGTCGACCGCAAGCAAAGCCAGAGACGTTCCAGCTCGGGAACTCTGCCACATCAAGTTCAGCGCTCGACGAATGTTATCGGCCATATACCGACCGGGAACAAACCCCGACTGATTGGGATGAATCAACCGTCCCAGACTTGGCAAAAGCCGATTTGCCAAAACCCGGGTGAAAATCTTAAAGTCACTGCCCAATAGGGAGATGGGACGGTACGCACCGCAATCTGTGGGATCCTTCCCCTCTTTGGGGATGAGACTAATCCCCGCCAGCCGCAAAGATGATGGTAGCGGGCCACCATCACTGAAAGAATTATACATCGCTGTGAGGGGCTCGACGACCTGCCCAGCAAAGACCCTATAAAAGATATTAGAGAACCCATCCATCCCCGGGGCCTTATGGGACTTCAACCCTTTAATCACCGAGAGCACCTCCTGCTCCCCTATGCGCTTAGACAAATCCGCACTAGCCTGCCCAGACAACCGAGGGAGCTGAACACCCTCCAAATAAGCCGAGAGCACTGCCTCGCCCGGGTCATGCTCCGGGGTATACAAGTTCCGATAAAATTGTACAAACCTATCTTCAATTTCCTGAGTGAGCCAGAGCAAACGGCCCTGCTCATCCCTAATCTTGAGAATAGCATTACGCGCAGTCCACTTCCGCACCTTGCGGGCTAACAACCTCCCTGCTTTATTACCAAATTCAAAGGTGCGCTGTCGTAACAACTGTAGTTTATACTGTATCTCATGAAGATGAATTTCACTCAGGTCTTTTTTAAAGCCCCACAACAACTCACGCAAGGCCCTATTGGACGGGTGCGCCTTCAGCTGGTTCTCAGTCTCCCGAATGGAACCCAGGATTTTCTCCTGTTGGGCCAACCGGGCCTTTTTTTTGTGGGACCCCACCGAGATCAACTTACCCCGCACCACCGCCTTCAAGCATTCCCAGAGGGTTCCCGGGCCAACCTCGCCCGTATCATTCAAAGAGAGATAATCAGAGATAGTATCGCGGACCTGAAGCACCACCTCGGGGTCATCTAACAGGGACTCATTGAGCTTCCACCACGCCCTGCAGGGGCCCTGCTTGCCGAGCCGAAGCCGACAGGTCAATGGGGCATGATCCGACCAGGTGCGCTCACGGATCACACATTCCTTCACCCCCCCCAGCAGAGTTTTATCAATAAGGAATAAATCAATCCGGGAGTAGGTGCCGTGGACGGGGGAATAATAAGAGTAATCCCGTTGGCCATAGTTCACCTCCCGCCATACATCTACCAGATCCAGCTTGCTCACCAAGTGTTTCAACTTGAGGCGATGGCTCCTGGGGTAGAGGCCGCCCCTCGAGAGGTATCCACCAGGGGATCCGGGGCAACATTAAGATCACCCCCCATGATCAATTTTCCAACGGCCTTCCCCAGGAGCACCCCCTGCAAGATCAGAAAGAATTCTCCTTGATTTACATTCGGGGCGTAGGCACTAACCAATGTGAAAGTATCTACCCCTAGTTGTAAGTGTTAGGAGTACATACCTACCTCCGGCGTCCCGGATGCAATCTGTCACCATCCCAGTCACCCGAGAGGAAAGAAGAATCCCCACACCCCCCCCCGTCTCCGTTCCCGCCTATTGGAAGCAAAGAATTGCTGAGGAAAGTGCCTATGCCCCATGCACCGCTCATCTCGCACTCGAAGATGGGTCTCCTGGACAAAGACAATATCACCCCCCAACCGATCACATTCCTTGAAAAAAAGTTGGCGCTTCCTGAAAGAGTTAAGCCCTTTAGCATTAATTGTCACCAAATTAAAGAAAGCCATGGCCTAAGGCACTCACCCTCCATATACATAAGGTCTTCGAATACAAACATGACCCCTCCCCACTCCCTTCCCCCCCCCGCCCCACCCTCCCCCTTCCCCCCCACCCCCCCTCTCCCCTCCCACCTACACAGCCCCTCCCCCTCCCCATTCCTCCCCCATACACCGACCTGCGGCAGCCAGACCGCAGACCCAAAAGCCCCCCGATCAAACAGTATAAAATCACATAGCCCCATATAAACATACAGAAAAAAAAATAAAAAGAAAACACACAACCCCCTAGAAAAAAGCAACCCCCACTTGAAAAACAAACAACCAACCCACATGTCGGACCAGGAATATCTAGGAACCCCATTCAAGAAAAAAGGAAAGGCCTCCCACGGGCCCCGCAGGCCCACAGTTCAAGTGTCCACAGTAGACTGGGTCCGAGAGGGTCGCTGCCTCCGCAGACGTTTGTCTCCCCCAGCCGCACGGCTCCACTGAAGATGACTGGGCCGCTGCGCTCCACTTTTTGCAGGATCATCAGTCGCAGTCAGCGGCAGCGACGGTATGTCCGACCAGCCCACCTGCTGCATGCTCTCAATCGCTGCCTCCACAGAGTGCACCGCATAGGCTTTACCATTCAACGAATACTGGAGCCCCACCGGGAAAGCCACCGATAGCGAACATTCTCATCGCGCAGCTTTTTAGTGACTTGCTGATATGCGCGGCGTTTCCGCATAGTAATACCAGAAATATCCGCATAAACTTCCACCTCCGCCTCGTGCCATCTGATACGCCCCAATTTCCGCGCTGCGGCCAGCACTAACTCTTTGGTGCGGTATTCGTGCAGGCACATGAGGACATCCCGAGGCTGATTATCTCGGCGGGGGCCCAACGCCCGGTGTGCTCGCTCCACGCGCAGACAAACAGAGTCCATAGCCACCTCCGCCCTCTGCAAGACCGCCGCACAGAACTCTTCCGCCAGCAGCAAGTAATTAACTGAGCCTTCTTGCTCCGGGAGGCCCCGGATCCGCAGGTTCGCCCGGCGGGACCTGTTCTCCAGGTCCTCAACCTTTTGCCAGACCTCCTCTTGCAGCTGGCTAAGCGAGTCAAGTCGTTGCTCCACCAGGGCACACTGGCCCACATGCTCCTCAAATTGTGTTTCCACCTCACTCTTCCAGCCGGCTCCCCAGGCCAGCCAGATCCCCTCTCACCTCCTGGAGCCAGCTATGGACCTCCGTCTTAAGGCTCTCGAAGTCCTGCCGTGAAGCCTCAAACCACCCCTGCAGGTCTGCACGAAGGGCCTGAATCTCACTAGGCCCTCCACCGTTTCCTCCGACTTCAACCGCACTGGCGGATTCACCGCGACCCGCCGCCATGGAGGGCTTAAAAGTAAAAGCTTTTAGGTCCGCACTTGCTTTTTTCGCCGCCATTCGGTCCGCAATGTAGGCTCCACCAGATCCGTTGCCTCGGGGGTGCTAATCAGGGGAGAGTTAGCAGCTAATCAGGGCATTAAGTCCACTATCGGGACGGAGCTATGGAGTCAGGCAGCCATCAGGTATCCGACGCCACCGGAAGCCTCTTCTAACAGTTCTAATCGATACACTTGTAAGAGGAATAAACAACTCAAAACAAGCATTCTTACTCATATTCATTGATGTCTCCGCAGCCTTTGGCAGTGTTCACCATACAACAATGATTAATAAACTTAGGCAAATAGGTATAAAATCTACTGTTCTAGAATGGTTTACCTCTTATCTAACTGACCGAACTCAAACGGTACAAATTGGTAACCTTACTTCAAAAACATACAATCAAGAACTAGGCCTCCCCCAAGATTCAGCACTGTCAGCGTTACTATTTAACATATACTTAAAAAAACACATCTGTAAAATCTTTAAAAAATTCAATGTCCACTATCACCTATATGCGGACGACATTATGATGTATGTCCCTTTCAAAATACCAAATATCCCTATACAACTCATTAACGAATGCCTCAATGAAATAAACAGTTGGCTAAATGAAAACAACCTATACATCAATCACTCAAAAACAGAAGCACTAATAGTAACTAAAAACACAACGTTCATTCCCCCCTCACATATTACATTGCAGAATAACGATATCAAACTAAAAACTGAAGTACGTTACTTAGGCGTTATACTAGACAAACACCTCAGCATGGACACACACGTAAGAAACATAACACAAAAAGTTTATTTTAAACTTAAAATATTAAAGCAAACTCCGCCCACTAATGCACCTACAAGATTTTCAACGAGTTATACAAGCAATAATAACCCCCCATTTCGACTTTGCAAATCAAATCCTACTAGGTGTAACAAAACAGACCTTGAAAAAACTTCAATTAGCACAAAACGCGGCAGCAAAGACCATTACGAAGGCCCCACCTTTCCAACATATAACCCCTATTTTTAGAATATTTACACTGGCTCCCGATTCAAGCCGAATAGATTATAAAACTCTTTTAACTACCTACAAAGCCCTAAATAAAACAGCACCCCCGACCATAAATAACCTCATCAAAATAGAGCCCACTCATAATCTTCAAAGGAGAGACCAGTTAAACAAATTAACACCACCAAAAGAATTTATAAGGGCCAAAAAATCAACAAACAAGAAAGCCTTCTCCCATGCAGCCCCCATTTTGTGGAACACAATCCCATCAGAATTAAGATCCGTACCTGAAATCATGGAGTTTAGGAAAAAACTTAAAACACACTTATTTACAATGCACAATGGATCCTTGACGAATTCAACCTCTCATCTCTCAGCTAGATAAAGGATAATCCTATTCCAGCTAATATATTTTTCCAGAAAAGGAATGAAGTACTGAAGCCCTAAAACAATGTACTGATGACAAATGAATAACAAATAACTCTGTATATAGTTTAATTCTGTTCCTTTGTACATAGTTCACTATTTGTTAATTGTTAAATGTAAGTTCCAATTTGTTATATGTAAAAACAGCTCTCCCTGTTTACTGTTGTTCCATGTAAACCGCATCTGATCAATGGAAGGAGCGGTATATAAAAAATCTGTTAATTAAATTAAATTAAAATTAAATTAAGAAGCCCTGGAAGACTTCGATGCCACCGAAGCTGCATCAGAGGGAAACAGTGTACTGAGCTTGGCTGCTCGGTTCTGTAAACCTCTTTTAGACATCATGGAGCAGGACGGACAATCCGTGATGGAATGGTCAGGACCCAAACACTTAAGACACCAGTCATGGGTGTCGGTAACAGAGATGGTACCGCTGCACTAAGTGCATTTTTTAAACCCGGAGGCGGGCTTTTCCATGAGGAATTTTCTGTTAGGCCTAAGGCCCAACGAAGAAAAAATACACTGAAGTGGAACGGAAAGTATCCTTTTTTTTTTTTTTTTTTTTTAAGAAAAAGAAAGAAAAGACCGGCGGTACCGGTCCGACGTCGAAGAAGGCAGACGCGCGACCAAAGAAATAAAATAAAAAACTTCTTCAGCGGTGACAGGAACACGACCTGCTGGCTCCGCAGAAAAGAAGAACTGGAGAGAGGCGGTTAGGAAAGGCGGGAAGGCATCGCGCAGGCGCTGTGGGATGCTCCCAAAAGCTTTCCTTTTTTGGGACGCTGGGGAGCGTTCCCGCGCAGGCTCCGTCGGTACCGACGTACCCATATGTGAAGACTCATTCCTGCTTGTTCCTGGAGATCCAAAAAACGCCTCCGCAAGGCCATGAGCCTTCGGGTCTCCGGGGCAAAGCTCTCGGTAGCCGTCAAAGGAGGGTTGGAGGGCAGGAGTTGCTTATAGCCCGAACAGATTACGGAGTACAGCCTGGCCGAAGGAGCTGTCCTGGCAGGACTCCCTCTGCAGCCAGCAGTGCAAAGCGAAAGTGTTAGCTAAAGACCAGGTAGCAGCCCAGCAGATGTCCATTAGAGGCACTGAGTGCAACAAAGCCACCGAAGCCGCTCTGGCCCAGACGCCGTGCGCAGTGACCCGTTGATCCAGTGTGGCGCCAGCCTTTGTTTGGGCGAAGGCAATGCAGTCTGCCACCCACACAGAGATGGTGCGTTTGGTATCATAGGCGACAAAGAGCCAGTTGGACTTGCGATGATCCTGTGTACGCTGCAGGTAGAAGGCAAGAGCACTCTTGCAGTCGAGTGTATGCAATCTCGGGAAGAAGGTTGGCAGGACTATCTCCTGGTTGAGATGAACGTCCGAGATCACCTTGGGTAGGAACTTGGGATGGGTGCGGAGGACCACCCTGTTCCTGTAGAACATGGTGTATGCAGCCTCAGCCATGAGGGCCTGAAGTTCGTTGACTTGGCGAGCCGAAGTCAAAGCCACCAGGAAGACCACCTTCCTGGAGAGATGCCGAAGCAAGCATGTCGCCATAGGCTTGAAGGGTGATCGTGTAAGCTGCATAAGTACCACGTTGAGGACCCACTCTGCCAGAGGCGGCCAGATGGGAGGGCTTGGAAAGCAAGAGACCTCGAATGAAGTGGGAGACCAAGGGCTGCGCCTAGGGGGTTTCCCCTTGACGGAGAGATGGTTCGCCGAAATGACGCTCAGGTGTACCCTGACTTTATTGGATTTCAACCCTGCCTTCGAGAGGTGGAGGAGATACTGAAGAACCCATCGGGTAGAGCAGGAGAACGGTCGATCTGGAGCTCGGAGCACCAGACCAAGAAGCGTCGCCACTTAAAGGCGTATGCCCATCTCATCGAGTCCTTCTTTGATGCGAGGAGAACCTCCTCGACCTCCTCCAGGAGGTGCAGTGGAGCGAAGGCGACCCGTTCAGCCACCAGGCTGTAAGGGACAGTGAGGCCAGGTTCGGGTGGAGCACACGACTCTCCTCTTGCGCTAACAGGCCCGGGGCACAGCCCAGGGGGACTAGAGGCTTGGACAACAGCTGGAGAAGAAGCGGGAACCAAGGCTGTCGAGGCCACGAGGGAGCCACGAGGTTCACCGAAGCTCGGTCCTGCTGAACCTTGTGGAGGTTCCTTGCAATGAGAGGAGTGGGAGGGAACGCATAAAGAAGACCGGAGGTCCAGCTCAAGAGGGACACATCTGGGGCCACCCTGTTCAGATGCAGAACCTGGCCGCAGAAGCGGGAAGCTGCGCGTTTCACTGGGCTGGCGAACAGGTCCATGGATGGGATCCCCCACCTATGGAACAAGAGGTCGGCGACCTCTGGATCCAGGCGCCACTCGTGTGGGCGGAGGATCCTGCTGAGTTTGTCCACGATGACATTCTCTTGGCCTGGGAGGTAGACTGCTCGTAGGGTCATCCCCGGTGAAACGCAAAGGAGGATCGCCTCTTGGCAGAGGAGGCAGGATCCTGTTCCCCCCTCCTTGTTGATGTAAAACATGGCTACCCTGTTGTCGGTCTGCATGAGCACCGACTTCCCCCACAGATAGCCCTTGAAGGCCCTCAGGTCCCATCAGACCGCCCAGAGCTTGAGCAGGATGATCTGCTGATAAGACTCCTCGGGCAACCACTGCACCTGGGTGCACAATGCGCTGCAATGGGCTCCCTACCCCAACAGGGAAGCATCCGTCATCAGGACGAGCTCGTGCTGTGGGGTCTGGAAGGGCATTCCTCGAAGGAGACTTCGGGGGTCCCGCCACCAACTCAGGGAGTTGTGGAGACTGCGGGAGACCCAGATAGGGTCTCTGAGGTGGCCGAAGGCCTGGCTCCATTGTGCCCTGAGACACCACTGGGCTATCTGCATGTGCATGCGGGCGTGGGGGACCACAGACGGTGGAGGCCATGTGTCCTAGGAGGCACAGCATGGCCCGTGCTGTAACCCAAGCCCTGTTCTGGACCTGGGCCGCCACGGCACGGAGGCGGTCTGCCTGGTCCGCAGGCAGGAAGGCAGTTGCTCGCTCCGTGTCAAGGCGCGCGCCAATGAACTCCAGGGTCTGCACCGGCTCGAGTTGGGACTTGGAGTAGTTGACCAAGAAGCCGAGGCATTCAAGAAGAATTGTGCATGATGCCGCCAGGCATTCTTTGCCAATCGAGGTCCCCGTGACGAGCCAGTCGTTGAGGTAGGGGAAGACAGGTATGATCTGCCGCCTGAGGGAGGCGGCGGCTGCGGAGAGCCACTTTGTGAAAGCCCGCGGTGCAGATGCAAGCCCGAAGGGGAGCACTCTGTATTAGTAGTGTTTCCCCTGCACCCTGAAGCGCAGGTATTGCCTGTGTTGGGGATGGACTAGGATGTGGGCGTAAGCGCCCTTGAGATCCAAGGAGCATAGCCAATCGCCCTGCTGAAGGAAGGGCAGCAGAACGCCAAGCGATAACCTTTTAAAACTTCTCCCGCACCAGGAACTTGTTTAGGTTCCGGAGATCGAGGATGGGGCATAGGCCCCCCATCTTTTTCGGAACGAAGTAACAGGAGTAGAACCCATGGCCTCAAAGGTGCAGTGGTACCTTCTCAACCGCCCGTTGGGTGAGGAGGTTGGACAGCTCCTGCTGCAAGAAGATCTGGTGAAAAAGGAGCCGTGTAGGCTCCACTGATGAGAAAGGAGGAGGACGCCTGTCCAGGTGGAGACGGTATCCATCTCGGACCACCCAGAGGACCCAGGTGTCCGACGTGATCGACGCCCACTGCGGGGTGAACAGGGACAGGTGTCCCCCCTCCGGCAGAAGTGCTGCCGGGGGCGAGAGGCTATGCCGTCGGCATAAGAAACCCTGCGCAGGTTGGGGTGGCGCCAGTGGCTGGGCTTTAGGCCCTTTAGGTTTGTGGTGGCCATGCACACCCCCTTTCTCCTGCGTGCCGGAAAGGGGGTGGGCGGGAAGGATGGGTAACCCCGGCAGGGGAGCCCCTTTCTTTGGAAGAACGGCTTCTTTGTTTGCTGCTTCTTCCGAGGGAGGGAGGAGGTCTTACGCAAGAGACGAGTTCGAATCACGAACTCCGTTTCTATCTCAGCGGCCTTATCCTCCATAGGTTTACCAAACAGTTACTCGCCGAGGCAGGGGACATCCAGGAGCTTCTCTTGGACCCACTGCTCCAGGTCCAAGGACTGGAGCCACACCTGGAGTCAGGCCCTGATGCTGGCTGCTGGCACTTGGGCAGAAGACTCAAACCTGTCATACGCGGCATGGGAGAGGTACTTCGAGCAGTCCGCGACGGATCTCAGGAGGGTTTGGAACCTGAGAAGGGGTTCACCCCCGAAGCCTGCAGAAACTCGCCGAGCTCCTTGGTGAGGTCACGCAAGAACATGTCCATATACAATTGGTATGCCTGGATGCGGCATGTGAGCATGGATCCCTGATAGGCTTTGCGCCCAAGGGCGTTGAGGGGTCTCGACTCCCTGCTCGTGGGGATCGAAGAGTGTGACTTTGGGCTGTTTTGCTTCTGCATCGCTAACTCCACTACCATGGAGGTGTGTGGAAGCTGGGTCTTCCAGAACCCCGGGTCGCGTTGGGCCCTGTACATGGCGTCGAGGCGCTTGCTCACAATGGGGACCGAAGCAGGTGTCTCCCACATGCGGAGGAGAAGTTTTGATAAATGGGAGGAGCTGGAACAGTAAGAGACCCCCAAGGCAGGAACTCATACTGTAGAATATCGAGCTCTTCAGCTCATGGCTCTTCTTCAGCCTGTGTAGTCAGGCTGAGGGCCTGTGCCATGTCCCGCATGAACACTAGGAATGATGTGTCCTCGGGCAGCGAATGCCTCAGAGGCGGGCGGTGACGGGTCCGAAGGGAGATCCCTGTGGGTACAGGTCTTTGAAGAAGTATTCCCATCTGACTCCCAGCCCGAGAGGTCCAAGAAGGAGTCAGACTCGAGCTGGTCACCCCGTCCAAAGGCTGAGGCCTGCTTGGAGCCAGAGGCCTTGGAGGATCTCGTTCCCAAGGACCGGGAAGGCAAGCGAGACCGACACAGAGGACACTCACAAGGCCCATGGCTCTCAGGGGTTTCCAGGGCGAGTTTCAGTGTCCCTCTCGAGGGAACCTCTGTCTCGAGGTGCGGGCCAGCTGTGCTGGGCATGAGCGCCTGCTGGGCAGCTAAGAGGGCAGAAACGCTGCGCTCTAGTGCCAGCATATGGGACTCCATGGTGGACGTGGGTCCCTGCGATGCTGACACCGGGCTTACCAGGTCTGGCGTGAAGGAGAAGAGGGGGTCCTCACCAGGACGACCCTCAGGAGACCGGGTGCCATCGCCAGAGGCCTCCGTATCTGTATGCGGTACCTTTCGAGGCCGCTCCTTCTCCGACTCTCGGGAATGCCTAAGGGAGCTGAGTGACCGAGCGTGGGAGCACTCGCGCTTGTCTGTAGCCCCCAACGGTGACATTGAGGTCTTCTTCTTCTTAAGTCTCTCCACTTCAGGGGACCCCTGGTCAGAATGCCATCGAGAGCACAGGGACGAAGTGGAGGATCCCACCAGTGGAGGGACCACAGATGGTGCCACCAGGGATTCTGGGGCCCTCCTTCTGGAAAATGTCATCAGACCTCTGCTTACGACTTAGCAGGGCTTTGGAGGACATTTTCTTGCAAAGAGAGTAGAGCTCCGGGTTATGGTCAGCACCAAGACACCGAAGCAGCAGTCATGGGTGTCCGTGAGCGACATGTTTTTGGAGCATCTGTCACATTTCTTAAAACCGGTGGCCATTGGGGCAAAAAGGGCCCCCGCTAGGTTGAAGACCTTTGCAGCCAGCGACTGAGGGAAAAAGGGTGCGAAGTCCGTAAAAGGAAAGTTTTTACAGAAAGGGATGTCCCCTCGCTCAAAGGAAAAAGAAGAGCAGGGGAGGACGGTAGAGGACCGGTGCTACCGGAAAAAACACAGGCCAGAGGCCGAAAACGAAACACTTTTTTCGAGGGATGAGGACATGCATCCGAAGGGCTCCACAGAAAAAGGGAGACTGAGCAAGATGGCACCTTTGGATGGGAAGAGGACCATGCATGCGTAGCAGCAATCCCAAAGGCTTTCTTTGAAAGCTGGGGAATTGCTCTGCTTGGGCTCCGTCGGTGCTGACGTCATCCATAAGTGAGGACTGACTTCCTGCTTGTTCCTGGAGAATGCAGCAATGCCCTTGTTTACATTTCATTATATAAATTGATTCCTTATCCTTTGAATGCCCTACATCTTAATGATCCTTGGTGCTATCACAATGTAGCTATGTTATATGGAATTTGCTGCATCAACTGCCTGAAAAAATATCTGAGTCAGTACATCAGACTACAAAACCATAAAAGTCAGCCCAATATGTTTCAGCAGAAGCCTGTGTCAAGAGCACATTACACATTCACATCACAAGTATGGTTAAAAGAGTCTTATGCCAAAAGGTCCTGCGAATGTACAGTCTATAAAGACATACATAGGCAAAACAAGCAAATACAACATAATTACACGAGAGAGTAATCACATTACATTGCATAATGAGAACATTACAGACTAATCAAATTAGCAAATCAATATACATAACTATAAATCTAAATAAAAATTAATCTGAATAAAAATATATAAATAATACAATCTGAATAAAAAATAAAAACCAAACCTCACTACAGGGGCATCTTCACGACTGGTTTGTAAAGCACAGCTGAAAAAGAAAAAGCTTTTCTCTACAAAAACTTAAAAACAAAGCCTTACCCAAACCTTTAAAATAAGTAGCATGGCCAGCGAACATGTTAAACCATATCTACTTAGGGTATCCAAAAATCCATCCAACTTTCTTCTAAATCACTTGGCACAAGGGAAACAGCTCACATATAACGGTCAAATCAAACTAAAATAGCAAAGGATATAGCATAGTCAGACCATTCTTGCCACAAAAAATAAACCGTAATACAATGCAATAAAGTGCCTCCACAGCAATGGGAGGCAAAAGCCATTAAAATCAAGCAAAAGGGTACAAAATAAATACTTCAAAACCTTCTAAAATATTGACAATATAAAAACTATTAATATGAAGGATTGGCATACAAACATCAAACCTCCATCCGCCAACAATAATAACTTACTGGGCACATCAAACATCCGCTCCATCTCCATTGCTACAAACTCAATCGCAAAAGGTAGACAGCCCTAAACACCACTCTGCAATGTAAAATATAAACTATAAAAGCTGCCAAGAAAACCAGCAAAACTCCCAAAAGACGTACCCAGCTGCGATTAGTTGTACGAAGACATTTCAAAAATATCTGGCCTATGTGCCGTTTAAAGTGTCTTTCCGAAGCAAGTCAAATGGCACCACTATCAAAACAAAGCTGCTTAACCCTAAAACCCTCTGAAAAATAAAAATAAAAAACCCCCTCCAAAATCACAAATGGCCCTTTTAAAAAGAAACAAACAGCTATTTGGTTTTGGGGGCTGTCTCTCTTGCTATTTTAGTTTGATTTGACAGTCACATGTGAGCTGTTCCCTTGTTGCCAAGTGGTTTAGAAAGAAGTTGGATGGTTGGATTTTGGATGCTCTAAGTACATATGGGTTTAAGATGTTTGCTGGCGATGGTACTTATTTTTTTTGCTTGTATTTAACTTTTTATTCAGTTTTAACATATCATGACCAGCAAAATCTATACATAATATTTCAGAAAACATAACCATCCCCTTCCCCTCCCCCCTCACTCAACAATATTCAACTAGTCAACCTCATAACTTCCTCCCCACCCGGCCCTCCACTGGCAATAAAAGCACCCTCAGGGCCCAATTAAGAGACCTACCCCCCAATCCCATCCTCTCCCCCTTCCTTCTACTTATGAGCCCCCCTCCCCCCCAGAGCTTGACAAAGGCAGGCCTCCTACTCTATCCCATATCTATCCATTCAATGACACCTAATCGCCATTAGGCATTCCATAGCCACCATCTGCCTCACTCTCTCCTTGCATTGTTTTATGCCAGGTGGCCAACCTGCTTCCAATTAACAGCAATGGCTCACTGCGCCGCACATAGACATGTCAAGGCAGCTTTGCTCCTTCCCTCCCTCTTATCTCCCCACCAAGAAATCAGCAGGATTCCCGGATCCAGTTCTAGCCAGATCCCTAGAAGTCTCCCAATCCAGTCCCGTACCTGCTTCCAAATCCCTGTATCTTGGGACAAGTCCACCAGATATGCCAGAAAGTCCACCTTTCCCCACAGCCCCTCCAGCACACAGGGGAGATGTTGGGAAACACCCTCTGTAGCCTATCAGGGGTATAGTACCACCTAATACGTATTTTATAGCTGTTTTCCTGGATGGCTATAGACAAGGGTGCCCGTTTGACCTGGTCCAGAATTTGCTTCCATTCCTTATGGGTTAATTCCCCACCCAAGTCTCTTTCCCATTTGCGCATGCATGGTAGTGGGTGAAAGGCTGTCCCATGTACGGCCTTATAGAGTGCCAAAACCAGCCCCCTAGATCGTCGCCTCCCATGCCATACCAGCTCCAGGTCAGTGTACTCCCTTTTCAGATTTTGTTTCCCCAGCCTTTCCAGCAGGAAGTGGCATACCTGCCCATAATAAAATCGATCTCTGTCCTGCAACAAACTCCTCCCTAAGGTCCCCAAAAGGCAAAAAAAACCCATCGTACAAAAACTGATGAAAATATTTCAAGCCCTGCTTAGCCCCTCTATAGTAAATACCCCCTCCCACCCCAGTGTAAATTGCCGTCTACCCACAAGGGAGCTATGACCGAAAATCCATCTTGTTTACCATGACCTTCTACCTTCCGCACTTGGTCCCACACCCTCATCACCTGCTACATGCTTGGACTACACTCTCCCCAGCACCCCCGATAATTGGGGGCCATCCACAGTAATGCCTCCAAACACCCCCTACCTTAATAAAGCTCCCTCAAGCTCCACAAATCTCTTCCCTTCCCCCTGTGCTTGCCAATCAATCAAATGTCGGATCTTCATGGCCTTATAATAAGCCTTGAGGTCCGGCATCCCTAGGCCACCCTCATCCCTTGAGCAATACATTACTTCCTGTGATACTCTGGGCAGTTTACGCTTTCCAAATCTATTTAAAGATCTTGTGTTGTAGTCTCATAAGTACAACTACTAGGACAGGGACAGCTAGCACCTGAAAGAGATATAGAACTCTGGGGACTATATTCATTTTCATTGCTGCTAAACAGCCAAGCCACGACATCTCCAATCGCATCCAACTGTCCATGTCTTTGCTCACCGCTGCCATCAGTGGAGAGTAGTTACCCTAATAAATTTCACCATAAACTGCTGGGATCTGCACCCTCAGGTATTTTTAATGGATGTGAAACCCAAGTTAAAAGAAATTGCCTTTTTAATTGCATCTCTGCCTCTTGCAAGACCATGACATTTAATGCCTCTGTTTTCTTAATGTTCATTTTAAAGCCAGATACCTTCCCATATCGCTGAAGTTCCACCATTACCTCAGGGAGCAACCATAGTGGGTCCTGTATATAAGAAAATATCATCGGTGAATAGGGAGATAGTATGTTCTTGACTCCTCCACTGAACCCCCCTAATTCCCCCATTTTGCCGAATTGCCTGAGTCAGCGGTTCTATCGCTTCTTCAGCCTTCTGGCCAGAAGGCGTCCTATCCGATCGCCAAATTCATAATATACCTGTTTAACCCGCTGCAACGCAAATGCTATCAGCTCCATCTGAACCTCTGCAACAATGCTCTCAACTGACCCACCCAGGGCTTTTAGAAGTGGGTATAACGCCTCTTGGTCCCTATGTATTGGTACTCTGCTACAGCTTCTTTAACCTCTCTAGTAAGCTCTTCCTCCCTCTGTAGTTGTAGCTTTTTAAGACAGGAACCCCACATTATAAAGTGCACCCGTACAACGGTTTTGAGTCCTTTCAATAGAGTGACATTGCTTACCTCCTCAGTATCATTCAATGTAACATATTCCCTTATTATTTGTCTTACATCTTCCATCACCTCCATATTCCTCAATAAGTTTTCATTTAATCTCCAAAATTTAGTTCCCCCAGTGTCCCTCCCCCAAGTTCTATCCATACCAGGCTGTGGTCTGACCACGTTATTGGTCCTATCTCCACCTTCAACCTCATCAGCCACAGCTTGTCCACCATAATCATATCAATGCAGCTAAAGCTATCATGCGGGGCCAAGTATAAAGAGCGGTGGAGATTGAAGATCCCCTTCGCCTGGATGCATCTCCCTCCGGGTATCTACTAGCTGGAAACGCTTTAGTACTTGTTTCAGTGCCTTCCTAGTACTTGTTTCAGTGCCTTCCTAGTACTCCCCCCACCTCTGGAGTTTCAGTCATGGTCTGGATGCATTACTACATTAACCCCCACCACCACTAGATACCCGTGTGCCTTTTCCTCTAATAACCCTCTCACCCCTTTCCAGATATCCACCTGCCCCCCACTGGGGCCATAAACCAATATTATTGTCACCTCCTCCTCTCTAATCCACTCCCTCACCCCAATCACTCTCCTCTCCTGATCCCAAAAGGAGTCCTGTATCTGTAGCCCACATCCTTGTCTAATTAACACTGCCACCCTCCCTCCCCCTTTATTGCCGAGAAAAACTGTTCAGGGTAGTGTTGGCACCTCAGCCGCCACTCATCTTTAGCTCCAAGGTGAGTTTCCTGGACCAGGACAACATCCCACTTACCATCTTCACTTCACAGTACAGCATATGGTGTTTTTTTGGGAGTGTTTAACCCTTTAACATTCAAAGAACCAATATACAGCCCCCCCTCCCCCCCCCCCCCCTCATTTTGCACCCCACTCCCCTTTGCCACTCTTCCAGTCAAAGTCAGATAACTTTTCCCCACCTTTACACCCCAAGCCACAGTGCCCTCCCACCCCTCTCTACGGGGTTCACTACTCCCTCCCCACCTTAAACCTCACCTTCACAATCCCCCCATCACATTTAATATACACACTTACCCCCAACAGCCTCTGACCATCCATCCCTCTCTCCCTTCTGTCTCCCTCCATTCAAACCAACACAGACCCCCCCATATTCCCCAAGAAAGTAATGTTCTTCTCCTTCACATTTAGTGTCCAAACATGAGTGATACTGGTGGCTTCACACCCTTAGGATGCACACCATCCTGCCTCAGGTCCCATTTTCAGCTCTCCTCTCCCGACTGCTGCTCCAATGACATCCATTTAAGTCTCTTCTTCCCTTTCGCTGCAACATACTGCCATTGCAAATGCATTGCCACTAGAGCTGATATAGATGATCACCCCTTCGTGTTTGCTGTGCTGGTAGTATTTTGTGGAAGCCTGGTGCAGCCCAACTCTCCCAGAACCCGCCAGGTCTCTTTGCTCATCTCTCGCTCTCCTGGAAATCCCCTTTACCGTGATCAGTATACCGAAGGGAAACCCCCACCCAGTATTACAGGTCCTCTCTCCTCAAGTACTCAGTCACTGCCTGCAGGGCTCTGCGCCTCCCCAATGTCCCTTAGGAAAGATTGTTAAATAGATCCAATTCACAATTCTCCCAGGCTATTCTTCCAAACTTTCTCACTATGATCAGCAACCATTCTTCTATCAGATAAGAACTCAAGCAGACCACTACATCTCGTGGATGGGTTTCCCTGAGGGGCCTCGGACTCATATGTGCTCTTTCAATCCCTATTGGGTCTTCCTCCCCCCCCCCCTCCGTTGGCATCAAATTGCAAAATATGCATGAACAATTTCTGAATCACCAAGGTGCAGTCTTTTATTCTGCACTCTCCCGGAGGCCATGTACCCGCAGATTGCTGAGCCTGGCTCAATCCTCCAGCTCTTCCATTTTAATTTGCATCTAGATCCTGCTGTTGCTTTAGGGCCTGTGAGAGCTAGTGGGAAAGGGCCTCCATTTCCTGTAGGCTACTCACATGACACTCCACGTGATCTTCAAATCTCCACCACACAGTTTCTCAGAGCACTAATGTCCTGCTTTAAAGTTGCCAGAGTTTCCTTCAAGTCCGCTTTTAGTGATTTTATATCTGCCCGCATTTCCCGGCGGAATTCCTGGAGCCAACCTTTTAGGTCATCTTGCTCTCTTGGCTCCGAACAGGCCCCTCTCCCTCCGCCTCACTAGCTTGGGCCTGGCATTCAGTGCTGTCTATGCCTCCACTGCATTTCAGCTCCTGACGGACATAAGCCGATTGAAAGGTCTCCAGTTTCTTGCGCAACAACATTTGTGGCCCCAGGTAAACTGATCAAAACACCAATCGGCACTGTGGACACACTTTGAACTGCTTATACAGTGGGTTTAGAATGGAGCTCCTTCAAGCAGCATCCATCGAGCTCACTGAAGTCACTGGAAGTCCATGGTACTTATTTTAAAGGTTTGGGTAAAGATTTGGTTTTAGTCTTTTTGGAGAGGAAAGCTTTTTCTTTCTTTTTTAGCTGTGCTTAAGTTTGAACTAGTTGTGAAGATGTGTCTGTAGTGAGGTTTGGTTTTTATTTTGTATTTATATATTTTTTATTCAGATTTATAGTTATTTTGTATTTATATATTTTTTATTCAGATTTATAGTTATGTATATTGATTTGTTAATTTGATTAGCCTGTAACGTTCAATGTAATGTGATGACACATCAAATTATGTTGTATTTGCTTGTTTTGCCTATGTTTGTTTGTCTTTATAGACTATACCTTCAGAGGACCTCTTGGCATAAGACGTTTTTAACCATACTTGTGATCTGAATGTGTAATGTGACCCTGACACCAGTTTCTACTGAAACATGTTGGGCTGACCTTTATGGTTTATTGTAAGATTATTTATTGTTTTATGTGCAAGTCTTTGTAATAAAACTTATTTGTTTGCTATTTTGGGACTGCTACTATTTGGATGCTGCTCTATTAACAATGAGTCGCCTCACTGAAGACTGAACACAGTTTAGAACAGCTATCAAGAGGGTCGCAATAAGTTAACACAGACTTGATGGCACTTAACAACAACAGGTTTTTTTGTTGCCAATTGCCCTGTGATGGGTACACCTCTACATTGTGTGGGCATTTCTTATTTGACAATGTAAAGTGGCACCTTGGCTTCCGAGATGATTCTGCCTGCTGACGATCTCTTCGGTCTCCTTGATTTCCTTGGTGCTCATTGCTCCCTTGGCGGTGAAGTCAAAGCGTAGCCTGTCTGGTGCCACCAGGGATCCTCTCTGATCAGCCTCCCCCAGCACAGAGCGCAAAGCAAAATTCAAGATGTGGGTGGCAGTGTGATTGCTCATAACTGGTCTACGCCTGGGCTGAAGAGAAAAGAATAAGAAGTTAGAATGGGTTATCCTTCTATATTAGAATTTCTACTTATGACAACAGAATGAAATGAAGAACTCTGCCTATAAAAAATGCAGAAAGGAAAGGCTCCATAAAGGAATAGGGAAACAACAATCATGAAGATATACAAAGAGAATTACAATACTGTGGGAGTTTCTATTCCTTAGTACTTTCACTCAAACAGGTCTATAATATACTTTTATAATACAATATCTCAGAAATATATCTGCACCCTTAAGAGGGTCTGACTGCATGAAGGTTCACCACAAAGCAATGTAAAAAAAGAAAAAAAACAGTTATTACTCATTTACAACTTGAAAACAGACGGAGAGATAAAAGTGACTTGTCCATGGTCACCAGAACACTCTGGGGCAGAAAAGCACTCAAAATCAGTGTCCCAGGACCTCTACCAGCTCAGTTCAATGTTCTGCCTTTCAAAGTATATCTTCCCCAACTTACAAGCCATAGGAGGTAATTTTAGAAACATTTTTCTGCATTTAAAGCCTCTTTTTGTTATTGTTAAGTGCCGTCGAGTTGGAGTCGACTCATGGCGACCCTCTGGATAGCTATCCTAAATTGTGTTCTTTTACACATAGAAAAAACACGTCAATGACCTGTAGCAGGCGTTCTCTATGGACAGCAGGATTAGTTCTCACATATGAGCGACATCATTAAATGGAGACCACACTGGAACAGCTTCCCAGCTCCTTCTGGAAGCACTTCATGCATGTGTACCATTTTCCCCCTGCCACCGCTGCACTGGAATGCCTCAGTTTAATACTTTAGCTAAGCAGAATACAAAGCCAAGGGGTAGGAGAGTTTTGTGAGGACTTACCCTGCTGAACACAGTAAAAAAAAAAAAACACTTGCTACAAAAGTGAGTAACTACACTGGTCAACAAATTTTTACCAAAGTCATGTTACTGAAATAAAAATAGTCATTTATCAATTTTTATATGCTGAACACGAATATGACAGTGAAATTGCAAAGTTGGCTCTAGTTTTTTTGTAATCTACAAGAATTAATGTTTACATCACGAAATGCATGTCAATAGTAAATATAACAGACCTTCGGTTAATACCTGTAAAAAACCAAGTCATAGACTACTTCTTAAATTTTTTCGGCTGTCTCTTGTACAGCTGTTCGGGAGCTTCTCTGGGGAGTGTCCAGCAGTAGTCAGCCAGCATTGTAGTGGACCATTTTCCCTGGTATCTTTGCTCCATCGTTGCGATATCCTGGTGAAAACGTTCGCCCTGTTCATCACTAACCATACCACAGTTGTCAGGAAAGAAATTGAGATGGGAATCAAGAAAATTGATCTTTAGAGACATTGCAGCCAAGTTTCTGATACTGCATCAGCATGTCTTCTACTAGTTCCTTGTAGTTTTCTGCTCTAACATTCACGAGAAAGTTTGTTGACACTAGGCGAAAAGCATTCCATGCTTGTTTCGCATCACCCTGCAGCAAGTTGTTGAACCAGTCATCTTTGAAGAGCTCTCGAATCTGAGGACTCACAAAAACTCCCTCTTTAATCTTTGCTTCGCTGAGTCAAGGGAATTTTTCATGCAGGTATCGGAAAGCTGGCGAAGTGCGGTCCATGGCTTTCATGAAGTTTTTCATCAAACCTAGTTTGGTGTGAAGGGGTGGTAGCAGGATTTTGTGAGCCTCAACCAGAGCTGGGTGCTGGATATTCGTCTCTCCAACTGTTACATTTTGTCTGCGATTCCATTCCTTCCTCAAGTAGTGCCAATCCCTTGCTCGGCTATCCCACTCACATAAGAAACACATGTATTTTATATATCCCTGCTGCAGTCCCATTAAAAGGGCAACTACCTTCAAAGTCACCACAGAGGTGCCAACTGTACTTGTTATAGTTAATGGAAGTCAGTAGATGCTTTAAGTTATCGTATGTCTCTTTCATGTGGATGGCATGCGCTACTGGAATAGATGGAAGACGGTTTCCATTGTTCAAAAGCACAGCCTTCAGACTCAGTTTCGAAGAGTCTATAAATAGTCTCCAGTCTTGTGGGTCATGAGTGATTTTTAAGGCATTCATGAGGCTTTCAATATCGGAACAGAATACCAGATTACTTTCCTTTCCGACTGCGTATAGTACACTGCTGATGTCAGATGGCTTCAGCAGCCATCTAGCAGTAGTACTGCATTGCATCAGAAAATGACGCAATCAACTCTGGATGATCTGTGCATGCTGGTATTATGCAATGTGATGCAATATTACATCATTCAAGGCTTATTTGGGATGTTGTTGATGTCCTACTGGATAAATTTACACGGTGAGACGTCAAAAATGAACTACATGCAATATCTTCAAAACGAGAGCCAATAAATTTTTTTAATGTTATATTCGTGTTCAGTTCACCAAGATACTACAGATTAGGGCCTTTTAAAGTCAGTAATGATTTCAATGTTGACAGGGAAGTGACAGATATCACGATGGTCAATATACCTCTAGGGAGTGGAGGGGGAAGGGTAGTAAAGTTTTTGTAAAACTTGTGAAGTTGGAAAGTAAAATATGTTGAGTACTGAAAATTTGGCTATAAAGATACTCTATATAGGGGCTGTTACAGGATGTATAGATTTGAGATTGTCACCTGGAAATTGCTAATGATTGTTTAAGGTTATTGGTGTTCATCCCTATTGTGTTGATGTAACTAACTGGCTATTATCTTGAATATCAATAAAAATATTTACACATAAAAAGGAACAAATGGACTGTTTTAAACTGGCCAGCAATGATTCTTGATTTCAATCCAATCGAGAATCTTTGGAAAGAGCTGAAATCTGTCACTGGTAAAAGGAATCCTGGAAATATTCATGAGTTGGAACAAACTGCAGTTGAAGAGTGGGAGAAAAACTAACAATAGACAGATGTACGAAACTTATAGATGACTACAAAAAAAAAGGTTTGGAGGCTGTCATCACTGGCAAGGGTTGTGCAACCAAATATTAGTGAAGGGTGCCATTAATCCTGTCCAGGTCATTTTTTTTTTCTCAGAAATCACTATGTCTAAGTTGCACAGACCTTTTTTTTTTGTTGTATACCTTTGAACATACTATTAAAATATTATGACGACAGGCTGGGAGTTAATTAATTTGTGTTTTTTCTATTTAATTGGATTGTATTCTAATTTCTTTATATTTCCTATGTATGTCTTTTGATGAAAGTTGTTGAAATAAAAAAAATATATATTATGACGACATACAGTTGAAATATTTCTAATTATTTCTCAAGATATTGTAAAATGCAAGGGCGCCAATAATGTTAACCACAACTGTAGCTAGCGGTGCTTTAGAGACCGCATCCGCAGACCAGCGACCATGACCACAGCGACCGTGACCACAGCCACAGACCGAGCTGCCAACCGCAGGTCATAAAGGGCATCCACCAAAAAGGCAGCAACTGACTCCAAGTGCACCAAAGCAGGGTCCTTAGGCAGGAGCTGAATCCAGCGTAAAAGGGCACACGCTGCCAGACCTCCGCAGACCGAAGCCTGCAGAGCTAGGATCAAATAAGAAAAGGCTGTTTTCAAAAGCCCTTCCACTTTTCTGTCCTGTTAATCCCGTAGAGCCACCCCGCTTCCCACAGGGATGGTGGTGTGCTTGGTGACAGGTGCCACAAGGGCATCAACCTTTGGGAAACTAAGCCACTTGTCCAGGTAACCAGAGACCAGACATAATAATGGCCAAGCCGCCTAGCAGAGTGCAGGGAGGTTTCAGGGGAATCCCATTCCAGGGAGACCATCTGCTGAAGTTCCGTGGGGAATTAGAAGGCCTTGGAAGGCTTCCAAATTCTCACGAGAATAGGATCCGCCTGAGACTTTTTCTGGCCAGAATCCTGCTCCTGAGGATCCGAGATATGGAGAAATTTGATGATCTGAGAAATCAAGGCTGGGAGTTCTTCTTTGTGGAACAGCTGAGCATCCTCGGCATCATCCTGAGCATCACAGTCATCCTCTGGAGGGGACAATTCACCATCTTCCTGATCCAAACCACTGCAGACTCAGACAAATGCTCGTCCTCAGCTGAGAGAGCCCAATTGCCAGACTCCCAAGAAACCTCTCTGGAAGAGCGTGCCTTATCCAAAGAAGTCTGGTCAGGCCGAGATCACTTTCTGGATGGCTGGGCTTTGGTTGCGGGCAATTTGGGTTGCACCAGGGGAGAACGATGAGGAAAAGCCTGCCCAGAATGCAAAAGATCCCAGGCTTGACAAAAGAGGTACATAAATTGAGCAGAATCTGGGTCTGTAACAGCCTGGGGCTGAAGCTGCTCCAGGAGTAACAACCGGCGGGGGAGGGGTGTCTCCAGACCAGGGAGCAGGCACTGTGATTGAAAAGCAAGCCACAGCGGGAGGGGGATGCCAGTATCGGAGGCCCCATGGCGTCACTCCCCTCACAGTCTGCAAACGAAACAGCCATTGAGGATTCACCCGGATCAGCTGCACATGCCACACAGTGTCGACCCATGAGACATCAGCGTTTGTGGCCACAGCTGAGACAGCACGGTAACAAAGAAGGCATGCAGCCAAAATTGCAGAGATGGCAGTGCTGCAATGTTGCCCTGCCCACGCCTCAACAAAGTAGTGGGAAAGAGGTAAGTCGGGAGGAATGCTGAAAATAACTGGCCCAGTGAAATGATGCCTTGATGCAGGCCTCAGATGGCACCTCAGCTAAAAACAGTAGGAAATGAACCCGGGCTGAAAATGATGGTTCCAGTCAGCAGAGAGGTGACGAGTGAGCATCCATCAGCAGCAACCCCTGGTTAATTGTAGCACAAACAGGGAGGAAGGGGGGGGGGGAGGAAGAGGAGAGTGACCTGGTGACTCACTGTGATAGCACGGAGCTCCACACAAAACAGCCAAGCCTCCGACGAAAGGTACGCCAACGGTACTCTTAAGTTTTTTGTTATTTTTGTTTTAAGAAAAAAAAAAAAGTATCTGAATTCCTCCTTGCTGGGCTTGCTAGTCAGATAGACTGAGGCCACCTCTCCGGGCTACACTGGTCCTCGAGACCAGGAGTTCCCCCCTCCTCCCCCTTGAGTAACTGCACTTATCCTCTTGGTCAGGAGCTAAATCCTAGAACGGACAGTGGGAAACTCCAGCGGGCACCTCTTGTACGCCCTGGAGACATCCACAAAGAAAGCAGTGCTGGCATGGCACTCTCAAAGTGGATGCCAGGAGCAGAGATTAAAGCACACCATCTGCTGGAAATAGAGAAAATACTGAAGGCGACCTCTAGGGGATCCAGTATATGTACCAGGGCTGATGACACTGACGATGTTGCTGTTTTCTCTGTCTCCAACCTCTGCTGGCAGGGGAGTTAACCTACTAGTCTGGTCTGGTCTAGCAGGATGAATTGGAAATAGAAATTAACTGAGGACGAACTGGTTTCAGGTTGACAAGTTAATCCTAGGACAGGATTTTAATTGTTAACTGGATCCAACAATGGACAAGTCACCTCCAGAATGTGAGGGCTCTAGCAGATTGGCCAGGCAGCATACTAATTTGTGTGACCTTCTAGATTTGATTGATATGTGGCAGGTCCTCCACCCACAGGAAAAAGATTTTACACTTTTCTCGGGCACATGATTCACTCTCTAGCTCTACTGCCTCAAATTTGTGGTGCAAATATTGGCCCCAAAGAGATATCAGACCATGAACCAGTCAAGATCGATCTCTTGTAGCGAGGTAGAGTAGAAAGCACTAGCTTCTCATAGCCTATCTATATGGTAATCAAACTTTCTTGAAATTTTTACAAAGAAAATGGGGTGAGATTCTGCAGTCACTAATCAAGTCCACCAGGAGAATCCTGCTTTATATTGGGAAACAGCAAAGGCAGTCATTATGTAATTTGGCACTGGAAGAGCACTGATAAGAGTAATTCAGCTGGAAAGCAGGTTCAAGCTGCCTGTCATGAGCTGAGAGCATGGCCTTCAAAATAGAAAATGAGAAAATCTTATAGCTTTGCAGATAGAGCTCAATGGACTTTTACATCAAAGAGCAAAGACATCCATGTTATATTATAAATATAAATTATTCCAACATGGTAATAAGGTTGAAAGCTGACGTCCTCTCTTATCAAGTGCTGTCAAGGTGGGCATTATGAAATTGCACTGAGGGATGACCAATGGAAATATTTTGCAGGTATTACCAAGATCTATAGGGGGGGGGAGAGGAGGCATGCCTTTGGATACATAAGAACATAAGATTTCACTCTCGGTCAGATCAAAGGTACATCAAGCCCAGGCTCCTGTTTCCAACAGTGGCCAATCCATGCCACAAGTATCTGTCAGATTCCCCAACAATAAACACATTCCATGCTACCCCAGGAGTAAGCAATGGATTTCCCCAGTCCACTTTAATAATGCTTTATGGACTTTTCCTCCAGGAACCGATCCAAACCTCTTTTAAACACAGATACACTAACAGCTTTTTCAACATCCTCTGGCAACGAATACCAGAGTGAAAATATTTTCTCCAATTAGTCTTAAATGTGCTACATTGTAGCTTCATTGTGTGTCCCCTAGTCTATCTACTTTTTTTTTTATTTAAAGATTTTATTGTCAAAATTACAATAACTTATCAATTTGTAGAGCAGAACACACCCTTCTTAGCCCTTGAAAATCAACCCCAAACTCTGGAACTCCTTCCTTCCAGACCTTTGGCTGTAACTCTCTTTCAACAAGTTTAAATCCCTGCTCAAGACCCACCTCTTCTGTGCCACTTTTAACCTTCCTACCCCCTCCTGCCCCCAGCTGAGGCATCTCTTCCCCATTTCTCTATGGCGCCTTCTCTCCTTGCAGACTTCTCCTTTTGCTTTCTCTGGTTTTCCTCTTTCCCATCATGATTATGACATTCCTTTCCTTTTCTGGCAGTCTGTTTTTTTTAAATATTGTAAACCACTCTGATGTATTTTCATAGAGCGGTAAGCGTAGTTACTCACCTGTAACAGGTGTTCTCCGGGGACAGCAGGAATCAGTCCTCACATATGGGTGACTTCGGCACCGACTGAGCCCTCGCAGAAGCATCCCCCAGCTTTCAAAGAAAGCCTTTGGGAATGCCACCACACATGCGTGGCCTCCTTCCCGTCCAAGGGTGCCATCTTGCTCAGTCAGATGACATAGCTAAAAAACTGAAAAAATAAAAGATGGTAAAGGAGCAACTCCAAGGGAGGAGGGAGGGTTGTGAGGACTGATTCCTGCTGTCCCTAGAGAACACCTGTTAAGCATAGTTACTCACCTGTAACAGGTGATCTAACGGGAACAGCAGGAATTTAGTCTTCACATATGGGTATCGTTGGTACCGACGGAGCCTGCGTGGGAACGCTCCCCAGCGACCAATAGGAAGCTTTTGGGAGCATCCCACAGCGCCTGCGTGCTGCCTTCCTGCCTTTCCCAACTGTCCCTCTCCAGTTGAGTTTATAGCTGAGACAAAAGAGAGAGAGAGAAAGAGAGAAAGAGAAAGATACAACTCCTAGGGGAGGTGGGCAGGTTGTGAAGACTAAATTCCTGCTGTTCCCGGAGATCACCTGTTACAGGTGAGTAACTATGCTATCTCCAGGAACAAGCAGGAATGTAGTCTTCACATATGGGGACTCCCTAGCTGTAGATGCCAGGGAGGTGGCCCCAGAAAGTTGTGTGCCCTTGTAAAAGGGCTCCACTTCCCCCCCCCCCCATGGGATCTCTGGCATCCTACCAGAGATGATGGGTAGGAGTTGATTAATTGTGGAACAGGTGCTGAAGAACAGCCTGACCAAACAAGGAATCCCGGCTGGAGTCTTTGTCTAAGCAGTAATGGTCTGTGAAGGTATGAACCGAAGCCCAAGTAGCTGCTCGACAGATGTCGATAGACACAGAGTGAAGATGAGCCATTGAGGCTGCCATGGCTCTCACATTGTGAGCTGTGACATGGCCTTCAAGAGGAAGGTTCTTACTCTCAAAGGCATAAGATATACACTGTGCAATCCAGCTGGACAGTGTCCTTTTGGAGACTGGAAGTCCCAAATGACTAGGATCAAAAGCAACAAAGAGTTGAGAGGATTTTCTATGCTGCTGTGTCCTTTGCAAGTAAAACGCCGAAGCACTTTTACAGTCCAAAGTATGAAGATTCCTTTCTGCATTTGAGGCGTGAGGCCTTGGGAAAAATACAGGAAGGTAAACCGCTTGGTTTAAATGAAAAGGTGACACCACCTTTGGCATAAAGTGTGGATGAGTCCTAAGGACTACCTTATCATGATGGAACCTTGTATAAGGAGGATCAGACAGCAACACTTGCAGTTCACTGATGCGACGTGCTGATGTGATTGCAATAAGAAAGATGACCTTCCAGGAAAGGAATGTCAAAGAGGTAGTAGCTAATGGTTCAAAAGGCGGCTTCATGAGCTGCCCAAGAACCAGATTTAAGTCCCATGCCACTGGTGGTGGCTTAATGGGAGGCTTAGTTAAAAGAAGGCCTCTCATAAACCTTGCTATGAGAGGATGAGGAAATAGGTTGTCCATTTAGAGGCTTGAAAGAAGCTGCAACAGCACACAAATGAACTCTCAATGAATTGGTCTTAAGCCCTGCATTAGATAAATGAAGGAGATACTCCAGTAATGATTACAGAGATACCACAAGAGGGTTAAGACCCTTCTGCGAGCACCATATGGTAAACCGTTTCCACTTGAATGCATAAGAGTGTCTTGTGGAAGACTTCCTGGAAGCATAAAAGATATCCTTTACCTGCTGAGAAAGGTTAAGACCGTGAGGTTCTAGGCTTTCAGCAAGCAGGCCCTGAGATGTAGAGAATGGGGATTGGGATGCCACAGCATCCCGTCCTCCTGAGAAAGGAGATCTGGAGCAGATCCTAACTCCAGAGGCGGAGCTTGAGAGAGATGTAGGAGCAGAGGGTACCACATTTGCCGTGGCCAATGTGGAGCTATGAGAATCATATGACCTCTGTCTCTCTGAAGCTTGAACAGGGTTTTGGGAATTAGGGGAATGGGTGGAAAGGCATACAGGAAGTCCAGGCCCCAATGGAGGAGGAAAGCATCCCTAGCCTGACAACCTTGAGCTGGAATTCTGGAACAGAACTGGGGAAGTTTGGCATTCAGCGGACTTGCAAAGAGGTCTATGTCCGAGGTTCCCCAAATTTGAAAACTTTTGGCCACCTGGTCTACATGGAGAGACCATTCGTGTGGAAGCAGAACTCGACTGAGTCTGTCTGCCCAAGAGTTTTGAATGCCTGGAAGATACACCGCAAGGAGAAGAATCTGATGCTTTCTGGCGAGGGCCCATAGTCGCAAAGCTTCGTTGCATAGCAACAGAGAGCATGTTCCGCCCTGCTTCTTGTGACGCAGTGGCAAATGCAGAAGCCATGGAAACTGATACTGACCCTCTGGTAGGTACAGGTACTGCAAGAAAAGACAGTTTTCCATTCTCAGCACAACCTACAGGCAACCAATCAGCTCACCTCAGGGGAGGAGAGAAGCAGAGCTGTGGATTGGGCACGCCCTAGTAGGAGGCGGGCTTCCCAGAGCAGGGACCCCTTTGTTAAGTAGAGAGAGGGAAGACACTGATAGATGGAGAAGGAGAGTGAGGAGGACGAGTGGAATGAGAAGGAATGGAGAAGTGAGCACTACAAATGAATTGAGAAGAAAAGGTGGTTTGAATCCACAAGAGAGAAGGCAAAAGGCACTGGGAAGGCAAGAAGTTCTTTTGATTGCAGAACCCTTTGACCCTGCTACAGAAACACTGCCCAGCTGCAACAGAAGGGAAACTGATTTAGAACCAGGAGTAAAGCCTATGTTGTGGGGAAACAGTTTTTACCCTTGGAGAGAAAGGCACGCTGGCAAGGCATTTTCTGACCGGTCTCATTTTAAGGTACCTGCTGCTCTTAATTCCTTTAATAAGTTTTACCAGCCAGAAAGAGGGAGTCCTGATTTTAAAGTACAGGATAGTTTTAGGCAATGTGAGAGACGTTGGTTACAGCTGAAAGCTCTCTAAATAAGCCAAGCTTTTCTCAGCCAGTAGTTCCTGCTTTTAACAAGCAAGCTGACGAGAGGAACTCAGCCAAACTGTTTACAAAAGGTTTAGGCTATATTGATACTGAAGGTTCTACCTTTGAAGCTTTTCTTAAGAGCAGAGCTTATGCAAAGGAACCTGTGATTACACCACTCACTAACGGAGATGTGGGGGAGGGGTAACTCCACCACGGGCACAGACTGCCTAAACAGGGAGAACAGTGTTTGCTTACCAGGAGCAGATAATTACCTGCCTAAGCAAGGAGAAGATTTACCCAATAGTCCTGCTAGGAGACAGGCAGAACAACTCCTGAACGAATTTAGACAATTCTTAAATAAAAGAACTGTTTCAGAAGAGGCTAGCATTCAAGCAGGGAGTAATCCTGGAATAGGAATTCCCACACCGGCTCCACGTCCCATGATTGAAATTAACCAGCCGATGGACTGCTCGATTGGGTTAATTGAGAAAACTGATAAGTGCAAAGCTTGAATGATTATACCTGACAGTTTATTCTGGTAATGCTAACCCAGAATATGTGAAAAGCATATGAAAGAAATACTGTTTTGAGCAATTGAAAGGGAAGCTTACTGAAGCTTTGAAATAAGCTGGACTGTATCCTAATTGCAAAAGAAAACAATATTATTTCTTACCAAAGCATTTTTGTAAATACAGCACAGAGAAGACACATGAGGTAATGTGTTTTCCTCAGAGAAGAATAAGCTGAAGCACAGCATTGAAAGCCTCTGTTTTGTATAATTCCTGATTGCTTAACCTTCTCACCTGTTCCTGACCATCAAGGAGCGGGGAAAATAAAATCCTTGTGAATATAAATTTTCTTGTTCTCGACTTTAATTGGCCCCCACAACTACACAAGGCCCATCCCTCCTTAACCCTCAAGGTTAGGGAGTGGGTGTAAGGGTGACATTCTTCACATAGAACATGGCTACTTGATTGTCCGTTTGAACTAGGACTGTCTTGTAGCTGAGCTGGGTGTGGAACACTCGAAGAGCAAGGAAGATTGCTCTGAGTTCCAAGAGATTGATGTGTAGATAGGCCTCCTGTGGAGTCCAGGTACCTTGGGTAGAGAGCCTTTGCAGGTGGGCTCCCCAAGCCACCTGTGAGGCATCTGTTGTTAGAGTGGCTTGGGATGTGGGTTGCTGAAAACGAGACCCGACCAAAAGGTTTTGGGGTGACTACCACCATTGGAGGGTCAAAATAAAGCGATTTGAGTTTGCTATTTTGTCTGACAGGCAACCTGACGCCTGAGTCCACTGAGTGGATAAAGTCCACTGGGCTGCCCTCATATGAAAGCGAGCATAAGGAACCACATGCACGGTGGATGCCATGTGGCCTAGCAACTGTAACATTTCCCGAGCAGTGAGATGAGGTATTAGCACTGCTTGGGAAGCTAACTGCACAATGCGAAGGCAGCGGGGCTGTGGAAGGTAGGCCCTTGTCTGTCTGATATCCAGCAGAGCTCCTATAAACACCAGGGACTGAGTGGGAGCAAGGTTGGACTTTGGGAAGTTTCTGACAAGTCCCAAATACTGAAGGATGCGCATTGTGCGAGAGAGAGCAACCCTGGCCTCTGGCTCTGAAGGGGCTCGAATGAGCCAGTCATCTAAGTAAAGAAAGCACAGTTACTTACCTGTAACAGGTGATCTCTGGGAACAGCAGGAATAACTCTTCACATATGGGTACGTCGGTACCGATGGAGTCTGCGCGGGAACGCTTCCCAGCGTCCAATCAAGAGCTTTTGGAAGCATCCCAGCACGCCTGCGTGCTGCTTTCCCGCCTTTCCCAACTGCCTCTCCTCAGTTAAGTTTTAAAGCTGAGACAAAGAGAGAGAGAAAGGAAAGGAAAGATAGATAGAGATACAACTCCTGGGGAGGTGGGTGGGTTGTGAAGAGTTATTCCTGCTGTTCCCAGAGATCACCTGTTACAGGTAAATAACTGTGCTATCTCCAGGAACAAGCAGGAATGAGTCTTCACATATGGGGACTCCCAAGCTGAGAAGCCTGGAGTCCCAGCATGTCATAGGTTGGAACATGCTATCTCCCAGAACACCAGGCATCCTGAGGATGGAGGGTAGGAATTGAAGAAAAAAAAATGCTGTGGAACAGCTAACCTAGCATAGGACTGCAGAGAAGGAGTCCATGTGTGGATGATGATTGTCATCAATGATATTGCAAAGAAGATTGCAATATGGACCTCCCCTGACAGGATTTCACAGAAGTATGGAGGTTCATGGATCTACTGGGAACCCAGTAGAGGAACCTTGAAGAGGACCTCACTGTATAGTGGAGGTAATAAACCTGTAGGAAAATAGTGGAGGTCAGAATCCTGAAAGGAATAGGTAACCCCAGTAGGAAAAACTGGGGTAGTACAAAAAACGGTGGGCCTTCAGAGGAAGGGTTTATGACAAAAACCTAACTCTTTTGACGGGAGAGTGGCTCACTCTTAGGAGCAAAAAGAGAAAGGCTAACCGATTTGGACAAACAGGCACAGTCCTTGTGGGGAGAAAGGGTATGGGAACCCTTTGTATCCCAAAAAGAGAGGACAAATGCCTGAGGCGTTAAAGCCTGTGATTAACTGAAGATTCACAATGTCTCTCCTAACTGGGGTAAGCTAGGAGAGATATTGGGCACGGAGAGCTTCAGAGGTACCTAAACCCTCAGGTTATGGTATAAAAATGGTTGATTACCACAGGAGTGGTTGTGTGTGTAGAACCCCAAACCTGCTAGATAGCATAGGTATGGGTAAAGCCCCTCTGTCAGAATCATATAGTTATATGAGGATAGACAGTGAGATAGATAAGTATGTGGATACATATCTATCTATAATAAAATATCTCGACAGATACATATATATATTGTCACACTGCCCCCCTAGTGGTGATGGCGTGGCACGACAGAAGGGCGTGGACAGGGAGGAGAAAAGTTTGTTTGTGGAGGAGGTTGGTTCTCTTGCAGGGCCCAGGCTTCTACAGGCCTGGTAGCCTTCTGTATAACTAACACTCCCAAGAATTTACAGTCCGAGTATAGGGAAATTGTAAGGCTTTTATTTCCCTCTTTGCAAACAGGTTCTTTAGCCCAGAATACACCACCACATGAAAAGAAATATCCTTGCTTCAGGTTAAAGGAAAACACGTACTGAAAACACTGTTAACTTCGCAGCACAGGTAAATGAAATACAGCATCCAACTTTTATCCCCAAACCACAGCTATGCCTCTGCTAGGGCTCAATCCCTTCTGATAGGCAATAGTTAACGTCCATGGGAATGACCAAGTGGTCCTCCTGTTATTCAACCTGCAAGGGCTCACAGACCAGAAATTTTGGAGGCTCTCCTTCAGGCTTACTGCCTATGGCTTGGAAGATGCGCCAATAGACAGAGTTACAAGGTAAGTCCTGGCTATGTATATTTTTATACTGAGGACAGTCTCTCCTGCATACAGTTCCGTCTCTAGTAGGCTTCCTGTTAACTGCAGGTCTGTACTTTGTTTCATGAAGGCCTCTTGAAGGACAGCATGCTCTAGTGCCTGACTCCTTCTGGGTCACAGCATTCATAAAATCATCATTATAAAATTGGCATTTACCTTTTCTTCTAAGGTGGTCTCCGGGAGGTGAAGGCTGAGGCTTGGGCCTGCTGGGTCTTGGATTCTCAGGTGCCCAGGTAGGCCTCTGGTTCCTAGTTCTGCCTTCTGCTGGAGTCAGGGTATACTGGTGCCATGGTTCCTTTCTCCCACGGCTTTGGAAGTGACCCTTCTCAATTCTTCTTTCACCCCTTTCACTGTCGTTCACTGTTGCTCCTTCCAACAGTTGCTGGCTCCAATTAAAGTTAGGCCTGGGACTCTCTGTTATAGTCCACCTTCTTTCAGGGTTAGCTTCTTTATAAAACCTTTCCCTCCTGGAAAGTATATCTTTTCCTCTTTTGCAATGTTTAAAGTAGGTTTCTGTACCTGGCTTGGCTGGGTCTGCTAGGCCGGATCCCTTGATATCTGTAAAAATCTGGAACTGGAACTTCCTGCAAGACTCCTTGACAGTCTCCTTGC
This sequence comes from Ichthyophis bannanicus, assembly GCA_033557465.1. Taxonomy (NCBI): domain Eukaryota; kingdom Metazoa; phylum Chordata; class Amphibia; order Gymnophiona; family Ichthyophiidae; genus Ichthyophis; species Ichthyophis bannanicus. The sequence goes on along the minus strand of CM066034.1, from coordinate 562,012,372 downwards.
CCATCTGGAGCTGTCTGCCAATCTCCTTGTCTTTCTCTTTCTCGCCAACCTCCTTCTCTGTACCGGTCTCTTTGCCACTCTCCTTGTCTCTCTCCTTCTCTCCAACCGGAGTCTGAATCCGAGTCTTTTTGCCACTCTCCTTGCCTCTCTGACTTCCTCCAGTCATCTGAGCATTTAAGAGGAGTTCTTCCCTTTCTGCATTGGGTGTTGGCTGGAATTACATCATTGGCTCTAGGGCGTGGTTCTTCAGACCTCCAGAGGTCTCTCTGGCTCCCTCTATGTGGCTCCTCATGATGCTGCAGCTCGTCTTTACCTCTTTTTTCTGTGTTTAAAACCTTTCCTTCTGCCTGCAGCTGGTCTGCAGTGCCACAATATATATAGATATATATATAGAGATATATATATAGATATAGATAGACATATAAGAATATATCTATAGTGAGAAATGGAAGGGCATAAAATACACACAAAAAATAAATACGGATACGTAGGCCTACATATGGGTGTCTGCAAATAAACAGACAGAGATATGCCTACAGTACAGTCATCACATAGGATATGTGGAGAGGAAAGATTCATCTAATAACAAGGAGGTGGAACCTACTTGAGAAGACATATAGAGAATCTATTCCTCCTGGTCATGATCTGCAAGAATGCTAGCTAGTGAAAAATAACCAGGACTGTTACGTGAAAAACAGAGGATAATATCCATGTGCAGCCAGCAAGTCCGGAGTCTTCCAGGACTCTAGCATGGTAAGTAGACAGAAGACGCCTAGAGAAGAGATACCATGTTGACCTACTTAAGGGAAAAAGCATCATGCGTTATTACCATGAGGACGAGCATATCCCCGATTGGGAATACTATGGACCAAAGCAGGGAAGTGGCAACTCCTTGAGCTTTCACGTAAGAGAAGGCCTATGTCCTTTATATCAAAAAAGGAGATAGCAAAAGAAGGGAGAACCTTCTAGTCATGGGCGACATGACTGAAAAGCCTTTTCTAACCAGCTAGGATAGCTGTTGGAGAAAAAAAAACCCCATGCTCTCTAGCAAGGGCCCATAGTGGAAAGCTTCTCTGTAAATTGCAGAGAGCATGATGCAGGAGAATGAGGAGATAGAACTGGCTGCTAGAGAGCCAGTATCTCTGCCAACTATGCTGCCAAACCCAGGAAAATGGAGATGGCAGAAATAGAAGACAATCTAGAAAGTTTGTAGTGAGATAGTCTCCAAGAGAGTAAAGCACTGACTTGGAGCCACTACTAAGACTAGACAGAATGTTAGTGGAGGACAAATCTGATTGTTTGTGGACAAGAACCAGTAGTCCAAACATTAAGGCTCCTGCATAGGTAGCTGCTAGCAAGACAGCAGAAAGAATCTTACTGTTCAAAACAGAAAGAACAGACAGAACAGGAGTAGGAAACTCTGGACATGTCTGATAAGCTGCCCCAAAGCAAGATTGAAACAGAGGAGGTAACTCAGAGGAAAACTCTGCACTGGAAAGTGAGAAAACTAGAGAGGCTGAAGAGAAAGCCTCCCAGTAAGTAATTCCACTCTTACAGAGGAAAAACTTGGAAAGAGGGTGAAGAGAATGGAGCTGAAGAAGACTTACGAAGTAGTAAGTCTATAGAAAGGAAAAATACATGCTGGCACAGGAACTATCATCTGATAGTGGTTAGACCTCTTTCCCTAGCAGGAAAAAGAGGAGAAACCTGTGACTTATAGGCATGAACATCCTGACAGCTCAAAGAAATATAGAAAAAATGGATATCTTTTGGAAAGAGATCCATGTGTAGGGGTTAGAATAAAGCGGTGGATTGCCTCTATTGAGAAGAAGCAACTGTAGATTCTAACCCCAAGAGTCACAAGCATCTGATGATGAATGATCAGATACCCTGCAGGTGCTGGGTTTGCTGAGCCTGGTGAGAGGTTGGATTCTTCAGACCAGGACGATGCTTCCCCTGTTGGGGAACATCTGTATGATGGGTAAGTGATGAATAAAACCTTCTTCTCCTGTGGGAAGAAAGTTTGGGAGGACATTTCCTACCTACTGGGATAGAGGAAGGGGTAGAACAACCCTTAGGAACAGGAAAATCAGTGGACAACTGAGTAACCTGACGTAAAAACTCCTTGTTGAAAAGATTTTCTCCAGTGCAAGGAGTATGTCCCAGCCTTTGTTGTGCCCATTTGTCCAAGTCTGAAGCTTGGAGCCAGGCTCTACGTCGTGCCCCTATAGCTATAGCAGAAGTCCTGCTAACAGACTCAAAAGAGTCTAGGGAAGCACGAGAAAGAAACCAAGAGATATTCTGGATATGCTTAAGCAGTGAGGAATAGTCTGTACTCCTGGAATCTGAAAGGAAAGGAGACAAAAGATGTAATTGCTTTGTGACCTCCTCAAGAGAAAGACTCATATAAAAAATATATGAGAGAATTCTTGCAGAAAGCATAGATGTCTGGAAGGTTTGACGTCCAAAGGCATCTAGTGTTTTAGACTCACGACCTGGCGGATAGGAAGAGTGCTTTTTCTTACTCTTTACCCGCCTCATTGTTGATTCCACTACTATGGAATGATGAGGAAGTTGAGTCTTTTGAAACCCTGGAGAGTGGGGCACCTGATATAACAGATCAGTTGCCCTGGGAGGTGGGGGTACCCTGAAAGGTGTTTCCCACATTCCTAGAAGGAGATCCTGCAAGGAATGATGCAAAGGAAGCATTATATTCTCCTTTGCTTTGGTAGAAAGAGAGCCTTGTGCAGGATCATGTCCTGGGATAGGAATGGCAAGAGATCTTGCTATATCCAGGAGGAAACTCTGAAAAGAGGGATCCCCAACAGGAATCTCTCTTGGACAGGTTAGATTTAAAGAACTAGCCTGAGCACCCAGAGAGGTATTCAAATGTATAGGAATAGAAGATCCTGCACAGTGCAGTGTGGAATGCTGAAGGGATGGTTGCCGGTACTGGGTATCAGGAGCAGCAACCGTCCTTACCACATTGTCCATGCCAGGTATCGACTCCAAGCTTGGTACAGAACGGAGCGATCCTGTTGAAAAAAGCATGGCAGGAGTTGGCCACGATGCTACTGTGGATACCGGTACCGATGCCAATACCGGTACCGATGTCGGAGTCAAGCCCGACAAAGACATCGGAGCAGTCATCGGTAACAGTTCAATCGGTACCGAGGTGACCGAAAACCTCTGGCCACTATCCTCGATACCGAAGCATTGGTATCGATCGATGTCAGTACCAAAACCTATTGGTACCGAGTCTTCTAGACTAGAGATCGATTCCAAACTCGACATCGAGGGCAGAGAGCCTGATAAGCGAAGCATGGAAGGCACCGACCGTAAAGGTAATGAGGACGTCGGTACCGATTTCGGTACCGTGTCTGACACCGGTGAAGGAAGGTCAACCAGTGGCAACTCAATCGGCCTCGGGGGAACCGAGAGTTGTGGATCCGAATCATCGGAACCGAGCCTTCGGTACCGCCAAGAGCCGGTACCAAAGGCGAGTCGGTACCAGTACTCCTCCACTGGAGATCGATTCCAGACTCGGCAACGAAGGAAGCGAGGCTATCGATGCACGTCTGGAGGTTACCGACGGCGGTGGTAGTATTGGTGCTGGTACCGATAATGGAAAGTCAGTCTGGAGAGTATCCACCGGTCCCGAAGGCACCGAGGACGGCAGATGACGATCCCTGGTGAGGAGTGTTTCATCCAAAACCAGTGCCGATGCCGGGATAACCGTACTGCTCGAAGCGGATGCCACCACCGGACACGGCTTAGGTATGTTCTGTGAGGGGTGAACCCCAAGAACAACCTGAAACCCCTTATCTGCTTTGGGAGACCGAAGACTCCCGCCGGGGTTTTGAAGCCAGTGGGCCCTCGAGGGCAAGGCCGGAGCCGTCTACATGCTGTGCATGAGACCTACCACTCGAGGACTGGCTAGTCTTAACAGACTGTTTGTGGGTTACCTGATCCTATGTGGAAGAAGAAGGGGACGGTGCCCCGAAGTTAGAGGGCAACCGTGTATCGAGGGAACCTCGATGTTGAAGACCTCTTCTCACCAAACTGTTGTCAGGACCCAAGCAAGTTAGACACCGACTTTGAGGGTCTAAAAATAAAGTTGTACCGTCACAGTCTGAACATTTCTTGGAGAAAGTGTCTGGCGGTTCCATGAAGGAAAAAGAGGCCTAAAAGGCCTAAAAAAAAAACCGTGGGACACTATGAAGAAAAAATATATCCCGTGGAAAAGGAGATTTTACAAGAAAAGAAAAGAAAACACCGACGGTACCGGTGGCATCGGGAAGACAGCCGCGACCACAAGAAAACTAAGAAATAAAAAGAAGAATTTTCTGCGGTGACAGGAGGATGTCCTGCCGGCTCCGCGGAAAAACGAAAACTGAGGAGAGGCAGTTGGGAAAAAGGCGGGAAGGCAGCACGCAGGCATGCTAGGATGCTTCCAAAAGCTCTTGATTGGACGCTGGGAAGCGTTCCCGCGCAGACTCCGTCGGTACCGACGTACCCATATGTGAAGACTCATTCCTGCTTGTTCCTGGAGATAAACGAATATTCCTAGGGTGCGGAGAAATGCTGCCAAATGCTGCCACCACAGTCATGCATTTTGTGAACACCCTTGGTACAGAGGCCAGACCAAAAGGAAGAACGCTGTATTGGTAGTGCTTCCCTTGAAACAGAAAGCGAAGGAACTGGAGTTGGATGGATGAGAACATGAGTGTACACATGCTTGAGATCTAGAGAACAAAGCCAATCCTGACTCTGAAGTATGGCAGCAGAGTTCCAAGAGAAATCATTTTGAACTTCTCTTTGAACAGCAATTTGTTCAATTGTCTGAGGTCTAAAATGGGTCTGTGTCCTCCTGTTTTCTTTGAAATAAGGAAATAGGGGGAGCAAAATCCTGTACCCCAATGGGGAATGGGTACCTCTTCTATTGCCCCTTGGGCAAGAAGCACAGAGACCTCTTGACCTAACTGGTCGTTGAGAGAGGTCTGAGAATTGAACTGTCTTACCATTGTACGAGGGGGCATGCTGAGAAAATGAAGCTTGTACCCCTCTCTTACAATAGACAGAGTCCAATTTCTTCTGCTGTTATCTGACCCCATCTGGGGGCAAAATGACATAACCTTCCTGGTATGGTGGAGGGTTCTGGGCCGTTCAGGGCCAGGAAGGCAAAGTTCTCTAAAAAGGACTCAAAGCCCCTGTGGAGGCTGAGTCTGCTGAGCCGGATGAGGCTTAGCTGCTTTTGTCTTTCTTTCTTGTCTAGGTTGTTGCTGCTGTCCCTTTTGGGCAGACTGACCTAAACGATGCCCCTGTTGGGTACAGGAGGGGTAAAATCTTCTTCTTCTTACTGAAGAATGATTTCTTAGAGGATTTTTCCTCGCAGGATCAGCTGTAGATTTAGACAATCTATCCAGAGTGATATTGTCAGCGTCTATCTCATTAGCTTTTTCCTGCCAATTCTTGCCAAAGAGATTCTCTCCTGTGCAAGGAATATTCCCCAGTTTGTCCTGTAGCCAAAGTTCCAAGTCAGATGCCTGGAGCCAGGCAATCCTATGTGCACCTATGGCAATGGCAGAGGTTCTGCTTAGCACTCAAAGCAGTCAAAAGCTGCACGATTCACAAACTTGGAAACATCCTGAGCATGTTTGACAAGGGCGAGATAATCTTGCCTCTTATCATCAGGAAGGAGAGGGCTCATAAGCTCTAGATGTCCTGTGACCTCCTTCAGGAACATTCCCATATATAAGATATAGGAACTGATCCTAGCAGAAAACATGGAAACCTGGAAGGTTCAACGCCCAAAGGCGTCAAGAGTCCTACACTCACGTCCTGGAAGATTAGATGCATGCCTTGTTGCACTCTTTATCCTTCTCATATCTGATTCCACCACCATGGAATGGAGTGGTAACTTTCTGAAAGCCAGGACAAGAAGGAACTCGATACATGGTGTTGAGTCTTCGAGAGTGAGGAGATGTGGTAAGAGGTGTTTCCCACATCCTTAACATGAGATCATGCAAGATCTCATGAATAGGTAAGGTAACTGCCTCCTTGGGAGCTTTAGGGTATTGCAGGATTTCTAATTCCTTTGCCCTAGGCTCTTTTTCAGGAGCCACTGTGATGGAAAGACCTCGAGCCACATCTCGGATAAAATCCTGAAAGGACATATCCTCTGGTGGAGACATCCTACGCTGAAGGGAAGAAGAATCCTCAGGAAGAAGTACTCTGGTATCAGCAGAGCTTTCAGAGTCTTCAGACTCATCCGAGGGATTATTAGAAGTATCTCCGATCCGGGTGATCGTGCAAGGCACGGCACCAGTATCAATCAAAGTCGGCATCGGAGTGGTCCGGTATCGACCTGTCGATACCGGATGGATACTCATGACTCGGTCCCGGTAGAATACCTGCCGATGTCGATGCAGTTGGTGCCGGTAGCGGTTGAATTGTCTGAAGTGGTTTCAAGGGCAATGAGACAGTGAGAAGAGCCACTAGACTGCATTCAATAGCCAAGAATCTCTGGTCTATCGACCCTGCCGATGCTTGGGAATCGGTACCGGAAGAAGCAGCCAGTACCCCAGAGCATGGCACCAGTAGTTCTGCCGAGGTTGAAGCCTCGAGAACATCCTGGAGCCCCTTTAGTGCTTTGGAAGCCAAAGCCTCCCGCCAGGGCAATTTTGCCAGTGAAAGTCCCATAAGGGCAATGCAAGAGGCATCTCACTGTCTAGAAGGAGATCTACCCTTTGAGGGACCGGCTAGATTTATGTTTAGTTACCTGAGATCCATGTGAGGAAGATGAAACCCTAGACGACGTCGATGCCACAGAGGCTGCAACAGAAGAAAAAAGGGTGCTAAGCTTAGCAGCTTGGTTCTGCCGGCCCCTTTTCAACATCATCCCACAGGCAACACACTCTGAAATAGAGTGGTCAGGACCTAAACATTTGAGGCACCACTCATGGGTGTCTGTGACGGAGATGGTACTGCCACACTTAGAACACTTTTTAAAACTCGAGGCGGGTTTTTCCATTCTGAAGGAAAAGTTGGGCCTAGTGCCCAAAATGGCGCGTGGCACCTGAAGAGAAAATGACTGGAAAGACTCCAGAAAAAAGTTTTGTTTGTTTGGTTTTTTTGAAGAAAAGAAAGAACCACCACCGGTGGTGCGTCGAGGGAAGGCAGACGCGACCACAATAAAGAAGAATAGAAGGGATTTTTTTCTGCGGTGACAGGATGTGTGACCTGTCGGCTCCACGGAAAATGAAGAACTGGAGAGGGACAGTTGGGAAAGGCAGGAAGGCAGCACGCAGGCACTTTGGGATGCTCCCAAAAGCTTCCTACTGGACACTGGGGAGCGTTCCCGCGCAGGCTCCGTCGGTACTGACGATACCCATATGTGAAGACTACATTCCTGCTTGTTCCTGGAGATTAGGTGAGTAACTACACTTTCTCCGGGAACAAGCAGGAAGTCAGTCCTCACATATGGGACTCCCCAACTACAGGCTACCAAAAGCCCATACCAAACATAGGGGCTCCCTCACGGGGAGCCAAAAGCAGCAGCAATTTAGTCTGTGTACACAGATCACAGTAGGACTCCTGTGTCCGATGAAACAAGCACTCTGGTAGCCTGAACACAGAAAGGTCGGAGGGTAGGAGTTGCCTAAACCCCGAAAAGGTTACGGAGCACAGCATGGCAGAAGGCACTGTCCCGTCGGGACTCTCTTTCCAGGCAGTAATGAGCTGCAAAGGTACGGACTGAAGACCAGGTGGCAGCCCGGCAGATCAGAAGCACAGCGAGAAAAACTACCTGTCAAAAGTCTTACATTTCTTTCCGCAGCCCAAGCAACACTGTAGGTAAGGCAGCCTCTTCACAACAGGATAAAAGAAAGTCACAGGAAGAGCGGGGAAGCCAAAAATCAACAGACTCTGAAGAAAGAGTGGCAGCCACAGCACAAAAATTATGGTAGGAAACAGCAAAACAGAGCCAGGAAACAGCCGCCACTGACCGACCGTGTGAAGAGAAGCAGGAAAAAGGCAACCACAGAAAACGAAGCACACCGAAACAAGAAGGGAGATGCACACAATCAGAAGAACACGATACCGCCGAAAAACAGATCAAGACGCTGCTTTAAAAGAGAACTGCAAAAAAAATAAAACACTCACTGCTCTCAAAGGAAGAAAAAACAGATGAAGAAGGAAGGATTCGGAGAAGAAAAAACTGCCCAATATCTTCCTCAGCAACCAGATCCTTGAATAAGGTGATTTTTTTAAAACAAACTTTAAGGAGTTAGAAAAAGGTGATTGCCAACGTATCCAATAGAAGTCTTGCTTGCAGAACAGTCAGAATAGAAGGCTACAACTGCTCCTCATGAGCACTTCCCTTAAGAGGTGCTCTACTGGTCCTCTTGACCAGGAGTAACTCTGGAAAGTGAAGAAAGGAAAGCTGTCAGCAAAGAAGGGGCACCACACTGTGCACAAATGCCAAAGATAGCTACACTGAGATCAAACCTCTTCTAAGAGAATGCCAGGAGCTAGAAGTCCACCATCTGCTGAGACAGAGAAAATACTGGTTCCCTTTGGGGGATGGGTATTTATACCATGGGTGATGTCACAAAGCTTTGGGAATTTTTCTGTCTCACCATCTGCTGGCAGGGGGACACAACCCACTAGTCTGGACTTGTCTATCAGAATGTATTTTTGAAAACACAGTTCTCTCACACACACATCCCTCGGCTGCCCTTCATGCATGGGGCCCAAACTGCCACGCACTCTCTCTATCTTCAGCCAAGATCAGTCTTGACGGACATTATTTCTTCCTTCAGCTAATTTTTTTAGCTCCACAGACCATTTATGGAAGGACCTGAGTAATGAGAGTGCTCAGCTCAATTCTATAGAAGATTCTTATCACTGAGGCATCCTCTTCTGGAGGGACATCACCACCTTCCAGAGGTTCCTCTGAGGGATTCAGCAAATGTTCATCTTACACCCTCAGAGGTGACAGGGACCCAAGACCCGTGGAGTGAACTCTTCCAATTTGTCTCCAAGAGCCAAATGTGGCCTTTAATTTATCCTAGTACCTTAAGCAAGCCTCCTAAGAGGCTACTCAAGTGAGATGACCCCCTAGGAGCGGCATCCACAAGGTTCTTCTTCAAACAAAAAGCCTCCACAAGGGAATGAGGAGTCCTCATCTGCAATCAACTGTGCCAAGAGTAAAATGGCAGCCATTCCTGCCTAAAACCATATCTGTTAAGTCGGAAATTCAACCTGATGGCTGCCCAGATGCTTCATGCTGCCACTGTCCCATTTCAGCTCCCCCAGGGCTGCTCTTCGATCCAGACGATAATCATTGGTACAAGCTCAGCACATTCCCCCCTGCAGACTAGTGGATACATTGGGAGCTGCCATACCACGCAGTCCCCACGCTGTTAGTCACTGTTCCCATTGGCCAACCTATAATGCAGATCCTAGCTTACTGCCTCCTGGTGCGTATCTTCTACCTTTTTTTTAATTTTTTTTTTTAACTTCACTCATCAGCCAACAGCGGTATAGAAATTCCTGGCCCTCTCCTAAGAATACGAGAAAAGGAAGAGAGAACATAAGAACATAAGATATGCCATTCTGGGTCAGACCAAGGTCCATCAAGCCCAGTATCCTGTTTCCAACAGTGGCCAATCTAGGTCATACATACCTAGCAGTATCCCCAAAAGACACAGGTTCCACAATGCTTGTATTGGGTCAAGCATTGATATCCGGGGTCCATTTTTAATATTGGTTTATGGACCTTTCCTCCAGGAACGTCCAAACCTTTTTTAAACCCAGCTACACTAACAGCTCTTACTACATCATCCAGTAACAAATTCCAGAGTTTGATTACACGTTGAGTGAAAAATTATTTTCTCTTATTATTCTTAAATAGTTTTACCCTGTAGCTTCATTACATGTCCCCTAGTCTTTCTATATTCTGATAGTGTAAACAATTGATCTACGTTTACCCGTTCCACTCCATTCATTAATTTATAGACCTCTATCATATCTCCGGAGTGGAGGAGTAGCCTAGTGGTTAGAACACTGGCTTGGTAACCAAGCAACCAGGGTTTGATTCCCACTAGCACTCCTTGTGGCCTTGGGCAAGTCACTTAACCCTCCATTGCCAAGAAAACCCAGGAGCTTCTTGGTCGCCAGGAGTCAGGACTTACTCGAAGGCACACATTGCATTTTGCATCATATCTCCCCTCAGCCGTCTCTTTTCCAGGTTGAAGAGCCCTAACCTTTGTAGCCTCTCTTCAAAGGAGTAGCCTTCCATTCCCTTTACCATTTTGGTGGCTCGTCTCTGTACCTTTTCTAATAACGCTATATCTTTTTAGGTACAATATTCAAGGTGCGGTCATATCATGGAACGATACAGAGGCATTATAATATCCTTTGTTTTATTTTCCATTCCTTTCCTTATGATACCTAGCATTCTATTTGCTTTCTTGGCCGCCGCTGCACACTGGGAGGAGGGTTTTAACATGTTATCCACGATGACTCCTAAATCTTTTTCCTGGGTGGTGGTTCCAAATGTGGAACCTTGCATCGTGTAACCACAGCGTGGGTTGTTCTTTCCTAGGTGCATAATTTTTGCACTTGTCCAGAATTAAATTTCATCTGCCATTTGGATGCCCAGTCTTCCAATTTATCCAGATCCTCCTGCAGTTTTTCACAGTCCTCTTGGGTTTTAACAACTTTAAACAGTTTTGTGTCGTCTGCAAATTTGATAACCTCACTAGTTATTCCCTTTACCAGGTCATTTATGAATATGTCAAAAAGTAGCGGACCCAGTACAGATCCCTGTGGTACTCCACTATTCACCTTTTTCCATTGGGAATATTGGCCATTTAGCCCTACCCTCTGCTTTCTTTTAACCAGTTCCCGATCCACATTGTACACTGCCTCCTATCCCATGACTTTTTAGTTTTGCCAGAAGTCTCTGATGAGGGACCTTGTCAAAGGCTTTCTGAAAGTCTAGATACACTATATCAACCGACTCACCTTTGTCTACCTGTTTATTCACACCTTCAAAAAAACATATCAGATTAGTAAGACAAGATCTTCCTTGTCTAAAGCCATGTTGGCTGTCTCCCATTAGGCCATGAATATCTCCATGCTGTGTAATTTTGTTCTTTATGATGGTTTCTACCATTTTCCCCGCTACTGAAGTCAGGCTCACCGGTCAGTAATTTCCCCGATCACCTCTGGAACCCTTATTAAAAATTGGCGTTACATTGGCGATCCTCCAATCTTAAGGTATTACAGATGATTCTAATGAAAGTTCACAGATTACTAATAGCAGGTCTGCAATCTCATATTTCAGTTCTTTCAACACTCTTGGATGTATACCATCTGGTCCAGGTGATTTGCTACTATTCAGTTTATCAAACAGCTATAATACATCTTCCCGGTGTAGTGCTATTTCTCTCAATTCCTCTGCAGTATCACCTTTAAATACCACTTCAGTCTTGGGTAACATCCCTACATCTTCCTCAGTAAAGATTGAAGCAAAGAATTCATTCAGTCTCTCCGCTATAGCCTTGTCTCCTTTTACTGCCCCTTTTACCCCTCTATCATCTAATGGTCCAATTGACTCTCTCACAGGCCTTTGCAACCGCTCCTTTTAGTTTTTTCTTAACTATATTCCTCATTTTATCATAGTCTCCCTTTCAAAAGTTAAAAGGTAGTACTGTTGATTTCTTTACTATCCCTCCTCCACTAATTAAATCAAACACGATCATGCTATGATCACTATTGCCAAGTGGTCCCAACACCCTTATTTCATGCACCAGATCTGGTGTTCCACTAAGGACTAGGTCCAGTATGGCTTCCCCTCTGGTCGGTTCATGAACCAGCTGCTCCAAGAAGCAGTCATTTATTTCATCTAGAAACTTTATCTCCCTTGCATGTCCTGCTGTGACACTGACCCAGTCGATACTGGGGTAATTGAAATCACCCATTACTACTACTCTGCTGTAACTTTGGTTAGCTTCCTTGATCTCTTTAAGCATTTCATCATCCATTTGTTCATTCTGGCCAGGCGGTCGATAGTACACCACCACTGCCATCACCTTCCCCTTCATACATGGAATTTCAATCCATAGAGATTCTACAGCAAATTTTGTTTCCTGCAAAACTTTAATCCTTTCTGACTCAATGCCCTCTCTAACAGAGTGCAACCCCTCCTCCAATTTGATCAGTTCTATCATTACGATATAGTTTGTATCCAGGTATCACAGTGTCCCACTGGTTATCCTCCTTCCACCATGTCTCTGAGATTGCAATCATATCTAACCTCTCATTTAGTGCTATATATTCTAACTCTCCCATCTTATTGTTTAGACTTCTAGCATTTGCATACAAGCATTCAGAGACTGTATTTTATTAATATTAATCTGGCTATTGGTAGGCATGGGTAATTTTGAATCTTTACGCTCTGTCTGCACCATACTCAAGGGCATTTGGGCTACTTTACTCTTTTTTGGAACCATCACTGCTTTCGGTAGAATCCTTCAAGGATACCTTCTTCCGAACCATGCGCTCTTGGGTGACTGTCGGCTTTCCCCTATTTTCTAGTTTAAAAGCTTCTCTTTCTCCTTTTTAAAGGTTAATGCCAGCAGTCTGGTTCCATCCTGGTTAAGGTGAAGCCCATCCCTTCGGAAGAGCCCCTCCTTTCCCCAGAATGTTTCCCAGTTCCTAACAAATCCAAAACCCTCATCCTTGCACCATTGTATCATCCACGCATTGAGACTCCGGAGCTCTGCCTGCCTTTTGGGTCCTGCACATGGAACAGGAAGCATTTCGGAGAACGCTACCCTGGAAGTTCTGGATTTCAGCTTCCTACCTAAAAGCTTAAATTTAGCCTCCAGAACTTCCCTTACCACATTTTCCTATGTCATTGGTACTGACATGTACCAAGGACAGCAGACTCCTCCCCAGCACTATCTAAGATCCTATCTAGTTGGTGCGTGAGGTCCGCTACCTTCGCACCAGGCAGGCATGTTACCAGGTAATCCTCACGTCCACCAGCCACCCAGCTATCTACATGCCCAATGATCGAATCACCAAACTATAACAGCTGTCCTAACCCTCCCGTCATGGGCACATGGCCCTGAAGAAACGTCCTCGGTGCGGAGGGTTTTACATCACCTGGAGGACAGGTCCTAGTTACATGATCATGTCCTGCCACACCAGGGTGATGCTCTCCTGTCATGTGACCTCTCTCCTCCATGGCAACAGGGATGCTGCCAGACTGGAGGTGGGACTTGAGACTCACAAGCTGACTCCCAACAATGGCGGGAGGAAGGAGGAAAAAGGAACCCCCGGCCCCAGGCAACTACAGCCAGCCCCAGCCCACCTCCTTCACAGAAAAGGTATAGCAAGCACAAACCCCTTAACTTTCTTCCCTTAACCTTCAATCTTGTTTTGTTGTTTCTCCATTCTAAATGTCCATAGGCTGCACAGACCTAACTCACCTACCATCTTTTGGAGACTGAGAAATACTGGTTGGCTGTGGCCTGCACAGCACCCTATACAGGGCGAGTTCATCAAACTAGTTCTCAGTCTCTATTTGCTGGAAGGAGATCATAAACCCAACATGTGTGGACTGGTCTAGAGGATGAAGAGGAAGTTTCTGTACGTGGTGGAAGATGGAAAATAAATGAAACCACTCCCCAAAAAAGCTTTTCCCCATGTATTTGTATGTGAAAATTAGTTTTCACAAACACAACAATTAAAGAATTTTTCAGTCATCCTCTTTGATCTCATCTCCTGATCACAAACACAGAATGAACACAGGTATAAATACACATACACACATACTAGCACACATCCAAAGACACATACACATATATACATGCACTGATGCCCAAAGACACATGCATTCATAAAAACACACAGATATAACAGCCCATAAAGAAGAAAAACACACATATACAAAGCAAAGAAACAAAGCTACACACATGAATGCAGAGGGGTTAGGAAAGAATTCTATAAGCAATGCTGCATGCTTTTCCCATTTGTTTAGCGTAGTTACTCAGCTGTAACAGTTGGTCTCCGGGAACAGCAGGAATTTAGTCTTCACATATGGTATCGTCGGCATCATCGGTACCGACGGAGCCTGCGCGGGAACGCTCCCCAGCGTCCAATAGGAAAGCTTTTGGAAGCATCCCACAGCGCCTGTGTGCTGCCTTCCCGCCTTTCCAACTGTCCCTCTCCAGTTGAGTTTATAGCTGAGACAAGAGAGAGAGAGAGAGAGAGAGAGAGATACAACTCCTAGGGGAGGTGGGTGGGTTGTGAAGACTAAATTCCTGCTGTTCCCGGAGAGCGCCTGTTACTTACAGGTGAGTAACTGTGCTATCTCCAGGAACAAGCAGGAGTGTCTTCACATATGTGGACTCCCTAGCTGCAGATGCCAGAGAGATGGCCCCAGGAAGTTGTTAGCCCTTGTGAAAGGGCTCCACTTCCCCTATGGATCTCTGGCATCCTACCAGGGACGGTGGGTAGGAGTTGATTAAGTCTGAAAAAGGTGTTGAAGAACAGCCTGGCCAAAACAAGGCATCCCGGCGGGAGTCCTCGTCAAAGCAGTAGTGGGCTGTGAAGGTATGTACCGAAGCCCAAGTTGCTGCTTGACAGATGTCGTCGATAGACAGTGAAAGATGAGCCATTGAGGCTGCGATGGCTCTCACATTGTGAGCTGTGACATGGCCTTCAAGAGGAAGGTTCTTACTCTCATAGGCAAAGGATATGCACCAAGAAATCCAGTTAGATAGAGTTCTTTTGGAAATTGGAAGTCCCAAATGACTAGGATCAAAAGCAACAAAGAGTTGAGGAGATTTTCTATGTTGCTGTGTCCTTTGCAAGAAAAGGCCAAAGCTCTTTTACAGTCCAAGGTATGAAGGTCCTTTCTGCACTGGAGGCATGAGGCCTTGGAAAGAATACAGGAAGGTAAACCACTTGGTTTAAATGGAAAGGCGAAACCACCTTTGGCATAAAGTGTGGATGAGACCTAAGAACTACCTTATCATGGTGGAACCTTGTATAAAGAGGATCAGCCACTAACACTTGCAATTCACTGATGCGACATGCTGATGTGATTGCATGAGGAAGATGACTTTCCAGAAAAGGAATTTCAAAGATGTAGTGGCTAATGGTTCAAAGGGTGGTTTCATGAGCTGCCCGAAGCACCAGATTTAAGTCCCATGGCCACCAGTGGTGGCTTAATGGAGGCTTTGTTTAAAAGAAGGCCTCTCATAAATCTCGCTATGAGAGGATGAGAGGAAATAGGTTGTCCACTTAGAGGCTTGTAAGAAACTGCAATAGCACTAAGATGGACTGTTACTGAATTTGTCTTGAGACCCGCATTTGACAAATGAAGGAGATACTCAGTATCAATTCCAGAGGTATCGCCAAGAGGGTTAAGACCCTTCTGCGAGCATCATATGGTAAACCTTTTCCACTTAAAGGCATACAAGAGTCTTGTGGAGGGTTTCCTAGAAGCATGAAGGATATCCTTTACCTGTTGTGAAAGGTTAAGATCCTGAAGTTCTAGGCTTTCAGCAACCAGGCCCTGAGATGCAGAGACTGGGGATTTGGATGCGATAACATCCCGTCCTCTTGGGAGAGAAAGCACAGTTACTTACCTGTAACAGGTGATCTCTGGGAACAGCAGGAATTAGTCATCACATATGGGTACGTCGGTACCGACGGAGCCTGAGCGGGAAAGCTCCCCAGCTTTTCAAATGAAAAGCTTTTGGGGCCTCCCACTGCACATGCGCGCTGCCTTCCCGCCTTCCTGACCAGCTCTCCTCAGTTCGAGTTTAAAGCTGAGGACAATAGAGAGAGAGAGGACAGGAAGATAGAGGAATAGAGAGACAACTCCTAGGGGAGGTGGGTGGGTTGTGATGACTAATTCCTGCTGTTCCCAGAGATCACCTGTTACAGGTAAGTAACTGTGCTATCTCTAGGAACAAGCAGGAATAAGTCATCACATATGGGGACTCCCTAGCTGAGATTGCCTGGGAGATCCCCCTCCAAGGGTAAACCATCTTCGGATGGATCTCAGGCATCCATTCTGGGAAGGTGGGCAGGAGTTGTTTAAGTATGGAACAGGTGTTTGAGGACAGCCTGAACCAAACAAGGCATCCCGGCGGAAGTCCTTGTCCAAGCAGTAATGGGCTGTGAAGGTATGTACCGAGGCCCAAGTGGCTGCTCGACAGATCTGATCTATGGATACAGAGTGGAGATGAGCCATAGAAGTGGCCATGGCTCTCACAATTGTGAGCTGTGACATGGCCTTCCAGAGATATGTTCTTACTCTGGTAAGCAAAGGAAATACACTGAGCAATCCAGTTGGAAAGTGTGCGTTTTGGTGACTGGAAGTCCCAAATGAGAAGGATCAAAAGCCACGAAAAGCTGAGAAGACTTTCGATGTGGCTGAGTTCGATTGAGGTAAAAGGCGAGAGCTCTTTTACAGTCAAGAGTATGAAGGTTCCTCTCTGCACTGGATGCATGAGGAGCCGGAAAAAAGACAGGTAGATATACCTCTTGATTAAGATGAAAAGGCGAGACCACTTTAGGCATAAAGTGGGGATTCGTCCTAAGGACCACCTTATCATGATGAAATCTGGTATAAGGTGGATTTGCCACCAAAGCCTGCAGTTCACTGATGCGGCGAGCCGAAGTGACCGCAATAAGGAAAAGGACCTTCCAAGAAAGAAATTTCAGGGAGGTAGATACCAATGGCTCAAAGGGTGGCTTCATAAGTTGACCCAGAACTAAATTCCAGTCCCATGCTACCGGAGGAGGCCGGATGGGAGGGTTTAGTGAGGGTTAGGCCTCTCATGAATCTTGCAATAAGAGGATGAGAGGAAACAGATTGTCCATTTATAGGTTTTAAGGATGCTGTAATAGACTTAACTGGACTAGTACTGCATTCGTCTTGAGGCCTGCATTGGAAAGATGCAGGAGATAGTCTAGTAGAGAATTCAAAGGAAGTGCCAGCGGGACAAGACCCTGTTGAGCACACCAAATGGAAAAACGTTTCCATTTGAAAGCATAGGAACGCCCTGGTAGAGGGTTTCCTAGAGGCATAAAGGATATCTTTCACTGGTTGAGAAAGATTAAACTCTTGAAGGCTTAAGCCTTCAGTAACCAAGCTCGGAGATGTAGGGACTTGGGGTTTGGATGCCACAAAGTCCCCTGCTCCTGAGACAGGAGGTCTGGTGCAGCTCCCAGGTCCAGGGAGGAGCCCTGGGAGAGCTGTAGAAGGAGAGGGAACCACACTTGGCGTGGCCAGCGTGGAGCAATGAGGATCATGGATCCGTGATCCCTCTGAATTTTGAACAGAGTCTTGGGAATCAAAGGAATGGGTGGAAAAGCGTACAGGAACTCCTGACCCCAATGCCGGAGAAAGGCATCGTTGGCCTGAGCTCCCTGACACGGAGTCCTGGAACAGAACCGGGGAAGTTTGGCATTCCACGGACTTGCAAAGAGGTCTATGTCCGGGGTCCCCCATTCCTGAAAGATTCTGCGTATCTGGTCCATATGTAGGACCATTCGTGTGGAAGCAGAACTCGACTGAGTCTGTCTGCCCGAGAGTTTTGAACTCCTGGAAGATATACTGCCAGAAGATGAATTTGGTGCTCTCTGGCGAAGGCCCATAATCTGAGAGCTTCGTTGCAAAGCGACAGAGAGCCCGTCCCTCCTTGTTTGTTGATATAAAACATGGCCACCTGATTGTCTGTTTGAACTAGGACAGTTAGGTTGGCAAGGAGGGTATGGAAGACTGTGAGGGCAAGGAAGATGGCTCGCAGTTCCAGAAGATTGATATGAAGGGTGGTCTCTTGGGGAGACCAGATTCCCTGAGTGGAGAGATGTTGAAGATGAGCTCCCCACCCTGTTTGGGAGGCATCTGTTGTGAGGGTTGCTTGGGGCAACGAAGGTTGGAAGGGGGTCCCCAACAACAGATTTTTGGAGGATGTCCACCACTGGAGAGACCAAAACAGACGTTTTGAGGTGAGTACCTGGTCTGACAGCAGTCCCGATGCTTGAGACCACTGGGTGGCCAATGTCCATTGAGCTGCTCTCATATGGAGACGAGCATAGGGCACCACATGAACCGTGGAGGCCATGTGGCCCAGAAGTTGCAGCATTTCTCTGGCTGACAAGTGACTTCTGGACTGAGCTTGGGAGGCCAAGCTTATTAGCCTTTGGCCTCGGACCAGAGGGAGGTAGGCCCTTGCAGTGGTGGAGTCCAATTGGGCCCCTATGAATTCCAGAGACTGAGTAGGGATGAGTTGGGATTTGGGAATGTTTATCACAAGTCCCAGATATTGAAGAATACGCCTTGTGCGGTCCAGAGAAATCTGGGCTTCTGACTGAGATGGAGCTCGGATGAGCCAGTCGTCCAGATATGGGAAGACAAAGATTCCCATGCCTCTGAGAAATGCGGCTACGACTGCCATGCATTTTGTGAATACTCTTGGAGCAGAGGCCAGACCGAAGGGTAGTACTCTGTACTGGAAATGTTTTCCCTGGAACAGAAATCTTAGATACTTCTTTGGGATGGATGGATGAGTATATGAGTGTAAGCTTCCTTGAGATCTAGAGAACAAAGCCAATCTTGACTGTGAAGGTATGGAAGGAGAAGGCCCAGAGAGAGCATTTTGAATTTCTCCTTGAATAGAAACCTGTTCAATTCTCTCAGATCTAGGATAGGTCTGAAGCCCCCTGTCTTCTTTGTTATGAGAAAGTAATGGGAGTAGAAAACCTAACCCCTGTTGTGGAGGAGGAACCTCCTCTATTGCCCCTTGGGCAAGAAGAGAAGAGACTTCCTGACCTAACAGGGTCAGAAGAGATGGGGGAGAACTGAATTGCCTCACCATGGTATGGGGAGGAAGGCTGGAGAAATGAAGTTTGTAGCCTTCTCGGATAATAGAGAGGGTCCATTGCTCTGATGTTATTTGCTCCCATCTGGGAGCAAAGTGAGCTAGCCTTCCATGAATGGTGAGGGGCTCTGGCTGTGCTAGAGGCCAGAAACGGCAAGTTCTCTAGAGGGAAGTCAAAACACCTGAGGGGGTTGAGCCTGCTGGGATGTAGCAGACACTGCAGGCTTTGACTTTTACCTGCTTTAGATTGTTGACGCTTAGCCGCAAGGCGAGGCTGAGCAGATTGCTGGCCCAGTATTTGTGGGAAATCTGGTCTTTTTATAATAAGGCCTTTTAAAAGGCTTCTTTTGGTAGGGGTAGAAGTAGACTTGGAAAGTCTATCTAGAGTGGCATTTTCTGCATCCATTTGAGCAGCTTTAATCTGCCAGTCTTCCCCAAATAAGTCTCACCGGTACAGGGCAGATTCCTGAGGCCTTCTACAACCCAGGGTTCTAGGTTAGAAGCCTGGAGCCAAGCGAGACGTCGGGCTGCAATAGCAATTCCCGAAGCTCTGCCTGCAACCCTCGAAGGAATCAAAGGCTTGCCCTGTTGGAGACACTTGGAGACCTCTGAAAGTGGTGTTCACCATAGAAAAGAAGTCCGCCCCTTTGATCATCAGGATAAAGGGGGCAAAATTTCTGTATTTTGTAGGGCAAGTTGCCCAAGATACATGCCCATATAAAGGCTATAAGAGTTGATTCCCTGGCGTCTAAGTCATACTAGCCTGGAACATCTTTCTTCCAAAAAAAAGGGGGGAGTTCTTTTAGGTTCTTACCATTTCTCGCCCTGGAGGGGTAGATGAATGCCTCTTAGGACTCTTCTTATTTTTCTTCATAGCAGACTTCACCACAATGGAGTGGTGAGGCAGCTGAGTTTTTTGGAACCCAGGTGAAGGAGGGACCCCGATACATGGGTGTCCAACCTGCGGAATGGGGCGACAGTGGTTAGAAGGAGTCCCCTGCCACAAATCCATCAAGTGTTCTTGCAGGATGTCATGGGACAGGCAGAGGTGGACGGCCTCTTTAGGAGCTTTTGAGTATCCTAAATGTCCAATTGTTTTATCTTGGGTTCTCTTTCAGAAGATGTAGTCATAGAAAGTGCTTTAGTTACATCAAGAATGAAATCCTGAAAGGATAAATCCTCTGGAGGAGACATCATCCTCTTGGGAGAAGAGGGCTCC